>JACCIE010000061.1:0-600000 GCA_018906755.1 Sycophaga agraensis | reverse complement strand
TCAAATATAGCAACTAGTTTAACTAATTTCTTTCCACGAATAAAAAAACAAATTTCTTTATCAAACTTAGTTCGACATATTGATAAATATCGGTACATCGAGCTTGCGAGATTACAAGTATTTCCGTATATCCAGAATTAAATTTTACACATGAATTTAGTTACATTGATAATTATATTGGCATGTAATAATGTTGATTTCATAAGTTAGTTTTAAAAACTGAATTATGTTAATATTATAATGTAGTATCGTTCTTTAACGATTCTTACTACACTTATAGATTAATTAAAAAATAATTAGTTTTCTTCCAGATTTGTTTGTACAATTCAACACAAACAAATAAAAGCTATTTTTTTAAAAGCACGCATTTTATTATTAATTAATTAGCTACATAACAGTTTGAAACATTTTAAAATATAATGCCAATTTTGTTTTCCACACGCTGTCCGATTAATTTCACCTCGAGCCAGCTCGCGGTTCCCGATGGCGGGCTCGCGTATGACGGGCGGGGGAAAAATGGCCCGCGCAGCCCCCGGGGATACGAATTAAAAAAGAATTCCTCATCGCCACGGGCTGCAATTTCCCTGGCTATCTCACTTTCACACCCAGCGCGTGGATTTATCTCGAGGCGATATCGGCCGACAGATAGGTCCGTCTCGTAAATTCAGGGTCCGCCGCTTATTCAAATCAAGGACCACCCTGTATAATTCATAACCGAGCGGCCGTCGCCCCTTCACACTACGCACTATGTGTTACGCGCGACGCGTCAGTCACTCGGTCAATGGGTATAATTGCGCTAAGTGCCTGGAGTAACGCGATTCCGTACCGCGTGGTTAGACGACTCTTATAGGGTTTCCAAGAGCTTTCGCTGATGGTTCTCGACCTTGTGACTTTTTGATCGCCGCATGGAATGGCGGGCCGACGGTATAATCCATGATGGAATGGTTTTTCGATTCTCTGCTTTGTGTGCCATTCAGTCGGTTTATTGATTCTGCAGTCGTTTGGCGATTTTCAAACTCGAGTAGTGCGCGCAAATCGTAGTTCGAGATTTGAATGTCATCCTTCAAATGCGTCAATACATACGTATTCATTTTTTTACTTTTAAATTCGATTCCTTAACAGGTTATTTTCTAACGGGTTATATACTAGAAGTTATAATATAGTATTTTTTTTAATGCTTAACTGACCTTTCTTATCCGAGTAGGCTGAAACGCAGAGAGATGCTACTACATATGGTACATATAGGTACATAACATCTCTCAACTTGCTAAGATAAAAAAGTATGTCGTTTAATTAAAATCTGAAAAGTAAAAATAAAAGCTTAAAAATCAGTTTCCTGAAGTGAAGTATTTTCACTGCAAATTGACTGATCTGGCTGCAAAATTGAATTTAACAGGAGTAAAGCATTAAAAGTATGTACGCACTGACGCATTCGAAGTATTTATCATTTAAATATTTATTTGCACTACTGTTTACTCATTTACGTGTACTATTTGAGTTTGAAAAACACGATTTATTTAAAAAAAAATAAATTATAAAGATGTTTTAGAGACTTTTTTTGAATTATTTTATTATATCAGGAATATTCATTCATTTGGTCTCTGTTACTACGTTTTCCGCTGAATTACGTACAATAAATGGTACTGTCAAATGATTTTGGTTCGATATTTAATTAAATTTACATTCATCTGACAAAGAACGATAAAATAAAGTAAAAATAACTAAAAATGTTTCAAATCGTATCAATTGCGATATTGACACTTTATGATACATTTCATTGGTTATTAGGTGTTATGCAGTAAATTTTTATATTTGATTATTAATACACTTTTCATGATAACCGCCTGATTAAATTTAAGTGATTTTGTCCACCGAAATCAATTTGATTATAAAATATTCATATATTAGATTTGGTACCTGCTACAATAATTTTTGTATGTTTATATAATTTGATTCATTTCAATTCACAAAATCACGAATATCTTCTAAATTAATTTAGGTTAATAAAATTTTATGAATATTATTTTTATGGGATATTGGAAAAGAAATAGCCTCAACTATTGTGATGGGGTAATTATTTTTATAATTGAAATGTATAAAAATCTACTCGTTAGATCACTCGAAACGCTGGATCTAATTCTGTTTATTCGATTACTTGTTTTATTTATGAAAGGGAGTGATTATTTAGATATCTATGTATCTATACAGATAAATTGTTTAGAATTTCTTCATTATATAACAATAATTTATATTTAAATTATAATTGATTTATAATAAACGATAGGATTCCAAAACTTTATAATGAAATCCGCTGAAAGTAGTTTCAGATATCTATCTTTACACTATTCTGAGCACAAAGACATAGTTATTTTTTAAATCAGATTTTGTTTCTTTGTATTAATGAAAAGACTTGTTGAGAAAACTCTGTTACTTAAAAGTTTTGTTCAAAATATTTGTCGAGTGACGGATACACTTTAGTGTGAACGAAACTCGTTACGTTTCCGACTTACGCGGTGATACAAGGGAGCAGTCAGAAAATAAAAGTTGATAAGAAAAAGCTGTACTCTCATCCCTCTTCCTCTAGTAATTTCTTAGTTTCCAGATGCTTGAGCAATATAAAAATAACGCTGAAATACCCCCAACGGCTCGCGATAAGATAAACGTATAACTTATTTTAGTGCTTAATGAAAGTGAGCTACGAGGCAGGGGTATTGCAGGTTTCATGGAAAATAAGTTACTTACCGTCGGGGCGCCACTGGGATATAGTATTTATCAATACCTAGTGCATATTATCCGGCACGGAACTTTCAGTATCCAGATCTTATGAGTTTCCCCGGTGCACGCAACGAAAATCCCGACTGCATCTTCAGTGGAAGTTCGCGGGGCGGCGGGCCGCGAGCGCTCGGCGCGCCTGGCCGCGGTCTCGAGGAGCTCCGCACCTGAATCCCCGAGCCAATCGCATCCTCCCGAAGTTTGCCCCTCGGCCAAGGGGCACCAAGTCACTGGAGGTACCGCGGCGCTCGGACCACCTGTGGGTCGGGTAGGGGCCTCCGGTGCAGGTGGGCTCAGGGCCGCGGCATCGGCTCCGCTTCGAGGCGCGCGAGTGCACGCGGGCGACTGGGCGCGCGGCCTGCTACTGAGCGCTAGCACGTTGCCGCGCGAAGGAAAGCGTGGCCCCGGCGCCTGCGCGCGCACTCGCGAGCTTCCCCGAGAGCTGGCGCAAGCTCAAGCCGGCGGGCCGCCGGTGCCACGGTCCTCCTCGCGCCCGCAGCCGCCAAAAGCTCCCCCGCCGCTAATTGAGTCCACGCCCGCGCGCCTCCTCGCTCTTTGGCGGGGAAGGGCCGCTCGATACACGCGGGCTTGCCTTTCCTCTCCCGGGTAGGCCTATTGTCACTTCCGCGTCGATTGGGTGTCGAGGCGCCGCGGCCCCGGGACCTTTTGCCGGAGGAGCCACGGGGAGGATGTGACGGCCGTCGAAGGAAACGTATTTGGACAGCCGCGGGCTTTTATGAGGTAAGCGTTTTTTCAGTCGATTCTGCCAAGCCGTTCATCGATATTTCGCCTGTATATTCTCGCACGCTTATAACTATGACGTTTGCAGCCCGAAGTTTGCTTTTACTCTTCCAAATTGTTACGCCAATCTTATTTTACCATAATTATACGTTTACATTTTTTACTTCTTTCAAACATTAAATCAGTATTCCGTAAAATTATTTTGATATTATTTTGTGTATGTAATACTGTAAGAGCCTTGCAGTGTTCGCATATTGATAATATAAAATGCAAATAATAAAATATAATATAAATATTAATAATGAAACGATACATAATAAATTACTTATATATTATATCATCTGTGCAAGTTATGCTTAGAATAATATTTTGTTATCACCAACAAATTTTTAATTTTTTTTTAATCCTTGAATTTTAATCCAAAGTACAAATGTTGTAAAAAGAAACGTCAATGTAAATAATCTAAACGCAAGCCCAGTTTAACAAAAATTTGAAAACGAACATTAACAAACATTGGTCCATTAATCAAATGAAACCGATCAACGTTTACTGATAATCAAGGTATATACGCTCGCTCGCGTTAGAGCGATAAAAGTCCTCTCGAGCGTGCATTACACGCATGAGGGCAATCAGCAGCCGCGCTCGGACGGCACGAGAGCTGCCCCGCCGCCGGGTTATCCCAGCCGACTGCGATCCAAACTCGCCGGGCGGCGCTCTAAAAGCGTCCTTCCTGAAATCCCGAGGCGTCCCATGGCCGCGGGGCCGTCGAGTGCCCGGGCCGGCGTTCCCCGGTGACGGCCGGGCTTGTAACTTATAAAAAGCTCGCGCGCCGCCATCGATTCCGCCGGGGCGTACGGATGCAAAAGAGCGCGGCCGCCGCGATAAGGGGTCATAATCGATATGGCGCAGGCGGCCGAACGACTCTCGAAATAGTCGTCCTAGAATCGCGGGATGCCCGGCGGGAAGTCCGCTAAATTTAGTGGGGCGAGGAGGCTTTAATCGGGCCGGGAGCTGGTCCGGGGACGGCCAATTGCCGCTAATTCGCCATGGCGGTATGCGGTGCGCGCGTCTCGTTTTTCTTTATCGGGAGCGATTAACCCGCGGCTAGCGTGCGGAATTAAGTTCAGGACTTCCAGTCGTTCTCCATTCGTTCGATGGCGCTCAGTCGAAAACAGGGACTAAGCACTAGTGCAAACTGACACGTGAGCTAGAGTAGCCGTGTCAACTCCGTGTAAACAAATGCTTTGGTGGCACTTGAACTGGTTAAGTGATGGACGGCTTTTGCGCTATTTGCAGAATCCTAAACTTTGTATTGACGACTTTGTATTTCAATTGGTCTTCGTTATTATGGATTTTTTTCAAATTGTACAAATTGCTTTGTTCAAGGCCTCGTTGTAAGCAATTAAACGGTTGGCTTTAACACGCACTAATTAAGAAATTCGTGTTAACGTAGCAACACTTTTTTTACTTATCGTACTCATCTACTTCAACGTGATGAACATCTTTATTAATTTTCACGAAAATCGTAAGAAAACTGTTTTTTAGATAAACCACCTTAACTACGGAATCGCTCTCTTTCAACTGTAGACTAACCAAGTTCCGATTGCTAGTGAGCGAGTGGTTAAGTTGCGGTTTGCATGCCAGAAAGCGGTCGTGAAGGATATGAAATTTTTCCAAACTGCACTTCCGCTGTACTGTGACTATAATCCTTTCTAACGAACTACTCCCTCGTTTCACTAATGCCACATCATACCATATCCTGTCAATATAATCATTATTACATATACGTACCTAATCGAAATTTGAGTAAATTTATGGTCAAAACGAATATATTAACTCATGTAACAGCCTTTAGATTCCTACTTCTAATAAAAATTTATAACAGTTTACAATGATATTTTGTAATTACAAACTGAGTTAATTAACTACCAAGATTATAATCGACCATTTTATTATATTACCTGAAATTGTGTTATTAGTTGCAGATCAACACGTCCAAGAATTGCGAAGCGGTGACATTATGTCATAAATGCTTACATCTCTTATGCAGAAAGTAATCGCAACATCGGGATATATGTTAAAATACTATATTGATTTCATGAGAATTAAAATAAAATTCAAACTGCCGCATGAAATATATATGTACGATATACAAACCCTGTAATGTTGAATTTCAACTTTCAATGAAAGACACCCTATTGAAATTCAATAGCCCATGAGAAGCTTCAACTCCGTTTCTTTTATGAATGTAGCTACAGAAAATTAAGCCGGATTACACGAATAATCTGTGATTTACGCTTGGGGTTCGCAGTAGCCCGAAAGACAAAATCTGAACTTCAAACATTTCATCGTATAATCCAACCAAACGAGGCCAGATTTAAATTGTGCGTGCTAAAAATAGTCGGTATATTGCGAAGCGATTAAGTCGCGCGCAATATTAACAATCATCCAACGCCATTCCAAAGAGGCGGGCTAAAAATCAAACGAATCGTACGAGCGAGAGGTAGTTTGCGGGCCCGAAACTGCGCTGTAAAAATACCCTCGGAAAATCGTTCGCCGCTCCGGGGGCGGAAAAAAAAGGACGAGGAGCCCTTCGACCTGCCGCGCGGCAGTTAACCTATGCGCGCGTGCAACAGCCGCGGAAAGCTCAAGCGTCCGCAGAGGCAAGGCCCTGCGGACGCTTAACAGCGGGGGAATGATAAGCCCTGGCGGCTGCCTCACGCGCACCCCCGAGTGGCAATTTCGTTAAATCGCCCAGTGTCAGTGGTTGCCCGCACGCCTCGTAAAATCAAACTCCCCGTGACGGAGGCGCTCTTGTGCGCCGACTCGGATCCGCGCGCACGTGTACGTGTATATACACAGGGCGGGTTTGACGGCCGCGAGCGGTTTGTAATTAGCCTCTTTGCCCTTTGACCGTGTCTCGACCGTCGAACCTCTCAAAAGACACAGAGCTTTATTGCGGGCCGTCGAAGACGCCCGATTGACCGCTCGAGGATAGCCAGGGACTGCGCCGTACGTGACAACGACGCGAGGCTTCGTGTGGCAAGAAGTAGCCTTGCAGCCTTAGATTCTTCTGAAGGATTGGGTTGTAATTATTGTAGTAGACAGAATAACGCGGATCTTGATTAACTGACAGCTCGTTTGGCGCAAGTAAGCAGAGTGAACGATTTTACTTGTAAATGCGGAAAATATCAATCATGCCTTATGGCAGTGCCATAACAGCCGCCGTTTTGCATAGATATAATAGCGCAGAAATAACACACAATAGCTATCGTTTTCCAATTTATATACACTGTTCTTAAAGTGCGACATAAATATATGAATTCAAAATAAAGCACTTAAATTATCGTCCATTACACATAAGCAAGCTTCAATAAATCTATATATCAAATAAAATTTTTATATTAACCAACTATTTTTATTGTGATCAATCGTGTACAAAATACAGTAGTATAAACCTTGTATATTAATATTATTTAGCGTGAATACATGAACGCAGCACTACAAGATAAAATTTCTATAATTAAACAACGTTTTGTCAAATGGAATTCCGCTAAACTGTAGGGTATACACGGTAAAGTGGATTCGGGTCTTTAAACATATGCATTTTTAAGAAGTCAGTGCAATATTTACAGATAAATCATTTAAATTTTGATATTCTGCTGTTATTATTCAGAAAAAAAGTTAGTCATTACACCAGACTATTTGTCGATCATAAACAGGCTACTGCTCCGTGTATCAAAAACAACGCGTAACAGTTCAAGGTGTAGCCACGATACACAAAAAAGGGAAGAGCAGAGATTATCGAGGAGCTGGTACTTGCGGTAATGGATTTCTTTCGGCGATAAGGCAAGGAATAGAGCTAAATGGAAGTAGCCAGCTAAAGAGTTCTCTGAGCGATAGGTATATTCGCGTGCCGCACGTCAATGTCTAATATGCATGCCCCCAAGCTCTAATCGCTTGCTTGATACCATGCATACAGTTGCACGGAGCCACGTAATTGTGCAAGATGTGACGAATATTACGTTAGCCCTCGCGTTAGCCAGATTCATTTACCTTTTTTTAGATACGCCCAGAATTTGTGACTTTTTCTGATTAAGAGCGCACGAGTCGTACTTGTGAATATATTAGCAGTATCAATGCAGACTGAGGCAAATCATTTGATGTTTGATCGTTTCGTGATAATTTAATTTTATAACGATCTTTTGAGCATTTTAAAATCAATACATTACAACTAATCAAAGAAATTTGAAAAATTATAATAGAATAATGTTTCAAACAAATAACTAATTTCTGTTCAAAAATCGACGTTTAGATAATGACGTCTATACGAACGCAGTAAAATTTCATATTTTATCAGACACGGTCTTGATATTGATAAATGTACAAAAAGAAGTTCAATATACGTCGGAGAAGAGAAAGATGTTGAATGATGCGCGACATCCTTTTCGTATATCCCCGATCTCTTTCACCGAATTTTTCATTTGATCAGGAATGAATTCATTTCATCATACAAAGTTCATAAAACGAGAGCACATCTTTTGACATGAAATGTAAACGTAATATGTAAAAGAATTTCAAGTCATATTACTGAATACATTTTATTCATTTTGAGTTTGCAAGTACAGACAATCAATGGTTGCGCTTGCAGTGTATGCTAAATATGTTAATCTGCTACAAGGACGAATGGATTTGCCAGCAAGACCAAAAGATAAAGGATATTATTTTAAAGCAAATATCGGTGAATATATAAAAATGAATAAATTTTTCCAGTAATACCATGCATGTAAAAATGAGGGAACAACCAACCACGAATTACAATGTATTTTAAACCTAGAATTAAGTCATAATTCTTAAATTGTAAAATATATGTAATAAAGTTTGAGTCAAATTTAAACATCTTGAAAACCGCACGCACCGACAAAGAATATCAATTTTTGTTCGGCCAGTCTAGCATCTAGAAAACGCAATTTCACTTTGAAAACAATGACCGCGCGGTGCTCTATTTTGGAGATTCATTAAAATCGTCGCAAGCGACGAAAAAAACGAGAGCCGCAGATGCAAACAGAGTTCGTCAAGTTTTTCCGAAGCGACAGGTGAAACGTACTAAAGTTGAATATTGTTTCGGGGCGATACTGCTGTCGGGCGCGATTGACGAGCATCCGGCCGACTGAATTGCGAAGATAATCCCTTTGTCTCGTGCTGCAAGTGAAATCTGCACGGCATCGATCTGTGCTGCCTCACAACCCCTCTTATTATATTTATGTTTTTCTTTACGAATAACTTGTTTTTTTTTTCTGGAATGAGAGGTAGAATGGTGACCCATGATACAAGATTTAACGATCACATTTATTATACATACACAATAGCTGGTCGTGTTTGTATGACTATATGTTTTTTGTTGAAAGCGCGTATACCAGCTTTTCTTGTTTCAGGTGATGGACATTCGATATTTTAATATTTTAACGGGATGCATTGCTCGCTGGCGGGTCCCGAGAATTTTGCTGAATTTTTTAGT
Organism: Sycophaga agraensis; assembly: GCA_018906755.1. NCBI lineage: Eukaryota > Metazoa > Arthropoda > Insecta > Hymenoptera > Pteromalidae > Sycophaga > Sycophaga agraensis. The sequence continues at coordinate 590,969 of JACCIE010000061.1, read as the reverse complement.
ATTTAATTAAATTTCTTTTTTAACGCTTTTAACGAATGGTGGGTAAGAAAATTTAATAACACATAATGCAATAGCAATGCTTAATGCTCTTCAAAAAAATATCTTTTTGAATTGGCCATGCAATACTTCCACCATTAATATATGACATTATTATAGCTTATGCGCGCAAGGATAAAATAAAATTCCAATGCAAATTAAAATAATACTTCTGTAAGGAAGTTTATATAAAATATTTGTTCCTTTTAAACTTTTTTTGTATTGACAAAGATACTCAACAAGTATATCCTCTCGATATCCTACTATGTGGTAAAATAGACTCAACAGGTAACGCGTAAAGTGAAAAGATCTAAAAGACATTGTTATTGAACATCGTTTGCAAAATTTATTTGTATTTATTCTCATATATTCCATTAAGATATTATTATACTAAATAAACATATATTTTAATTGAATGTAATTAAAATGCGATAATAGGCACCTCCCCCCTTGATAAATTAATTATGTTGTTGTACAGTTTAGGTAATTATATTGCTATAACTATATTATATATTATATCTAAAAATAGAGTATCCTACTAGTAACAAAATATAAATTGGTCTAAATAGGTTATCGAAATTATTAATTTTAATTCCTAAGAATTATAATCATATTCATAATTGTATCGAAAGAATATTTTTAGTTTTGTAAATTTTATTAAATGTATTAACAAGAATCAATTTTTATTTCAATAAAACCATTTACATTATCCACAATTTAAAAAATGCATATAATATATATTTATATGTTACTATTTAAAATAAATAAATTATAAATATTTTTTACACTAATGGAGTTTACACTAATTCTCTGTTTACAATATAAATATCTGTAATAGCAAATATATTGTCGAAAAAAAATGTGAATTTTTTTCTTAAATATACATTAAAAATCGTAATTGAATAAAATTAATCAGGCTTTGTATTCAATATTTTTCTACATATAAATTTTTCAAAACTTAGACATTCACTGCAGCTTAAACCAATAAATGATTTTCGTGATTTTAAGTTTACTTGTATAATTTTTATGTTGTTTTGGGCTGATGAATTGTGTGATTCTAATTTCTCAATCTTTTTATTTTTCATTTATTCTAATTTATTTAAATTAACGAAAGAAATTTATGTTTCAGATATTTTTTAAAATTAACAGCTTAATAGTTTTATAAGACGTACAAAAAAATGTGCATTAAAACTGTAATTAGCGGTTTGTCAGGTACAAATAAATTATTAAGTACATTAATATTAATTGTTGAGTGGTACATATTTCTTTTTCTAAAATAAATGATACAATAAAATATTTCTAAATGCTTATTAATTTTTAAATTATTTCCAATTAAAATACTCTAAAATTCAAATAAAAAACTTTATGAAAGTCACATTAATCTAAGTCGACGTTTCAAAATTACCGAGCTAGCAACTTTCCGCATAACCGTGCGTCGATAACTCCGAAAGCTTCGTCAGAACTGCAGAAGTTGGCGCTAGCTACCGTATACCATACTGTACCGTCGATATCCTTCATTTATCGATTGTAACAAGTTTTCAAGCGTTCGACACCCTACAAGCTAGAGCGTTACCTGCCGATGACTCGTAGGGTGGCCACACCCTGTCGGTCGTCGATGCTCTATCAGCAGACAGTTTTCGTACTTACATGATAGGTTGCGCAACAGGCAGTATTTAAACATATAAAATAAATCTGCGCTCCCTGTATTGATGGTGCAGCTCGGCAGGGTAAATCGTCCTTCCCTCATGACCCACACGCAACAATCACGTATGCATATTACAATCATACGTTATACTATCGTCATAATTTGCAATAAAACTGATTTGTTACTCTTCATGAGCCTGAAATTTTTCACCTGTTCAGTGATACTATATTACATATTCGTTACGGATTTCTATGCATATGGCCTGTAAGTAGCCATAGGAATGTACAAAATGTTTCTCACATATATTGAATAATTTTTATGTAACACAAAATAGCGGTATATCGAAAGATTTCGATTGAAACTTAGTATTTCTTTTTTTATACTTTTTGCAAGTGTCCTTGTTTATTATATAAGCTTATGTTCAATCCTCTTGTGAAAAATCTAAACCAATGACAAATATTATTGTACGTGTCGTTCATCAGCAGTGTTTACGTTTTTATTCTCTTCCTCTTTACTGTATAATTAATTAAATTTTAGTCTAATTTATAAAGGATTATTATTAATTTAATATGTAATTCATTGATACTCTTAAATAAGACCAATAAAACTCCCCATTTCAAAAATTGCAATTGTCAACGAATAATTTTATTATATAAAACATTAAAATTCTGTTATAAATAAAAATTATACAATCTTAATAGTTCATTACCCATGAGACTTTAAATATATATATTTAAATGTTAGAAAATGTTATAATCTCATAATCAAATAATTTTCACTAAGTTTTAAATTCTTTTAAATTAATTAAGAATAATATTGATACTACATTGCTTAGTATGTTCTATTTATTATATCTCATTTATTGTTATATATTTATTTTAATAAATGTTATGTATTATTGTATTTTGGCTTATTTTAAAAAAATAATTATAATTATTTATGTGTACCTATGTCACATATTTTCCATAGTATAAAATTTACAATCTGAATCATGTTATTAAATCATTTACTCGTGCGTAATTCGACCTAATTAATCAGCAATTATAAAACTTGGCATCTATTAAGATAAAGATTTTTTGTTCGATGTAAATGAGTATTATATTATTGTCTTAAATTAATAATGTTACACAGAAGTAGAGACGTAGCATTACAATGTTAATCTAATTGATCTTACGCTCGACAATACATAACCTTTAATACAAACCGATACGATAATGACGATATACCTTGGGAAATCTTAAAAGCTTGAAGTAATTGGTAATTACTACATTAATTTAAAGTAATAATTGAGTTAGAAATTGATTTTAATTGAAAGATATTATTTGATTATTTGTAATTCTATAGTCTAAGTGGATTCTATAGCACTATCATTAAAAATGAATCCACTACACGATAGTATATTTTGATAAAATATTATAACATAATATATCTATAATCAAAAAACAAGCACTTCTTATTGCATTTAAGAAAAGTTTATTTTATTCAGATTAATAAATATTATATATATAATTTTTATATTGAAGATAAATACAATACAGAATTAAGATGACATTAAAAATTTTATGAAAAGCAAAAGTTACATAATTTAGCAACGCAATATTTAGTTTCAAAAATACGTTTATTTTATTATCAAATGATCTCTTGTTCTTTTCGTTTTGCAGCACGTTTTCGAGTAGAATCATTTAAAAAGATGATTATTTGGATAATCTATTATAAATAATTGTTAATTTACATAAGTATTATCTATTTATTTTGAAACAAAATCAAGGACTATCTGATTAAGCGAAGCACTTAGCTTAATGAATTGTTTTGCAAAATAATATGTGAATATAACAGACGTGACTTAGTTTAAAAACTTCCGCAATATGAGATTTTCGTACAATAACCTTATATGCAGAAATTTTTGACTTTTTTGTAATACGATTCAAAAACTAAATGAGTCAAATATAAATAATTTTCAAAGATACTATTAAGGTAGCTGATTTAGCCATAAAATTTATATTTATTATTTAGTATTACTATATTAAAATATATTAATAAACTGAAAAAATGTATTATTAGCTTCTTTTTCTTGAAAATAATACTTAAATCACATTTAAAAAATTATAAGTACACGAAAATAAAGAAAAACTTCAATTTATTAATGTATTTTTAATTTTAAATTGTAAAGTAGTAATATAACTCTCCCTTCATTATGCGAAAAACTGTCTAAACTACTATACTTTGTAGTTTGAATATTTAAATATATCTGCTACTCAAAGACACGTATAATTACCGAGTTAATCGGAACATATTGTTTTCTGCGCCTAGTTTTTTTCTGATGTAGATTCAATGACAAAGAAATTTTAACAATGTCGAGTGTTTGAAAAAATAATCAAATTACTACATATCATCTACAATTTCTTTCGATTTTGTTACATTTTCTGATATTTTTTCTTTATAATTTAAAAAAAAATTATATTATTTACAAATTTACTTTATGAGTGCAAAATAATTACTATGCAGGAAATGTATGAATTATTACAAATTGTATAATACAGTACTAAATTTTTTTTAAATAAGTGTTTATTTCAACTTAAACTGACTCGCTACCAAATATAAACATTTATAATAATATATATAAACCTCATACAAACAAAATGTATTTATTATATAAACTTTAATCGTGTGGTATACTGTAGTGTTAAATGGTTTGTTTGTTACTATAGGATTATGTAAGTGTGTCTACTTATTTGATAGAAATAGATTTTAGCTATATTTAATTGGTATGTCAATGTTTTTCGATTTGGACAAACCCAATGCTGCCAAAAACAATATGTATCACAAACTTAAAATATAAAAATAACAATTTTAACAGAAAAAAATATTATACACATAACAAATAATGGCAAACGTAAACAATGAGGATAGTTGTCAAAAAAGAACTAGCTCCCATTTGAGCAATAGTTCCATTGTTTCAGTTATAGGCGGGCTGGAGCTGAAGGATATCATTGGTCTAACACAAATTGAATTAAAATTTGTATATTTTTTAAAAAAATTATTCGATTCTCTGGTAAAAAATTAAGCTAATCGGAATCTTTTTATAAGATACTATTGATCGAATTAATTCTCATAAACTAACATCTACCGCTTACCTAATTATCTACCGCTTACGGTAGATAACAGTCATACGTATTTTTTTATAGTATACTATAAATTAATGTAAACTTCAATAAGTTTCCTATTATGTTCATTATACTTTTAGATTAGGTTAAATATTTTTAATCCATTTATTTAAGTAATATCTCAGAAAAAATAGTTACTTTATTTTGATATTCATTATTATAGTATTGTGTTTAAATTTAAAAAATAAATAATGTAAAGAGAAAAATGTCTTTTAAGGTTATATTTTTTTGACTTTTATGTGCAAATAATAAATTTAAGTAAAGTAATAGATAATATAAAATGTAAAATTATTTTATTTTATATTTTAGTTCCATCTCTCTATGTTACATAGAAGATTATCTTCATTTCTCTCATTTCTCCTTTAGATATTTATTTTACTTAGAAAATTATAATTTTCTAGCTAACATTAAAAAAATAGATAATTTATTATAATTAATTATTATTTAAATCATCATTAAATTAATATTGATATTATATTTATTACTATATAGGTTATTTCATAGTTCCAGTCCAATGCAAAGCATATTTTAAGCTTTATTAGCCTAAGAAAAAAAATTGAACCGTTAACATGTTTATTGTTAATTTTTCTTGCTATAGACGAACTGAAAAGCATCGTCATTGTTACCTACAGAAATTAGACACCGAAACCTTTGAAATTTGATAAGATTCATTCGCTAAATCTATAACAATATTTGTAAAAGTTAGGAAATCAGTTCCAGAAAGTTAGAGAATGAATTCTATCTTATCATATTATTGTCGGTTTTCTAATACGGTGGGGACTCATTAATGTATTTGTCTCTGATTCATGTATAAATCATATGGTAATGTTGTCGTGTTATTTAGGGTGAGCGGGTTACAGAAAAATAAAAATGTTAATTTAAATTATCTATCAGACTCAGTTTTATTCCCGGCGATACATTGTTATAAAAAGACGCGACACGAAACTCGCACGTTCATGCTCGCACACTCACACTCATCCACAAGGTGATACCAGTGTCGCTGTTGAGGTGACGTCGTCGTTGATCGTACGGATGTTGCTGCGGCTGCTGCTAATGTACCGTCGAGACTTCAGAGAGCTGGGTGACTCGCTGGCTCGGTCTAAGGTTGCTCTGTCCTCGGGTGTCGTCACACCAATTCGGGACCCGGTGAGGTTGAGGATGACCCCGCGACTATATCTAGGATGCAGAGTACCGTCGGCGAAAGAAAGGCGATATTCCCTTTCGGCCAATATCAGCATAGCTGCGCGGCTATAGAACTCCCTCTTCTCACGTGTCAAACAAACCCGAACAAGGCGAGGATCACTACAATGCATATCATAATAATAATCAATTACGTAATTCTGAATAATAATCATACCGATACATTCCACTAAATCGCGATTTCATTGACATAATTACCATTTAAATACTTTAAAACATATTTTACTAAACTGCTATTATATGTAATTAAGTTTGCAAATAAAATGTCAACTTCTTACTGGTCAAATCAGCCAGAGTTCTAGACAAGAAATATAAGCGAATGTATACTATCGGCCTCCTCGTGCAAAAGAAGTAAGTTTAATAAAAGTATTTTTGATAAGCAGAACTTTTTTACTGTTTTGTATCCAAGAAGAAAGACTAAGAATATAAAGTTGATAGATAATCAACTTATTGACTTATAATATTTCTCCGACCTTTATTTTTGTATTATATGCATAAAATACTTACAAAAGTTAAAAAAATTTCATGGATAAAAAATTGATGCGCTAGTTGTTTTATAAGTTATAATTTATCATTTGCAATGATTCTATAATAGCTAATTAATTATTTTGTTACAAAATTAGAACTTAAGAATCTGCTAAAATCCATTCAGAAATTTGTACGCACGAGTTCAATGACTTTATCTTTAAGTCAGTGTTTCGCTCAGTACGGTATTTAACATATTTTTTACCTTCTTCCGGGACACGTTCTAATCATTATACCAGGTATATCTTTGAATAACGATTGTTCGCCACAGCTGCGGGATTATACGTAAGTTTGACTAACGAACAAGAACTTCTACCAGAAATGACTAGGACAGATATCTAATAATTCATATACTAATGTTTCAACGAAGCGAGTGTCGCGGACCAATGAAATTGAAGTACCTGCACGAGAAACGCCAGTATAATGCAAAGCAGAAAAGCGTTTAAGCGTGGTAGCGTTTCTCGAACAAATACATGATTGTCGTGTACTAGTAACTCCTTTTGTTTCTTATTTTCTCTCGCTTCAAGTATTTTTAATTCCTACGCTAGAAAAGTAGGATACGATAAAACAACAAAGCGATAGTAAAGTATTTGAACAAACTCAATATTTCCTCTTCATTTTTTAGAACAAAATGTAAACGACCTTGCTTTTACTTGCTAAATAATTTTTATTTTCAAAAGACTACTGTTCATTCAATATTCACGCACAGTACTATAGATTCCAAAATATATTAATGAATGTAAACGCGATATCCATACAAAGAAAATCCATCTTTAATTACAAACAATACAAAAATCTAGTTTTTGCATAATTAACATTAATGCCATAAAATTCCACGTAGGAATAAAATTTTAAAGAAAAATAAATATAAATCCTACATGTATAAAAATACAAATATAGATAGATATTTCAATTTCGAGTTTCATTCAAAAACCAAAGAGAAAAATTATATTGTATAGTTAAAAACAGTAATTTGAGGTACAAATCCAGTTAGTTGTCGACAATAAGGAATTAAGAGTCTATGTATTCAAAAATAATTATATAGTTCTCAGATACGTGGAGTCTCTCATGAAGATAAAAAAAAACTTCATAATTAACACGCTGTATAATCATTTTACTCAGGAATTAAAGCATTTTTAAATAAATATCAATCGTTGTTAATAATTAAACTATTAGTTACAATTTTATAATAAATCTTCTTATTATAAAAATCTTATTAATTAAATTCGAATTAATACAATTATTCTAGATCTTTAATCAGTTAATATTTGTATTAATTCTTTATCATTTACAATTTCCTTTCGTAATTATTTTTGTTTTAATATTTTTAAATTAATTTGAATACCTGTCATCAGAACATAATATGTGATACACGATTTAACTGATAGATCAGTCGATTAACATAATTGCGTTCAATTTAATAGGCGTAATGACATCTGCCACGCAAGAAATATTACTATATTTGTATACTCGATCTATATCTATGTAACAATAAAGAGACCATGATACATTTAATTCTAATTTTTATTTAATTAGATAGTAAATAATTTTTTCTTATCATCGTTTTTCTTTAATAACAATTTGCACATATAAGTCACAAGAAAAATTGTTTTTATCTTCTTATAAAAGACCATTTTTTTAAGAATCTATAGAATAGTAATAAAAAAAATGAGGTTCAGTATGCTGTTACGATGCGAGTAATTTTATTATCTACTAAATATGATTAAAACGAAGTAACAGGCATAACAGTCGCCAAATCACCATTCCACTTCGCTATCCGCACAATCGTCTGAGTTTATGGAGCAAATCGTACGTAATTTCGCTTTTAACATAAAGTACATTATCAGATATATCCGAGAATATGTATCCTTCGTTCCGATCAACATAATAAAGAGAGGTGAACATTTATACAACCTTAAGAATAATCAAACTGTGATTAAAAATTATTGAAACTTATTGTATTGCTTTGTCCATATAATGCGCAATGCGTATATGTACACAAATCTGTGAAATTTTAAGTAAAGATTATTGTTTATATTCGCTATAGTGAACATTTATGTACCTAGTTGTAAAATTACCATATTTTCAGGATCATTTTATTAAATACCTTTAGTGATCTATGTAATTGTAAGGGATTGACTCGCTGTATGAAATTCCACAATTCTTTCATTCTTTTTAAGCAATTAAAATATCCGTTTGTAAAATTACCATTTTATCATCAAGCTATTTCTCACTTAAAACAAAATCAGACAGGACCTCAAAACATTCATACAAACTCAATCGATAACACAACTCAAGATTACAGTAACATTCAAAAATTTATTTTCGATAAAACGAAAATGTCACTACATGGAATAAAAAATGTATTTCCCCAGGCATGAGCACATCTATCTTAACGTTACTTTGATAGCCGAAACAAAATGTGCAGTAGCAATTCTGCCCAATAACGAATTAATTCTTCTAAAATTACCTAGATTGATAAATACTTATGGAGCAATATCTAGACTATTCTTAGAAACCGTAAACAACATCTGTAATCAGCATGGAAGCTTTGTAATCCACTGTGTGCATCCCTTCCCAATGACTTCCTTAAAAAATCCTAGATTCTTTAAGTCCCCCATAATAAATCAAATAGTAACAAAACTATCTCTATCTGATAATAATATCATGCTATATCAATCTAATTTACCATCGAACATACTAAAATTATCCGAAGAATACGGGGAACTCATTCGGCACATACAATTTCACGCACATACAAAAATTTATATGGATGAACTGAAGCAAATAGTTGATAAAATAATAAAATAAAAATGGAAATTATTGTTCTTTCTAATCAATTGATATTACAAATACACTATCCAATCTTTATTGTCCAGAACAGTTTTTATGAGATACGAATGTAGGGCGAATAGGTGTAAGAGAATTCGAATACTAAATAATACAATAGCATTTTTGCACGTACAAATGTTGCGTCGACATGCAATTTTCAAATAAAAAAACATGTTATACCTAAGAACTACTAAAATTTCGAGTGGGAAAGAATAGTTTAATACAAATTCCTTAAAAAAATTTATTGCCAATGTTACACGTATAAACATTTGAATTATATATGCAATAAATGTTGTATGTATAATATGTTTATTAATTAGAGAAATTATTGATATAATCTGTATTTTAGCATGGCGGTATAAGGTTCTAAAGTGTATTCATGAATCAATAGAAAAAGTATTTTAAATAAAGATAATCAAATTAAAATACAAGAATTTTCAAATGATATTTAAATTAAATCGTTATTTAAATATTTTTCTGTAGACGATCTAAATACATATTTCAAGAATAATTTAAGCAAGCAATTCTGTCTTCAATTTGCTCCAATGTTAAGAAATTGACTAAATTATCTTGATTAATAGGTAAAGGTTTAAACTAAAATAATTAAAAAAATTATTTAAAATGATGGGAGTGAAACAATGTGGGGGAGCTTCGTTACTTTTTTCTATCGCATGCATTTTGTAATATTTAAAGATTAGACCATGGTAAGGCAAAATAAACAAATTCAAATATTTTATCACTCTATTCTTTTGTTCTTTTATTTAACTGTGTATGAAAATTAAAATATGTTATGCAAGAAAAAAAAATCTTATTCATCAATTCATAAATTGATATGAGTGATTAGTGATTGTATAAGCTTTATATATGATGCCATACAAGATGTCAGCTTGTCACAAAGACTTTTATCTTTACATATAAAAAAATGATAACAGCCATAATTACTGAAATCAATCTCAAATAAACTTTTATTAATATAATCTTTTATTACAAGCATTTACAGTACAAGTAATGAATAAGTGTGAATTTTTTTTTAAGTTACAGAATACATTTATTGCTAACCTAGTATACTAAAATCAGTTTTAGTTTTACAAAAGTACGAGCAGTAGCTGTAAGCTCAATCTTGGTGCAATCAAACACTTCAAAGTCGTGATTTTGCGTAGCCGCAAAGCTAAACGAAACTTATCTTGCAGACACGCGAATATGCAATAGCACGAGAGAGTTGAGCTTGGTATGATACGCTGATCTAGTTATCTAATTTAAAATATGTTCGTTCTTTTCTACTCGAGAGAAGCATCTCAGTGCTTCAAAAATTTGAAAATCTGTCAATTTAAACTAAATAATTCGTGCTTATATAACAGTAGCGGTTACGCTTAGTTAATATTAATCTTGATTATAATCTTTGCGCATTAAACACGTTAATTTTATTTAATACCACTGTAAAAGTTTTAACACATCTTATCTTTCGATCATTACTATATGCATTTTCATATATATATATAAGACCAATATTTTAATCTATTTGAATTGTACTATATACGCGTGTAAAATTTATTATTTTATAATCTTATAACTCATAAAATAATTTATGAAATAAAAATATTTAAAATATCTATTTGCTTTACAATTGATTTTGATCTAATTGGAATATGAATATTAAGTTTACTTTGTATTATCAATCGAAATAAATTGATTTCTTATCTCTACTTCAATTTCTTGCGATAGCATATTACAGATGTATGATCGTTGGTTCTAGAACAAGGACGTATAGACTCACAAAATAAGTATGTTACATTATTGCAAGACATTGTTATTATAACAAAAATAAAAGGTATGAGTATCAGAATATTTAATACGTTACAATAATTAAACACGATACACATTTCATAATAACTTTTTCGTTTCCCGCTACAATAGCCACATATTTTTAGTACGTTTAGAGTAGTTATGAGCTTTTGTACAACCGTCAAGTTTAGAAGATAGATCCAATGTAAAACATCTTGAAAACAAATGTATCCCAAAATGACATATAATCTTATATATTAAAAATAATAATTAACACGATGATATTGCTATAAATTAATCTGTGAACGCAATGCAAAAATGATTAAATATATACACCGTCATAATTACAGTACAACGGTAACAATTCCTGCACCATACTATAATTCGTCTACAATTCTGAAGGAACAACCCTCCACCGAGCTCGATATTTTCGAGGGAAGCTAAAAAGTATACTATCCAAAACCAGCGAGAGGCGGGCAACGCGGCGCGCGATTCAAACGGCCCGACTCTACAGCGCGCATGCGATCGCCTGTCGCAACCGAGTATTATAATCCCCGAAGACGCGCGCACCCGAACAGGCCGACGATCCGCCAAATCGGCGCGCTGGCCGATCGGCGAGGAGCTTGGCCGTGGGCATCGATCAGACGGCGGACTCGGCACGCGCGCGCCCGCCACTTACCGCTCCGCGCATGATAATCGCGCTTCGGCGGGCGGACCCCGGCCCTCGATCGGCCCCTACGTGTTCGCCCGCGCACCGATATCGATTGCCCGAGTGCGGGGCTCCTTTGCCGCGCGGGCCCCGCTTTCAGCGGCCGGCCAATTTTCTTGTTTGTTCTTCGGGCTAAGTGGGTTAGTGTAGCGGTGGATCGAGGGGCGCGTGCGGATTTTCCCAGGCGGAACGTATCGTCCTTACCCCGGTGGAAAATCGTGCGATCGAATGAATCTTTGATTACCACTCTTGACATTGCTGCGGTTTATAACTTTTAATTAAACCAGTCGATACAGTGAGGAGTTTTTTGACGAGGAGCTTAGTCGTGAGTACGCGGCCAACTGTAAACCTTCCACTTTTTAATGCACTTGTTGTTCTTTGGAATAAAAAAAACTTTTCGCGGACAATGCACGGGCTTTTATATAGTCGGAGCGTTAAAAAAAGTTTATCATTAAACCAATAAAATTAACCTATAAGGTGTACAAGTAAATGTAATATATGTATAACGTATAGAATTATACGTGTACATATTTGTGTATCTAATAACATTTTTATTTAGTAGCGAGGAAGGACTGAAATTGGATTAAACTTTTACCGAACGCGTGAGCCCTCTTACTGAATGCATGTGTGGATTAATTAATTTATTATGGAGGCGCGCGAAGTGCTCTCATGCGACAAACAGGTATATAAACCCACTCAATGGAACTCAAAGTAATAGACTTATTCCCGGAGAGAAAGTAAAGGCGCTTCAGCGGGCCGTTATAGCCGCGAGGACGGCGTTATTCCCAGGCATGCAGAACAACCGGGACAATTGACAAAACAACCGGCGCTCGGCTTGTCCAACAAGGGCGCGTAGGCGCTGGGACTATTCCCGAAAATCATAAAGAATTCAGTGAGTTTCTTTCGGCCTCGGCGCATTTCTTTGATACACCCCACTTAGCTCGCAGGAGCCGAATAAGCGAGAGGGCCGCGCGGCCGCCCTCGCGACGGAGAAAGAGAGCGAATCGATAAAAGCCGACATATAGAGCCCCCGCACGAACCTAGGGCCAGCGGCGCCGCGCGCTTCGTGCCCCCCTTCCGCCGGTTACCCGGTAAACGGGGGAGAGAGGAAGTGGAGCTTGGCCTGTCGCGCTGGGCCGCATCCACTGCAACTATATCAGCTTTCCTCGCGCGGGGGACGTGAGTGAATCGAGCCCTGTGCACGCGGGCGCGCGCGAGGGCGATGCACGCCCAGGTGGCTAGAGAGTCCATCGGGAGAAGCGACCGGGGGAGTTTTTTTTTTTTTTTTTTTCGTCTACACCGCTCAAAGATGAGTGCAGCTCCTGGGCTGGAGATCCGTGCGGTCGGCCATCCGTAGACCGCGGTACACGAGACTTTTGTTGAAGCGCATGAAAAGGGGGTTTCGTTGACAGATAAGTTACCGGAAATTCATGGATTAATCGAGAATGTTTTCATTGGAATAATATCACGAATAAAAAGAATTAAAGTATACAGCCATGTAAACGCGGGAAACAATTCTCCGTTGTTAGGTTTATTTGAAAAAAACAGTCTTCCGTCAATTCTCGTCGAGTCAAGACGTGTTTATACATTTAGGTAAACATGAGACCTCGAGTTAATTGAGAGTGATAATTTAATCTTATTCGTATTACTAAACTCAGCATTGAGGAAGTGAATCGTAGTATCGCCGGCGCACCTCAAGTGCAGTCGGAACAAAATGGCCGCGCCAAACCTGAATAGTCGCATCCAAACAAATGCATCACAGTTTAGTCAACCTGAAATGAAAAGTTGCGCAACCGCAACATCTACTGAGTATTTCCCTAAAGACAACCAAGCTCTTATTATCGACTCTATTGATGGATCCACCCTTGACGACTATGTAAGCCAAATAATGAAATTAATAAATCGAGAACTCATCAAAGCAATCTCACGAATCTCAAATAATCGTATATGCGTGTATTTTGCTAACAAAAAAATTGCTAACGACCTAGTTGACCTGAAAAAAACCATCGTAATTCAAGGTAAAATATTGTCTTTTCGACCTTTAATTTCTCGGGCTAAAAGGATAATTCTATCGAACGTTCGCCCCTCGATTCCTCATGAAGAAATCGAAAAAGCACTAATCGACCTTCACATCAGAGCCGAATCAAGACTAACATTTATTAGAGCAGGAGTTTCACTGCCAGGTTGTTCACATATGGTTAGCTTCAGAAGACAAATTTATGTAAAGCCGAAAGATACAGAAAAAATTCCCGAATCATTCATTATTGATTATGAAGGCAGCAAATTCAGAATATTTGCATCCACCGATTCTATGACCTGTTTCATTTGTAAGGAAATCGGTCACCTAGCTAAGCAGTGTCCACTAAATGATAATAACACGCAATTGATAATCGAGGAATCTGCACAATGTAACGAGCATTCTCCGAAATCTACTCTTCCTGGAAACTCTGTTCAGAATCAAATGGAATCTAAGAACGAATTAATTCATAACAGTAATATTAAACTTTCAACTTCAAACTACAATACTTCTAGCACATTCGTTTCCCAGCAAAGTACGTTAAATAATATTCAAGAAAAAAGCACAGACAGAAATTTAAAAAGTCGTGTTCTTCGCATAATAAAGAAACTAAAAAACCTTAACCAAGACTCACAAGTAGCGACGAATCCGCCACAACAGACGACTCATCAACTTTAAATTAATCCTTTATCAACCATGAAAATTGTATTTTGGAATGCAAGAAGCGTTATAAATTCCAAAGAAGAAATCGCTATTATATTACAAAGCGTGGATATCCTGGTGTGTGTCGAATCTTGGCTCTCCGTCGCAATACCAAAGTTCGAATTCGCGGGTTTTGTAAGTTTTCGAAAAGATAGAGACTACGCCAGTGGCGGGGGTATCCTCATACTGCTGCGTAACAATATAGCGTTCCAAGAAATTCCAAATATTCAGGTACCAGACATAAGTGTAGAATTATGCGGAATCAAAATTACAAATTACAACCCGTCGTTTAATTTATTTGTATGCTATAGATCTCCGGGAAAGATCCTAAATAATAACGAATGGAACTTCATTTTTGAAAAAAACTTAATTAAAACCGAGAATAACTTATTCATGGGAGATTTCAATGCACATCATGTTGCCTGGAATTGTCCAAAAACCGATTCAAACGGTGTCAACTTATTCGACTCTATAGAAAACTCAGATTTATTTATACATAATAACAACACAACTACACACATTGATAAGGCCTCTCATTCTAATATTGACCTAATAATTTCAAACAAAAATCTTATAGAAAGAATCGAAACGTTTACCGATAAGGATACATGGGGCTCGGATCACTATCCCGTACATGTAATTATAAACTGAAAAATCTATATATGTGAAAAAATCTTTTCGTATTCGATCTAAACGAACTGAATATGGACAAAGGTCGATACTGAACTAGAAAATTCATTTTCAAATTTCTTAACAAGCGAGTACGAGAATAGTTCGGGCGAAATGAAATATCAGGTCTTTATGGGCACCATCAAAAAGGCGATTCAAAAATATACTCCCGTCAAAAAAGCTATTAAAAAAGACTTTCACAAGAATCCGGTACCATGGTGGGACAATGACTGTAAAGTTGCTATTGATAAGAGGAAAAAAGCCTTTAAAAAATGGAAAAACACAGCCGAAGAATCTGACTTTATTTTATTTAAAAGAGAGAGAGAGCGATTGTCCGCAAGCTTCTTAAAGAAAAAAAAGAGAGTTTTAAACAATTTGCCAAATCGTTAAATTTTAAGACAGATCCGTCCTATGTTTGGAATACTGCTAAGCTATTAAAAAATAAATGGTCTAATATTGCCCCTTCCCACACATCAGAAAATCATCAAATAACAATGAAATTCAAAGCGCTATATAATATTTGCCCTCCATGGGTGGAGGGTGACCCTTCTTGGACTCCTGATTGTAATATAAATGATTTCCTAGAAACGCCCTTTACTCTCATCGAATTTAACGCAGCTTTAAACTCTAGAAGCAGCAAGGCATCTCCCGGCCTAGATGGTATCGACTACTTTACTCTTAAAAAACTACCAATAAAATACAAATTACTGCTTCTAGATATTTTTAATGAGATCTATTCTACAAGCAGCTTTCCCCCTGACTGGAAAAATAGCTACCTACATTTTATTAAAAAGTCTGACGGACTAAATTACAGATCTATATCTTTGACATCCAGCACGTGTAAATTGTTTGAAGTTATAATCAAAAATAAAATGCAATGGTGGTTTGAACGAAATAACGTAATGTGCAAAAATCAAAGTGGGTTCCGCAAGGGACACTCCTGTTCGGATAATTTGGTAAATCTAACTCTGTATATACAACAAGCGTACAAGCAAAATAAAGAGCTTTACACTGTATTTCTAGATGTTTGCGCAGCATTTGACAATGTCAACAGCGAAAAATTGCTAGTCACTTTATCTCAAGTTGGTTGTCCATCACCAATAATAAAATTCGTTAAATTTTTAACTTATGAGCGGCGAATCAGCACTAGTTTTACGAATAATTACAGAACTAGTTATAAAGGAGTTCCTCAAGGAGAAGTACTAAGCCCACTTTTATATATCTTATATGTAAACCAATTACTTAAAAATATTCCGAAAACAGTTAAAGTATTGCAATTCGCTGATGACATAGCTATATGTTCAAAAAACAAAAACTCTCTCATTAACGCAATAAATGAAACCAAAATGTATTTAAGCAATCTAGGGCTCGATCTAGCCCCGCACAAGTCAGTATTTGTAAATTTCAATAACAAAAATATTAAACCAGGAGAAACTATTTTGAATTTAAAAACCTGCACAATTAAATCAAGCGAAACAGCGAAATTCCTGGGTATCATCTTCGGCTATCGTCTTTCTTTCTCGGCTCAACTAAATAAGATTTTAAATAAATGCCATAAAGCCATTAATATTATCAAATTTCTTCGAGGTAATAATTGGGGATCGGATCCAATAACACTTAACTTTTTATAAAAGTTTTGTAAGGTCAATTATTGACTATGGTAGTTACATTTATTTTCCAGAGCGGCTAAGGTCAATTAAAAGACTCGAGCAGGTACAATACTCGGCTATTCGTATGGCTTTAGGCTTTCGCAAAACCACCCCCCTCAATATACTGATAGCCGAATCCAAACTCCCCCTGATCATTGATAGATCCCGATACTTAGCGAGAACATACCTAGCAAAAATTGCAAGTAACGCCAATTTAAACACCTATCAGAATATTTTTCATTACTATCTAAAATTTTTAACAAAATCAACGAATAAACGATTGCGCTTGTTTGAAAATTGCATATTTGAAGTTCTAAACCCCTTGATACCACTGCATAAATCCAACACCTTCCCAATTTACAATCATACCTACTACACAATACTGAGCACAATCCCCTTTAACTCCACATTAGAAAATTATACTAATCCAAATAACAAAATCGAAATTTATACAGACGCAAGCCGCAACGAAAAAGAAGGTAATGTAGGATCAGCTTGTTTCTCGCCTCAAATCAATAACTCTACATTACGCAAACTTCACTGTCATACATCTGTCTTCACTGCAGAATGCATTGCCATTAATGATGCATTGTCTATCGCCCTCAAACATCTAGATAAAAACGTACAAATTTTTTCTGACGCACTAAGTGTGCTCGAGACTTTACGAAATTGTCAGATTAACATCAAGGTCAATCCATATATCCTACAGATTAAAAAGAAATATCTTGAATTTAATAATAAAAAGACTGAACATGGTAGTATACACTTTTATTGGACTCCCGCTCATAAGGGAATACTAGGAAATGAATTAGCAGACTCCCTTGCTAAGGAAGTCAGATCTAGGGGACCTAAGTCTGACTTACCTCTACCGTACACAGACTTATTTAATCACTTTAAAAAACTCACAAAAGAGAGCACTAGAAATACCATAGTCGAAGAAGGTCATATCAAGGGAAAATTTTACTTCAGTAATTACTATAGAGACAGCCCAAAACCCTGGTTTTTTAATATCAAGCTTAGCAGAGAGATTATTGTAGCAATAAATAGATTGAGATCCGATCACTACAACCTTGCTTCCTCTCTAGCTCGAATAAATCTCATAAACAGTTCAGCATGCGAATGTAAGGAGCCTATTCAGGACATTGATCATATTGTCTGGCAATGTCTACTATTAAACAAACACAGACAAACGATGTTGAATAAACTGTTGCGCTTAAAATTACAGTTACCTATGAAAATGTCCATGATTCTCGCCAAACCAAATGCGTTCATATTATTAAGTTTTTAGATATTTGTAATATTCAATTATAACTAATGTGATATGTATATTATAATGTCCGGCGTATAAATCTCTTCTGAGATTTGAGAGCCTAATAAAAAAAAAAAAAAAAAATTTGACAAAAAAAAAGAGGAAAATTCGATACACCCCAAACTTATTTCGAGCAAGCCGAGTCTATATTTCCTCGGGAACTTTTCTCTCGTTGCACGGACGGACATTCGACGAAAACTTGGAGTTTCGCGAGCGAGGAGACATCCGGCACTTGTCCCACGATAGCCCGGAGTGCAGTCTAGGCAGGTGGAACGAGGCGCACTGCTCGTAGGCGCGGGGAAAAGCCGCCCCTTGGACTTCCGCGAAGGTTACTCGTCGCGACCGCCAGCGAGGGAAACAAAGCGCGGCCTCGCGATCGATGATCCGGCCTGCTGGCGGCCCGTGCGCGCGGTACCCGCGTAGACCAGGTGTTCTTGACCCGCCGCCGCTCCCGCGCATCGATCTGCATAACCGCCGGATCGCTTCGAGCGCATAAATAAAAGTGCAGGCCGCACGGGCTTACGCAACCGATGCGGCTGCTTTTTTTTTTTTTAAAATCTCCGCCCACTGTCGTCTCGCGCGGCCATTCTTGTTTGAAGTTACCGCGTGGGTTATACGTGTGGGTATACAGTCGTACCGGCTTGGATACCGTGACTCGCGCTCTGCGCTGCGCCGCGCCTGCCGCGGATGTAATGCCCGATTGATTATGCATTGCAATTCGGAAAGGAATACGCGACGCTGAATATTATGCATGAAGCGCCGCTGGCTGTTGTCGCGTCCGCATCGTAATGTAAGGCTCCAGCTAATTTTGTGTACGTCGTTATGCAAATCAGTAACTTTTAAGAAATCTGACAATTGTGCTTTGCATATGTATGCGACACCTATATCTCGACATGGTCGTAATTAAAATATCACTGATAATAGAAACCTCACCAAAATAACTGGAAAAATAAAAACCTACATCCAGCTATGTGATACTAAATTTATGGTATTGTTTTAAAAAAGCGCTCTGTAAACTACAGCTCGATGGAAAAACACGTGAAATAATTTTTGTGCGCAATTTTAAAATTGAAGTAGCTGTTATATTACAGTGGTATAGGTATTATGTAATTAACTAATTTTTACTAATTACAAGTACGGGATTTATGATGATTGCTCCTTTTATATAAATTAGCTTGTGTTACATTTTCATTAAATTAACGATCAATAGTTTAAATCAATAATAAATTTATTTTACTTAACGAATTTCTCTTATACATACTTTTTTAATTGTGACCTACTACAAAAGAGTATTTTAGTAGTAAAAAAACATAATTCATAGTACTAGACATAATACGTTTTAGTCTTTTAATATAGTTTCTTAGTTTCATGTTTTTATTTTTTTCTCATTTTTTCACATTACTGTCAAGAACCACGTTTCAAGTGTAAGAGAATGATACAAGTTGCCCTTGATAAAATGTTGCACAATGCGATAAGTTTACAAAATGCAGACGTTAGCCAAGTACTTGATAGCGCGATGCACTGAAAATATTTTTAGAAAATATATAAATATATTCTGAATAATAGTTAAAACTTTAAAATTAACAATGTAAAGGTTATTTAAAATAAGCTTGTTTAAATGTAAATCATTCTTAATAAATTCTATGCTATATTGCATTTATACTGTGATAAGCACAATTAAAATTAGCAAATTATATTCAATTGATCCAGAAATGCTTATTTTAGTATAACCATTCTTCAAATCATTTTTCAAATGTCGCATTAAAACCTTGAAGTTATCGGTTTACTATAATTATCTCGTATAGTACATTCGAAATAATAGTATTAATATTTTGTTAATATATTTATAGATTCCACTAATATTGATAAGTTTATATTGGGAGTTAGATCACCGTAACAAAGTTTAATTTACATAATCTTTCGCATTCTCGCAATCAAAACTTATAATAACAGTCGAAAATATAATTAAAGCATTTAACTACTTAGACACGGTAGACCTTGCTACGAGTAAAAGAAGCTTTAACCTTTATTGTGGATACCTTCTTTTAAATTTATTTTGTCTCCAGCGCAACGAACACGTGATGTCGAGTATAAAAATATTGATCGTTACCTGCTCGAGCGGATCTCAATATCAAAGACCTACAATCGAGGTATCGTTTTAGCAAGTATTGCTCGCCCTTCGATGTATGTTTTCCTCGGTGTTTTCAGAAAAAAAGCAATATTTAGCTACTTAGTAGATCAAGTGTTCTTTGCTCTTTACTGTATTTTAGAATTTAAAAATAAAAGGAATAACTGTAGTGTGACGTGCAAAATGACATGCTTTATATTTTTTTGTGTTTAAGCCAGAAAGCAAATTATGTAAAGCGCTTCTAAATCGTGATCAACATTTGGTACTCCTAGCTTTCTATTTATGCCGTCGTATTATAATACCTTTGATTTCTTAAAATTATTAATTTTTGTCGTCGTTAGTTCTAGTCTAATTTCATCGGTTTCTATTCTTTTGCTTTACATCCCGTAACTCATTTATTTGCCATACTATTGAAATTTGCAAAAAATATGTTATATATTAGAAAGAATAATATGCAATTGAAGTTTTCATTTTTAATTGAAAAAAACATGGTTTAATCTATTCTATTTTTAAATTCTACTAAAATAAGAAATCATCGAAAAAATGGCCCAGAATGATTAGATTTTTTTAATTATTGTGAATATTAATTATTATATTTATTAAATATAGCTCTATGTTGAGTTCCAAAATGATCAATATTAGTATAAATCTGAAAAATTAAATTTAAAAGAATTAAATATAAAAATGATATAATCATCGATAGCTTTAACCACTACGGATATCATACTATAAAACTTTGTATCTTATAAAAATTGAGAAAATAAAAAAAATTTATCATATCAATTTAAAAACATTAGAGTAATGAAATAACAATATACCAGGACGTAGAAAAACTAGCCGTGTTTACCCTTTCATAGTTTACTTAAAAATGAGAAAATGTGTACAGCAACAGAATTAAAATATGACAATACTTTATGAAACAAATTTACCAAACAATATTAGATCATTATTTATTATTAACAAAGAATATTGATAAAAAATATATTATAAAAACTTAGTAAATTTTTTTGTATCGTCTAGGGTGAAAAAATGAATAGATCCAAATGCTGTATATATAAAAGTGTAGGGCAAAGAATTGAGTATTTGAAATATTATGCAATTTATGAGTATCAAAATATAAAAATACTTTTTTGCAGAAGTAAAAGAGAAATAATTGCTTTATTTCAAAAAATATGCTATCGTATATCAGGTGACAGACACGATCTGAGACGAAATCTGTCATCTTGTATATTTGCTCTTTTAGGTAGTGAAAATTACAATACAATAATACAATATTTTAAATCAAACAACTATTTGACCTTTCTATAAATAAATAGAAATGATAACAATAATTTACTTACGCGATAAACAAGCATTTAAATGTAATTTAACACATTGACAGTATACAAGCTTACTGAAATTCATTTCAGTTGTTCAAATATTACTATTACTGTTTAAAATTGTTAGACCTCTAGTTTTAATATTATAAATGTTTCATTCATGTGCACACCCTATTTATAATTTAACTGCTGATTGAAGTTTTTTCTTTTTGATTTATTAGTATATTAATAAGTAAACTTTTTATAATGATTAAATTCAGATTGCCATTAGATTCACTGTGCGACCCCAAAACTGAAGACAAACATGTGGTATGGGTTCATTTGCCTGTGATAGCGAGTATGTAAAAGCCGATGTAATTGTCACAGATTTAGTCGAAGCGAATCATACGCGTCATATGAGTGGATGAACATGTGTGTAACCGAGTATATACGTATGAGTCACACGCGTATACCCTCGCTAAACCCCGACCGTGCAAGCTTGACAGATAAGCTACCTCAGTAAGTCGGTACTTGTAAACGTATTGTTGCGGTATTACATCGTAATCTCTACGAGTGGAACATTCACGCCTTCTGAATGACCAACTGCGAGTGCATATTCACACGCGGTCGTCGAATATACTTGTACGTTTAGGAGAAACGACAGGAAATAAGCTTGGCGGGCTTGATGAGGAAGGGCAGGTGGCGAGGTCTACCCAAGGAAACGTTTCGCATTCAGGGCGACCGCTCGCCCAAGGCCAAGCTTTATTTCCGCCTGTGAATCGAGGAGCCTCCGAACTCCGGTCGTCCATTAGGTATATACCCGAGGTGTGCGCATGTTCATGAGAGCAGGCCTTCGGCATGCGATCCAGGGGCTCGGCAGTCACAAGCTCTCGGGGAATTGATGGCTTTCGGTTGCTGTTCTGGTTCGGATACGTTAGCTACGATTGATTGCAAGCTGCGAGGTCGCGAGCCCCTGTTTGATGTTTTCGAGGAAAATGGTTTTTGCTAAAATATCTCTAAATTAATCACAGTTAATTCATTAATATATAATAAAATTGTGTAATTAAATTCATATGCATTTTGATTATAGATTAGAGAATTATCATACATAATATTTTTATCCTCGTTTTTATCTCTCTGTCTTTGATATATATAAGATAAAATCGCTACCGACAGTGATAATCTCGAGGCCAGGAACAATTTTAATTTTTACAAATTAATAAACCGCTTTCATATCATAAATATCAAGCAAATATGTAATATCATGATAAAAAATACAATGCTGATATTGAAAACAAAGAATATTCCATAAACACTAATTATGGAATAACATACCTATACAAGTAAAGTGCTTTTACTAAACGAAATAATACTCGACTTGTATTCGTAGATGTAGATAAGATAGGTAGACATAAAAGACTACCTCTCGCAACAGAAATATCTTATAATTTGTGTAAAGGCTAAGAGAAAATCAACAATGTTATACTTGCTAATTTTATGCCATACTTTATACATATATCGTTTTTTGTAGTTTAAGTTAAAGCTTAACGTTTTAAAACTGCTGTAATAATATTCAAAATGTAAAAAAATATTATTCTTGTATGATTTTGAATTTATCATAATAAAATTTATTTATATACAGATATATACTCGGATATATATTTATAGAAAATCGTTAAATATAATACTTTGATATAAAGTAAAGAATACACTTTATCATATACACTCTATTCAATATTAATTTACTTAATCTGTTTTGAAGTAAAGAAGCAACAAAAATCTATATCTTCGAACGTCCAGTGGATCTCCTGTCGTGCATCATATTTTCGTCAAGACACACAGCCCATGTTGATTCTATCCCCCACACTCTGACCTTCACACAAAACCATTTTCATATATCCTATTTACGTATCAGACACGTGCCATTTTGTTTTGTTTAATTTTTATACGATGATTACATGTCTTATGAAACCATAGAAGAATCCTAAATTATATATGGATCTTTATAATTAAAAAAGAGATCATATTCATATATGTATATTTTTACTTAGAAAGTCTTTAATTATTACACAATTGAATAATAACACTTATTGACCTTCAGCAGAAAACAATTATAATTCAAATATTTATTAAGATTTTAAATGTATTAATACTTGTATCCAATTTAAACTAATTATAAATGAATATAGTCGATCGTAAGTGACAGAGATTAATTTGATTTAATAATCATTTTATTGAGACGTAGAAAATTAGATTCATCGCTGTAATTTGAATTATATAGTAGAACTAACGTAATTTATTTTTCGAATTCACATATTACAACCACATTTTGTTGTTAAAATATTACATTTAATAGATATGATATTATGATCTCAATTTCTATTCTTAATGTTATTTTATTTATTATCATAAATATTTAATAAATAGTCAAGTTTAAAATTCTTTTAAATTCAACTGAGTAATTATATATGTACAGTAATAAAATCAACAAATGTTTAGGTTATTTAAATATTATGAAAACCTTTAAATGATATTCAAATTAGTAAACGTTAGAAGCTTTTCAATAATAAGGCAACAGAAGGAACAAGTGCTGACGATTATCATTCCTGAAGAATTTGACGATTAATAAAGCTGTCTCTGAACCTGTCTTTCTTATATCTCCTATTCTTAAAGCGCGAAAAAAATAGAAATTCCTTGTGCCTGACACTCGCCTCGCACCCTAAAGTGCCGCCCAAGATGCGTGGCGTATACCGTTCTTGTTTCGCAAGAGCCCCCGTAACATTAAGAGCTCCTCATAAAGTGAAAAAAAAAAATTCCCTGGGAGGCCACTTAAACCGGGACGAGCAGCAATAAACTCCAGGCGACTACTTATCTGCGCTGTGAAGCATCCCCAAAGTTCCGCTCGCACGCACTCGAATCGACCGCTGCGGCGGAATGGGTGCACGCTTCGGCGCCACTCTAATTTGTTGACGTGGGCGAGGATCCCGAAGGCCGGACAAATCTTCGGCACTCGAGAGCATTGACCATCGTTTATGCAATAAAAGCACACATTCCTGCAACTGTGTTGATCGAGATATAGATACGTTAGTACGCGTCCATTCAACCTGGATTAAATGTTGCCTGATAAAGACGAAGTAAAGATACGGATAAAATAGTAAATAGTAAAACAAATATATACAAAAAGGTAAAACAACTAAATTAAATGAGAAATTAGAGCTTTTGAACCGAAGTATAAAATCGGAAAATTATACACAAATTAAACTTTACGTAAATTCATCGAAGTGTTATTGACTTGTAATTTGGAAAAAAAATAAATCTGTTTATTCATTGTATAATTTGTTTATACATTTTCTATCATTGATTTCGGAACTATAGCATTGTAGGCAAATACACGATTTGATTTGAAAAATCCATAGCTTGTGCACAATATAATATATTATTTCTTCACTGCGTCATTGTATAATAAATTTTTCTTTATACGGAATCAATATTTCTAATCATTAATTAATACATTAAGTTTTTCAGTTTATAGTCATTTCATGTCACTTTATCGCGATCTCCATCGAAAGTATCTCCATCGAGAAGCTTCTACCACAGATGTTATAAAGTGCGAGAAAAAGTATATCTATAAAGTATATCTATAAATTGTTGTTTAAAACGCTAATAACTTTAATCTTGTTGTGTTACTTTAATTATTACATATATTTTTAATTAAATCTATGAAATTTAATAAATTATTATACAATTTATTAATTACAACTAATTTAAATAAAAAATATCAATTATGTTTCTATTTAAATAAAACAATTAATTATTTTATGAATTGTATGAATCTTTTGTAAATAAATGAATAGCCAAAATTCACTACTTTTCGATCTTTCTTAATACCTACCTCATCTGTACCTCAAGAAATTCCTTCATCTAACAAATTGTCATAATATACATTTTCGTATTTATTGCATATTATAGCATTAAATGAAATAACTTCATACGCTTATAATAATAACAGTAATAACAATAAGTTATATACCCAATTTCGCATAGGCGAATGAAGAAATTGTATAAAATCCCTTAAGGTCACTATTTATAGCATGCTCATTTAAATTTTTATTAAAATTATAATTTGTATCTCGATGTTAATTTCACGCTTACAATACAGTCGTGTTCTCAATTATAATATCTGTTCAAATCTTTTTGAACAGAATTAATATCTTATATTTGAGAGATTGACAGCTAGTTTAAAGTAACAGAAACAAACTAGAAAATTATTCAAAGGAATACCTCAAGTATTATGGTATTTATATTGATGACATCACCATTAGTAGGATTTCCCAATGGGAAATTATATTTCTACTTAAAATTTAATAACTTGATATCCTACTATGACCTTATTAACTTAATAAACACAAGCAGTTAAGGTAATTTGTACAGAGGACAGTTGTAACTAGCATTTATTAAATACCGTTTCTAGAGAAAATGTTTCTAATAAAAACTATTCTAAGTGTAATTAATAACAAATTTTCAGAAATATAAAAATGTTTACTCTTGATTTATTTAACTTTACTTGTTTATTTATAATACGCAAAACAAAAAAAATCGAAAAAAACAACAAAATTTTTTTTTTATTTTCCGATCATGTATTAATGGTTATAGAATACAATATTAGCGAGCATATTAGTGTATTTAAAAAATATTAAATTCGAATTTTTAGTATACATAATTTATTCAAATATTCAACATAAACAACAATTATGTTTTTTACATTGAAATTTTTCTTAAAGGAAAATTCGAGTCGGCGATGCGGATCTACATTAATAATACACGTTAAGAAAGAGTTAAAACTGAAAGGTAGTATAAACAAATCGCCAAAAATGCAATCAAATCTCGAATCAAATCATATCGAAAGATATATCTTTTATCAGCCGAGGCATTGTTGTTCGCATACTCTACAAAATGGTTTGCGTGGAAGTTTTTCCGGGATATGTGTATAAGCCGGGGGTGTAACGCCAATGCTTCCCCCTATCCTTTGTTAGCGCGAAGTCTTAAGTCTTGAACCATTCCTTTGTTTCATGTAGGATCGGCCCACTGCATATGTACGTAGCATATAAGCTCCAAATGACTTGCTATAGTGTATCGGTGCACGGCATTTGCGTGAGGGACTGCGCCCGTAAATAAAGTCAATAGGTAAGTGGACAGAATCTATATATAAGACTACGTTGCTTCCCTGACCTCAGCTTTTATGCGATCAAGTTAGATACATTGTTTTTCGCGCAATGAGTATTTTGATTTGCAGTAATATTTAAAGTTCAAGAATTTATTTACTTTATCTATTTTAATTAACACTCGTAATAGACTGTTGTCCATGGCAGATGTTCTTACTCATTTTCGTTGATCTGTTACTTCATGTTTGAAATTGATAAGGTCAATCATTACATTTAATATAAAAATTATGAATATAAAATTAATTTATAGTATGGATACAAGGACATTTTAAATTTTAATTATTCGTTTCATATTTGTCATTGAAAGTAAAGTTGTTGAAACGTATTGTTAGAAACCCTTGATTCTAACAATGTTTTATATAATCACAACTACATGCGTCAATAAAAACTTTTTAAATCTAATTATTTGAAATAAAAATATACATTATGAAAATTATAATCCCAGTATTTGAATGTAATAAAAGTTAGGCGATTCATTACTTTCTCATTTAACTGATAGTTTGTTTACTATATTTTACAATCTCTATGTACGCAATTCATATAAGCGATCCTAAGTAAAACTTAATTTTTCTATTTAT
Organism: Sycophaga agraensis; assembly: GCA_018906755.1. Lineage (NCBI taxonomy): Eukaryota > Metazoa > Arthropoda > Insecta > Hymenoptera > Pteromalidae > Sycophaga > Sycophaga agraensis. The sequence continues at coordinate 563,504 of JACCIE010000061.1, read as the reverse complement.
ACGTACGGTAATTAGAAGGATAATTAATATCATAAAATTACATTCATGATTCAGAAAATAATGAGTGTCGTTGTAAGACATCTCACTAAGTTTTTATTTGTATCTATGAAAGTATAAATTATATATTTTAGTTTAAAATTCTATTATCTCTTTTAGTATCGGTTGAGTTTCACTATAATTATTTATATCGCTCAATAAAAAAATCAAATCTTTGACAAGAAGATAAAATCAATAAAAATTCAAATCTACAAATAAAGCCTTATCGAAGCGAATTGTTATTGACCATGGACATAACGAGAAATATCGCAATCAAAGTAAAACACAATCTTTGAATGGAAAATTATTAGATAGAAGCGACTAAGATCTTAACATTTAGTTAGAATTGTAGGCATGATTTTATTTATCAACTAAAAAGTCAAAATAATAGAATGAGAGGAGAGTAGAAATGTCACCTGGTTGACCGCCTGGTGCGTAGGCGCGAGCGCAGGAGTCTTCGCATACTAAGATATCTTCCAAGGATAGACTAGCAGACACGTAGAATGTTAGATGAATTCATTTTTAGTGCCTTTAACAGGACAGTCATGAATATTCGAGGAAAAAGTCTAGAAGATTTGGAAATTTGTATTCTGTTTAAACGCTTCACCAAAAAATAAATACTATTGTCTGTCTTTGTAAAATATATTTATTATGTGGTCTGCATATGTGATACTTTTCCTTACTCGATATATCTCTTAGAAAAAAAATATCTCTATTTATCAAAATAACATTTTTAAAATATTTTCCCTTTATCGTAGAATATTTACAGTATTTAAGTTTAATTCGAGGCATCATTCGATGATTTCGAGGATGTTTTAATAATAATCTCTAATTTAAAATATACCTCAGAAATAAAAAAAGTATCGAAAAAATAAATATCAAATTCGTAGCTCTTACAGCGCAAAAAGATCTCCAATAATCACATTCCAATCGTACAAAACCTAAGTTATGCACGAAATCACCTCTTACTGTATATCCCAATCCTATCTCTCGACGTAAGCACTGCGCCATAAATTTCTTAACCACGATGTATAATTCGCATTCTGGCTCTGCGGCCGCGCAAGAGATTCGTATTTATAGCGGGGCCACGGCAGTGACGGCGAGGGAAAAGAAAAGTTATCCGCTCCATTATATACGTATACGTCTCGGTATACGTACAACTGGCCGTGACTCACTGCGGACTTTGCTCGGTTTCGCGTCCTGCCATGCGCCGCGCCAGCCCGAATCCGATCGAAAGTGATCGCCCGATGAAAATTGCAGTTTCGGATTCTCCAAGTGGCGCCACGTACACCTGTACGTACACAATATAGCAACCGCCGATGCCGTCGAGTGCGCCGCCGTTGTGCGCGTGCTGGATATAAAAATGTGTCCGTCTCTATTGATTTCGGTTCTTACTGGGGCAACAGCTGGCCGTTTACGAAGTCTTTTCAGATAGCCAGGACATCCAACTGCTCGTCGGCGGATCCTTCATTTTGAAAATTCTTTGTTCGACCTGTTTTCTAGTCTTTGAATCTACTTCCTTTTTTAAACTTCCTATTTAATATTATCGATTATTGATTTTGACTTTAGTTATTATAGATAATGATTTGCCAATCAACATTATTCTTAAGTTTCAAAATTGTAATAATATGCTGTGTCAAGCATGCACTTCCGTAAATGTTCCTTTTTGAACAAGAACATTTTTAATGTTACGTTTTTTTGAAACAAATGTATTACAAGGTTTCATGAAGGGCTGTACACTGTACATCTCTTAATGAATTAACATACTTGACAACATGCACCTACCGTCGTATTATAGAAAGTATTATGGAATCCTTGAAGTCCTTTTGAAGTATGATTACAGTTTTAATGCATTGTAACAGAATATAATATTTTTATTCACTTTGTTAAATTCAAATACCTAGTAAACAGGATATGCTCGCCGTACGCCTACAGATCCTTAAATATGTATCAGTATACGTATACACGAATTCACGGTTTAAACAATAGATAGGTCGTGGTAGTATAGGATTTTTTTCATATCACGGCCACTTCTACGTATAATGACCACTAAAAATCATGCAATTGATCGTCTAAAACTATCCTGATTATCACGGCTAAGAGCAGTAAAAAATAAAAGTAGGTCACTCAAGCTAAGCTCAATGGTGTGAATTAACTAATGAGTTAACAAACAATTAGTTTGCCGATCAGGCGTAGTAGTTTCGTGCCGGAGTGGAGACGATGTCATTATACCACGACGGAGTGTCACAGCTCTAGCGAGGTGGAAGCCGGGGCCATTACGCAATCTATCACGCGCGAGCGCGCGCCTCAGTGACCCCGGCAGTAAAAATGTAGACCGTTCTCGCTCGGCGACACGCCTTGCGCGAGGCAATTACCCCTGCAGTGCGATTGCATCGGCGTAATTTAACGGCAGATCTCGCCGCCGGGTGACGAATCCGTGGAGGGCCGCGTGCGCCCAAGCTCGCGGCCAATCGATCAAAGCCAGGGGGCTGCGACCTTGCCCGGCCTCGCGCCCCGTCGGTACGGCAGGGAGCGCCGCGTCACCTGCCATAACCACGCCCTGAGCGTGGCGCGTCTCGTGCCTGGCCTCGTTGCGCAACCCACTTTTTTGTCGCCGGCGCCCTACACCTGCCCTCGGCGAGCCCCGCGCGGCCAAAAATTACGGTGACCCGGAGTCTCGCGTGGCTGCCGCTCGACCGTCTTACCGTGGAGATTGATCGCTAGTAAAGTGGATGCCGAGTAATTAAGCCACGACGGAAATGCATTGCAAAATCGGTTTGTTTACGGCCACGCGCCTGTCCACGTGTCGCCGGCGACGAAGGCTGAGGAAAAGCACGCTTTTCAAAACTAGGTGTTGATTCGCTCGCATTCATAACAAAAAAGAAACCTTAGAAATATGTAGAATATTATACATCGGTTTTCCATGAAAATGGGTAAGAAATCTAAAATTAACCCGTACGAGATCGAAAAATAAGAGTCTACGAGACCCTGCCCGTATCTACTTATATGCACGTGATTTAACCTCCAGGTTTAAACGGCTATAAAACAGCAATAATATGTTTTATAGTACGACATTCGTTTTATGATGTACGTTAACACAAATATTTGTTAAACAACACGGATTCGCGTAGCTTTGGACGGTAGTCCGTTCATTTGTTTAGAAATAATAAACAATAACCTGCAACTATACTAGATTATTTATACCTTGCTCTGATATATTTTTCACGTGTTTCCTTTCTAATGCAAATGTGCTCACATAACTGATTGCAAAAAAAACGGACAATAGGAATTGGGTTCAGGGGTGTTTACTTTGCTCCAGCGCCGCGGCGGGCAGCAGTGGAAGGGTCAAGGTTAAGTAAGGCACAACTGCAATACGGTCGTAGAATTGAGTACACCTCGGCGTTCATTCGTGAAGAACGTTAATTAGCGTTCCCTCTTGCCTCTGCAAACGCGCCAATGATGAACGACTCTGGACTCGCTATCTGCACAGAAGGACACGAATTCTCAATTTGTCATATAGGTATAGATACTTCCGGAGCAATTCTCGAACGCTAATATTATAATGTCGAGTCATTACATTTACATTCGAAGTATACTTTAGCTTATTACGTTGACAATCTATTGTCGACGCTAAGATGGCTTTTAAACGACCGTTGCACGAACAGAAATTGAAAACGCCCGTCCCATTATACTATCGGGAAAGTAGAATTCGTGGAGCTCGGTAACAGTCGCTTATCTCGTGTAAAACGACATTCGCTACGTACATAAAGTTGTGTGCATACAACGTAATAGAAAAGAAGCACAGACTGCCATCATGTCGCTAATCATCGCCCGGAACAACTGTTTTTCGTTAGATAAGACCTTAGTATAAACCTATGCACGAATGGAAAATACACATAGTTGGATCGACAGCTGGATGATATGGCAGTATATGGCGCGACGCCTTCCGATTGTACCAGACGGCCGAAGGTCGTGCACGATTAGCTCGTTGTTCGTAGCGGTCGAGCCGACGCTGCGGCAGCTTGCAGTAGCGGTAAGAGATTCTATGATGCTATGCAAATAATCTTCGTCGCTATTTCTTTTGCATTCCAAAAGTACTATATATAGGGACAGATGAATTCAAATATTTTCCTTTGCATTAAATCTACCCATAGGAATAATCTGTGATTTTTCGCCTTCAATGCATGATTTACTTGAATCAAAGGATAGTAAACATATCAATATGCTTTTATCAAGGAATAGTATATACAGATCCCCTTCTTTGGGAATTAATTTTGGCTTTTTAGATACTTAAAATCTGAAATAAAAAATGTTTTGCAATAAAATGTTTAAACTTGTTATTAGACGTCGCACTAAAAATTTATAGTTTAATGAGACTACTGTCAATCATTAATATCGTTTAATGCCATCTGTCCGAGCTTCAGTCTACTTCGGTTTCAGTTAAATAGCAATTCTTGAAATCACCATCTTTTCGTATATTAATTATTTAATATATAAATTCTTAATTTTATTAAATTTTCATTACAAACGCTGTAAAAATATTTTATGGTAAACAATAGTTTTTTAAATTTGTGCATTATTCAAAAATTAATAATAAACAATGCTTTTCTTTAACTGGTATTGACGTAATTTTTTTTTCCAATTTATAATATGGCTTTAAATATAAAATATTCTTGAACATTTTCTTATAAGATACTTGTTTTCAAATAAAAGTTAATCAGGTGTCAAAGATACACCAGTAATCTAAACTCGGATATCGAGTCGAAGTATTCCAATTTTAATTCGAAAAATATATAACTCATTTAAAAACTAGTGAACTTTTTTTTGTTCGAAACATTTAAGAAATGCAATATCAATGTTTTTTATATCAATAAACAGAAATTTGAGTAATTTGTCGTAATAATAATCTAAGCATGTGTTGTGATTCGTTTGCTATTCATTTCAGACCTTGCCGATGTAGGTCATATCGGTAAACGGGTGTTTCTTTTACGTATTTTTCGAGTTGAATGAATCTATTGGTATCGGTTATCAAGCCACAGATAACGCATCAAAATACAAAAGTACGTCGAGTTACCGAGAAAATTGCAGAAATTGTACACGACACACACTAGCGTCTACACTATACATGTGGCAAGCCCGCTATCCAATTTCCTTTCCAATACAAATAACTGTTCTGATGAGGATATAATATTGTGTATTAACCTCGTAATTAACAAGAGTGTATTCGGAGACATTTTGTTAGGTTTTGTAATTGTTAGTTTACCTGCTCGCATTTATGTTTGGAAACCTATCATCTATTTAGAAAAAGTATGGTGTGCAAGTTTCGATTCGTCATCTACGTAAGAGGAGATAGCAGACCGAGTAATAAGCTCACATCCTGACCTGATTTCTCTTCCATTTTTCTATATTCGCGTGGATTTGAACGATTTATTTCAAAACCCTCATTGCCGGTGTAAACAACTTCTAGTGATACACTGTATACAAATTAATATACTCGACAATCAGGCTTAGCTTTCCCTCTATTTCACACTTTGTCCTGTTCGTGTTTATCCTGGCTGCCAATTTTGCGTATTATACACTATTGCATATTAAAATAATATATTTGTAGCAAGATTAATAGATTACTTGATATTAAGCTATGGTAATAATAATTTCCAGAGTATATATGGCCGTGTAAATGGTTTAAGGGATGGATTTTTGATTTCTTTTACTTTACACTTCGAAGGGTTATGGTAATTTATTTGAGGTCTGCGCATTGAATTCTACTGTTTATAATTGAAAATGAAATAGAGTATTACGAGAAGAACACCTCACTTTCATATAACAAATATGCATATTCGTTTTAATATACTGTTACTTGAATATAAACTTGAATGATAATCTTCGCGCTCGACTTCGCGCTACTGTCACAGATCTATAGAAATGTAGGGAAAAATTACACCCTCGAATTAGTCGTAGCAGATCATAAGTAGGTATCACAGCGCCCGGTCGATTCGATAGTGATTGTATCGAAATCGGTCGCTTGCGCGAATTGTAGACGAATCCTCGGATTTTGTTCGTGATCTAGAGTTCTGTCTATTAAAGTACCATTTGGTATCCATATAGTAATGCTTTCAAACAATTAGAATGTTTTGATATAAACATATAAAATTCGAAAAATATAACAGTATATAAAAATTACATTAATATTTAAAAATGAAAAAGTATCAACAAAATTAAATTATATGATTACGTCAAAAAAGTTTGAGAAGCAAAATAATAAATAATTTTCCTTATATGTGAATCAAATTCTTATTGTCGAATGATTTTGCATCAGACCATAAATATCATATTTTATGGAAAAATATAGTGTACATATTTTTAGAGTTACTCATCAAGGACGGAATATGTTCAAAATACGTGTAAAATAATTAATAAAATTGATTTGTATCAATATGGAAAAATTATATAGATAGTGAAACATAAATTCTAATCGGGAAAAGTTTCCCTCGCTTGCGTATGTAGTTTCTACTATATATAATGAAGTTTGCCAAGCATGTTGAATTTCATCTGCATACCGATGTATTGACTAAATCTGGAACATTATTTTGCAGCTTGTCCGATTTCCTATACAGGTAAAATATTCTCTTATACTTACAGCATGATCATATTAACGCATACCATATCTCCTGAAGTCATAGCAAGCTGTAAAAAAAATTGGGAGAAGGTGGAGAAAGAAAAAGATTTCTATATTGATTTAAGATATGTTTATTTCGCAACTTCCAATAAATGGCGCTTCATTGATTTTCACTCGAATCAGTTACAGAATTCACAAAAGTATCATCCGTACAGCACTCGCATGCAAGAACCTTGCGCATACATTAAGTCAATTTTCGCGAATTATATATAAGTCTTTACAGTCGTTGCTCGATCGTCACTCGTACAATACTCGCGCAAATCATCCAAAAGGTTCTGTTCGGCGTTACAATTGCGTTTACATGATTACAAATCAGTTACACATAATATTCCCTGTCCAATTGATACGTTTCGTATTAAATTGCACATGCACTTTATTTATACGTAGTTCTCTTTCACTCTCTCGTATTCTTTATCGTGATACCGATTTCCGAATGGACGAACGCAAACTGCGTATCGTGAGATTCATTCGTCGAGCTATTATAATGTATAAACAAACTACCATGAACACAAATTAAAACTTATTATCACAGACACGTATGTGAACCCATATGTATGCAAGTATTGAAATGCGATCGCCCATGTCTTTATTACAATGCATATGCGACTCGCGCCGAGAATCGCGCACTTGATCGTTCGCGATGATGAAACGCCCCCCTCTATTTTTCCTTTCACTTGCATGAAGCATATTTAATGCGGATCCGCTCACGCACATATTATTGCGTCGAAAGTTAGTCGACTCTTACAAACACAGTGCTCTCGATTGCTATAACCATCGAATTTCGATTAGTCGCGGAGCCGCAAAATTGAGCGCTGCGCGCATTCGCTTATTGTTGCCCTGTTCTTTGAATACATTACATTATGATATGCTAATGTCGTACCTATGAGATTCGAAGCAGCATCGTTCACCTTTTACAAACACTTAAATCTTGTATAGATTAATTTTAAAAATTAGATATTAATTTTTTTAGTTATAAGCTTATATAGTAATAAAATTGTTTCTTATTTGTATTGTGCTATGAGTTAAAAAAAAGCCTTGATCATTCCAGAAGTAACCTTATATACCGCTTTATATATATATAGCAAAGAATTTGAAAAATATCGAATGTCAAATTCGTATGCGAATCAGTGTATTTTATTATGTTATATTTTACGTATACTATAGTAATTAGTTAGTTCAGGGTGAAGTACAAATGTAGAAAAATTATGAGTGACAAAACTTGTTAAAAGATTTACTTATTCGCATTAAAAGTGATTAATAAGATTAATGTGATTGTTATAACAGCGTCAAAAGTTTTTTGCCAGGACAGTTGATTTTACATATTCAACCAGGGCTATACAACCTCACAGCGTTTGTATACATAGTGTATATATAGAAAAAGTATCAAACATTTTTTTGCACTTTTTCGATAAATTATCTAATATTTTAGCGGCTACGCGTAGTTAATAAATAAAATTCATCTCGCCAAAAACTTGTATTGAAACAAGAAGAAATAATTTTATTATAAAATCATATGAAATATATTCGTCAAGAAGCAGTAGCGGTATTTTCATTTCACTCGCCTGGAACTTTATGTATATTTTATTAGCAGCGTCCTATACTAGGTCGAAGACTGATTATTATTATTATTACTTTGAATAATGCTAAGATTATTCTAAAAAGATTGTAGTAATAGATTGCATGGAGATCTCAAGCATATGCAGAAATGAATCGAGATCATAAAATGGCGTTATCGAAAGTATAGACATACACCTTTCCACGACTCATGAAGTGCATTTGATAATCTTCATCCATCATCATTAAAGAGTTATACTCGCGTAAGTTTAAACATGCATGCCTGAACATTACCGCCACAGAATCGCCTCTCCCGAACATACGTATAATTGGCACTCCTAAATTTACAAAAAAATTGGTAGTTACATGTACTATTAGATATGGCAATAAAATCTCTATTAATTTGGAGATTCGTAAATTTTACTTAGGAATAAAATATGCAAGTAGATGTCAATTTTGTTTATTGTTTTCTAAACGCACTTAGAACGTTACCTACTACATCGTTTTTTAAATTAAGATTTCAATATTAGAATTGTTTTATAATGTCATAGAAGAGTATGTATAAGCATTCGAAAATTCATCCAACAAGATGATAACATTATTTTAATTTTATAGCTTAGAGAGAATAAAGCACGTACCAAGGCACGTACTGCAGTATCAATTATTCCTATAGATTCTTTAAAAAACAGACTTTCACAAACAATATATAATTTTGGGAATATTTTAAGATCAAATTTGAATAAAGTTAAAGGTAAAATACTACAGAAATAAATTATTTTCGTAACATTATTTTAAATTACAAATGTAAGTTTAGATGATTATAGGTATGATAGTTAATTCTTTTTATCTTGATTAATTTTTTAGCTTTTAGATTTAGAATATCAAAAAATTTTATTAAATATAATAAATATTTTTTAAAATAGAAAATAATATGTAAGTATCCAGCAAAATTCTAATGCCTTAATCTTCGTATATAAAGATTTAATTTTTGTTTTAAAATTTATATTTTTATTTTACATAAAAATATTTTAGCGGGCAACACTTTTTAACATATCGACGGCTGAGGGTGAGAACCACCTAACTCGGCAGTCGGTTTAAAAACCACCTAATTTGAGATTCGGTTCAAAAACCGGAATGTTCCAGATACAAAATAAGTTTTCATAAATCATCTGAAATGACTTTTAATTGTCAGACTCTACTTTGTAATTGCAATTCTGTACAGTGTAAACCTTTAAGAACTGCATCGTCTACATTATTTAGTATTAGTAACTCAAACTAAAGGAATGTGATTCATTTCTAGCTGTCTTTGTTCATTTATTTTGTCTAATACAAGTTTTATATTGTTATCTGAATGATAAAATTTATTATTTATTATTTTACATGTACATTAAAGGCAACATTATTCATTTGATTATGTTTTATCATTTACCACGTAGCAAGTCAATGCTCTAGTGAATCACTCATATAATAAGACAAAAGGATATAAGGCATAAAGGATTTATTTAAAATACTCATAAAGAAATGGCAAACATATGCTAAGTCAGTGATGATATCAAATTGAGAAACGAACGTAAAAAGACTTGCGAAAGTGCCACAAGTAGTCGATAGTGACAACATAATAATAAATTAAATTTTATGATAAATTAAATCAAAGGTATTATTAAATTATTAAACGATAATACAACCAATGCATAAAAATAGGATGGATTTTTAGAAATTAATTAATTCATGATAAGTAAAATAATACATATGTCAATGCTAAAGACGAGAATATAGTTAAATTAACGGAGTGTAGGTTATCGACAAGAAGGCGGTGAAGAATGTATTTATTGAAATTGAGTATTGGACATCAATCAGGAACTAAAGCGAGAATTAAAAAAAAGAAAGGATGTAGGGTGTGCCGATATATGACTGGCGCTATTCAAGAACTAGACCATCTCATCACTTTCTTTCGAAGAACTCTTTTACCTATAAAATTCAATTGCACCACTGAAACAATTGCAAGAAACTGTCACTAGGCATTCATAACCCATTAAAACTGAGGTTGTTGCAACGAAATCTTTATTATAAGGGCATCTGACGACCTAACAAAGAATCTACGTCAGTTAGTCATGCTAACCTCCTGGAGAGTGACAAACCAACTTATACAGCAGATAGTATGAGAGTTTACAAAGGGTGACGAACAGATATACTCACAATCCATGAGACTACGGAACGCACGGTTATTTTTAGTCGAATGTAACACGACGTGGGTGCAGCATCAGTGAACTCTAGACCTTAGGCAGAAACCCAAGTGCCTATATGAAGAAAAAAATTGAGGGTTGACTGTCGCATAAATACCAGTAGAAAAAAGTATATTAATGTTATAAATTTTTATAAGTTTTAAATAAAATATATATTAAAATATATAATACTCCTACACTTGTGCTCGAATCTCGGCTCGAATTTATGACTTGTAATGACCGCCGAGACAAGCGAATATAATTATTATAGAATAGAGTAAGATCTAAGTTAAAAATATTATTTAAACAAGTATAAACTGTTTTCCTTCTACCTGTATTCCGCCGTATTTTTTTACTTCGATACTTTATTTAAATAAAATAGATTATTCATATTTTAATGATTTCTAAACCAAAAATCCAATTTTGTACGAGAAAATCATATTAAAATACTAGAATCATTATAAAAATCGTATTATCATTTCAAATCATAAAAATTCATCAATTAGTTCAAAGAAAGTCTGTGCTAAAAATTTTAAATCGAAGTTGAATACTCGTATAGTACACACTCTTAATAGTTGGTTATATCCATGATTTATTTTTTTATCTTGTATTTCAATAAAAAAATTTGAGAGTTATAACATTAATATATGTTTCGTTACAAGTATTGGCACAACAAGCAGGAAATTAATTGAGTACAGTAGTACTCACTCAATTTATTATTATATTATTTTAGTTGCTTTAATATATTCCACTAAAATGCCTGTTTCAACAATATATGATAAATTTATAAATGTTCGAGGACCATTCATTTTTTTATCATGAATTGAAGCCTATCTTTATTGATGGAGACACTACCATGTTTATGAATGTGCATTTTAGCGACAATCTTGCGGGTCCCCTCTGATAAAAAACAAAAAAGTTCGCAAAGCTGACAGTCGAAAAGACAAGAAATATCGTCAGCCTAATGTCGAATGAAAATTTAAACCTTAGTCTATCTACTACCGATTGGTAAATTTAGTTATATTCATAATTTTAATCGTTAAGCAACTACCGTATTATAGACTTTCATAAAGTTCAAAAGCCGATCAGATAAAATTTGCGCTTTAGCGCTTTTCAATTCTTTCGGCATTGACGCACAAAGAGGTAGAAAAGTTCATTGTCCGATGGTTACGAGGAAACGGATTAACAGCCTCGCTCACGCGGCACTCACACGGCTTCGGCGCCTCTACATTAGTCAAAGGCTTGAAGTCAAAAGTGTCTACCAGTAAGCGGGCGTATATATATACACCCTTATTCGAGAGTCAGCCAGCAGCCAGTAAAGAGGTCGAGAGAAAATTTCACGTGTCGTCTACTCCCAAGAATTTAAGTGTTCCTTATCCCCATCAACATTTGTACATCTTTTCGTAGATCTTTCCTGCCGCCCAAAATATTTCTTCGAGGATAAATTCGTTCATCCTTTATTTGCATGTGCGGTCAATACTAACTCGTGACTGTCTATTTTTCTTCGTGTACGCATCACACTATAAAGTGCAAACGATTTGTATAAATTACGAGGAATGTATAATTATATATCAGTCGATCTTGCTTAACGAAACCGGAAGTTATATTATAGATAAGAGGTTAGATTAATTATTTATTGCAAAGTGAATTATTTATTTTGAGAAATTACTGCAAAACTATTTTTTACTGTTATCTAGTAATAATTTTCACGTTGCTTGTAAAGGTAAATCGTAAGAATTTTAACAAATTTTTAATGCTTTGGATTTATACATGTATCGAAGTGATTAATATTCAAAATACATTGAATTATAAAGAAACGAACAGACAAAGTCAGTAAATCGAGAAATATTTGTTGTTATTCTTATTTTCATAGTGTACAGAACTGTGTTTGTAACTTTTGTTTGTTAAAATTAATTTAACTGAGAATAAATATTTTGCTATCTATTGTATCAATCACAGTTACAAAATTCGACTCAAACTCTCACTTTTTAATTGCATTGTAAAACATCAAATCATTGCAATACTTTAATGTCATCTATCTACGCCTGCATTTACCACGTACATCATCATTATACAGTTGACTTTTGTTATTTCCAATTATCAGCATTGACATAACTATTTCATATTTAAGATTTTTTTGAAATATCAATAAATTTTTGCAATCGTCTATATCATAATATCTTATCGATATTTTTTTTTAAATCAACTATAATTCAATAATTCAATTGCATGTAAATGAAAATTCTGCATGAAAGTTACATTAAATAACGAAAATGAAAGTATTAAAAATATTATTATGCATAATGTATACATGTGAATATTGTGTGCATAATTTATTGCACAGCACATTGAGAACACAGATAGTAAATGAAATTATTTATCTTGAACCGAGGAAAATGCATTTAAATTTCAGTTTAGCAACAAGATCAAGAAGCAGCAAAAACTTAACGAACAGCGTAACTTAGTAGATGCCGCCCAGACCCACCTCCCACGCTCGTAAATACGCGCTGCTAGGCACTTTCACTATAGTGGCGCGTGCAGTAGCGAAACCTCGTAAAATTCTTCGCGTACATACGGAACCGCTCCAGCCGTCGACCATCCCCCAGCTATAATCAAGTTACTCGCGTGTATACCCCTTGCTCGTCCGCAAGCGGAGTTGCGCGCACACACATACACGTTTATGCTCTCGTAAGGCCGACACCGGGAACCTCTCCGAAACAAAGGGTACAAATCTCGACTTCCGATCGGCGGCGTTTGGTCCCACGCGCGCTTCACGGGGCATTGTTTGCACGCGCGCGTACACCGTGCGGTGTCCGTGAAAAAGATCTACCGCGGCTACCTATACGTGTGGGGGCGACCTTGAACCGCGGCTGTCGCGCGTCAGCTATCGGTGCATAGGGCACGAGCCGCCCGGAACGTGCACTGCGAGAACAGCTCGACTTGAATTTCAAAACAGCGGCCCGCCCTGGCTTTTGCCACCGTACCGGCGAATGAACTCGAAACTCGATTCGGAAAACGGAACGAGCGTGTGACGCGCTCGTGGTTTGTGCGCGATCGCGCATATCTACGCGGGTCGCGTGATTAACACCGCGACCTTGAGGCAAACGTACCTCCGCACCTGTCAACTCTATCAACGAGTGCCGCGTGCTTGTACGGTACGGGCAATTGGCAGGGAACTATTTGCTGAGTCGTAGGTATATGTAAGACGGTGGCCTGACTGTTTGAGTAACCGATAACAGACTATTGCATTGGCAATCGCAGGGATGCGCGCCTCCTGTTGGACTAAGTGACGTGGTCGAGGTAGGTCAGTGAAATTTTCCAAGGCGAAGATCAATATGTTATTTGCCAAATTACTCGCCAAAAATATTTCCGTTGCCTTGACTAACTTATATTCGAATGAATTGTCAGTAGATAATTACCGTGCGCTTGCGAGCGAGCAATTAAGATAAATATCCATCCCGGTCATTCTTCATGTCTTGCAGCGATGCGCATATTTCAGCATTCAACTGCTTCCTCTTCGTGGGATAACAATACGGATAAAGGAATCTGGGAGGAGTCACCTGCAGAGGTGATATCTATCTACGAAATGCATAAATCGGATATTGCGGTAGTGTGTCATACATTGAAAATTTTTCATAAAAATAAGAAGGATTATGGGAAAATGTGTGTAGCTATGCGCTTGCGTAAGTATAGATTACAATTAAATATCACGAGAAGGCTGCGTTATTTTCCTACAGACTTGTTACAAACAAAATGAATGTAAAGTATTTAATAATTTCTTTAAAGACTTTATCGCTTATCTGTATGTATACATTATCCATAAAACTAATTGTATTATAATAGTCGCAATGAATATCTTTAAGAGATCAGTGACAATTTAAAAATTTAATTTACAAAATAAATAAAGGATACCAATAAAATAATAAATTATACATAGTTCTGAGAAATATAAATATATGATTTCTTTTAATAAATAATCATTATTATGTTTAAGTGACAGAAATAGAAAATATTAGTTTTTTTGAAGAATAAACTGTTTAGATTGCAATTTGAGTTTATATACTTAAATATTTTTATTGAATGCTTTTAAAGTTTAAATTGTCGTAACTAATATAATTCCAAACATTCCAGATACGTCAAGAATATATATGAAATTAAATCAATTATAAAGTTTAAAAAGATGATTTAAAATACCTTTAAAATGTATATTTTTTAAAGAAAATAAATAGTGATAGAATATAAAATCAAAATGTTGTGCAGATTAATCTGAATATACGGATACGCTTATAACAAGAAATAAGAAATTGTACGACGAAGCATAAATCCATCGATAAGCCCTAATGTTATTTTCGCGCTCTTCTGTGTCTTCGATTATATGAGTTAGGCGTATTGCGTCGATCAAGTATACGATTCTACGAATAAGAGAAATGGTTAAATCTCGGGCTGAATTACAGTTCTGTCCGAGATCTCGGTCTGGATCTTAAATTGGGAAAAATTCTCGGACAAATTACATCGTTCGTATAACCAAATGAATGAATTATTTCAACTTCATTTTCCATGAAGAAATCAATGTTTTATGTTTACCAAGTAGGTGACAACACCGCTGATTGAGAAAAGTGTACATGAGTAGGGGTGGGGTGGTCTAGTCTCTGGAGGATGAGGTGTGCGCATAATGTGCACAGTTGCTACCGAGGCACCTATACCCTTGGGAAAGTATAAGTGTTTCGTGAAATAGGTTGAGGCGCATTTAATTAATTATCACATCAATTATTACTATCCACGCCTATCCTCTCAATATTATTAGATCTGTCCTCTCTTCATACTATTAATCGCGAGAATGAACATTATTTCACGAGGCAAGTGTGACTTGTTTCTTCAAACTTTACCGCCATAACAATTAGAAATTGTACTTACTCGTTACCATGTATAATCCTAAAAAACGATAAACGATGAAAAATATTAAAAAATGTTTTTGAAAATCATTAATGCGCGTGTTTTCCAAATGCATTCCGATGTGCTAACTGGCTTCCGTCAAATTTGTTGCCATTGTCAGTTTGAAACAGACTTTAATACGCGACACTAACGGTGTAAACAATCCGTTCGCAGCACTGTACTTATTCATTTCCGTTTTTGTTTTTCGCTTTATTTTTATTCGCGTATCACCAATTAGTCACGCAGTTGATCACGTCTCGAGTGAAAAACTTTTACGAAACGGAATCAGCGAGGGACAGGAAATTAAGCCTTACCGTTTTGCCGAAACGCGAAAAAAATTCCGCGTGCGTCCCTCGAGTCAATCCAACGTTACGTAAGGTGACGCGGCCCTGGGATGCACCTTCCGCTCCTGGCACGCGACGTGTTTGCGAGAGCAGAGGTTCCTATTGCTCGAGCACCGGCCGATACACATCGGGTGGACATTAGAGTGGCCGTCGTAAAAGCGAAAACGGCGGATATAACAGACACGTGCGCGACAGTCCCCTTTTTCTCAATGCGCCGCGATTCCACGCGGCATTAATTGCGACGGCCTTCGCGAAAGCGCGATATATACAGTAGCGATTTCGTGTGCAGAGAAAAAGAATTCCTGTTTCGGAGAGCCAATATTTGCTAATCATTAAGAAGCGCTTTAAAAATATACCGCGTTCCAATTCATACTTCAGTGACATTAACTATTTATCGAGTAGAAATCAGGTACAGCTAAAGGGAAACAAGACAAATAGTTATATTTACGGCGACCGCACGTTCACTGCTAAATAAATATACGTGCATCGTGACCTCCACCGAAACGAGATTGAGGATAGTACTAGATTTTATAAGTACGTTCATTTGTAATGTTCAATTGTAATGTTGTTTTGTAAAAATAATTGTATTCGCTTTATAAAAGATCAATTAATAGTGCAAAAGCTACCCCGTAAGTATGATTCTTTTTGTCGATTAGATTTTGAACGAGATTGAGAACTACACAAATATAATCTATTAAACGTTCAATAATCAATTTATGTAATTGTTTGCATGCACGCGATGTGAATTTTCTGACAGATTTTACGATCCGAGTTAAGGCTCAGACTACTGCTGACATTCCACGCGCCAGCTTTTCTTAATCCGCAAAGGGTGCGTGCTAAAACTTTTCTCTGCAGCACCTCGTGCAACACGCGAGTACACTACAGATTTTCATGTGTAGAAATCAATCAAATTTGAAAATCTGCGTCGGAAATCATAACAAATGTAATAAATACATCACTGCGATGTAAACGACGATGTAAACACATAATAAATCATTGCATTATAGTGGCACCGCACAAGCAGGAAAAAGAACCTAGCGATTAAAATGGGGAAACAATGATGCAAACAAGATAGCATTACACTGACCTTCTCCCAAAACTAATCGATCGAATTGCACATGCTAAGAAATCAGGTCGAGTTTGATATATACCTATACTCTCCACCATACAGGTGTATAGCATATTATAACGTCACGCTGAAGGGAACTAAAAAGTCTATGAAATTGATTCAGAGCTATCTGTTATAATACTGAGTTGACTTTATAGATCCACTTGCACTCTGGATGTTTTGGCATTGCGAAGTATGTTTAAAACTGGATGAAAATTAAAATATAAACAGGCTGATTTGCATAAAAATTCTCTTTAATGTTTTTTACGTGTAAATTATAAAAATGTTCAGATGGAAAAAGATATCTTTGTTATTTTTTGTATAACTTTCATACAGAACACATTCCTTGTCTGAGAAAAATAATTTCGCAATGCTATAAAACTCTGGTGATATTTAACAAAGTGAAGTAAGTTTCACTTAATCACATGTCTTACTGTAATTATAAAAATATACAAAACCCAACTTATTTGGTGTACGCTTGGTTTAGCGGATAGCCTCGCAGATAGCAGAATCATTGTTACATTCCTAAACTATTAAGTACATTAAAAACTTAATACAACATCTTAAATCACACAACAAATGTAAATAAGGAATAATGCTTTAAAAATTAAACTAAAAACAAGAGTCTAATTATTTAAGTCGCTGTAGTTTCGTATCTAATATACCTTATAGTGAAATGAACAAAGTTATGCTATGAATATCGGAGATCTTTCGTGCACAATGTATGCGTCAAGCCGCACTAATGACTACATTATTGCTGTGTATCGGCTATCGCATCGCAGGATTGCAAAATGCTGAACACATTGAAAATTTCGTTTTAGTCTCGACGTTCGTTAATGAGTAATTAACGAGTGGTTTTACAAACATGACAGTTATGATAGTAGTGAACTATTTTTCTCAATATACAAAAAATGTTCATACAACTTTCTCCACTAATTTTCAAAAAATAATCATTGAAATCTACATTTAAAGCATTTCGTTTATACGATATAAGATATAAACGAGGTGCTTAACCTGTGATGAATATTTTACGTATATGAAACGATGCAAATCTTCGAGAGATATGAATATATTATTTCTCTTGAATTGACTGTAATAAATAATGCGTGAAAAAGATGAATATAAAAAAATACGATATTTTTCACATCATTCAAGGTAACTAAAACTCGCTTTTTTTAAACGGAAGAATGGGGCTAGCACTTTAGTTTTTAAAGATATGGATTGACATTTTTATACACTACAAGATTAATAATTTACAAACGATTTGCACATTCTTGCACGGTGGGTAAACTAGCCCCACCTTTCCCACACATTTATAATACTGGTAATAAAACAATCCTCCGGAAAACTCAACTATGATACAAACTCAATCAACACATTCTTCTTACTGACATTCATATTTAATTGATATACATAAGTTATTCCGTTATTGCTAAATTATTGCTTAAACAAACATAATGTTTGATTTAACAGAAGTTTTTCATTCATAAACAAAGAATGTCACGATCAAAATGAAATGTCTGTCAGTTCGAGGCATCGTATCACACATTTAAAAAATTTCTTGTAAATGTATAGATAAGTCTAAATGTACAGTACACTGAGAGAAGTAATTTATTCTAAAGAATCTAATAGAATAATTCTCTAAAAAATTACTACAATTTTCAGTGAATACAATATACTATTTTCGAATATATAAAATTAATTAGAAGTATTAAATGATTGTTAAATATCTTAATTACTATAAAATGATATTTTATTTAATTAAAATCAATGTATATTTTGAATTAATGTTTATCACCTATTTCGTCAAGATTTAAGGAAACCTTTCTCAGTAAACGTACTTCTATCTTTAGACGTAACTGTAGAACAAGACAGACGACTTCAATTCGTGAAAGACTCTTGCATTAAAACCAATTTTATAGATATGAAAACATGGATGACTTCATTGAAAAATAAATCGTTGGGAACTTAGTAAATACCCTTTGATTCGATTCTAATTGGTCATGTGGCTCATTAGTGATCGTTCGATACCATACCTATAAAAATTTTAGCTTCTAACCCCTATGTTCATAAACATGAATTCGACCGGGTTGATGAAAACACAGGGAGAGGAGCGAAATGACCTCTCAACCTGCTTATGGTGTAAAAGCGCGACTTTTTACACACTTCGTCTGACTTGGCTAACGTTTTGAGATTCTTTTTACGAGCCTCCATTTGCACGGCTTCATATCATATCACAAAGAGTATTATGAAAAAGAAATCTTATATCAACTGTAATCGCTCATTTTTTTTTATTTAATCAGTAAGATTCTTAAAGCAGAAGAATGATCTTAAAATGTTAGTCATGTATTCAATCGTGTAGTCAAATACCCGCTATACTCTAAACTATAATTGTATAGTATAATATATAAACAGGTCTCAAAAGTGGATGATAAATCGAATGCTTATACAATGACTATCAACAGTGATTTGGAATCACTAATTTTTTTACTCATTCATTTCTTCTGCGGCTTTCGCTTTTAAATTTTTTATTCTATTTGTGATCGAAGCACGATATCAGTCTAGTTTACACGAGTCTTGTAAACTTTGGAGTATTAGTATTAAGACATGCCATATTAATATAATTATTTTAATAGCGTAGTAGTATCGTTTGAAAAACTATAATTAATCGTTTTGAATTTTACATTGTTGGAATACAAAATAAATCTTAATTTTCACCATTAACTACATTGAATATTGAATTTTATTTACATTTAGGTTTATAAGCACCGGCCAAACGCCATAGGAGAGGCAGGAGGTGATTTATTGATTTACGTTAATAAGTACCAGATCTGAATAGACTATAAAACCAATGAAAGAAATTTACAAGAGCATGCTCTGTAAGCAACTTCTGGCGAAATGTTAGTAGAGGAAAACAAACAGATTCTCTTTTGCTGTCCGTGCTTCAAAAGAGGATTCAATACGTCATTTAAAAGTAAGTAAGTGATAGCCCAATAGTACTATGTTACAATGTTCATTATGGGCTATTGGATAATCGCCAGCTAAAAACAATTTACTTTGAATAATTTACTGCATACCAATAAAAATACTATCGAATGTTTTAGAAGAATACATGCATAATAAAAAAACATACTTTGACTTTTACATTTTAATTAAAATCACTGTTATTAGTTTCATGATAAAAAGACTTAGATATAAATATAAATT
Source organism: Sycophaga agraensis (assembly GCA_018906755.1). NCBI lineage: Eukaryota > Metazoa > Arthropoda > Insecta > Hymenoptera > Pteromalidae > Sycophaga > Sycophaga agraensis. The sequence goes on along the minus strand of JACCIE010000061.1, from coordinate 543,425 downwards.
ATGATACAATAAGTGAAATTATAAAAATTTATACAACAATGTATATTTTTAAACATTATAATATAAAAATCTTTCAATTTTTTGTTCGTTAATTAATATACACAGATAAGAACAAAAACATTGATAAACGAAATAAAAAATTGGGATTTTCATTGCATTGCAACAATGTAAATTTAACCGCTTCGTACATTAACCTAAATTATATTTAAATAAGAAAAGTTATTTCTTTGCTTAATCCTTCCCTGAACGGATTAATTCATAAATCAAACGTTAAGAACTATTTGAATAACAAAAAAAATTACAGTGCTTACTCATACTTTTTTGTTCGGGAAAGATTGAGAATGAATCAAGGATGCCAAGTGCGCGGGCAAAAGAAATAAGCAAAACTTTTCCTATCGGCTGTGCCCTCGTGCATTTCTATGATTCAGTAAATGTAACCAGGTGGGAAAATCGTCCCATGTAATTCTACATAAAATCCATTTAAGCGTCTGTCTGTTTGCAAGCGCGTATACTTTACATAAACCGGACCTGTTAGCGAACAAAACCGATTCGATTTCTTTATAGCCTTGGGGCAGCTAACAGATGTGTTCGTAAACCTCTTTTATGTCTATGAATCCACCAACGTTTTTTTATGTCTTTTGAGACATTGAATTTGTATCTGCGGGGATACAAATTTCAAGATTTACCGCTTTTCGAAATATGTTTCGAAACTCTCATAGTACTTAAAACTACAATTACATCTTAAAAAAAGCATTTATTACAATAATTATCTATAGTTTTTGAAATTAATTAAAAAACAAAAAGGTATGCAATCATTTAAGAATCCACAAAAGAAGTCTTGGTGGACCCATAGACATAAAAGGCCTACGGACTCATCCATATAGCTGTTCCGGAATAATACGGGTGCGAGCCGGCCACGCAAGACCTCGGCAAATACAAAACTGAGATGGTGCTTCGAACTGCAAAAGTTCCTCTTATATATACGGTGGCTGTATGTATCGGCTCTCTGGCATAGAAAAGAAAATAATGAAGGGATCGAGGCGTGCGCGCGCGCTTGAGATACCGCCCCCTTCCAGCTCTCTCGTCTTAAAATAGATCCCTTGTTTATTTCGAGACAAGGTGAACGATTTTCTGCATTAATTAGGCACCGGGGAAAAGCTTAGCCGGAGGGTCCCATATATGAAGGTCTGTAGGTTCTTGTTTAATCGATCCGAGGAATTCGAGAGATTATACATTCGCATATAAGCGCAACGCAGTATAGAGAAGTGTTTTTCGACACTCTCCTTCACTCGCTTTTGACCATGCTGTCTTCGTATGCGCACCCGCCGATTGAAGGTAACGTCGGCAGCGCGTCGTCGCGAAAATTACTCTGCGTGTGCAAAAAAGCTAAGCCTCGCGATATCAGAAAAGCATTTAGACAAATATAGAAAAAGGCGAACATGTACGTTCGTTGAACAAGTTCGCAATGAGAAAAATCGAGTGAGTAAGCTTTGGTTCGAGTGTTTTGTAAAACTGCCCCGTGTTCGAAGCCGACGTTACGTTCTCCAGCGCGTGCACATAATACAATAGTTACACTCGCATCAATGCACAAGACAGTCTAAAGCCACGGTTTCGCCCCTGTACAATAATAATTATTGGCCGATAGACAGTATATGTGTAGATATACCCTCATTGTCGTTACTAATTCTTAAAGATAATTAATTACACGTATATCGTTATATGGAAAAGGGATGGTCCGACGAAGAAATGTCATAAATCCTTGTCGAGATTGCGGCGCTGGCCGCGGCGATGCATCGGCGGATGATCGACGACGCCCGCACGCCGCCTCGAAGCGCCGACGCGCACGAGGGCACGCGACTAATAAATTGCTCTATTGCCATCGATGCATTTGTCCACAAAAGTAAAAAGGACGTCTGCCGCTTCACTCGCGCACTCGCACATGAGATCACATCGGCGTGCCCGAGGTTTAGGCGTCCGCGCGTAACAGGCGAAGACTCATGCTCGTTATGTACGTAACACGCACGGCACAACACACAGAGTCGCAAGGAAGCGCGCACTTGGTCGGGGGTCCTCGTGGGTTCCTGGTGGCGCGAACGGTAGGCACAGGGGCACAAGCGGGGCTAGCGAGTCCTGGGGGCTCAGTACTTGACTTTGGCCTTGACTTCCTCGGCGAGGCCGCCCCACTTGAGCCGGTAGACCCGCGAGCGCCAGTGGATGAGGGGGTCGAGGACCGCTTGGGCGAAGAGGCAGGGCCTCGTCGTCTCGCAGAGCAGCCAGCCGATGACGAACTCGAGGAGGTTGAAGGGCAGCGGTCCATTTTGCACAACGCGCAACATCATCCAGTCGAAGGTGAGCCAGAGGAGGATGTGCGCGATGTAGAAGATGAGGGAGTCCCACCCGAAGAGGACGCTCGCCGCCCAGGAGGCGCACGCGCCCAGGATGAGGCACTCGCTCAGGGGCTCGAGGACCAGCGTCGTCGGGAGCATGGCCACGCGCAGCTTGGTCCAGCGTCTAAGGCGCGCCCGGAACGAGTAGATCTCGCAGTGTCCGCTGTTCTGCATGGCCGGCTGCGAACTAACGGTTATCTTCCAGCCGCGGTCGAGGAGGGACTTGGCGTAAAAAAAGTCCTCCGCCAGGTAAACCCCGAAGGATTTGAGGCCGCCCACCTCCTCGAGGAGTGCTTTCTTGATGAGGGCCGACATGCCCGTGTGACAGTTTATCCTGAGAAGGTCCGCGAAGAGATACACTCGCGACTGAACGGTGCCGAAAAAAATCTTCTCGAAGGCGGCGGCGAAGCCCTCGCGGTCGCAGGTGAAGGGCATCTGGTGGACGAGGCCCACGCGGTCGGTCATAAAGCCGACCATGTCCAGGAGCGTGTCTTCCTTCATGCGGATGCCGCTGTCGCTGATGAGGATGAGCTCGTGCCTGCTGGCCTCGTACGCCGGCTGCATGTTGTTGATCTTGGGGTTGACGCCGACGCCCCGGCCGCCGATGAAGAGCTTCGCCTCGACCGCGGGGTACTTGTCGATGAGCTTGTGCACGAGGACGAGGACCGGGTCCTGCTCGTCCTCGATGCAGAAGAGGAGCTCGTAGACGGGGTAGTCGAGCTGGAAGAAGGTCTCGAGGTTGCTGAGGAGGTTCGGGTCGACCCCCATGAGGGGCTTGATGATCGAGACGCCAGGCAGGGGCGTCTCGCAGCTGGGCACCTGGACGAGCTTCTGGTGGAGCTTCCAGCGGCCGGCGATCAGGGCGAGGATGTGGACGATCCACATGACGGACCAGAAGACCATGAAGAAGCACGCGAAGCCGTATAGGGTGTACAGCATGGAGTTCATCTTTCGGGGCGGCGCGCGCACTCACACGCTCTCGCGCGCCGTCCGCGTAACAGGCTCGTCTCAGCGAGTGGGCCGGCGCTCTTGTGGCGCACGCATCGCCGCGGGGCGGAGGCCGCGCTCGGCGAGCGAGCCGTCAGACGGATCTCAGAGCCAGCGGCTGCCTTTCAAGCGGCCGGAGGGGTTATGTAGCCCCGTCGTCATCCCTCTCTGCGGCGAGTCGCGCATCCCGCGGCTCCTCGCGGCCGGGTGAGCGATCGATGCGGCCCGCGGGCGCTCTTGGTCACGCCGCCCGCCTCGCTGCCGGCTGCATCGCGCGCCCGGCCTCCCGCCGGTCCACGCGCCGCGTCCTCCCGCCCGGTCGCCCGGCCCGGGGATCATCGAGCATGGCCGGCGCGCGGTGCGCCCACCTGGTCCCGGGGCCGCGGCCGAGCCGCCCGCGCGCTCATGCCCGCGCCCCCTGCGAGTCGCTCCTGGCCCGCCGCTCGCGCGCCAACACCGCTTCCTGGGGGGGTCGTCCGCTCGCCGCCCGCTCCAGCTCCGTCCGCCGCTGAGCCTGCCCGCCCGGGTCGAGGGAACACTCTCACTCACTGCCACCGTGCACTGGCACACCTCACTGCGGCCCTGCGGGAGCGCGTCGCTTGCCTGGCCACCGCGCTGGCGGAGCCCCGTCTACTCGCCGCCCGCCTCCCCCTCACGGCGTGAGCGATGCCAGCGCCCGCGTCGACGGCCGTTGGACAATCGGGACCGCGGACCGCTCCGGAGTCCGGACCAACGGCCGCGTCAGTCCGCCAGCCAGTAAAATCACCGCGGCCAGTCCCATCAATTCCTCGCGCAAAAGTACGCGCTTACCTGCACAGTCTATTTCACCCGGTCGCAAGCTTTATTAGTATGATCTTTATACAATAGCTCGGTCTTCATCCAAACTGAAAGGAATACAAATTCCAAATGCCAACTCAATACTCAACTTCGAACAATACCAATTTATACGCCCTTCAAATGCATAGTAACCCTGCATTCAAGAAGAATTATCCCAAGATTCACAACAGCATGATACGGCCTAAATAATAATAATTTATTCTCGTAAATTTTACGTGAACTTTGACTGGTTCACAGTCCACGTTCCGCTGTCTGCACGAGTCGATTGCGAGCGCGCAAATTTACAATTGTAATATTATCATCATTTTTATTTTATTTGTTTTAACTTCTTTGTATCGACATAAATTGTAAGTTTATTATTCTCATAGAGCAAATAATGGCCATCTAATATGTAACGTCTATATCCAATTCGTATTGCATTATTTACTCAATAAAATCAGTACCTTCGTATAATTAATGAACTTCGTGTATTGACAATAAACGTTTCAATTTTTATTTTTCGATCCCTCGTTCTCGTAACTAATTTTTCACATAATCCAATGTTTTAATATGTTTCGTCAATTTTATTAGCAAAGCGGTTTTTAAATTTTTTAATTCGTTACTACCTTTTGTTTACAAAGCAATCAAAAAAAGTCATATCTTTTTCCAATGATTACACTATTATCATTTTCGGGATTTTAATATTTTTTAAAAATGAATATAATCAATAATAGTTATTGCTTATTTATTTGTTTCGAATCTGTCATGTCACTGCCTATCCATAATGATTTAAGAATTTCATTGTTGATCATAAGGTATAATAAACATTTTTAAATATTACATTTACAAAACTACACATATTTTTATACAAATATTTGTTTATATATTATCTTACTGTTATTGCTCACAACAAATAGAATTATAAAAAAGTTAGGTAACTAGGAACAAAATAATTACATGAATTTTAAAAACAAATGCTCCAACTTTTTCTAGTTTTATTTACATAACAGTATTACTGCTGTACATGAAAAGTTCAAAAAGGACTAATGCAAAAATGTAAAGTTACTAAGTCCTGAACTTTTTAAATAATGGATGTTTGTTTGCTGTAGAAGATGCAGCAGACTTCTTATACTCATAATAGACAGCATCATCAGCTCCAGATAATGAAGCCATATTTCCAGCTTTACGAACCATCTGCAAAATATGTTTAAATTTAATACAAGTATATATTTAATTCGTATTTTTTTCTAATTATTTTTAAAATGCATTGCTTACAGTGCGAGGTCCTTCTCCAGGAATTCTTTCTTCATCTGCATCTACGTCACTAGCAGACAAGACATGTTGCAATAATTGACCTTGTTCTTCTCGTGTTTTGTACATCATGTCTGGCTCCTGCATGAAATTATTTAAATTAGCTTATGAAGATGATTCGAAGAATATGATATACAGTATATCGTTAATAATATAATCAATCTTTTAATGTTTATAAAATAAAAATAAGAATTCTAAAATTCAGAATAAAATATGCATCAATAATTTGTAGTTAATTGCAAATTAGAAATAAACATCTACTCACATCATCAATTCCAGCAAGCTTTGTAATAACTTTATAAGCATATCCCTGATTTACTAAAAATCGCTGTCTTCTTCTAGAATAATTCATTTCCATTGTATCTTGAGATACTAGAGTATAAAAGAAAGCATTATATTCCTCAGCAATTGCTCCTGAAATAAAACGCGTTTTGTTTTAGTGATTTAAAATAATATTTTTTCAGATTAGTCTAGTGCATTTAGATTATAAATTATTAATTACCTTTTTTTGCTCTAAGAATACGACCCAGTCGTTGAGCTTCTTGTCTTCGTGACCCTCCATGTGATGAGATTTGAATTAGTACATTAGCTTCTGGCAAATCAAAAGATGTGTCTGCGACTTTGCTGACAAAGATCGTATTTACTTTCATATTATACTTGAAGTTTTGTAATATTTGAATTCTTTCGCTCTAAAAACGTAAAATAAAAAATTTATTATTTTAGAAAACATTAACATTGAACGAGAAATAAAATTAGTATAAATTATTGAAATTCAAAATTTATTTTCCTATTTACCTGACTAGTAGGTCCATAAATATACGGTTTGTTCATTTTTATTGCATAATGTTTTAAAGCAAACACATTATCCGAGAAAACAATGGTTTTATCTCCTCGTCTTTCGTGGTAGCGAATCAAAAATTGACATGCACGAAATTTGTTTGGATTCATCACATATAAAAGCTATGTTAAAATAATATTAAATATAAGATCTTTAATTCTACTCAATATTGTAATATAAAAGGAATATATATACAAATATATGTACAAATATCTTACTAGTTTTCTAGTCATTTTACAACTCAAATATTCCCTATAAAATTCTGGTGTCATAGGACACCATACTTCTGCACATTGTACTCTTGCGATAAATCCTCGTTTTTGTAATTCTAACCAATTGGCTTCATAAAGCTTTGGTCCAATAAGAAAATTAAGATCAGCTATTTTATCATCTTCTCTTAGAAGTGTAGCAGTCAGCCCCAGCTTACAATGAGATTGAACAATTGTTAAAACTCTTCTAAACATTTTTGCAGGAATGGTGTGTACCTCTATTTGTATAAAAATGTATGGGTTAACAGACAGAAAACTACAATTCTATCTATTTAAATAAATTTGTTTAAAAGTAAAGTACCATCTAAAACCATTATTCCCCATTCTTGTTCTTGAAGCCACTTCATTGTTTGTTCAGCTTCCCAAGATCTTTTTTGTGTATGTGTAATCATTGAATATGTTGTTACTAATATTCCACAACCCATAGGTTTATCTTTGGCTTCACTAGTAAATCGACAAATCATAGAGTCATCAGCTGTAGACCACATTTTAAACTGTTGTTTCCATTGTTCAACAGAGACACCAGAATTACAAAGAACCAAAGCTCGTTTCCTAACTGTACAACATGCGGTTACTCCAACTAAACTCTTACCAGCACCTATTTTAAGATTTAAGATAAACATAAGTAGTTTATATTTTATGTTTATTAAAAATATTAGAATCCACATTTTATTTGTGTTTTTTTATTAGAACAAATAAATATACTAAAACTATAGATAAATTATACTCACCACATGGTAATACAATAACACCAGATCTTGCTCGACCATTGCCAAACATTTTTCTTAAACTTTTTTCTTGATATGGTCTTAAAACTGTAGATGGTTTTAAATCAATGCTGCAATAAAAGAATATGTAAATAAATTAACAGAAAGAGGATTGAAAAATAGAAAATATAATTTATACTAACTTTATATCTGGATTGACACTATCGTTACGAAAATCATATTCAGCTAATAATGGATGTTCTAACTCTATACATCGTTTTTGGATAACTTCAATTTTTTCTTGATTTACTTCAAAGCTAACAGTCTTTAATAGTTGCTCTTCTTCATCTTCATCTTCTTTGTCAATTTTATCATAAAAAGTAGTAATATCTTCAGGAACAGTAGTTTCTTCAATATTAGTTTGACTAGTAGTTGTACTATCATTAGTCAGTGTAGTAGCTCCAACCACGGCTGATTGTTGTAAATTACCAATTGGTTTTGCACCAAACTGTGTTTCATTTTAACATATAGTTTTAGATATATATTTTTAGTGTATGATCAAATCTATTAAATAACAATAAATTATACATACCTGTGGCATTTTAGATTTACTTAAAACATTAGTAATGAAACCATCTTTAGTTTTTGTTTCATCTTCAACAGTCTTTCTTAGTCTACATTCTTGAATTACAGGATCCTTCAAAAGTTTTTGTAATACTTCTGGAAAAGGTGACTCAATGAAATATTTGTTGTGTTTTAAAACAAGTTTCACCTATAAAATACATGTGTAAAATCATAAATTAAAAGTTCCACAATTTATATCTATAAATCTTTAACTACTAAACTTACTTTTCCATATGATAAAGTACAAAGTTTTATAAATTCTGTAATACCATCAGGAATGCTTGTCTTACTCAGTCTTTTCAAATATTCGATAATGTCATGAGTCTGTAACCCTACACTTACAGCAGCATACAAAGAATAAGCAGTCAGTTTGTACTAGAAACACACAAAGAATTGAAACAAACAAATAGTTACTTTAATAAAAATAAACAGTAAATTGAAAAACATTTTAACTATAAGTTTAAAAATAATCATTCAGTTTTACTGTTTATTTTAATGATTAGTTATTTAAAAGCAAATCACTTCATGTATATGTTCCGGTCTACAAACTGGTTCTGATATTGCAATCAGAAAATCATGTGCATGTTTATATACTGGTGAGAAGGATTCTAAGAAAATGTGGCCATTAGGTGCCTAAAAATTTATTTCATTATCAATAATAGAAGATGAAAATGTTTTTAAGGTTCAAATTGGTTCAAATTCATACCACCCATAAGGGTCTTGAAATATAATCTGGTTTTAAAATCATTTGTGAACGATAATCCTTTGCACCAAATTCATCTTCGAGGGCACCTTCATCCTGCTTCTCAACATCATTCTTAGCAGCATCGGGAATACCTTCAGATTCTGTAGCTTCATTGTAGTCTTCATCATTGTAGTCTGGGTCATGATCCTCTTTTCGTTTCTTCCATTTTCCACGATCTAAGATAAGTAGGTCATTTTTAATGGTATAAAAATATATATAATGCAAAAAATACATCATTAAATATCTTTAAACTTTAAATATTATACAATATTTATATAAAATCTAATAATATGATAGGTTATATACCAGTATCCTTCTTAAAACGCTTTGGCGGTCCCATATTTGCTGTTTAATTTATTATTTTTTTTCGCACATTAAATCATTAAATGTATTTAATAATATTGGATATTAGATTATTTTTGTACTAAATTATTAAATATATTTATGCAAATAAGCGAGGTAACTTTTTCAAGCAATCCATGGATGCAAGTGGATGCAAGTGCAATCCAAATTCTAAAGCCCAAAAAATCCAAACGCAACACTTGGCAACACTGGTGAATGATCTTGCTAAGTTGCAACATTGTCCTCTAGTTCCTAAATTCTATAGATCTTGTTTGCAGTTTTCTCTGGTTCTCTCAGTTATAAACTCATCAGCTGATCGAATTAAAAGTATCTGAATAGTTTTTGTTACAGGAAATATTGGATTTGTTCTGGTAACGAGTTGTAAATAGGCAAATCTAATCCTAAGAGTCAAATGAGAAGGTACTAAAATGTAAGTAAAAAAAATTAAATAACTAATAATGAAATTATGAGGTTTGCATTATATAAAAATGTAAGGAATAAAAAAAACTATATATTTAAGCTATATATTGTTTTGTGTTGATATTTAGAATTAAATCATAAAATGAATCCTAAATAACCAAGAAACGTCAAAGAAAAATCTGATTTAGAAAGATAATAACATAGAAATAGTTGTTAATAATTTAAGTTATTTGTATTTCAGTTATTCGATAATGGCAGTGAAGTGGAAAGCATGGCATTTGGAAGTTATGAAAATGACTTTATACATGTGTTTTCCTGTTGGATGTTTTCATTATTTCAATTCTCCACAAATGTATGAACAGGCATTAATACAACATAAACAAAAGACTTGTTTTTTAGTAGATGAAGATACTGAATCTCTTAAATCTATGTTACTTCAGGTTCATCGATCAAATCAGCTAAAGAAATTAAAAGATTTACAAGCTAGTACCAATGTAGTCCTAACATAAATGTAAAATATTATATAGATTATATTTAATAATGTATAAATAAACTTTGTATTTTAAAAAATAAGACTATAGTTATTTAAATAGAATATTCAAATTGTTGCAATAAAATGAATTAAAAATGAATTTTTTGCATGTATTTATACATATCTTGAATAACTTGTCTAGTCTCTTTATTGAATTTAAGTTAATAATACTAATTATCATTTATGGCATTCCAAATAAGCAAGAAGCATCAACTATTTCAAATATGGAATATTAATATACTAACATAGAGTATACGAAAACATTCATGCAATAGGATATTCTTTATGATTTAAAGATTACGTCTAATTATCTGCTTTCATTTGAAGAATAACTGCGGGTATGACGTACAAAAGTGCAATAGCTCTCAACATTTAATTACAGATTACTGGGTGTCCCTTATCGGGGACTTCAACCTGCTCTGTTTTACCATTGTAACTCCCATTAAAGTAAAACATAATTTTAAAGAATTTTGAAAAATTGGTATTTTTTTAATATAGTATTAAAACTTTTTACACTTAAATACAGAATTTAATACACTTTTTAACATACAATTTATTTTTATCGCAAATGAGAATTTTAATTAAATTTGTATGTATTTTTTAAATATTTTTTGGGAATCAGTGGCACGTATTTACCTAGTTGAATAGATTAATAATATTTAGAAATTTTTTTAAGAATTTTTAAGAGTTCTATATTCTTTTATTTAAAATCTTTGATTATTAGTTTTGTTTAATTTCCTGAACTCAATTATGAATAAAAATACTTAAAAATTTAACATTAAATGGTTTGTTTAAAAATACAATGCTCAACTTTAAAAAAAAATGTTTAGAAGTTTTTTTATTGAAAATGATATTAAATACATTTTTATTTAAAAAAAAAAATTTATAATACAATTTTATAACAAATTTAAATGTAATAAAAGCAATTTGAAAATTTACTTTACTATAGGAGGATAAAGGGGACTGCGAGTGTACCAACAGCGATAAATAGAGAGATCGGGGATGTCATAGAATCGACCTAACTCACGACGTAACTAGAAGAATAGATCAGCGTTTACATAAAATGGGACAATTTTGAGCACCGAAATATCAAGTAATGTTAGCATGCATTGCAATGCTGCAGTAGCTTGCCCATATAGGCATAAGAGTAGGCCGAGTGGCCCGAATACTGTGTTGTAATACCCCCGCGAAGATAGAGTTGTTTAAAAAATAGAAGAAAAATAGTCAACGAATGGGTATGCGATTTTCCTGGGAATTGAACTCTAATGCATGGTAGAAAATCATATCTTCCTTTAAATTTCACGCCGTCCCTAATGTTTTCAGCACAACGTTCGCGTTAACATCTTACTCAATGTCTAATTAATCGCTGTCAATAATTCGTGCTTAATGTCTAATGAATCGCTGGTCCGTGACTGGATACTTATTATCGGATATTAAAGCCACGAGAGAAAGGAGACCAGCATTGCCGCAAACGCATCGGCAGAAAGATGTAAATGCGACAGGTCGAGTGAAGAACTAGCTCGGCAAGGGGTAGCTAACACGGGGAACGCGACATTCACGCACAGCAATCTCGTGCCTTCCGCACCCGCGAGTGCTTAACACTATCCGCATCTACACGAGTGCATAGCGCGATCATAACACACTGCTGCATCAGCGAACACGCATTGAACACTGAATACAAACGAACCCAGTCCTATTGCATTAACTGTAATTTGGCTTTAGGTTTCTTTGCGCTGCCCGTATTTGCTCCCCGCCCACTCGATCATCTTCCCTAACTTTTTTCCCTATTTTTCGCGACCAGCAAATACTGCCGACTCCGCGGTAATTATGCAGAACGCAGCTCGTTACCTGCGCCATAGCTAAGCTCTATGCAGTTGTAAGCGCGCCAGTCGAATTGGAGCTGGGGTTTTTCACTTCTGTACTCTACAAGTAAGCTCAGAGTAGCCTTTTTCATTGATTCTTTTTAACATTTAGCGTTGGAAAATAATTTTTACGATATTTTACATAAATATCATATATATCCAAAAGAAGATTCTGTAATCTTCTAGATGACAGGTTTTTTGTTTACCAATTTGAAACTGAGCCAAAATTATGAGATAAAGTGTGCCTGAAACTGCATTTTATGACTAAATACGCAATACTTCGACTTATAATTAAAATTTTTATATCTATACAATTAAATGATTTGTTAAATATATAATATTTTATAATATTATAAAATGTTATAAAATATTATAAAATATTATAAAAATATTAATTTTGTCGAAGTCTTGTCTCTACGGCATTTTAAACAATTACATTGTAAATAACTTTTAATTTTACAAATTAAGGCAAAACATCTCTCAAAATCATAATCAGTAGACCATAACTTCAAATTTTCTGTGTACAATCATTATGTGTACGTTCCTCATAATAATTACGTTCCTTAAATAAAACTGATTAATTAATTAAGGATGTTTATTTCGACCGACCGTGCTACTTTCTCTTACTTTTATTTGATAATAGTTCATGTTTGATTTAGGTTGTTTTACTTGTATATAAATCTCGTCATTGAATTTTTAAAAACAACATATTTTTCAGTAAGCTTTTAAAAGTTTACTTTTAAATGATTTAGAAGAAAATAATTTAAAGTATAAATAGATATTTAAATAGTTATGGCCATTGTATACTCTTTATTAATATATTTTTGTTATCGCATGTAGTTTTCACAAAAAATTAAATAAATTAAAGTAAATAGATTATTAAAATAATTAAATACGATAATAATTTAGTCTTTCAGCAATTTATAGTAAACTATTAAGTTTTTAAATATCTTGCTGTTTACGAGTTATAAGTTGCGTAAGTCTTTTTCAATCGACCGAGTGACTTTACAGGAAACCAATCGACTAGTTTCATGATTTAACTTGTAGATGGCGCAAGCTATTCAATTTTAGCTTCTAAGCAGTCATGCATTGAATCTACGCTTCAAGCTATGTGTATTGTATGTACTTGTACTCTTTTCTGCTGTTACCTGCCGAATATTTCTAGTGCACAGCACAGCAATAGCTTCTTGCAGCTCCTTGTAAGGTGTATTAGTTACGAATACAATATACTTACTAAAGTAGATAAATTACTTAAAGATATTACTTTATAGTAAATTGCGTTTACACAAGTTTATATTTGCTTTTAGTACTTGTTATAAAATATCATTTGAACCTTAATTTATATACCCATCTACATCATTATAATATTATATTACTTCCACAGAAAATTCGATTCTTAAATACTATGGCTTCATATTAAATATAACAAAATACTTGCAAAGAACATTACATCTCCGAAATCTTTCTTCACATATACTGCTGTATGAGATTCATTACCAATCTAAGCATTATTACAGCATACGGCAGAAAACTGTAATAGTAATAAGATTAATATTGTTGATATTGTCTCTAATTTTATTTCTGTGCACAAATATGCATAGAATGAATCATCAGAATTGAGAACAAAAAGATTTTTATTGTCATCGTATCTTATCTTCACAACATTACTTTATTTTCTACTTCTTAACTTTCTACGTATACTAACTTTATAGCAAAAATGGAATTTCAAGTCTTAAAAATTTTTAGAATAATTAAATTATTATCACATGTTAATAAATAATAAATATAATATATTGGTAATAGTTTTTAAATGTCAGATGTTGATTCCGAAAACACGTATATTTCTTCTTAAATGTAAAATCTAAATTTCATTAGTTATCAGAAACAGCCCTGGTAGAAAATTCGGCATATGTTATGATAGATGCTCATAAATATACGACTGTACTGTAAAGCATAATCACAAGCAAACAATGCATCATAATTATGCTCATGTTATGCCCAAGGCTAGACAATACAAGCGACACCATCCCCAACATAACATTAATAGCGCTGAATGAAATTTTATATACTATGGTAAACAAACTAAATTAAAAAAAATATGGAAATGCATACTAATTGCTACACAATTCATAATGCATAACTAATAGCTACATAATTCAAATAGACTCAGCATTTAATAGAATTTTTAAAAAAATTTATTATAGAATTAAATTATTTATAAAAAATGAGATTAATATTAGTAATAATGAATATAGTTAAATTAAAAATTTTTGTTTGCCATTCACCAGCAAGAGCATTTTTAAAATATATTGTTAGCCAATGTATCTTTCAAAGGGAAATATTGGTCTTGATATAAAATTTTAATTTAATAAAATAATCAGAAAAGAATTCACTAAATGAAATGACAGAAAATAAATGATAGAAAAAAATTACTAAAAATAATGTAATAATACCCATCGATATATTTTAAAAATAAAATAATTATAACAATAATCCTGGTATAAAAATAAAATATTTTTAAGATAGAAATTAGCTCCATAAGAAAAAAATAAACATAAATTAATACTAAATTAATAAATGCAATTAATTTAAAATAAAAATCGATTCACAAATATAAAACTGTTAAATACAAATTTCTCTTTATTACATACTTATTCATTTTTCTTATTTATTAATTTTATTAATTAATTAACTATTTAATTATTTATTTAGTTAATTATTAGTAAATAATTAATTAATTTAGTTAATAACTCTCCTTATATCCTAAATTCACGTAACATATGAATGTTTACAAAGAAAATTTCAGGTTAACTTCGTAGATTCATCTGCTTTGTTTCAGCATAACACTGGGCATAAAACATATGCATTTTCTGCTCTTAATTATGTCGCCAGATAGCAAGAATTATGTCGAAATTTATGCATTATATGAAGAATTAAATGATCATCCAGCGTAAAATTCAGCATATTATGATCATTTTATGCTCTCAGTTCTACCAGGGACAAGATAGAAGAAATAACAAATTGCATTCAATAGCTGCAAAAGATGATTATTCTAATAATTATTAATTATTCTTCAACTAATGAAGACTCAAACTGATCTCTTTCTGTTTTATAAAAGCAGGAGATAATTATAAACAAAGAAAAAGTTCATCTTATTAACCAAAGTCTTTTGCTTAATTGATTATAAAAATTAAATATGACGTTTACTCAGAATTTAACTAGAGTAAGTTTTATTCTTTCATTATTCATTGTTATAAGGTAGCCATGTCTAACCATTTTTTTTGAGGTCTATGGACAAACAGTTACTGGAAGAATACTGTGGATGTGGCAACAATTCGTAGCATAATTTCAATAATCTCGCCATAGTCTCTACAGATTTGTGAGATGATGCATTGTTTTCATAAAACAAATAACTTTTTCTGCCATGTCAAGCCTTCAACACTTGAATAACGCTATATGCTTTCATGATTAATGGAATTTATTTTCTCAAAGTAGCTGATAATAATCCGGACGAGATCCACCAGTCACTACCCACTCAGATGAGGATTGTCTTGATTTCTTGATTGGCTTCATGCATTGTCACATATAGACTCAAAAATTCCGGTTTATTACGTTTAAATATGTCCAAACACTGCTCGGAAAAATCAAAACGTTGTTGTTTTTGATCAACAGCGAGTAAGCGCGGCACCCACTTTGAACAAAGCTTGCACATGGACAAATGCTCATACAATACAAATCAACATGTTCTTTTGATATTTTAATCGCCTCATTTGAACATTCACTGAGATTTGCAATATTAGTATCACTACGACCACGTTTGAAGTCAGTAAACCAACATTTTATTGTTATTTCTGATGGAGGGGAGATCTCATCACACTTATAAAGCCATTGCTTCGCTTGAATGGTATTTTTTCCAACATAACTCTATAATATTAAAACACGAAGTTGGTTTTGATCCACTGTTTTTAAAATAACAAGTAGCATTACTCTTAAGACAGTAGCTCGCAAGCTAATGAATAGAGTGTCATGAATTTTTATAGTTGTCTTTTAATGGTTAGTACTACCTGAAAATGAGATGAATGGAGGCGGTCTCAAAACTCCAAAAAATTTTTTTTCCAAGAGCTCAAAATTCCAAAAAGATTATAACACCAAATTAGCGACTTCCAAATTCTGTAGTCCCTACTGATGACAACAGGTTCATTTTTCCAAAGGCTATAAAATCAAAAACTACTTATTTCCGAATTTGGTGATTCAGCCGGATAGAAAACCATATTTCTGAAATAACATCAATATTTATAATTAAAATTATCTTTTTTGAACATTATGACTTTTAAGTAAATTTTTACAATACAACATAGTATTAAAATAAAATCTTATATTTCTATAACATGCATATCGAAAAATACCTTATTCCTTTAATTAATATCGTCCACATAATCTTGTCATTGGTCGAAAATATGTGAGTCGAATAGAATCTAGAATATGTGAAAGATTACTTCTTACTTTTCCAAAATATTAAAATTAATTTGAGCAGGATAATTTGATTATATACGTATAATTATTGAAATGTACACGTACCCTAATAGTAGTTAAGTTTAACCGAGTTTAAGATAATTTAATGCTAATTTCGCTAATCTAAGAAGTAAAAAACAATTTTTGATGTACATATATTAGTTACTACATGTATAATGTAGTAATAACATGTGTAATAAATGTTTTAAAGACAGAATATGAAGAAACCTTATGCTGTGTAAGAAAACTGTAGCTACTAGTTCTTAAATAATATATTAGAAATAGATTTAATATATCAGTTATTGAATTTTTTTATTGCAGCTGCTGCTACATCAGATTTTCAGCCGTTTAATTTTAATGATGAAAATTTACAAGAATAATTAACAGGAATAATATTCCTAAATTATTAAAACCTAAAGGTATTTAATACATAATATTTGTAAAAATATTTTCATTTAAATATATTTTAGTCGATTTTGTGCAGTGTCAAAGAAATGAAAAAGGAATAGGGAACAAAAGGAAAAAGAAAAGACGGAAAATAATAAGATTGCGGTAGTACCGAAAAAAACGGCGACAGTCAAAGAAGAAGAGATTGGTAATTTCTATAACACATATTTAGACTTTCAAACTTTTTTAAATTTAAATAATTGATGTCATCTAAAATTATAAAAAAATTAATTAAATCTAAATTTATTATTTACTTACAATATAGAGTTGTACAAGAAATATATATTTCAAATTAAATTTGAAATTATAAGAATTTAATTTGGAAATTTTATATCAATTATTTAATCCATATTTATGCATTCATGTATTCATTTTTAATATTTTATTGTAGAAAAAAGTGTACTATTTGCGTCAATAGAATCGTTTCACACACACACACACACACATATCCCTTGCGGACATTTAACTTGCGAAATGTGCGCTCAAACAAAATACAAACAAATTGATCGGTTTGTAATAACATCATTTGCGGCATGCAAAGGGTTGTATTTTGAAAATAAAGAAAACTAGTTTATTTATAGCTTAGATTATAGATTATAGGTTACTATGCTTTTTAAGGGTATTTAAATATTTTTAGTGTTATTGTTGTTTGAAAATTTTATTTATAATGCGTTTATATTATATATGGCTACTGTAATCTGCTATTAATATTCAAATTTATTTTTAAGAAAGTAACAAAAATAAATTATTCCATACAAAAAAACTTCGTTTTTATAACGAATAGAAAGCTCTAGATATATTAGAAATATTAGAAAAAGAAATTATATTCTTTAATTCTGCAAAAATAAAATTAAGACCGGTTACATGAACTATTCTATATTTTATCAAAAATTTTACAACAATTTATTCAATTATTTCAATTATTATTAATTGCATCATTTAATAAATAAACTTTAAGAATTCGAGAAAATGTATCATTGGCTTAAGTCCTGTTACTTTTGAATACTTCCATTAATATTTAATTTGTTGCTTATGATGCATATTTATTTTTATTACATTAGAAACATTATTGAAAACATCACAATATTTCTTCTAAGAAAAAATTTCTTAGAAAATAAAAATAATGTTTTTAAAAGTTAAAATACCACAAAATAGTAATCTAAAAAAAGTTATGAAAACTTGTATAAAATTTGACAAAATTTACAAAATAATTATCATCTTTTGTGATTTTTCCATGCATATATATAAATTTAGATGTGTACTTAAACAAGTAATACAATAGTAATTATTTATGATTTTTATAGAATATATATATTTTAGAATGTGAATGAAGTTATGTAATATTATGATAAATGATTAATATTATTATTATTGTTTCAATTATTATCATGTATAATCGTTTACTATGCATTTAACAATGCCGAATATTGTTAAATGATCACAAATCTGATTAAATATATATCATTGTTATTTTATGAAAAACTATTGTAATAAATTTTAATAACTAAGTACATTGTTAAAAAAATTATATTTTGTAAATTTTTATATTGTGTATATTGTGTATTTTTTAATTGTGTAATATATTTGTAATTATTTAGTATTTTATTATATTTTTTCCATGATATTGTAAAATTATTGAATACATCTAATACATTTATTAACTGTGTGTTTAATATAAAATATTTTCCTAATCAAGATGGAATATAATTATTCTTTTAGGTAAAATAATTGGAATACATTTTAATGTGAATTTCATCATCTATGTAATATATTTATAATCATTTAACATTTTAATTTAACGTATGTTAATATACGTACATGTGTGAATAAAATATAAAACAAGTTGTTCTTTTTTATAGTAGATGAACCTTTTCCCATGCTTTTACAATTTCTTAATCACTATTCTGTTACTTTTTTTTATTTGTGCGGTTAAGAAAGGATTAGATAACAAATATAATAAGATATGATTGACTAAATTTGTTTTATTACTATTGAGATATTGCTCTTTAACTTAATTCTATAACAACTAGAAAGTGATTCTCGTAGATACAGATATGGTGGAGGCCTTTATTATAATGTATTTTCAATATTTACTTACGCCTGTAAAATAACTATTTTAATATAATATTTTAAATAATTCTTTAAATTAAAAAGAAAATTTCAATGTTGGTAAGTAGAATTTTTTTGCTTTATAAACTTATTTAATAATATAATAATACTAATAAGTTTGACAAGTCATTACAAGTGCAATAGAAAAATTAAAAGTTATCCCATTCTATTACAGATAGGTATCAAAACTGCTCAAAAATATTACCGAATACTCGGTGGCCAGCCAATTTGAACAGATCGTAAATTAAATAAAAATCTTGAAGAATGTTTCCGTACATTGCAATATGTAGTAACTAATATATGTACATCAAAAATTGTTTTTACTTCTTAGATTAGCGAAATTGGCATTAAATTATCTTAAACTCGGTTAAACTTAACTACTATTAGGGTACGTGTACATTTCAATAATTATACATATATAATCAAATTATCCTGCTCAAATTAATTTTAATATTTTGGAAAAGTAAGAAGTAATCTTTCACATATTCTAGATTCTATTCGACTCACATATTTTCGACCAATGACAAGATTATGTGGACGATATTAATTAAAGGAATAAGGTATTTTTCGATATGCATGTTATAGAAATATAAGATTTTATTTTAATACTATGATGTATTGTAATAATTTACTCAAAAGTCATAATGTTCAAAAAAGATAATTTTAATTATAAATATTGATGTTATTTCAGAAATACGGTTTTCTATCCGGCTGAATCATTAAATTCGGAAATAAGTAGTTTTGGATTTTATAGCCTTTGGAAAAATGAACCTGTTGTCATCAGTAGGGACTACAGAATTTGGAAATCGCTAATTTGGTGTTATAATCTTTTGGGAATTTTGAGCTCTTGGAAAAAAAATTTTGAGCTCTTGGGAGTTTTGAGACCGTCTTCAGTGATAATATGTATTATTGTATTCCAGTTTTGTAAAAGAGTCCTTGAAAAAGAAACATTTTTAATATTCAATCTAGGCTCATCAGAACTGAAAGTTATTAGACAATGAAAAAATATTATTTATAAAATTAAGTTTAATGGAAAGATTTAATGCTTGCATGAAATGATGTTCTTTGAAATATTAAAAAGTGGCCATAATATTAAAACATGGATGTGTATTAATACAATAATTAAATAGTGTATATTATATAATATACAGCTTGTTCAGTAAATTCTTGTCTTGAATTATATGGCGAGATAACTGAGACAACGCTGATAATTTTGGTTCCAGGCGCGAAACTGTAGGTAAAAAATGGTAGCCGCGATCAAACATTCAGGCCTCCATGGGATGCAGCCAATGAGTCAAGGAGACTAAAGTCGGTGAAGTGGACGAGGTCTCGAGCAAAGCAAGGTGCCTAGCTCCTTCTACGAGCTCTAGTCGATTTACTATTCACTAATGCCGCGAACTAAATAATAACAATAATGACCAGACGGAGTCGGCTTAAGAATCAGCACAAGAAGAGCGAGATGGCCAGGGGCCGTGGGAGCCCGGCCCGGCGGCCAGCCTTTCGGCCCTCCTCCCTCCGAAGCCTCGAAGTTCAGATAAGGAGTGTCAACAAACCCTGATAAACTTGCCGGGCCGCGCGGCAAAGCAAGCAAAAATGCGATGGGAACGATAGTTATCATTTACCAAGTTATTAACATTGACATGTCGATTTCGAGCCGCAGGCTAAATTTTTTAAATTTCACAAAAACTTATTATTATACTTAGCAAACCCGAGAAAATGGACCTTTTATCGGCCTTTACAAGCGCCGAAATTGCATTGGCACTGGCCTCATTGCCTGTATCTCGGAAACCGTTCGTTTCAGCACCTCGGAAGACTGCTCAATCAAAAGAGTACTTCGATTTTTATTCCACTGCCAAATGGTCCCGAGGGCTGATTAAACCATGCGAGCGCCGAGCCTGGTCGACTTTACTGGCCGTCGCGCTGATGGTCGTCGCGCTGCATCAGCGCTGGTCTCATCGTTAATATCTTGGAAACCGTTCGTGGCAGCATCTTGAGAAAATGATTAATCTAAAGAGCATTAAATTTTCCCGTATGAAAACCCTTACTTCGATTTTTAGTTTTCCATAAAACTGTTCCCAGGGCTGATTACAGCATGCGAGTGCCGAGCTATGGCCCGCCGGGCCACATTAGTACCTAATAATTTAGATTTGAAACCAATTTTCTTTTGTACAGTTATAAGTTAAAATAGTGTTTTTCATAATATTTATGAATGATAAATACCATCTCCTACTCCTTAACTGCTATTTCGCTTCACAAATTAATCGATCAACTCATAATGATAAACATAAATTTAATGCAACTATACACATCATGTAGAATTAATAAGTAAAGGTTATTTATAAAATAAAAAAACTGTATATGTAACTTTAATTTATTGTTTATTTTATAATAGATTGCATTTACAATAATATTAATAAATTATTAAAAATGATTTATTTAAGTTAGTCAATTTTACACATGTATGTATCATTTCATAGTAATTTATATATTCAATTTTTAAAATGAAATTCATTAATATTTCATGCTTTGTGATTGATTTATATAAGATATATTAAGTAATAATAATCTTAACGACCTTATGATTTATATAAATAAATATCAGGCATATATATTTTGTTTTAGATAGCCTTGGACTTAATATTTCACGAAACAAGTTTCTGCATGCATCTTATACGTAATGAAAGTTACTATAATTAAAGTGAAATTCAAATTTCTTGATATTTGAAAAATATACTATGCAATATTAATAAAATTAATGCACAAATATACATTTATTTCCTATATTGTTATAATTTCTATCCTAATCAAATAAATGTAGTGAATTTGCAACAATGTATGAACAGAATGGCTTGAGAATATTAAGTACATTTTTTTATTCAAAGACAAAAGAAACTTTTAAATTCTGAGGTTTGACCCCTGATAGAAATCGAAGCTACATTTTCGGCAAACTTCCAACCAGAAAAGGCTTAAACTGTTAAAAAAGTTTTGGACATTTAATAATCTTTACGTATGAATTATGTTTCATTTTAATGAAGTGTTGATTTTTTATGATTCATATTGTATTTATGGTTTAATTTTATGGATTTAAGGCTCACTTGATTAACACGTTAACTATACAAACTGGTCAATATTCTGCCAGGAATTTTATCGTGAATTTTTCGCTTAATAAGCTGAAAAGTAATCGTTCTAAATCTGCATTTTGATGGTCGAGGGTGCAAAATTAGACAGTATCTTGGCGTGCAAAAAGTCATTACATTCGTTATTTAAAATGACGCTGGAGTGCGCATGAACTGCGATTGGTATCAGTCGACCCAAAGTCCACCACTATAACCATGATATAGTGTCCAAGCACATGCATGTGTCCGCACATTATCGGTCCCCTCCTTCCCTTAGCCCTGGCATCCAGTACGTATACTATGCCGATCAGGCGTGGCCTCGATCGATAAGATTCGATGCGGAGCAAGCGATCTCCAGAGAAAGAGAGAGATTCATTGATTATTGCATTTGTTCCTCGCCGCGAGGCAGCTTCACAATTTAGTCTCTGCCGCTAATAAGTGTGCAAGAGGGTGGCAGTGGGATGAGAGGGTAGCAGATGAAAGAGGCCGATATTAATTTGCATTAGTTTAATAGGCGGGCGCTGGCGCGGTTTATATGCGGGGAAGAAAGAGGGAGAGGGGAAATAAGGTCACGCCGGCCCCCGGGAGTGAATAATGAGCGCGGTTTATCTCCGCGGAGTAACTAGCGGTGTTCGTGTAATGGGGACATTCATCAACGCGATCTCTCGCATCGCTTTTCCGTTCGCGCTTAAGGGCCTCTTGACGATTTCTGAGCGGCAGCGGCTGTCTGTACACGCGCGCGCATACGCTACTCATCGGCTGCTCCTGCGAGTACTCCTTTTTTTTCCTTTCGCTCACGCATCGTTATTATTTCGCCCACGAGTCATTTTTCCCTTTGCCCGCTGCACCGAGTGGCTGGCCGCCGTTTGATCACGGCGAGATTTATCAAGGAGATTGAGACATCCGGGGAGGGACGGCCAAACATGATAAATTTGCATTTATTTTATTTCCTCCGCGAGAGCGCGGGTAATTTATTTGGGAGCGGGAGCCCTGAGAAATTTATTCGACCAATAAAACGAGGAATATATCGCCGCGCTAATAGATGTCCGGTTTTCAATACGCTCGTCTCCCTCATGTTCTCTCTCTTTCTCTGTCTTTCTTTCACTCCTTCTGCCTCTCTTTCTCTCTTTCTCTCTCGTGCCTTTTTGCGGAATGGCTTTTTGAAGCTGACTGTGCAGGACTGTAATGCGAGAAAAGATGTCCCAAAGGCATTTCTTATTAAAAATTTGCTCGAAGTTTAATAAGTCACATAAATCAATGGTTCTTTATGTTCACCGATTCCAAAATTTGAAATTAATGTTGCCTAATATGTCTGGATGGGACAAACTTTCATTTTATATTCTGTATTCTCTTCTGACATTGTAGAAAATTATACTTATCGTTCATCTATCCATTTTTTACTACAAATTGGACGTGTCGAGTATGCTCAGTATTTGAATACGATTTATGAAATGGACATTATTTCAAAAATTTCGAAAAAGCAAGAAATTGTTATAACCGCTGGATGAATTGCAAACTGCATCTGTAAATAAATAATTACTGTTTTTGAAAACTAAACTGTCGAATTGCTTACGTTGAGTACTTTAAATTAACGAAGGTAATAAAGTAGAAAATTCAATACCCATATATTGCCGAGTAGTAATCCAGTAAAATTAACGATAATTATTATTGAACTACAAATCATAATTATTATCAAGTATTTCACCCTCTTAGTTTATTTAGAATGTATGTTCATTGCAGTTAAAACAACTTCATTATTTATACATTTATGTTTCCAAGCACATACGTGTTCATGAATTAATATTTCTATTTTATGGAATCATTACACCATAATAATTTTAAGAATATTGAGTCAAAATTTACTGAGCATATACATAAGCTATTGCAATCAAGGATATATGAAAGGACACGATAAACATTATAATTACCGGCCATTTCATTTCTTTTTGAACATCACTATCGTCAAATTACGTTTTCTTACCCGGTAATTTCAACTACTATTTTATGGACAATTAAGCCTCCTCATTTCTTTCTTCTCCAAGAAGCTGACATTGCTAGTTAAATTGGAAACGAGCATACAACTTCACTGAAAGCTACTATCAAAATACAGAGCCATTGGAATTGCAAGGTGACCAGGTTATGAATTATTTTTCGATTCTTGCCTTAATTAGAAGTATTATTCGGAGCTTGTCGGAGGTCCAAAATAATCGCATACATTTTAGTTGTAGCGAGAAACGACAGAGTATTCTGTCGGTTTAAAGTCACCCATTCTGCGGGAAAAAACACTCGTGTTGGGAACACCGGATGGACCATTCAATTTATTATAACAGCGCCGATAGCCACCAAGTCACGGGTAAACGTCAAGCAGGCCATCATTGGTCCGTGTATAAACAACGGGTGAGCAGTTGCATGAGCTGCACACAACAGGGAATCGCCAATAATGCTTTGGAGGAAAAATAACGCAGAGAAGAAAACGAGACCGGAGTCGAGTGTAGAGCATAAGCGGCAGCACGCAACTTGGCTAAAAAAGCCAACAACAACGAGAGAACGAGCGAGAGAGTAAGAGGGAGCGAGAGGAGGAAAGCGAAGGATGGGGGTCGAAAGGGGGCCGAGCGCTCGTGAGAGGTAACTCGCGCGCGGAGCCGTGTTATTACCGCCCTTTTCGCAGTGCGGGGCACCTCTGTAATTATGATTTTATTTTTATGGACATAAATTACACAGGCTGCCTAGCTGTGTCATTATATGGCATTTTAATTCAAGGTCTGTAGACATAATGGTAACCCCGGCTTGTGTCCGTCCTCGTCTCTCTTTAGAGGCGGAGATGCAGAGCGGGAGAAGAAAGGGAGGAGCGAGAAAGAGAGGAAAAAGGCGGCGAAACGCGAGAGTATACCTTTACGCGCGCGCACCTATACCTACAGCGCTACTTTACGACAGTTGTTTTTATCTCGCTCTCGTGGTGCTGCTGCGGTTTTATGCGTCTCGGATGTTTTACGATGTTATTAACAAGGGAAGGTTTGAAATCTAAATTAAAAATTGCAGGGCACATTTTTACACACACTACCGCGCGCTGTATTTCACTTTTAAGCTCGCACAGTTATTGCACAGTAGCCCAGCTTGTTATATACAGATTGATGGTATCTGTATTAAGAGTTTAGATATCCGACATATTTTTATTACTCAAAGTTTTATATTTTTATATATAATTACGTTTATTTCTTACGTTATAATTTTGTATGTTATCATTATGTATTGTACATAAAAGTAATCCTTTAACAGCATTTTAAACACAATAAGTAAAATAATCTTCTAGTAGTAAGTTTCCGACCATTTTTGGTATACTATTTCGAAAAAGTACTTAAAAATTAAGAAAGGCATCTACCATATTTTTGGCTAACATAATATAAAATCATGAAAATGATTTTTGTGAATCTGAATGAAGAAGATTCAGGGAATATTTAAGCAACTTTTGAAAAACATTTCCTGGTAGAAATTGGACGTCTTGAAAACTCATCAAAACACTAGAAATTGCTGAGTTTTTATAACGAAAAACTCGAGAAAAAGTTTTCAATGTAATATTTAATTATTTTGAATTTTTTTTATTCGAACCCTTTTATGGCGTATATACACTGACTGAACATTATTAAAAATAATAAAAAAAAAATAATTTTTTGAATTTGTTTTAAATTATTTTTTAAATAAATTATTTGATGGATTTTCTTCAAAAAAAATTTTATATCAATTGTTTTTATTAAAATTATTCGTTAAATATGTATGTATTAATGTGTAAATTATTTTTAATTGCACTTTTAATTCTAATGTTACATCATTATAATACACACGATATCCTTCACTATACACTGTACATTACTCGCTTTACACTACTTACGAATCACATTGAAAATAATCACATTACATACAAAATACATCAACAAATCTATCACTTGTTCAGAATACACACTTCATTGCTCATTTAAAAATGTTATACGTTAAGTTGACTGTTTGCAACTTGCTTTAATATACTGAATCATGCTACATGTACACAATACTGTGCATTGTTCAAATTTGTTTTTATCACTTGTTCAATCTTTTAAACAGTAAAATAAGTTTGACTAAACTTAATTTAATTTAATTAAGTCGATAATTTTGTTGGAAAGTAGTGACAAGCGTAGAGTATTGTTCTTGAATAGCAGAACACAAAGGTTGTAGCTAAACCTAGCTAAATAAAACATTATATGACTTAATGTAATATATTAAACTTATATTTTAAAGATTAATCTTGTTTAAAAAACATTTATTTAATTAATCTACAATATTTAAATAAATTTAAACTACATATTGCACTTGTACGTACATAATATATATGTATAGATGCACCTGACGTAATTTTTCGCGAGATAGTCGCGATAAATCGTCGCAATGGGGCTGGGCTTATGCGAAGTTTTTTCAAGATATTTTAGTGAGTTTATTAAAAACTCAGTAATGACTTCCGAAAAACTAGTAGAAATTTCTACCAGGGATTTGTAAAGGCAAAAGTACTATCAAAAATATCTAACAATATCATGAAATTGTTTAATTAGTTAATAGTCTTTTATAGTATTTGTTTTTACATTTTGGTTGAAAATGACTTAAACTATAGAAAATTTTAATCTTTAAAAAAATTTTATGACAGCTAGGGAATCATGTAAAACAATTATATTTATACCTTTATTCAAGTAATTTATATATGAACAAATATTAAAATTTGATATCATTTTATAATGAAAGTAGTTTTTGTCTCAGTAATTTACCTGCTTACTATAAGAAAAAAAGATAAATGAAAAGAGAAAAATATTTCAACGACCGAGGTTTGATTGCTTTTTGTTGACGAATGAGATGAGGATCAACACGTACAGTAGCCGGTATTACCCGATGTTACGTACAAGAGTTGCGCTGAGCGCCAAGCTGTCAAGCTGCCGCCACGCTGTCAGTCTCCTGTCTGGTTGCTGTCTGACTGTCATTCACTTGCCTCCTCTATTTCTTTCTCTTTCTCTCTTCGCACATCCGTGCGAATCTCTCTCAGTTTCTCTTAATCTCTCGTTCTTCTTTATCTCTCTTGCGTTACTCGCATGTTGCATGATGCTCGTTCGTTTCGCAAACTCGACCTTCCGTCGCTGGACAGGCGAAAAACGTATAAGAGAAATGAACGAAAAAGAAAAAAGAATGCAGGAACAATGAAGATGGAAGTTAAGCGGTAGAAATAATTTAATAATCGTACTTTTACCTATTCGCTTGGAATAGCAGTGTTAAGAGATTTACGACACATGAACAGAAGGTAATATTAAATTATCTGATCTATATACGTAATTAAAAAATGTTGTAATGCTGTTTCGTATCTGTGAAACTTTTATAGATTGTTAAATAAATTTTATATTTCCTCAATTGCTCTAAATTCTTCTATTACATAAGATCTATCTGTTACATTCTCTTAAATCATTAAATTCATTGGCATTAACATTTAAGTTAGTAACTAATTAATGTAAATTCATAAACCATGCATCATTCGAATTTAATATTTAATTTTAATTAGAATATGCTTAGTAAAAATATTTGCATACTTATTGCATTATTCACATAATGATAATAAAATATAAAGCTTTTGAAAATGTATGTATTATCTATCATGTTCAGTTTCATAAAAAATGTTAAATTAATCAGCCTGAATTGTCCATCCTATATTCTTCAATAACAGCGACTATAGGTAACTTAAGAAACTGATGCATTATGAGATACCTCTAATACTTTAGGGCACTCTAAATTAGGTTGCATCACAGATTTTCCTGGACATCTTTCATTTCCAATTATAGACGGGTTAAGAGCATAGTTGAAGCAAAGTTACATTAAAATGGCATTTAGGTAAAATTTATAGAGACAGAAGAAAGAGACAGTTTATGATTTCAATGTCATAGACAACCAATGTAATAGTGCATCGTCTGATTATTTAGACCCGAATTTATCACATCGGTTCTTGGTTATTAGCTTTGCAAACAAATTGTTTCAAAATGAATATAATCCACTTAGGAATTTAAACATTGAAGTGGAAGTATTAAAAGAATTTCGTTACAATCAGATAAGCTTTATCGATTTCAAAAGTATTACGTTAACCTTTGATGTGTAAGACGTATCGCGTTATGGTCAATGACTTCAAATATATTATTGATAATGATTAGGCAAGTTAAATGTTTTAGGATGTGATTTTGATCTTTTGATTTGTTAGTAATCATTATTGAGAAATATTGTTTATATCGACATACATTTACAGAATAAAATGCAACTTCCAGGATAAATTGTAAATTGAATTCTTTATAAAAAAACGTTCAGGTTCAATTCAAGATCAGTTATTGTCTTGGTTTAAATATGTGATCAATCCACTCCGTTTTGGTAGATATTCAAATCGGTATTAACGAGACTTTTAGAAGTGCTTAGAGTCTCCTTAACGTTAAAATTAAGAATTATAACTCGATCCGTTTATCTAATTCTTAAACTTCATTCTTCATATAAATTAAATACAGATTCGTTTTGTTTTACAGAGTGTCCAAAAAGTAACGAAATACCCAAAAAATGTTTCAGCTTACAATTTTTTTAGAAATACTGAAGGTCATTTTTGTAGCTAAATTCAATGAGAAATTCAATTATAACCTTGGATTTGACCTTGAGGTTGACCTTGAAGGTCATTTAAAAGTCAATTTTTTTTAAAATGGGGGACGCTTATTTTTAACAACGGCAATCGAAAGAGCGTAAAATTTTACGTCCAAACATCTAGTCAGTTCATGGATCACAGATAACCTTGAAGTTCATTTGAAGGTCACTCAAATAGTAGCAAATGTTCTCAATGAAGCGTTTAGGATTGGTAGAACCCCAATTGCATTCTCGACCTCTCAAGATACTGTTAAAGTCGAGGTTAAAGTTCAATCATTTTGGTCACGTTAGGGACTTACCTAGAGCAAGCAGACCAAGATTAGTAACAAATGAAGAAAATCAGTAGATGTTCTGTTAACATTCACGGAAAATCTGCATAATTCCATTTGCGGAGTTATGTTTTATGAAGATATGATGGCAAGAATATATGAAAATCTTAACCTCCAATCAAATATAGCTTTTACAGATGAAGTAACTTTTCAACTTGACGAAAGTTTGTATAGACATAATTGCAGATAATGCTCCAGCTGGGTCATCTGATTTAACACCTCTAGATTATTTCTATTGGGGTTACTTAAATGATCGGACGAATAAAATGAAGCCCAAAAATTTAGAAAATTTACGACAAAGGATCATAGATGAATGACGGTATAATGATTAGATTCATAGATCTGCTCTAAAATGATAAAAACCTTACACAATGTCAGACCGTCATTAAATTTAAATGACCTTCAAATCAGCTTTAAGGTCATCTTTGATCTACCAACTAAGTATATATTTGGACGTAAAATTTCCCGCTCATTTTATTGTCGTTGTTTAAAATAGGAGTATACACTTAAAAAAAATTTGATTTTGATAGACTACGTCTTGAACCAGAATTTGGACATGATAAATTGGTCCCGGCACCGCGAATCGAACTCAAATCTCCTGGATGGCACATTTGTAATGACCAGCCTTCTAAGCTATATAAAGCTGTGAGAACATGGAATTCCGAAAACTGGAATATTCAGGCTCAAATGCCAGAAATTGTTAACGTTTTAACGATTATAAGTGACAAAGTTGTTTATTTTCCTTGCAAATTTAACTATTTATTTATATTTAATTTGTAATCTTAATTTTAGTTGATCATGTATGTTTGTTGTATTTTGTTACAGTTGTTGGTAAGTATCTACAATAATAATTTTATTTGGTTTTAGAAGCTCGTAATACATCAAATTTTTACTAAACTGCCATATGTACAGCGAGAATTTATTACCATGAAGTAATAATAGTCCATTAGTTCTTCTGGATTAACATATGATTTGGTTTGTGCTTAATTTTGTTAATGTAGATCTACTTATTGTCATTTGTCACATGATATCTCAGTCAAATCGTTTTTTTACCTGGTAAGTAGAGAAATCCCAATGTCGAAATGGTTCGAAAACAATGTTTGTTTTGGCATGGCATTTCAAGATTGATGGGACTTTAATCAGCTATGAATATACTACTGCTATATTATCTTTGAATTAGGCACAATATAAATATTGAAATCTTCTGAAAGTCATAGAGGAAGGATTCGTTCAAAATGTTACTAATAAGAGCTGGAGGCGGGATTGAACTTGATTCCAATCCGTTATCAATCTAAACGGAATATCCAACATGATTCTTCTAAAAAGATGATCGAATGCAGAACATCTTGGTTAATTCTATTATTGTGTCCTTTAAAGTAAATTATGTATTCAAAGAAGTACCATGACACAACCATAAACTAGAGTGGATTGGGAAGAGATCGAGAAGACTTTATTGTAGGTTAGGTAATACAAGGATGAAGATGGATATATTGATCTTTAAAAAGGTTCATGAGAAGTTTAACCCAATTCTTTAAAGGTGAAAGAAAAGTACTGCATAATCTAGCGATAAGTGAAATTTCAAATACACTATCTTTCTGACACTTCACACATATATAGTCTTTCTATTTATAATAGTAATAGTACAGAAGTAAGGTATGTAATAGTACGGAATCGTTATAGCGATTCTATACATGTGCTGTTTAATAATGTGAACTTCAAAAAATTGTGACGTGATTTCTTGTCAAGGAATTATTGGTAAAATTTTGTAATCAACTACCATCTTATAGTAATAGTCACTGGAAAACAAAAGAATGACTATTAAAACTGATTTGATAATCGAAATTAGTTTTACTCTAATAAGATTCAATTTATGGTAAAGAAGCTAGTGATTAAAATTTGTATAACATTCTCAAGTATAAATATTCTAACTAATTTCACAGCCAAATGAATTGTGAAATGTTTTGAATTAACAAGGTCGAGTCTCAGCTCCTTAACTCTTCATCCCAAAATGGCATAAAAAATAGTATCATGTAGTAATAGTAGCATCATTCTTCGAATACGTCCAATTTAAAATACTGACATTGAAAAATTAATATGCAATCGACTTGCAGTTCAGTTCATTTATTCGGTCTCGTTTGATTATATCTTTTAATATTTATTCAAAAAATAATTTAAAATTTTTAGTATCAAGATATTTTTGTGACAATTGTTTGAAAATATCAAGATAATATACAGAGACAATAATTGTAATACGAATTTGAATTTCCCGGTACTACCACATTAGTATAGCACCATACGAAATACCCTTCTCTTTTGGAGCATCGCGGTATTAGTTACAGTGAGGTACACAACCCACCGCTCAACAGCTGTTTGCATATCTGGTTTACGTTTCAATCCAGTTTCATCAATATAAATAAAGACCATTGCCGGGTGCACGTAAGCGCATACGTCGCTATATACCGTAGGCGGCGCGCGTCGTGGTCGAGCTTCGGCATTAATATGTATTGGCTATAAATCGATATCGATAATTAAAATCTGCTATACAGCGCGTACGTGCGCACACGAACGCAGCACGTCACCTCGTTTGTATAAAAGTTCAATTTGTTATATGTAACTGCGCGCGAGATGACTATAAATATTGCGTTAGCCTTTTTAACTAAGATCGTAAATCCGCATGATTTATGGGCAGCGCGAGAAAGGGGCCCCGGCCCCCGGGCGGCTGCCCGCCTGTCTCTCTTCCTGCCTTGCCGTTGCCGCCGCCGCCGTCGCCCGCCGCTTTTATAGTCCTGGCTTTAACGCGTTTTTCGAATGTATCCGCAGAATATCACGCGCTAGTCGATCCAAGAGGTATTTCTCAATGCGGCCTAATTTTACACCGGTTTTTACGCCATGCAAGATGGATTCGAGTGCGCGAAAAACATTTAGGCTGATTAATGTACCTTGTCAAAGATATATATTTTATGTTTTCGCTTCGAGCTTCAAGACACAAGTTGTTATACGAACCAGTTGTTTCAAACAATTTTTGTAGCTTTACTATACTTACTACTTATTTAGCTCACTACTTCGCCGTTTAAAATAAAAGCAAATTTTGCCATGGGTAATAAAACCGGATGACTTTTACTGAGTAGTAGTTTCGAGCGCTATTCATATACATCTCACGCTGTCAATAAAAAAAATTAATTCGTCAATTTCATCCTCCACTAAACAGATTTTTATTATTTCTAGTATATGAATTCTTAATAATAGTTTTACAGCAAAAAAAGTAATCGACTAGAATTCATATTTATGGTTACCTTCGAGGTCGATTGTATTAAACTTGACTCGAAGAATCGATTACACGTGCATAACGTGTGAA
The DNA here is from genome assembly GCA_018906755.1 of Sycophaga agraensis. Lineage (NCBI taxonomy): Eukaryota > Metazoa > Arthropoda > Insecta > Hymenoptera > Pteromalidae > Sycophaga > Sycophaga agraensis. The sequence continues at coordinate 511,042 of JACCIE010000061.1, read as the reverse complement.
ACGCGTGTGAAACCGAAGCGATCTTTTCTAAACGATATCCACACTAATGTCCAATAAATTAAATTCCCTGACACAAAGGATAGCTTCCTTCCTCCCTTGGAAAATCGATAAAATCATCCGGCAACGAATCCTATATATATATAATCTTACACAATACATTGTAATAACCGGCGTGCAAGTGGCCGACACGCTCATGTATCGACTTCATTGAAATTGACCGCAATGGGAAGATTGCCCAACGACGCGTGCGCCACTCCCTATACCCTGTTCGTAAATCAGGAAAATATTCGTTCCCTCACAAACACAAGCACGCCGCGTCCAATGGTAGCCCGCACTCGAAGAAGATGGCTCTCTCGCTCCCTTCCGATACAAAGTGACGTAAAAATTTATCGGCAGTCGGGGCCACCGAGGATTTACGCGCCGATACACGGAGAAACGGTGTTAATCCGAATTATGGACGGGCGAGCGGCCTCCGGACCACATAAATCGCCCGGCAACTCCTCGCGCGCGTTTAACAAATTGCCTGTAGCCGGTAGTCGACCCGCCCTATTCGTCTCCACCCGATCTACGAAGGAGAGAGGTTCCTTCTGAACGCGCGAATCTCCATTCAGTCTCTCTCTCTTTCCCTCTTTATCTCTTTCAGACGATGTGAAGTCACCGTGCGCATTGATTTTTCGTGTCCAACAATTGCCACTAATCTTTTTAACGTACAAACGCCCATGGGTCTCTTTGTCCCCTCTTTGTAGACTTCTACTCAGTAGAGCTGATATAAGTGTATTGGACAGTAAAATTTTTTATTTGATTCTGGTATTCTTTTTTCCTTTAGTTACTTTTAGTCACACTATATTATACAACTGGTTTAGAAAAAAAAAACACAAGTTTTATATTTTTATAGGATATATCGTGCTATCCTAAATCATGTAATTATTAAATTGCACGTGATTAATTTAATTAGACTATATTTGTAATCCGTTGAGGTTTAATACAAATAAATATAATATAAAATGTGTGTAAAGTAATCTGAATTTTTATACTGTAGAAAAGTCATTTTGAAGGCTGGTAAAATGCTTAAAACTAAAAATGCAGAAACCTGAGTGATAAATAACTGCAAAATCAATATATTATTGAATTTAAATTACTGATACAACTACTTGATTTATGAAAATGTGGAAAGTAAAGGTTAGAAATAGACGATTTATATGTTATTGCATTCGTTTTGGTGAGAATTTTATCATTGTCATAGGTTCTTTTAATTGAAATAGTTTATTGAGTATATTTAGTCTCTGTCTGAGATTCTGTTTATTAAGTAGTATTCATATTGCCAAACGATACAATCGCAATAACTTAAACAGCTTGAGTACATTTGGACGTTGGATTATCGATGAGATTTATTCTATCTAATGAGTAAGCAAGATCTTTTAGCGATTTGTCTTTCAAAGATTTATCGTTGTAATAATTTTTATATGCTTTTTTAATTAAAACCCCAAGGGATAACCTTTGGTTTAATCTGTCTCAACTTATATAGCAATTCTTGAAATGCTTATTTAAGTCGAGCGTACGGTATTTTTAAATTTCTCTTTAATGTTCCCTGGTAGAAATTTGAACCAGTTTTTAATCAGATTATGGTTAGAAATTGTGATCTAAATTAGTTTTTGGGTCACAACTCTGAACTGAATAAAAATTGTAGACGTGCAAAGATAAACAGGTATAGTTTAAATCAGTAGTAAGTACAAACACTGTAAATACAATAAACATTCTATTGAAGACTAATGTAATACATCGAAAATCAACTAAAAAAATATCTGTTCATCTTTTTTTATTGTTAAGAATGTGTTTTATTGTTAAAAAATCCTAGTTTCTTTTGTAAGTATATCAAGCCAAAAAATGTATTCCTACCAGAATTCCTTAATATTGAATTCGAGGCAAGTAATTTTATTACATGGATGAGTTATTTAAAACCAAAGGCGCAAGGCTTGCTCAAGGTCGTTTGTTTTGACAGAAAAACCAAGTAATTTCCCTTTTGAAGAGAAGGTGAATTGGTCGCCTGTGCAGTCGGTCCACCTTCTGAGCGCGCCGGCCCGGTGAAAGAAGAGCCTCGGAGCGCCGCAGTGGTTTTGCACCGAGGCCAAATCTCCGAGGGCGAGTTTGAGCGGCGCATAGGCGGCACGAGGGCCCGGCTTGTCGGCTTATGGCCAACGAGCCTTGAAAGCGCCGCGGCGGATGAAAAGTCGCGGCAGCCGCGGCTAGACTTTGACAAAGCGCCGGCCGCGCTTGGACAAACGGCCCGGGGGATGGTTAGGCGACTCGCCGCCCTCGGCCCTGCCTTTTTTTTTTCTTTTCTTCTCGCTTCCCCCGACCGCATTCGTTCGGCTTTTATGAGGCGCGCGACGTCGCGCGGCCGCATCGACGCGGGCCTCCTTCCTGCCCGCGGATTATACTCTTTCGGCCGATCGCGCCCCGCGTGTAAACTCCCCGCGCGTCCGCGGGGGCTTATACGGACGGCGCCCCGCGTCGCCGAGATGCATATCTCGCGTCGGCGTGTAATGTATTTATTAAAGCTCCGCCGCCGGGGGCTGTGTATATATACGCGTATACGTACGTATATATACGCGCGCCGGGACGCTCGCGGCGAGGGGCATTTTTTATCGCGGCTAATTGGCCGGGCCCCGGCCTCGTAATGAGCGGTTTAAATTGAATTATTTCCCCGGGGAAGACGCATGCGCGCGCATATATATACATACAGACATATGTGTGAGTACGGGGTGTACGTACGCGCACTTAGCGCGGATATAAAGTCGCGGCCGGATTATTCCCGGCCGGGCCCCCGGCTTCGCGGATGAGTTACATCGGCCCTTTTAATCTCCGCGCGCTGATTTGCAAATTAGTCCTCGACGGAGTAGGCCGATAAGCGGCGAGGCCGCGTTGCCCGCCCATAAATCCCGGCGTCGAAGCAGCCCGCGAGGATTTACCAAAGCGTGTACCTACGTATATATTACACGTATATGTACGCATATACGTGCGCGCGCGTGTGCGGACATATTGACCGGGCGTAAATCAGCGCGGGCCGAGTAGGAGCTCGGATAATTTCCTAATTGGCCGAGTGTGCGGGCAAGAAGTTGCGCCCGGCTCATCGGCGAAGGACGAGGAGGGATCAAATGCGCCGGGCGGCCGGCAGTATATAATCCGCGGGTCCGCCGCCGAGATGAATATATCTCCGGGGGCGCCCGCGCGTCTCTGCGCTGCACACACACACACACGTATATACACACACGTGTATGTATATATACATGTATATACACGGATGCGTGCATCCCCCGGAAAGTTGCACTTTCCTCCTCGGTCGGCCGAGCTACTTCCCCCCGTGGCTCGAGTGGCGGGAGCGAAGGTTGACGTATACGAGCTGCGGCCGGCCGCTCGGCCCTCTAACCAAGATGTACGAGCGGCCCTCCCGAAAAAGTGTTAAGGAATTATGCCCGGCCAAGTAAATGAGATGTGTCTGCGGGGGGTGGACGGCCGTATAGATCACTCGGAGGGGCCGCGGCCGCCGCGGAAATAAATATACGATCCTCCGGATGAAATAAAGCTTAAAAAAAAAAGGCCGCGTGCATCCCTCCCGCCGGCGGGCTATCTCCGCCCGGCAAATAAATTGATCCATTACTCAGGCGAACAGTCGTCCTCCTCCCCTCCCTCCTCTTCCTTCCTTCCTTCCTACGCTGTCCTCGGAGGTGTCGCCCTTCGCCCGGGCGCTCCTTCCTCCCGGCTGGAAGCCGACTCCGGGATTCGTCCCGGAGGCCGCCCTATTAATCCGACCGCGCGGGGAACGCCGACACGCGCGCTAACGACGCGAGCTTTTTCATGCAAGCTCCGCGGGGGTAACGCGAGCCCCGAGACCGTCGCGTCGCCCCCGTCAAGTCGCGCGCCTATACCCGTTGTTTAAACAAGGCCGATCGCCGATATACCCCGGCGCGCCTTGTCGAGTGTGCGTACGGGTGTATGTGCATTCGAGGAGGAGGATTGCAATTAGCATAATTCTTATATCGACATATAAGCAGGAGGGCTGCCGGCCCGCACGGCAAGTACGCGAGGTTTATACACCGGAGGAATCACTCGGCTCGCCTTCCCCCGGCAGCCGAACGAGGAGTAATATATAAGGTTGATTTTTCTTTTTTTTTTTGTTTTGCAAATCAAAGTCAATTAATCGCACAAAGCACGCGCGGAAAATACTACTCTCTCGCGCGGCCGGTACACCCGGTGGATTTATCGACCTGCCCGCCAATGAAAACCGTGCAATTACATCTTTAATCGCGCGAATAAAAAAAAAAAAAAGGGATGCATCCAGGATTACGCTCGCGGTCGAAACATCGCCCCGTTCCCCGAACACTTAATACACTTATCGCGATTAAGCGCTACGCGATATATACTAGATGGCCGGGCGTGTTATACGCCCAGGCCGCGTACATATATATATACACACACGTGTATAAAGCAGGCGAGGGCCCGAGAACCCCTTGATTCCTAACCGGCCGATCATCGCGTCCGAAATGCCGAAAGGCCCTCGCGAGATCCGCGATACGGAGGCCGGGAGGCCGGCGGGGCCCGATATTTACCGCCTCGCTTAAAATTCATTAGTCACCGGGGCGAAGAACACGCGACTCCCGCCGCCGCAGCTTCCGTCCGCGCGGGTTTATCGCGCGCCCCGGCGCGCCATTAACGGCCCGGGCGCACGCGCGTCCTGTGCGTACGCGCCGCCGGTCCATCCCGATTAACCGCCCCGCCGATATTATTTCTACCCGCCCTGAATTACGAATACGTACGCGTATGCGCGGTTTTAAATTGATGCGCGGGATTATACGGCCGCGATATTCGTTTGATATTTAGTGCCCGGGGCGACGACAGGGGGCCACGCGGCCGGACGCCTCGTCCAGCCCAACAAATTAGCCATTTGCATGATGCCGTTATTTGTTAAAAGCTCGGGGGGGGGGCGACTCGCCTATCCCCGCGGCCGCTTGAAAAATCGACGGGATGGAGCGCGGATTATACACAGTGCGTTCGATCGTGCTGTCGTCCGCGTATTTTCCTCGGCGATTAATACTCGTGGGGGTTTTGAGAGAGCGATTGGTGGTATTAATACGTCATCCTGGGTACTGGGTATCGTTCAATAAACTCTCACGTGCAAAGGAAGAGGATCTTTGCAAATCCGTTGTCGGGACTTATATAAGACACACGATACTTTTTCGAGTGTACCGTTTAACTCTAGCTGTCTGACAATAAAGATCTGCTCCGTGAGTTTTTTAAACGAGTATCATATTGTGCGCGGAGGTGAAGGACCTCCAATTGCACTAATTTTTCAGTAAAGTACACCGAGAGTTGGAGTTATATTCTACACTTTCATAAGAAATAAAAATCCAAGTATATCAGCTGCGTTATAAAAAGGTTTATGTATAATTACACAAAAAAAATTTAATCTTGATTGCAATAAAAGGCGCACTTATTATTATACTGAAAAATTACAATTTACATTAGTAGGTCAATTAAAAGATAATGCCGCAGTGATAAACACTAAGCGCTTCATTACACGGGGGGATATTTCAAAATAAAATAAATTAAAGGGAAATCACTTTTACTTTACGACAAAAATTTACTGTACATGGCACTTGCAATGCGGGGCTTATAAATTTATCAAAGTGTACCGGTGGTAACTGATTAGCCTTCTTATTCATTACACAAGAGTAATAAACGAAAAGGCCGCTCGTTAAAGGCGATTCAGGAGAGGCCCAGGCGCAACGACGATATTTTTTAATCAGCTTATTAAATCTTTTTTTTTTTTTACTCGTTGAATAACCGTTGCGAAACCTTGCGCGGCGGCGGCGGCGGCGAGTTTGAGAGCCGTGCACAAGATTGAAGGCGATATTAAGAAGTCATGCCCCAGCGAGAGAAAGAGAAGGCGAGTGATTCATATACGAGCTGAAACGGCCGTCGACTCGAGTGAGCCGTTCATTTATTGAATGTCGCACATAATTAACGGTGTCGATCCGCGGCACGCTCGTACTTTTTCCAAAGACATCTACTACACCGATTGCATTCTCTCTTAATACTGGCTGTGATAAGCCTGCCGAGCGGAGAAAGAGAGGGAAACAAAAATCCTGATCGTAAATTTAGCGCATATAACGTGAATAGTCCACGCGATGGTATCGTGTTTATAGCACGGAATATAACTCATCGAGGGCTCGATCTCTCTCAAATGTTGCTCACCAAAGCGATCGGCAATATAAAATCCATCATTGGTTACAATGGTTACAATATCGGTTACAAATTCGATCAATTATATGTTTCTCTCGCTTGCGCTACGTTCTTTTTTCTTTTTTAATTTACATTACAGTCTAACAATACTTTGATACATTTTAAGTTTTTCAAACCTAGGCTTAATAAAAACTATACGAACTAGAAACTTCAAATATTCAAAATAGGTCAATGGGCTTAAATTATAGTCCATGCCAATCAAATTGGTCAATCCTAGAAGGTTGCATTCAAACATATATTTCAGCATTAAGATTTTTAGTACATAAAAACTCGAATGATTTAAATATATAAATATTCTAATAATAATAATGGCAATTAAATTTCAGGGCATATAGATTTCCAATAGATTTATAGTATTTGTCTAACCCGAAAGCTCTAGCTGTGTGAAATATAATTTAGCTTTTACGAGTGCTGTAAATGGGTCAACTAATTCTGATCTATTAGAGCAGGTGATCATAGTCAAAACACTTTAAAAGTTAACAGCTTGTTATGTATTCAGTATGTAGCATTCATATAAAATATAATTATCAAAGAAACGAATCTAAATTTATATGCACCATATCCACGAATCCCTGCTAACGACTGACCTTGCACTACTTTTTAATATACATCCCAGTTTATATTCCTCCCAATTTAGACGACTTAATCGGATGAAAAATAGGTCAGGAGTAAACAAAAATCAGCGCGTATATGCCAAGATTCGAAGATTCCCAATGATCCATCAAGATCCAGAGTCGCAAAAAAGCCCATAAATTGCCGCTCGGTCTAGTTTCCGGCGCATCCATCAAATTCCCCGTGACGGGCCGGCGGCGCGGCTTCCCCGGCCTCGAAAAAGGGCCACCGCCCGCAATACAAGGCTCGATTCGCTGCGGGCAGATAAAAAAGATTCCGCGCGGGTGGGCGCGCGATATCGCCCCTCCGTCACGCGACGACGGGCGCGACATCTTCGCCCGGGAGTAGTCACCTGTCGGCGGAAGGATGACGCGGCAGGGCGCTAATGCAGCTCGCACTTCTCCCGACTCACCCGCACCCCCCCCACCCCCTTATCGCGGGAGCCGACATTTCTCTCCCGCGCGCGGGCGGCATAATTCCGTGTCGAGGCGCGGATACGCCTGTCGAGGGTAGGCTCGCTGAGCGTGACGGCTCGTTGAATGCCCGACGCCGCCCGCGCGGGGGACTTTTTTTCCCCGAAGCCGAGCGTTTTTGCCATCTCCGGGGCGAGAGTGATTTTTGTTTGCTGTCGCGGCTAATGCGCTGAACTCCTTTCTGTTTTACCGGCGAGTTGCACTGCGCTTTGAAGCTTGCCGAGGTTTATTAACGTTTTCACTTTGTTGAGTCTCGCCGAGTAGATTTATGGTAAGTTGCAGTTGGGTAATTGAAATAACTTAGCCGGGTTTTCTTTTATGAGAAATTTGACACCTAAAATATTAGGCGCATTCATACTTTGCGGTGTTAATTTTTTTGTCTCCAGCAAAAATTATACATACAAATTTCTGCATTGAGTCGTCTTCACTAATTAAATAAAGAAAGGATGCATGATCAAATGGAACTGGCAAAAATTACATTCTAAAATATTATGAAAAGAAAACTATGCATGAACAACGATCTGTAAAGAGGTTTTGAGATCCGTTAATATTAAACTCAGAGTATTTTAATGAATTCAAACTTGATAAATACGTGCAATTCCTATTAAAAGTCCACACGAATCGTATATAAAGTAATTATAATCAACGTATGCCATTAGTTTACGTTAAAAATAAGTATATGTACATTATTTTAAAGATTTACTTAATTTGAATATATAGATAGTCGCATTTAACAATATTGAAATTAGCACCTTCTGCAAATGTTACTTTTGAAAATAGTTTTACACTCAGAATCATTCGTTAGGTTAATGAGAATTGAATTTCAAAACATTTTTAATACTTGTTTATCCTAATTTTTTACACTTTATTACGTTTGAAATATCATGTTGTCTTTACGTGATCTTAACGTTATCTTTAAGACAGTCCTAGTGATACGACTTATATTTGAGAATGCATTATAGGATTATCTGCACGCTCTAAATCTTTTGTGAATAATATTAGATTTAATGAAAAAATGTTTGGTTTATTTTTCTTGAAATTTTTTTGTCATATTCACTAATTCAGTATGATATATTACGGGTGTTACTGAATATATTACCTCTTTAAGTAAACTTACAGACTCTCTAATTGAAGTTATACGAGCATTTCATCGAAGTACGTGCAGTACTTATATATTTTTATTTTTCTGTTGAATACGTATGACGTTACACAACCAATTATGTTTTAAGAAAGATTGTTATTTTAATTAATGAGCTTAAAACGTTCCAGATAATTATTGATAATTGCTTAAAATTACTCGGGCTCGTGTAATGTTAATAAGCGCTATTGTGAAAGCCGTAAAGCAATACGTACAAGGTACACACAGTCCGTTTAACATCATGAAAATTTTATAACACGCAATAAAAGGAGTATCTGGCGAAATCATTCTTTATGTAATATAAATGCAGTTTATTTATTTACATAAAACATCACGTAAAACCGTGGGCGTAGTCATTGTATTTAAAAGCGCGCACTCGGATTTATGAATAACGGCAATATCTTCCGACCCCGTCGTCCGTCCAGCCGGTAGCCCATTTTGCAAGTACCACAATTCCCAAGTTTATTATCCTTTCGGCGAGGCCAATAATAGCAAGTCGCATTGCTTAATCGGCCGCGGAATGCGGACGGCGACAAAGGTATAAAAGCCAGACAAAATACGCGGGCTCGCCCGCGGGGCCCCAATATAATCCGACAAAGTTGCACCATTCGCCGAACAATGCGTCAAAATCCCCGGGCCAACTTCCGCGGAGGTTGCGCATATAGATCGGGTTACCCGCGGGGATCGGCCGATCCGCGCGCGCGCTAGAGGGCGCTAAGTGCACTCGGCCCCGGTTGTAATTCGCCGGGGCGCCGCGGCACCTGCTCCGCGTAAACTCCGGCCTTCTAATTCGGGATATAGTCCCTGGCTTCCGGCGCACTTTGCCGCGGCGAATTATACATGGGCCGTTGCGCCCGCGTATAATCCCCTGTCTCCCAAGGCGGCCTCCTTCGTCTCCGGGGCGACGCGAGGGGGCGCAGTCGAAATTCGTTGCTTCGCGGCTCGTCGCCCCGCCGCGGCATGAGTCACGCTCGGCCGAGGAGGCCCGCGGGCTTATTGGATGGGCTTTTTGTCGCGGGAGGCCCGCGACGAAGAATCTCGACGACGGCCCGCGGCTTCGCTTATCCCTCTCGTGTATACACGTGCCTAATAATAGATCGAGCGGTGATCCTTGATTGCCCGCGGGATAAGCGGATGCGCGTACAACTATTTCCGTGTATGCGTGCCGTGTTTTATTTTTGTTTTGCCTAAGCAGCTGGATTTCTCGCGTCTGTTGGATGCAGGCAATGATTATATTGACGCGTAATGTCCCGCGTTGATTGCCGCTTTTTTTCATGCGTCCTCCTTGCAAGACAGGTTCATGCCCTCGTGTAATTACAAATGTAACATCGTGCACGCTCGCAGCGCTGCAACTTGTTGACTATTTAAATACTTTTTAAATGATAGACTCGAGCGTACGGACTCTCGAGCTTACAATTATAGCCACTGCGATCGTTTGTATCGTCATAACAAAGGCCTCACTGTGCGCCGTGGAAACTACAAACAACAAAATAGAAATGCACAATCGAATGAATAATAAGGGATTGATATACTCGCCAGAAATATGTAACAAGAAGAACAACAAGAGTTGACGACCAAGGAAAAGGGGGGACATTTGCTGCTTGAGTGGAACAAGGCGGGCACTGTAAGACCGGCCGAAGCCAGGCACACACAGGAGTTTCATAGTTATAACCGCGATTTGGCAGTCCTCCCCAGACTCTTCAATGCTAAGCGAAGAGGTGCATTAATCAAGTGTAAAGCCGCTCAATTAGGACCTGGGAAGTAAAGCCGAAAGAGTAGGAGGCGCTGCACTTAGCTAATGCGTCTCAATAGCCGTTTCAATTGGTCGCGCGAACCCTCGTAATTGATTTAAAATCCACTTGGCGCGGGAGATTAACGGGGCGCGGCCCGCGGGACGGGCGATCCGACGGCTCGCGTCTCCTCCAAGGAATCGAGGCTCGAGGCGACCTTTGGCAAGGTTAGAGCCTCTCCGGGGGTCGGCTCGACGGGAGCCGTCGGCGGCCGCTCGCCGGGTGATGAAGTGAGTGCCGAGTGAGGCCTATTTTCGGTGAGGCCTGCAACGAGCCGCGGATACCCGCGTCCCGAATTACCCGGCGGCTCGCGGGCGGCCCGCATAAATCCGTTGGCCTCGCGCGCCTCTTTGTTTATTCGGGGAAGGAGGCCCCGCGGCTAATGGCCGACGCCGCCCCCTTTTTCTTTCACTCGCCTCGCTCCTCCGCGGAATTACAAAGTTGCGCGGGAGGAGACGGATGCATCCCGCCGGCCCGGCGCCTGCGACCCGCCCCGGCCCCGGCGTTAATTAACGGAGGGGTCCGCGAGGGCCGCTCCTGTCTTTGCCGGTCCGCGGCCGTTGCCGGCTAACGAGTGGCCTCGTTGCGCGCGGCACTCCGTCAGCGGAGCCGCGGAGATGGCCAGGGGGGGGAAGGGCCATCAGTCGCCGCGGGCCCAATCAGTAAAGCGCCGCGGCCGCCCCGGTGGCAAATGGCCGTTAGGGGCCTCCCCGGGGACGGCCTGCCGCGTGTAATCGGCCTCATCTGTATGCGTGCTCGACACCTTCCTCGTGCTACCTCGATGGGGCGGCCGGCTCAAGGGAGGCCCTTGCCTTCGAGGAAACGAGCTTCCATAAGCCGCGCGTTACCTTACCCGGGAGTTTGACTTATTCTTCCAATTACGCAACCTTCTTCCGTTTCTTAAATTTTCGACTTTTATTTCAAGACTCGGCGGGGAGGTTTAACTAATATTTAATGAGACTGCATTTGAAAGTTTGGTTATTACAGGGCTGCTCGTTCCTCGGACCTAATTTACCTGCTTGCTTTATCATCGCACTTATAGGGATTTACGTCAGAGTGGAAAACGTGGTTTTATGCACGTGTAAATATTTTCTTGTTCTTCCTGTAATCAGAACCTAAATGGTAAACGGGAAAGTTACAATTTTGCAAACTAATACGAATCGTGACTTTTGTAAAACGGTGATCATTTTCAAACTGCATGTGAAACCATTTATATAATCTAAAAACAAGGTATCCTTTGAGAAATTTCCCTCAAAATAACCAATTTTCCTTTTAAAATACATCATAAAACATTATGTAATAGCTATCACGATACAGAAAAATAATAAGATGTTTTACCTTATTTAGCCATCCATAATTTACGTTAAGAAAACATCGATACGTGTACTCATTCAAAGTTACCGTTAAACTCGCACTAAAAGACATATTTATTAGCCAGTATACTTTTAATTAAATAGTAACAATTGAAAGTAGTTAATATTTTTCTTAATATTATATATTTTTTAATTTGTACAAAAAGATTCAAGATATTTCTGTTCTTAAAATCGAATATTTAAACTAAACACTGCCAGTATTCTACAAAATATAAAAAACACTTTCGTTAATGCACTCAAATGAATCGCACAATGCTGTTATACCTTTACGCTGTATAAACCAACACTATGTACTGAATATTATCTTGCAATTGTTGTACATCTTGTCGCTAGCAAAAAGTAGCGATTCGGTGCTACTTTCATCTCGAATACCGAAGATATAATGCTTTGTAGTTGACCGAAAACCAGTATAGTGCACGTGCAATTGGACGTTGCATTCGGATGGCCGAATAACAAGGATGAAAGAAACTTTACAGTCGATGCATTTTGAGACACGTCTCGAGAGTAAACTCATACCTTGCACTTCTCATTTGTAAAATAAAGCTCAAAGTGTATTTACTCTGGGGCGAAGTCAAGCTCTCCAGGTTGGCACAAGGGGCCAGAAAAAGAAGGCAAGGGAGTATAAAAGCGATCTCTTTGTCACCCCGGAACGAATGCAGCTCGTGACGGAGGCGAGCATTTGGTCCCGCTCGGCCGGCGGTCGTCGTTATTTTGCGGGCGATTTGCGTGGCTCCGAGAATAAACTCGGCCATCTCGTTAATTGGGCGATGCGCCGCTGCTAAAACCGTCGGAGCGCGCGGGCCCGCCTATAATCGACAGCGGCCCCACCCCGCCCGGTCGGACTTTAATGCGCCGCTCGCCCCGGTGCTTTATGGACACGCGCGATTTTCTTCGAGGGGCCGCTTCGGCGAACCCGCGGGCGAAGCGACCGCGGCCCCCGAGAGCTTTATGAAATTACGCCCCGGCGGCAGGCGGCAGCTGTCGCGGCTTTCTTTCTCCGCGCCGCGCCCCGGGGGAATTATGACACGCGGCCCGCGCGTATACGTACGCGCCGCGCACGGGCATTAACCGCACGAGAAATTGCAACACTATTTCTTTGTATGTCCCCTGCGAGCTTTGGCCGACGGGCGGGGGGGATATATACGCACTGGTAATTTAACCGGGGCTAAGCGCAAAGTAAAGTAAACGTTGCGCGCGAACGCCCGAGCCGGCCGGCAGTTAATAATAGAATCTTTGTGCACTTGTTGTAATTATACGGTGGCGGGCCCGCGCCGATTCGGAATTCCGCCGATGGTTTTAGCGTAATGTCCCATTCGTCGATTGGCTCTTTTTGGAATGTCTTTTTCCGACCGCCGGTCCCGCGCGGTTCTTACCCGATCTTGCGTTTTCACTCTGCTATTACGGGTTAGCCACTACTTGCGTCCTGCCCACCTGCGTTTTAGAATATTCTGTGAATCGATTTAAAAAATCGAACTAACAACCTAAATTTACTCGCTTGTGTACCATACTCTCTCAAGCCTACATTAATTATTTATTCTAACTGCAAGAACGCTTATTACTCAATTATACCTTGCAAACGTACTATATGCATGCAGGATTGTTCAGTCTTTTCCATTGAAAATAATTGCTCTATTATATGCTTCATATTTTTGTGGAACTATGTCGAATAAGTGTCGGTTCTTTCTATCTAATATATTTTAAATTACCTGCAGAAACAGAAATACGTGATAATTAATATAAAACTATAGTCTCGCTTTCTTAAAGTTTTAAATATTACAACGAGTCTACGTGGTTATTAAAAGTAAGTATGCTTTATATTATATATGTTAAAGATTTTATTTAGATTTTATGAAAGCATATAGAATAAGGGTGGAATAATAATTAATTATTTTCAACTATCAAGTGAAAGAAAAAAAACTTAAAGAATGTCATAAATGTATCCATTTACTTATTCATTAGAGAGAATCAAAATGATGTTTCGTTTTGATTTTAAAAGAGTAGACATCTCTACAGTGAACATCGTACTCTCTTCACACTTTATTGCCGAGCATTTGAAAATACACTGAAATTACTGCCAGCAGCTGTGGCGTTTTTTCTTTCTTCTCAAAAATTATTACGTCCCCGACACACATACACTAGCTCTCGCGCGCCATCGGGACGTAATTCTCGCACCGCGTGGCTTTCAAGATAAAAAAGAGCCGAAACGACCAAGCAAAGTGGCGGGTGAACTAATGGCAAACATGACTGGGCGCAACACACGAGCGAATGTGCCGAATTGTGTATAGCAGTTAATGGTGTGGGAGGAAGACAAGTCGCGTGCAGCCTTGATAAACAAGCCGGGATATTTCTACGATCGCGATCCGACGAGCTGTACGATCAATGGCGTAGAAGCATGATATTCCTTGAATTCCTTGAAAATTCTACGCGGCCAATCAACGTTATTTTTTTTTCGGGAATCATTATTTCCAATACAGTGCATTTGTTCTTTGTCACTGTGGGAATAAATTATTGTTACGTAATTTTTATTAAATCATAAATGGGTTACGGGCTTAGCTGTCCAATTAATCAAACGTTTTATCATACTGCAACAACAAAGATACAGCATTAAATAGTGAACTAAAGATTGATGCCCTGTGAATTCCTGTGCTAATAAATCCTTTTCAGCTTCGTTAAACTCGAGATCGTGTAGTCACAGTAGAATGTAAATGTGCCGTTTCAAAATGCAACGAGTGAGTGCTACTATAATTCATTGCCGACAGATTCTTTCATTACAGTTTCCTTAATAAAATTGTTTACGAGTGAAGTTTCAGGGCGAAAGGATCGCCATTGTTGCAAGTATAACGTAAAATTCGTAAAGTATGGTGGTCTGTAAAATATTTAGCTTTCAACCGCCACTCGTAAACATCAAAGAAAACGGAACGTGGAAAGCGAGACAAATAATGATGAAATACAACTTTCTGAAATTTTACTATTTTAATGCTAGAAAACTGATAATATTGTCGTCTATAAATATTTTTTTTTAAAATATACGACCTGTAATGGAAGAAATTTAAATTTAATATTGATATAAAATATAAAAGTTATGTGCTAAGCAAAAGTATTGAAAACTTTTTTAAATCACAAATAACGCAATGTGTGAATACAACACTTAAAAGCAAGATTCTGAAAATATTTTGTGGCAATCTCCACTCTTTGATAGTAAATGGCTGGTATTTTTTAAAAAATGAAGGAATTAGTTATTGTACCATAAATTTATAGTTATTATATTTCAAATTTGTTTGTGAGTCATCGTGCAGAGCAAAACAATCTACTACACAATATGTATACAATTTAAATTGTTGCAATAAATATTGAAAATTTTGCCAATAATTGAATATTATTGATTATTTCCTAATAAAATATAATACACATGAATAAATGTTTTCGTAAATGTTTTCTGTAATAGCTTGTAAAAATAAATTTAGACTTTAACTTAATTTTAACGTGATTTAATTCGCATAATAAATTATATTTCAATAGTGGTTTATATTAAAAGTTACGGGTAATGGACAATTTAAATTGCAAATAAATGTAGAGAATAATCTAAAAAACATATAATTATTCGTGTTTACTCTCGCATTTACGTAATGATTAATCCGCTTATGTCTATTCTAATTTGGTAAGGACATTAACAGTTTGAATATTAAGAGCAGTCGTTACTAGCACTCGAGCTTAAAACTGGGTTGTTAATGAGCTGCTTCATTTACATCCCCCACGAGTTTCCCGACCGCGAGAAACTCGCCCCTCTTTCTCCGTCATTCCTAAGGAACTCGTTAATGTTTTCTCTCTCGCCCAAAGCTACCTTCAGGTTTACCCCTTGCTCTTTGGCTTGGACTTACGATCGCTTTGGCTAAACGCATTTACTTCCAGCTCCATTACTGAAATAAGATTGTTAACAAGACCTCAATGCCCCAAAGCTTTTGGCGGGAGTGTCCTGATTTAGACCGAGTTTATTAAAGTTGAGAAAGATATTAGAATTGGGCTGCATTTAGTAAGGGTTAGTTCATTAGTTATAAAATCAGTGATTCAATAATGGTTATAAATAAGCGTGTACTTTTAAAATTAATTAACGTAAATTTTAAATATATAATAATTTAAGCAGTTGTGACCATTAGTCAAGAATTAGTTTTTAGGAAAAGTACATTTCAGAGTAAATTATACTTTCATTTAGTGACAATATTATTTAATGATAATATAATTGAAGTAATATATGGATTCTCGAAGAATTTGATATATTATTAATATTAGTTACATGAAATACTAAAGAGCATCATTCATATATTGATTTTCGATAACTTTTATTAATTTAAGGTTTCTTTTGATACATTAATCTCCAATATCATTCCATATTCTTGATAGAAAATTTAGATTATATTATAAAAGATTTGTATATAAAATAACAGTTCAAATTATAATGAAAACTTTTCAGGACAAGTTCATGGGATATTTGTTTAGCTATAAAAAAGCGCAGCCTTTATAAAAAAGCTCTTTAATCCAATATTTCTCGAGTAGAGCTTGAGCTCTTGACTGCGAAAAAATATGATGCGTTTCACCATTCCTGGGGTCGTAAATTCCCTTTCCGAAAGAAATAAACTCCAGTAAATTTGACCACGCGTCAGTTTAAAAAGTTTTAGATTCCCTCCGATACAGGAGGCATACGCGCGCAAACAATGCAAAGAGTGACCGCTCGTTCGGGGATATTCCTCACCTAAGCTCTAAAAGCCAGGCGCGCTCGCACCCTTCCTTTGTCCTTATATTATACTCTCACCCCTTCCCACGGGTTATGAATATAAATATAATAGCCCAACCGTGGCGCAATATATTCAGTCTGAAAAACAAGAGCCGCGGCTGTAAATAATGCCGCGCACTTACACACCCGCAGGCTTAGCTATGTATATTATATATACGTGTACACTACGAATTGCCGAAAAGGTGGAGAGATTGCCTCGTATATTTTTGGAGAAGAGCTCGGGTTTTTACGCGCAATAAAAATCCGAGATAGCTCGCGATAGTCTGCGATGAAGTCTCCTACGAATCGCAGCAGCCCGGCGACAAAGATTTCAGCGACAAAGAGGTCCTGACCAATGCGGTTCCTGCTTTGGTCATTTCGCTTGGCATCTCATATTTTTAAACTGCGCTAATGATCTCGTGACAAGATAATTACGTATTTTTGGGAGATCTCTTGTTTCAATAGTGAAGTTTACGATCTAATTCATGTCAACCTTCATGCGAGTCGTTTCTTCATTCAATTTGAGCCGTGTCGACCTGACTAGCGTAAATATATTATATTGTTTTAAGACGTTTGTATTCTAAGCCGAGGCCCAAGCGCCTTGAGGAAAGTTTACTAGGTAGCTAATATAAGAAGTTACTAACGGCATACAAATTAACTTACAGTTCAATAGATCTGACTTTGAAGGCTTATATAACTAATAATCGAAACTTTTGCAACCTAAAATAATATGTTGCTAAAGTATAGATAATGTTAATAATAGGTGAGGTTTTACTTTATTCTTTTTACTTTAAAAAATATCAAACTTTATCAAAGTTAAATTTCAAAAAGTGAATAATGTGGATTATAGTTAAGTATATATGATTCTCAGTAGGTTATACTTACTTGCAGCCAAACAAAATTCCAAATCATGCCAATGTATAATACAATATATTTAAGCTACATGTATTGTGATCAAAAAGATATAAAAGGACCGACACTAACTTTCAATTCAGAAACGTATAAATACTCTAAGACGATTCTAGAATATTTTGAGGTTAGTATATCACATATAAGTCGCCGGGTACTCTGGGGCCGACAGGCTGTCAGAATACTCGATGAAATTTCGTAAGTATTAAATATTTTTGAAGCAGAAAAAGGTAAGAAAAATGTAAAAAATGCAGAGTGAAGAACATACGAGAATCTCTGAGAATGAGAACAAGGACATAGCGTAACAGCTGAACAAGTAGACTATCACCTTACTTGGCTCCTTTTCAGTGATATACAGGCTCCTCTTAATTATATCGTAAGAATGTATATAATGATTTGTACTTTGCTTGAGAAAATTTATAACAATACTGTTTTTAATAACTTAATAAAAATTGACAGTATTTTCAGGTTTATCTAAGTTGTTGTCTTTTATAATATAATTCTTCAAAAATATTGACTTTAGTTAAACTAATAAATATAATAACTAACTAACAACAAATAATAACTATAATAACTATGTAACAAACGATTTTTTGAATCTTTAATCATAATATTATTAATATTTAAAAATAAATTAATTGCATGAATTTATTCTCAGTAAAAATTAATATTCATAATTATAATTATGCTGATATTTTAAACTTGGATTAGTATAGTAAACTTGGTGAATGCGTATGCCACAGTTGTTTATACTTAAAAGTATCCTTCTTTATACTACTCGTAGCGGAATGGAAGAATATCGTGAAATAAATATGTAGTAACATTTACTGGACATCGGATGTTGCTTCGTGGACGCTTATCTACACATTGACTCATTCACTGTCAATTACAGTTTTAAATAAATTTTATTTTACAAATAATAATTATTTCATATTTGCTATAACTTCAATAAAGGCCTAGAAGTGATATTGGAGAATTTATTATCAGGTCAAGGTCTTTGGATTTTCCTGAATAAACCAAAATCTCTATAATAGCATGACCTAAGTCACTCATCGCAGATAAATTTTAGACTGAAATTGAAACCCGCTATACTATAGATACTGTTAAAGTAAGAGCAAGATACTTATGATCAATTTATACTCTATATTTTAGACAGAAGTTTATATTAGTTTATAAAATTAATTATTACAATATATTATTGAATAGATTCATGAAATAAATAAAAATTCATTATTGAATTTATTTTCAGCAAGATGAGTCGACTTTTAAGTTTTGATATAACTTTAGACAAGAGCGTAATTATGTTACAAGTATTCGAATTGAAAGTGCTCTTAGTGAACTTTGGGATTCTTGCACCGAAGCTCTACCTTGCTTGTAATTTAATAAAGATATAAAGGAAAAATTGAAGCGAATAACAGTATGTGCAAAAGTCCTTTAAAAAAGATCGATTGCTTACATCATAAGAAGCGTGGAACAATAATTTCTTTATAAAAATGCGGTTTTATTGACACAAGCAGACGCGGATTTTCTTGAATAAGGGACTCGTAAACAAGCCATCAATTTATCCACAGTATTAAAACTTAATAACAACTCATACGTGCAGATATTTATTAAACGCCTGGTCGCTCGCATTCCTTTCGCGTAGATAAAGACACGGAATAAAGGGGCCAAAAAGAAACGAGTCAATCTCCGTATTTAAATTCAGCGTTCAATATAATATATACGCGCAGTGAATACGCCCACAAGGATTTTCTGATAAACGTCCGATTAAAGGCGCGCACATCGCCGCGAACGATTACTCGTGGTAATTATACGAGCAAACATCGATCCACTCGATCATATCGATCAATTACGCATCGGAGTTTCGCGGGCGGAATGAGCGATCGGGGCTCGTTCGCGCGAATACATAAACACGAGAGGCCGCGCGAGATTGAGCCGATCGCCGGTGAGGAAGTGATTGCGAATGATGGACGATCGCGCGGATACGCCCGGATGATAAAGTGACTTCTTGGCTCGCGACACGCGGGAATATCGATGGTAAGACGCCCCCATCCATCATGCGGCTGCCAGGAGGCCTCGGCGCCCCCCCCGTCCTATACACACACGTATATGTGTATGCATGCGCGCGCGGCAGATGCATAATCGGCCGCTCTCGAGCTCTCCGAGTGCACCCGAGGAATTCGGCCTCCAATTATCCCGCGCCGCGCTCACTCTCGGTTTATTAAACCGCGCGCGGGCGAGCTTTCGTCGTCCTTTTGCCGGGCCTCGCGCGGGAGACGCTCGTTATAATTCCCGAGCGCCGGCCGAATTTCGGGGAGGCGCCGCGCGCGCGCTTCTCTCTCGCGCCCGCTTAATGGCCCTTGATCGATGGGCTTTCCCCGGGGCTCGCGCGGAAAAAAAAAAATGGCGTACATATACGGTAAACAAAGTCGTGAATCAAATGATTTGCGCGGGCCTCGGAGTCGCCCCGTACAAGTCGAGCCGCGCGGCCAAGTTTTATTCACCGAGAGCCGGAGCGAGCGCGACGAGCGAATATGTACCCGTAATGGGGGATATTCTCCGCAGAAGTCGGGGGCTTCGGTTCTCGTGTAAAGGGGATTGGACGCGTCCCCCGGAGCCAAGGGAAAGGTATTCGATTTTGTCTTTAAAAAAGAAAGACCCGCGTAATCTCGCTAGGGGCAATTTGGAGGGCTTAGCCGATCCGGCATTCCCGACGCGGGGCAAAGAAAAAAAAAAGTAGAAGGGACTACGAGTTTAATCTCTCCCTTTCTCCCCGGGACAATGGGACAAGATAATTCAAATAATTCAAAGGTTCCCCTCCCCCCGCTTCTCCTAAGCGGAAGGTCGGCTAGGTCTTTTCCGCGGCGCGATTCGCGGAGACGTCACAGTTAGTCACATGTGCACGTACGCGTATATATGTATAAAGCCGGTAGCCGGGCTCCCCTTAAAAAAAAAAAAGCATCGAAAAAAGGTAAAGGAAGCAGCGCTTAGAGTCGCGCTCGCTGGAGTGATTTATCCGGCACTCCCGATGCGATAGCTTCTGCGCCCGGCCGAATATTTATCACGCGGTCCTCGAAGAGGGCGCGGGTCGCGCCGCCGCGGAAAGTCCGACGCGGGGGGGCAGCGGCCGTTTCACGGGCCGCGCGTGATAAATGTACTCCCGGCGGGCCGTGCGTGGCGTTTGAGAAGGGAAAAAAAAAAAAGAGCCGCGCTCGCGCGCGCCCGCGCATAAACTACACAAATTACTTTGCGCGTCGGCGGGCCGGGCGGCCGGGCCAGTCGGTTAATCGAGAAAACGCTGAAAGCAGCCGCGTGAAATAGCGCCCGTAAATAATCCCCGGCGCGCCCCCGCCCGGGCGAAATCTTTACCGCAGCTCGGCCGATAAATCAGGCCGCGGGCGGCGGCCCTTGACAAAAAAAAAAAGGGAAGGGAAGGGAAGCGCCGGGCCCCGGGCGCTATTTCACCGGCGGGGCCCCCGGATAGGCGATATAAGGCGCCGCTAGGAGGAGAGGGCCGCACAAGCGCCGCGGAGCGCCTCGCCGGCCAATTTTCCCCCGCGGGCCGCCGGCGTATTTACGAGCCTCGTAAACTACCGGCTACGGCCCGTATTATTGCCGCGTAAATATCAGCTTATGGAAATATAGAGCTCAATATCTGGGTGGGACGGGGCGCGCGGGACCCGCCACGAATTAGGGGCCCCGCTTCCCGCCGAGCGGCTTCGACCCTCCCGAGGTGCCTTCCTCCTCGCGGGCCGGGAAAAACCCGCACCTCGCGCGGGTGTGCGCTGACGGCTCGTCGCGGGTGTGTGCGTTTTAATAGAACGCGGGGCGGCTCGCCGCGGCCGCATCGGGGAGTATAGGATCCGCCGAGCACCTGCGACGCCGGCGCACTCCATATAACAAATTTGCGCAGCCGCGATCGCGCGGCCCTGCCTCTCTCTCGCAAGAAGTCTCGCGCTGACACCATTATCCCCCGGCCATCCGTCTCCATTAACGCAGATGTCCCGACACGCGGAGCAACGAGCCTTGCATTAATCACCCGGGCGGCTCACCTACCCGCGACGTGAATTTACGCCGCTGATGCGGACCCCCGGCCCTCCGCGCACTACTTTCTTTTCCTCCTTTGCCCTGACAAAACGCTCTTTTACGAATATCTTGTAAGACTCGTGCCTCCTGTAACCTTTATCTTTTTTTTCGAAAACTGGATCACCTGGCGAAATAACGTCCTTTCGCCGCCTGAAGATTCGCCATAAAGTATTAGACGACCGGATTCCGCGCTTTTTTATAACTCACGACACTTCGAGCAGCTTACATGTTTCAGATAAATTCATCCTGACTCGTCAGAAGAATGTTACAATGTTAAACGAGGAAAAGAGCAGAGCGCTCGTCTTCGGTTGTAGGACTAGGAAGTTTTTACTATTTTAATCCTCCGATCGTACTGCTAAAAGCAGTTTCTTAACATCGACACATTTGGAAAATTGCTAGCGATGTGTATTTTTTTGTGCCTTTTTCAATTAATGCCAACGTATGTCAAATATATTTTATTAAAATTTGAAAAGAATAATTTTTTTATAAAAAATCAGACCGAGACATCTTAAGGATGTACATCGCCAACTTGAGTGATGGTAATAATTCGTTATATGCACAGTTTTGATGCAGCGAATAAAAAATTCCTTTAGAACAATAGTTCGACTCTTTTTCAAACTGCAAAATATAATTATGCGTTCTACGGATAAAAGCAGACACTAGTTGCAGGTTGGGCGCGTCCGTTAATGGCGCTTTCACCGGTCACACGGCGATTCCCGATGCTCCAAATCAAACGGGCGATCCCCCGGGGCAGGTTGGACGGCATGATTATACAGCGGTCGGTCGCGTCATCAACATCTCAGGCGACGGTTGCCCCGGCTCCCCGTCCGAGTCAAGGAACCCAAGACAATAGAGGAGACGGCCGGCCCGAAGCCTCGCGGGCAAAGTGGAAGGAGTAATGGGACTTTGACGTCTGAAATAGAGCGCAAGGTGTTGATTTGCGGGGCGGTTCTTTATTGGCTCGGGGCGCGGGGTCGGAGGAAGATCGATGGAGCCGCGGTTATTGATTTAGAGGGCTTTTGAGAGATTTACTTCTAGTCTTGTCCCGGCGAAACAAGACATTTCGTAGCTCGTGGATTTGTGTAGTGCGATTGACGTGAATATTTATCGAAGGTTGCGAGATAAAAGGGAAACGCGAAATTCGCGCCAAAGAAATGTTGCATCGTATTTTACCAAGTTTAAATTGCCGTATGGCTAAATTATTACTTGCCGGGGACAACTAACAATTATATAGATATAAGTAAGCAAACGTTGTTCATCCAAGTAAACCTCTTGTAAATCATTGCACAAGTTTTTACTTATTGTACCTCGTAACTTTTACTAAAATATTTATATTATATTTTAACTAAAGCAAAAAAATACCTTTCAAATAGCGCGCTCCTACCGGTTATTATCTGCTTTTCCGCAAAATAATATCATTTTTTAAATGATGCATGCGCGTACGTTATTTTATGACTCATTGCGAAAAGAAGCGGTAAATTAATGGTTGTGAAACGGAACGAAACAATAAATAATAATTATTATAAAGTTTATCTCGGCTAGGTACAAGTGTTTGACATAGAAAACGCTCTCGTTATACCACGAAACACTTGATATCTCTTTGGCACCGCGTCGAATCTCCTTGGCGATGCACGCGACGAAAAATTTATGACCAAGTGACTATGTCCACGTTCCCTCATAATAAGATAACGGTAAAATCAGTCGAAAATACGTGGCTTCCTTTCGCCCGGGTGACGCGCAATTAAGTGACCCTCTGCTCCCTCCCGAAAAAGATAGATTCTCTGTCAGGCGCTCGCGCCCGGGAATAAGGGACGAGTTTCGCCGACACGTAGACCAAGGAGATGCAGTTGGATAGTCAGATTGTATCTGAAAGGCAAAGCGAGAGGGAGATAAAAAGGAGGAGAGACAAGGGGAGTTAGTTAAATGTTTTTGAGCGCCGCTGATGTGTTTACGAGGACCGACCGCGGCAATTAATCAGGATTTACGGTGCACTGCTGCCGCCGCTCTAAATGGATTAATTTCGTCGCGCCCTCCCTCCTCTGCCCTCGCCGGTGGCGCTGCTCCAGGGGAAGAGCGATAGAAGCACAAGAGTAGAAATAGAAGAGCTGAGGAAGAACGTGTTTTGACTTCTTTTCGAGTTGGAATAATACGGAATTCATTTCGCGGCTCCGCTATTTGACTCTCGGCCGAGTATTTATATACACGCACTATACTGGTTGAAAAATCTCGTTATGCCTCGGCGGGATGTACAATCGGGTAATTTTAGCTGCCGCGCGTGTCTCGGGAAACTCGAGACGGATTTCCCTTTGATATATAATGAAAATTATGGACCCGACGTGACACGAAGCAACTGGCGATACTTTGTGCGCAAAATAGCAATAGTCTAGGGCTTAAAAAAAGTATTTTCGAAGCAAATACTTTTTAAAATAAATATACACCGATATAAATGGGATTTTTCAGTAATTGTCAATTTAAATGATCAGTATTGAAATACGAGTTTTACATTAATAATGAAAAGTCAACTTTCGCATAAATTAAATGTAAAGTAAAACAAGTGCACCTGTAATTAAGTAGAATATTCATGCATGTAAGTCATGGAAGTGAAAAAGTATGTTTATTACAATACATTAAAATACATAAAATTGAAAAGTATAATGGAAGGTACGCATGCAGAAGTAAATACTGACCATTGCAAGCGAAAAACAATGACCAAATATGCAATGAATGGTTTTTATTAGAAACAATTACTACAACTAGCGTTTAAAGCTTCTCCCGTTGATTAGAAACAAAGTATAAGAAACTGAATTATCTCTCAGTACTTATGCAATCTGAAAAAATACAACTACATTCCACTACGAACAATTAGAAGAAGAACGCAATGATTATAGTTACAAAGCATAAAAATAATAATTCATCTTATCAAGTTAAGAAATCCTGCTAGTTTAGAAATTGTTAACTGTTATTTTATTTTATTATGCTCCTTAATATGTACAGCTTCGTTTTTTTAATAAAAATCTTATGTTATATGACCTAATTTAATAAAATGAGGACTATATACCTTATAATTGATAATAATGAATTCACCTACAAAAAATAAAAAGTTATTGTAAAGTATAATGTGTTAGAAATTTTTCAATATTTTAAATTTATGTAAATTTGGTTTCAATTTTTATTTTAAATTTATAAGTAAATATTTTTTGGAATAATATTTTAAACAAAATTTTAAATATTTACTAAGTATCTTTTTTTCAGATATTTATAAAATTAGGGGGCAATTATATTAATGTTAATCTCTCCTTGATTTTTTGAAATGTAAGTTATATAACACATTAGATAATCTAATAAAGTATTACACTTTAAATCTAAGAAATTATTTAATATTCACTACACTTAAATCTTAGTTTTATATTATTATTTTTCAAAATTTTGTCCTATTGTCAACGATTCTGAATTTTAAGTTATCGATATAATTGTTATTTTATTCATTACAATGTTTATAGAAAATATATCAATTAAAATGTTATGTAATTTAATTAATTTTAAACTTTGATATTTTTAGAATTACAACGACATTTCAAAATTATTAATAGATTTCAACTACATAGCATGCCTAATTCTATGAACATTACAAATTAAAAATTTTTTGGTTATAGAAATTTTATTTGTGACTACTAATTGTGAATGATTATAGTAATCGTTATAGTAATCATGAATATTTACGGTGTAAGACATTAGTGTTAAATGCTATTTCCATAAAATGTCTTCCTAATATGATATCGGTACGATTGAAGGCAAGATAATTTATCTAATTCATTAAAAAAAGAAATAATACAATGTATAATAATTGTGCCTCGATTCCAAAGCATGATAAAGAAACAATAGGTTTCAACATAAGTACATTGTAAAATTTATTCTACAAAGAAAAGTGAAGACATAATATACTTTGTTTATTGATAATTTATTAAAAAATTTTAAAGTGAATTGAATTTCGTTTCTTTTTTTATTAAAAATATTTAAAATATTGTTCTTTATATGATTAAATAGTATAGTAACGAAAGTGTACACTATTTCAACGAAAACAAATAAGATAAAATGCACTAGTAAACTATTTATATAAGTATACAAGGCCATGTGTAAATTCAATGTAAATACATGATTAATTAGTTAATGATTCATAAAATTGCTAGAAAAATTTGCCACTATACGCATCAGAAAGGAAGTTTTGTCTCGAGTTTTCCATTTGGTTAGTATACGAGGATAGATAACGATTACCGCATGGAAAAAAGATTATGTACTTTAAGGACCTCATAACCAAGCAGGTGCGCGCTGTATGCGGATACATATACATGTTCCAAGAGTAACCGTTTTTTCCTGTTTTCGTGTGTCTCTATTCATAGTTGGCTCTCTCTAGCACTGTCTCTCTCGCTCTCCCGTTCCTGGTTCACGCTCGGAGCAATAAATCCGATCGTAATTAAGATTCGCAATTACGCTATCTTAGGCTGGGTTCCCCCGTAAATCTTGTTTATTCTAATTAAAATCGCCCCCGGGCTGATCCTAATTAAACATCTTCTTAACGAGGAGACGCGCGGAAAAGCCGTCCTAAATAGCGGAAGCGGGCGGGGCAGGAGTTGGGCCGGGACTCGAAACTCGGCGCTTAAGAGTCTCCGCGCGGGGCTTATCGGCCCGGGGCCATCGCGGAAGGCGACGCCGAGTCGCGCGAGTGCCTTATCGCCCGATTGCACGGCTCGCCCAGGCCCGATAAAGCTCCCGGCTTTCTCTCCCCCCCCCTCCGGGCGAGGGCCACCGCGAGGAGATTAATTTCGGTTAACAGGTAACAGCCGCTCGGGGAAGGCCCTGCGCGCCCCGGCGGCCCCGCCTACAAATTGCCGCTCTGCGACGCCCAGGCGACGCCCGACAACACGTCTGGGAAATGCGCTTTCGAATTTAATCGCCCGCGACGTACTTACAAGGCGCCGAGGACTCCGCCGGGCGGTGCTTCCCGCCCTTCGGAGGAGTCGTTCCTCGGGGTTTACGCGCCCCTCGGCGCGGCCCACCTCGGCAGCCCCTTCGTCCGGGGTATTGTTCCTCCCCGATGACAACCTCGAGGAAGCCCAGCTGGATTAGTGGGCCGCGCACCTGTTATATGCTGATTGCGCGTCGGCGGCCGATTGTCGGGGAATAGGAAGTGCCGGCCGCCCGCTGATACTCCGAGGTTAATGCTTCCTGCTTGTTTACAAGGTATACAACTTCTTGGAAATCTTGATTTCAGACTACAGCGTAATTGGGGGTTTCAGCCATTCGCTCGTGTAAGAATACGCGAACGCGAGGAATTTCCCGGCATGCTTCAAGTGCTATTGAAAATAATTGCTTCTTAGCGAGAAAGGGAACAAAAAATCTACACCCGGTTAAACTGTACCTTTTGCTCTGGGATTACTATTAGCAGACTATTTCGCACGTGTTATTTAATCATACGATTTCCCTATAGGAATGAGAACAATACCGTGCTTTTCTCGAAATACATATATATATATACAAGTTCAAC
Organism: Sycophaga agraensis; assembly: GCA_018906755.1. Classification (NCBI taxonomy): domain Eukaryota; kingdom Metazoa; phylum Arthropoda; class Insecta; order Hymenoptera; family Pteromalidae; genus Sycophaga; species Sycophaga agraensis. The sequence continues at coordinate 484,051 of JACCIE010000061.1, read as the reverse complement.
CCATCCATACAGATTTCGCCGCATTTTCATACTCATATACGAGCGGCTTTCAAAGCAATAAGTTCATCTATATTTATCGCGCGCGACTAAAAGTATTTGTCACCCTCTCTCACTCTCTCCGCGCAGTCTTTCTCCTCTAGTTTCAAGAGACCGCCGCTAAATCATCGTAATCGAGGTTAAATTCCCCGGCGAAAAATGAAGCGTGCCGCTCGTAAAACATATTCCCTCACGAGCATGCTTGCGCGGCCGTAAATCAACATTCCCCCGAATGCTCGAGTATCACCGCGTAATCTGCGCGGACACTCGTGAATTTATGAAAATTCGCGATTAAATTAATCCGCGATGTTTCAAAGGTGCGCCCGCGTGTCCGGGCGAGCGCGGGGACTCTTAGCAGCCTCGGTGGGTCTAATCCAAAAAATAAGGGATTCCGCCCGGCCGAGTAGTAGTCAGCCCGAAGAAAGAATGGAAGCCGGGGAGGGCGAGAGGGTAGAGAGAAAAGTTCCGGAAGTACCCACGGAGGTCACGTTTCCGCGGAATTTACTGTTAGTCCCCGGCACAGAGAGGCAGAGAGAGAGAGAGAGAGAGGAAGATAGTGGGAGGGGGAGTGAGGCGCCTTCCCGGAGCTCCTCAAACGGAATCAACCACTAATTCTGTTTAGTGCCCCCCCGGGCTGTGTCTTTATCGTGTCCCGAGAGCGACGATGGGGCAGTTTTCCCTCGCCGATTTTCCAAGTAGATAAAGCCCGTAAAGGACGGGGGACTACTTGGCCGAGGCGAGCGGTCGAGCGGGTATTATTAAACTAGATGTAAACGGAATAAAAGTTACCGTGCGCGCGCTAACTGCGACTTTCCTCGAACAAGGGCTGTTACCTCGACTTAAAGTACCCTGTAAATTATTGACAAGTGCCGAGCGCGCGCTGATTAGAAATTATTTATTGAATTCTCCTTTCTGGCTTCCGCGCATTCTCAGGTTTATTCGAAATTCATTATAAAATTGTATAAATAATTGGTATTATTAAAACGTACATATGTATATTAACATTCTAAGATACACAAGCGGAGATTGCAATGATATTAACGATGTGTAAATTTTAAATGTTTAAGGTACATTTAAAGGTTTCGAAGGAAAATTCAACTCGATAATACGAAAAGTGTTTAATAAAAATCGGTTAATAAATTCTAAAAAAACGAATAATTATTATATGATTGTGTAATGTTTTTATTACGTAGAATGGTTATAATTGTATTCAATTTTGGTTTTATACAATCTTTTTGGTAATTTTGCTGTCAAAGGAAGAAAAATTCCAATATGTAGTAATTAAATATTGTACAAAAACCATTCACAAATATACAAATTATCCATAGAATAAAATCAATACATTTCTGTAGACAGTACATGAACTGATGATAAATAGTAAATCATAACGTCAAGCGAAAACGGTTTTAGCTGAATCTCAGACTCAACGAAAATCTCAGTGATTTAGCACAAACAGTGACAAAGTCAGAATTCATGATCGTTAGGAGGGTTTTGCTGTATTTAATGGAATTGGCAGAGAAATATCTAGTATCAAGTTGTTCTCCTAAAGCAAAACTCGACGATATTTATACTGTCTACAATTGAACTGTTCAAAGAATGTAATCGCCTATAGGTGATCAGCTTTCGACGACAGGAGAGAAATTGTATTCTATCAGGACAGCAGGCAACATCCATCAATAGTGACTCGCTATAGAAAGTCCGGGAGCTTATAGTTGAGAGGCTCTTATATATTCACCTTGTAGTTCGTACCCGAAACTAAGTGATTGCCTTTTGATTCATGTCGAATGACTTATACGGAAAAATCTGTATGGTAAATTGAACGATATTGCATATGATAAATTCAAGAAAAAGTATGTTAATTTTTGTTGTCTTGCGTATAAAATAGAGCTAACTTAAAGTTAAAAAAACAGAGTTCTGTCCAACATTTTTTATACTCGTGCATTTAAAAATTAGAATTTCTTGGATTTTTTCACAATAACTAAATAAAACAAACGATAAAATTGTTCAAACTGAATGGATACATTTGGAATATTTCCATCCCGGGGAACGCGGATAAATAATTCATAACTTGGCGCTGTGGAAGACTAGCGGTCGGGTTTTTAAAAACGGAAGTACGTGCTAACGAATTAGCGGAACTCCTTCCAGCCGGCGGATGGCTCATCAATTTTCAGATTTAACCGGGGGAATCCTCTTGAGGCGCGTGGGCGTCCGGGGCTCGCGCGAGTCCCTTAGAATTGGCAAACATAACGGGGGCCGAGGAAATTGCTCGGCGGCGCCCTCGAGGATCGGCCGGGGCCCCGGCTCTCAAAGAGCCATCAGACTTTTCCGCGCTGCGCCCACGCCCCCGCGGCGAAAGTTGGCGCGCGAGGGCCGGGAGGCTCTCGTTAATCGGGGCTCCGGGCGCGGCCCCGGCGCCTTTATTAAAAGAATCCAAGAGAAATGTGGGCGTGCCCGGGCGGAATCCTCAAGTGCGAAGACGGAGGGGCCACGCGTTAATCACGTCCACGCCCCCCGTCGTCGATTTGCGAAAAAGGGGCGCGCGCGGAATTGGAAAAGCGCGCCCCCGGCCCCGCCCCCCGACAATCGGCCCCGGGGGCTCCTTTAATGAATCGCCCCCGGAAGCTGCCCCCGCCGCCCGGGGCGCAGATGCCGCCCGCGCCGCCGCGGATTGATTGGGGCGGCCCCCGGCCCATTCATTCGATTCCCGCCGTTTTTCAGCCGGATTTAATGAAAGCGTTTAGCGCCAAGGCGCACCAGAGATTTATAATGCGAGGGCGCCTCGAATTGACAATAATTGAAGCGTTCGCGTTATTAGGGCATTTCGCGAGGGCCCGCGACGAGGCGCCGGCCCCGGCTGCCCGTAAATTACCGCGCCACTCGACACCCCGGCGTTTTATAATGAATCTTGGCCCGCGTTCCGGCTGATCGGCGAATGCGTTAGAATAGCGGCTCGTTACCACCGAATCACCGACTGGAATAACCGAGCCTACAAAGAAATTTCCAGCCGGCACTCCGCTATTATTTCAATTCTCCGTACTTTACGGCTTAAAAGGGAGAATTCCAATCAGTTCTTCGGCAATAAGCTATCTTGACGGGCCTTCCTCCAGTGATTTATCATCTACCAAACATTAACAGGATGTAGATATTAATTGATTGATTGATGTGCTATCTCTCTGCTCTATGAGATCGAGGAAATTTCACAATGGATATTTTAAGCAGGATAGGAATTTCACGGGGGGTGTTATATGTATAAGAAATACTGACAAAACAATAGAATATAATCAATTTATTTATCGTTGAAATCGATCAAGCCGTTGTCGTACGATTATGTTTTAACAATGTTCATGAAACGCGTGCATCTTAAAGCTCTTCACATTAAATGCAAAGAATTCTAGTACATCAAGATTGTCAAGACGTATACAAATTCTTGAGGCAGCTATGATAAATGAGTGCATCCAGGCTTCAATCCAGGAGGTATAATAGAGAAGGCTTTCAGGTTAGTGATTCAAGATGAGCTGATCTGTATACGCGCGACGCCATATCTATTGGTTAGGTGCATGAACATGCTAACAAGATAGTAGGATAGTTTCCGAGAGAAATAGTCGAGGGAGCAGATTAAAAAGTTTTGACGTTGCTCGGTAGATAATGAATATGATATCCATAAGATATAAATAAATTATTAATTTATTCGAAATGAAATGAAATGATATTAATTAAAAATGCCTCGTCGCTTAATATATACCGTAATACTATATAGGCATGGGAGATTAATAAAATCGTCCCGTCGGTATATTACTGTAAAACGATCGATGATAAGACTAATGGCGTCGATCACAATCTACTTAGCACGAATACCCTCGGCTGTGCGATTAGTCTAATTTTTTCAGCGGCTATCACGGCGCTATGTTCCCTCAGCTTTACGTAGAGGCAACCTTGAGCGGCATATTAGCCGCGCCTTAACGGTCCCGCGGGCCGATCAATTAAAAGATTAAGCGCGTTGCTTTCCTCCCGAGTCCATTGCCAGTTCATCGCTCACGGGCGCATTGTCAGCTGGGGCCGCCTTCACGCGGCCCCGGAAGGATTATTAACGAGGGCAAATTAGATCGGCGACTCGCCGGAAGCGGCGAACAAGCCGTGAGGGCCAGGCCCGCGGCCGATACATTTCTCATTATCGGTATTTGTCACCTGCACTCCCCCCCCCTCCCCCACCGTTAATTCGTTCGGCCGCCCCGCTAATGAAAGACGCATATATATATATATACGCACGCGCACACACGGATGCCGGTAGCCAGAACAAGGGCTTTCACCGGGGCGCGGAGCCGCGAGCGCGTAAATAACGCGTCTTATTGTCGGGTCCCCCGCGGAGGCCGCGCCGCATCATTAAGCCTATCTGCGATCTCGGCGCAGCGGGTGTCGCCGCGGCGAGCTGCGACTAATGGCCCTGGGGACGGAGGTGGCGCGCCCGCGGCTAAAACCGAGGCGGCCGCGTGTACGCGCCACCGCTGCGCTTTTGTGTGTATATACACGCGTGTGCCTTTGGCCGGGCCGGCCTTCCTCCCGGCTCCTTTTTTTTTTTCCTCCTTTTAATTGCGCGCGCGCCGCCCGGAATGAGAAATACGAGCCGGGGCCGCGCGCTTATTAGGCGAAGGCTGATTTATTTTCGGGGCCGCCGCTCCCTTTGTGCGGAGCGCGACCCCCGGGACTTTCTTGTGCGGCTGGGGCCCGCTCGACGACGCTTTACTTGCGATTGTTTCACTTTCAATGGCGCGGCTCAAGTGAATGATTGGGCTAATTTGTTGCCCGATTAGCCGATCGCGGCATCATTTTATAATGATGTAATGCTGCGGACCCCGGGTCGCCAAGTGGATGCACTTGCTTGATATCCGAGTGATGAGAGTGCGGTTATCAGTGCATTGTTCAATCCGGCTTGTTCCACCTTGGTCGAAAATTAACCAGTCTGCGGTCTGCCTGCGGCTGATGTTTTTAAATCAATAGGCTTGATTTTTCAATCTTGTAAAATAAAAAGGTAACTCGATGCAAATGATATTCGTTGAATAATTTCGACACAGAGAGAAATGTCATAATTGTATTATATTATGTTACGTTAATATTTACCATGCTTTATAATACTATGATAAATAAATAATAGGATATTCAATCTCAAGAAACCTATCAAATATTTTAAAAATTACCTGGCAATGTAGTAAATAATCATGAATTAATCGACGGTTGTTATTTCTTTAGTTTGACCAGATCGAGATCATTTCACTAGAAAGTATGGTTAAAATTACTAAACAATGTCTCTGAGTGTACTTGATAAGAATTTCTATAACAGGTAAGCGATGCTTCAGTGGGCTAGTTGTTCTTAAATAATTGCAATGGGTTTGGCGGCTTTTGCAGGCTTGCGCACTCGATGGGAAAACAAATGGTCAACGTGTCTAGGACACGACTGGCGAATGGCCGGCGCACAAATATGACCGCAAACCTCGCTTGTAAATCGTCGGAAATCCCGCAGGCATCTCCATCCCCCGCTATATCCAAAGAATCAACATGGCATACAACAAGCCGCCGCTCATCCGGTGGGCGCAAACTCGTGAATCGAACAAGCGGCCAACGAGAGGGCTCACGCATATATATATATATACCCACACGCCCGTCTCAATCCCTCCCCTCAAGCGCCGCTTGACAAAAATCCGAAGCCACAAATCACGGGCGGCCCCGGCGCTTTTCGCGGCCGTCCGCGCGCGCCCCGATTGAAAGGCGCTGCTCTAGTTTATACACGGCTGCACTCGGCCTTTGAACTGCCGGCGAATCGACTGTATAGACACGCGAATACGTATGAACGACTGGACGCGCGCGTTTCGGCCACCGGGTACCACACGTGCAAAAATATGGAGGGTACAACCTCGAGGGCAACCCTGGCCCTCGATGGATCCGCGTGGGACAAGCTACCGCGTGTGTATATAACGACAAATGATTGCCGGTCTCCCGCGGCCTGTATTTTTTTTTTGTTCACGCCCCGGCCGCCTGATTGAGTGCTTAATTTCAAAGTAGGCGCGCTGCGCTCGGGTTTCCGCTGACAGGCGCCCTTTGCCGGCCGCTCGGCTCTCCCCCGGGGCCGGCGTCTCCGCGCCCGGCAGATTTGACAGGCGTGGACGGCGACCTGACCCTCGCGCGCCCCTCCCATAATCGCACCCGGGATTCTTATGGATTACTTTACGCGGCCAGATCCACTGGGGAGGCCTTGGCTTTTTTGCTCCCGGTGTGCAGCAGGGCCAAAGCCCCGGGCAACCGGAGAACCCTGTCACTTGTCACGAGCATTAGTTTTTTCTCGTGCGATACTGTGCGCGTCCCAATGATTCATTGTGTAACTAATTGCTCTGAGAAAATCACCCTTGTAGTGTCACCTTTGAGAACTAAAAAAGTACGAGTAAAAAACGCGAGTTTTGAATCGTGCATAGTTACCTATGTATAAGTATAAGCCCCATTTTCCTCGCATAAAATTAAGCTTGAATAACAATGATCTTCTATATTCAATTTTTTATGGATAGTTCTCACGCGACTATTTGAAATATTTATCGATTGTTACAATATTATGACAAACTAATCGGATACTGATGAAAATATTAAGTATTCCTGCAGGTGTGCTAATATTAAGACTCTTATTAAGACGTATGATTCATGATTTAAACACATTAACCATTCAATGTAAATAAATGGCATTAATACTTTTCAATTAATTTTAAAACCTTGTTCCTAATTAACCACATATACTCCTTTATATTTTTTAATAGATAAGATATGTCTGTTCTTCAGTGCTATTGATTAAACGCTGTAGAACTTGGATTAAACAAAGTTTAAACGTGTTAATTTTATAATTGATGAATCATTTTAATTTTAATTCATATCCTAAAATGTTATAAGAATGTAAATTTTCTTCAAACAAACTAATAACAATGATTAATGATATAAATATTCATTTTACACATAAAATACAATAAGCGATGTTAACGTATATTTCGGTTTCTTAATAATTTTATACTATGATTAATTTATTTTTTAATAATTATATATCGCACTTTTTAAATTATTACGAAAATCTTGTAATCTTGTAAATATTGTAAATCTAACTAAAAATTTATTCACTTACTAAATATAAAAAATTTAATCCGTAATAAGGATCAATTTTGTCTACTTTTATTATAGCTCGTGATATAATACACGTTTATTTTAATATCCCTCAAATAGTAAATTAAAATTGAGAAAGCCATAGTAGTTTTAAAAAATTACAACAATGCGATATCCTCTCCAGTATATAAAAGCATCTAAATTAATCCCGCAAAGCCCGGGTATTTCTTTTGTAGTCATACTTAATCTGCTTATAAGCTCTGTTCCATTAGCCTCTCCGCGGTGGAGATTTAAAAAACTTGAAGGGAGTATGTAACTTTGAAATTCAAAACTTGAACCGAAAAATCGACGATATTGTCAGGCGCGTGAGTCGCCTCGGAAAGCCGAAAGGCATTGTCAACAAAAATTAATTATCACAACATCGAGAGCGGAAGCTGCACAAGAGGGCTTACAACGCATATATATCGGCTTACGGCCCGCTCTCCAAATGTATTCGCCCTGGGGGCTTATAGGTAAAGCACGCACGTAGTAAAAGTAATCTTCCGCATGAGCAAATTACCGAGGGCCGGCTGGAGCGATTATTAATAGAAGGCCATTGGCGGGGCACAAGAGCGGGAATCAGGGCGATAAATAAGTCGGGCCGGGGAATCCGCGTATCAAATTCAAAGCTAGGAAGCGTCCATCCGTGGGCGCACTCCATGAGCATAATTTATGGCGGAAAAAATGCCGGTAATCCGGGGGGCCCCTTTGCAGCCCCCTCCGGAGCCCCGGGCGCAGGGCGTCAGGGCGCGCGGGCTCGTTGATGGTATTCATCATTTTCCTCGGCGGCTCCTCTCTTTTTCCTTTTTTTTGCCCCCGGGGCTCGGCTTTTTCGCCCCGCGAGTCAAGGAGACTCGGGGCGCGCGCGCGCGTGCGCTCGCTACAATAGAGATACATGAGGATATTATTCTTGGAAGCCCGGAGAGTCGAGTGACAAATATACGCGGGCCCCGAGTGTCCGTGGGCGCACACGTACGCGCGCAACCGAGGGGCGGTGTCGCGCGGCCTCTTGCCTGACACGCGAATAAGGGCGGGTACTTCATCTCTGTCAGCTCTTCATTACTCATACGCAGGATCCGTAGGAAGGAGCCGGCGCGCGGGCTGCAGCCGCGTATAAAAACCCCGCGCTCCCCGCAGATGCTGCCGCGGTCGATAAATTACCGATTGGGGAGGATGTCGAAGGCCTCGTGCGCCGGGGCATTATGTCGGGACCTTCGCCGGGCCCTGTGTTTGCGCAATAGGTCCATTGGCCGATTAGCCACGGGCCCGAGGGCCGCACTCTTCTCGCGTGATTTACGCGGTCCGGCGCTCTGGGCCATTGTTGGGCGACAAGTTAGACACGCTCGGAGGTATAGCGAGAGCTCGTTAATGCCCCGCGCCGATTAATTTGCCTACTGTCGCTTGATTTATGCGCTCTCGGCCTCGCGCTCCCATCGGCTGCACATATACGTATATAGGTGTAGGTACGCGGCCATTGTGCCGGGGGGCCCTTGACAATGACTTCCGACCAACTGTCGCTTGGCCGCCTCCTCTGCTCGAATATTTTCCCGATCGCCGGCCTGATTAATCGGATCAATTCATCGCGCGAGCCGGCCCTCGAGCGGCTCTTATATATGCAAAATAAATCGCGCGGCCATTAGACTCGGCGCAATTGTCCCGGTGGACGGGAGCGACAAAGTACGTCAAATGTATATACATATATACCCCCCCATTGAAATAAAAGGCGTGGGCTCGTCCTCGGGCCAAGGATCCCCGCTTGTTATCCCATGACAATGAGCACTCGAGCGAAGAAGCATGGCGCGCGGAGGCTCGTATCTCGGCGGGCGCCCCCGCGCCATCCATAACCCCTATCAATAACGCTTCCTGGGCGGAGTAACTCTATTGCCCGGGGAAGCCAGGCCCGAGGAATCGTAAACCGCAGTAGCGCCGAGGAGCCGCCGGGAATATAACGCGCCGGACGTGCGACACTTTGCCGCGGGGCACGTACTCGAGCGCCAGCTCCCGGCTATTTCGGGGAAAAATCCTCGGCGGGAGTCCGCGCCCGGGGCCGCGCGGCCCTCCAACAAATTAAATAAATGGCATCGTTTGGCAGAGTTGTTCCATTAGGCGGCCTCGCGCCGCGCCCCTCACCAACCCCCGCGCCCCGGCCCAATATCCCGGGCGCGACGCACGCGTGTCTATACGGCCCGCACCAACTGGCGCGCCGATATAAAAATCAAGGAGGCCGCCGACGGGGGTATATATCGCGGCCCCGCGCCCGCAGCGCCGCTGCGGAGGGACGGCCAAGCGAGACGTAACGGCGCGAGCTCCGCGGAGACAGTTACAATTTGGCCCGGGAGTTTCTTTTCGCTGCCGCAGCGGCTGACCGCACCGCCGGAGAAAGAAGCAATACCCGAGAGCTCGGGAGCGCTTTGCCGGGCCATTCGAACAAGATGGTGCGTGATAATGGCACCTCATAGGGGAAAAGCAATTTCGCCGGGCGGCCCCCTCCGCCGCGGCTTATATTGGAGGCGCGCGCGCACATATGTATATATATATATGGGTACAGGGACGCCCGGCGCTTCTTCGATTCTCGCCTCTTAACCTAACCTCTAATTTCCCGGTAATCGCGCGAGCGGTGGCCTAGGCCCGCTTAGCCCCTTTCGTGGGCTCGTTGCGCCGCCAAATTGCGGCCCGCGGCCGGCGTAATCGCCCGGTAAAGCAAATTTCTCCGGGGACGCGCGATGCACGGCCCTCGGGCCGGCGCTTCGTGGAAAGAGTTCGACCCTCTGTCGTCGGAGGCGCGCGGGCGCACCGCCGAGGAATTAGCGGTAATTGCCGCGCCGCGAGCTCTCGGCCTTATTGAATTTAATAAAAATGATCTTGCGGGCGTGATGTGGGTAATCGGCCGGCAAGCCGATACACACAACTTGTTTCTCCCGGTTGGCCGCGATCGCTTCGCGAAAGCCGCCTCAAATTGCCTCGTGCCCCCGAGTTTCTCTCTAATTTATTATACCCTTTTCGGAGATTTCGAGGAGTATCATTATGCCGCTTTTTGAGTATCGCGGACAGATTCAAAGGAATACACAAATTACTAGTATTTTCGGGAAAAGGCCTATTATTCCCCCCCTTATAAATACGAGGGCCGCGGCAACCTATCCTTAAATAATGCACCGCTCATTTATACATTATTATATACAAAATAAGCTATATCACGGCATGTATATACGCGCGCACAAAATTGGAGAAAACGCATACATCTCCCGCTCGTGAATTGCCCCGCATTATGAAATATTATCTGTGACAAAAATCGTAACGCGCGCCTGATAAATGGAAATTTTATCCCGCGGCAATAATTTTCATCGAGATTTGAATTTATCGCTCGCATCCGCGCAGTCCCGGCCACCTCGGGCTTTATTTTCATTTAAGGACTCGCCGGGGGAGGGCGATCGATCGGCCCGCGCCGGTGAGTGCCCTACGAGGTGTTCAACCACTCTCGGAAATTTACAAAGTCACGTGGAAGAGGCCTCGCGCCACGGCGGGAGCCGAGCACCCGGGGACGTTCATAAGGGGACATCGTGTACAACCTCCACTTTCTCAAGCGTTTATAACCCCGTTGGCCGGGTCCCGGGCTTCCTTACCCTCCCGCCAGATATAAATTTCCCGATATTCGACCGTTCGTGTCATTTGAAATGGGGCAGTTTTCTCGGGACCTAATGGTTATTGCCTTTCCCGGCCGACATATTGCGTTCCATCCAGTGCAATGTGTGCGACCGATATATCAGTCGACGCCGCTGCCGACGCCGCGCCGCCGCCTCCAACTCCTTCTCGCCGCCGCCTGCACGCCGCTACTGCTTCTTCGCCCGAGCCACCCCCGATCCTCTAAATTTTCCCGCGGCTACGGATGTGAGCTCGCAAACGCGCGCGCGCCCGCCGCGTGGAACAAAGCTGCATACGACAGCTGAGGTTCCACAATTCTTTCTCCTGTTCCTTTACGCGCTTTTTCTCTTTCTTTTTTTTTGCAATAACGATTGTCGATTTTCATTTGAAAGTAAATTTTTAATAAAACAACCAATATCCTTCTTCTGATTTTTCTACACTTAGACATCAAATAACAAGTCGTAATTTTATTTCTTCCATCGGTTATATAGATGATGTCATTTTATGAAGTTTAATAAAAAACTTACAAGATATTTAAAAAATTCAAACTCCTACAAAAATATAACTGTAAATTAGTAGAATGAATATTGATACATTTTATGTCATGATCTTGATTAAATATTAGAATAAAATGAAATTTTTCATATGTAGATACATATATAACTTGCAGTAAAATATTCACTTCCAAGTATTATCATAAGTAACTACATTGAATCTGTTCTAGTGTGAAAAGACGAATGGATGGATTCCTGCAGAAAAGACTGTGCTATGTATATAGCTTTTCTCTAACAGGAGCTTTCAATAGTTTGAAGTAATCCCATAAAAGTTGGGTTCTTTCCGTGAATAGACTCCTCCCTAGGTTAGTGGTAGGACTTGGATTCTATTTTTTGCTACAAAGGTTAGGAAAATAAGTACATTGAACTGAGGAACCCATAATTCAATTCAATCGTTCACTCATTTTCACTTAATTCAATTCAACTATTCACTCAATTCACCTCATTTAATTTATTTGTACCGTAGCCAAAGTACCAAGCACATATAAATTGACGTTTAAAAAAACATATTTAGCAAGGGTAGAGCAAATTTTGAGTAAATAATCAAGTCTGTAAGATTTTTTAACAAATAAACATTTCACATGTATACACGAAATATAAAATAATCACAAATATACAATAAATAAACAAATATACAATACTGTATAACTTATTATCTTATAATAAGTATAACATTATACATTATTTCGTTTAGGTGTCGTCTCTGTTAGTACTTTTTCTGAACGGAATAAACCAATTTTTTTGTTAGTGTATTCAAATACTCTAATTTTGTATGTAATTTCATTTTTCAGGACACTATTAATAAATGGCAAAAATGATGTTATGCGAGTATATATTCCAGCAGCACCTTTCTCATCGCAATCACTAGGGCTCGTACTTAAAATTCCAATTATGGTTTTATCATCTAAAACTAGTGGACCACCACTATCACCCTGAATTAATAAAAATAAATAATTAAACTTAAATAATGTCATTGTAACGGTTAATAATTTCTTACTTTAATTACATCAATTATTCAAATTGTTTTACATTAAATAAAATCAAGACTTACATAACATACACCTTCTGGTTTCGTTGAAACGTGTTGCTTTACTTTTGCACAAATACAATTTGAATCGACAAATCTTTGATATGAGCTTCCACAATATCTGTTATCCATCACCTCTGTTTCTGCAAATTTTAACGTAAATGTAGTAATATCTACTGTACTAGTTTCACTGTTACTATTTGTTCTCGTTATTATGTACTCAGTCCCAAAGCCTGTTATAATAGCCTTTTCATTTAAGTATCTCGTATAAGAAGTAAGAGATATTGGAGGAAGTTTCACTTTAATCAGTCGATTAGCTGGATTAGTAAGTCCAATACTTCTTTCTAGCTTTTATTAAAATTTTAAATTAGTCATTACTTCAAAAAAGAATAAATATAAAGTTTAATTGGTATACAGAGAAAAACATTACTGGTTTGAGTCTAGTACCGTAAACTTTCCGCAAATTAATCATGTATATCATGTAAATTTATGCATCAGAAAAGGTTGCACTAATTGTCGAATTATTAGCAATGTTTGTAATTGCACATTAGACAATTACAAAAATACACTTATGTATATTCTTAATCATTATGTTTTCCATGTTAAATAATAGGAAAACCAGTGTTAATTGTTTCTAATTAAATTGAGGTTTACGCTAATATATCTTTGTTATTAATTAATTTATTTTTTTATTTTATAATATTTTACTTATATTTAAAATATAAATTAAAGTTACCCTTAAAAATAATTTACCTCTAACACAGCAATATCATTTCTAATCCTTGCGTCTGCGGTAGATGGTGAAGCGTCATAAAAGTTGAAAGGTATGTACAATTTTTTAACATTCACTTCTATTTTTCGAGAACTCGTATCCTTTAGGTTGGTTATTCCAGTAGCTACTACATATTTTGCATTTAAGAATTTATTATTATCATCTCTCTTGGTACAATGCGCAGCTGTAATGACATGCCAGTCATCAAGTATAGCACCGCCACAGTAGTAAACATCATCGACAAAAATCGTTGCATGATACCTAAACTGAGCACCGTGGGCGAAATGCCCTCCCATAATTCCTTCAACGATTCCTAATTAAACAAATAATTATTAAAAAATAAAAGTATGATTATCGAAATTTATCTCAAGATATTTTCTACTAAAGATGTATAAATTCTCTCCACTTTTGGTCTAATGTAATTATTCAAATTTATACTAATCATAGATAAATTACTTTCGTGTGATCGATAATAAATAAATAATTTCAATTACTCGAAAGTTTCCCTATAACAAAAATCGGAAAATTTTGTATTGTTAAAAATAGATTTTACTAAAAAAACTTTAATACGACATACTTTATCAATATAAAAAAACCTTTGAAGTACTTAGACAGTAATTGATTCTTTACATAAACTGACAATATTGAATCGCACATCAAATATGTTCTACTCGTATGTATAATGCTTATACAATAACTTATCTATACATAATACAAGACTTATAAAAATGAAGTCTTTATGATATTATTTCATCACGAAAATATTCTATAAAATGTTGCGAAGAAATATTTTTAAAATAATAAATTGTACCTAAAAATATTATATACGATTGAATTTATTATGTTTAGTTCCGTTATATAAGTTTTTGAAAATGAAAACAAAATGCTTATATTGTACAAGAAAAACGATATATAAAATAGTCGTAGCAACACAAATTTTTTTTCAATTGTTAGTTGTATGATATAAATATATAATATTTATTAAAAATGATAGAGTTTATATTTGTAAAGGAAAAATCGTATCTTCAATTCGTTTATATACCATTTTTCGGGCATAGCTCAAGGCACAGCTGGTGAATTTAAATAACTGAAATATTTCTTGTCAATTTTGCAGAATTATAATATTTTTAAATATTTTCATAATAACTCAAAACAAAATATACTAAAAATCCTAAACGATGAAAGTGTGTTTTAGGCTTTTAAAATTAACAATTATGATTCAAGACTTTTCAAATAAATTAGGATAAATGTTTTTAAAAAGTACTATAAAAAATTTCTTTTTCTTTATAAATTCACTTCACTAGATGAGTACATTATTAATAAAATACTTGCCATTCTCAATAAATGCAATAAGTGATAGTAAACTAACAAATTTCAACAATAATTTCTTACAACATATCATTTTCATTTCTGTTCTAATTTAATCCAGTCAAGTTTAATACAAACATAAAATTACTCGTAAAATAAACCAAGCTTTTAAAGCAAGTATTATTTATTTTATATTCTAAACACCTGTGACATCTAAAAATGACGACAGTCTGTAAGAATACATTAAGTACAGCCTTGTAAATAAGATTAGATTCTCAGGAAGATTTATTAGTTTTCTTTACTGAAGTGTACTTTAAATGAATGTTGTTGAAGAACAGTTTTGCAGGAAACATGAAGCACCTTACGGAAAATAAAAACAATGTAAAATGCAATAAGTTGCCATTTCCTGAATATACTTTTACAAAGAAACAAAATTTGCAGTAGAAAGAATTTTGATACATTTATATAACTTTTTACTAATTTGAAAGAAATGTTTATTTTACGGAATTCTACAGAATAAAAACGTATATTGCATCTCAAAATATTATGAAGTATAATTATAAAAGTATGAGTTATAAAATGTTAATTTATTAAAATCTCATTAAAATATAACAATTCATATTTTCTTCAATAGAATTATAATATTTTAATAATCGCATTATTAATAAAATTAATAGCTAATAAATAATACATTTAAAGGCATTAAAATTTTTTTTTCAAAATGTATAAGGTACGCACTGTCCCTTTTGGACTACATGACACAAAAAAATGATTCATAAAATAATTCAATTAGTTTATTTATTGACCCCAATGAAGATTTATTAAGTTAATTTAATTTATTGTATCTTAAGAAATTTGAATTTATTAAAAGTTCATAATCTATTCTTCCAGTTATGAATTTCATAATAATATTTTTTCTATTAATATTATAAATGTTACTCTATGTAACATTTAAATATTTATATATTTATTTTCTTCGTTTAAGGTCCTTTAAATGCCATTGTTTGATTATAATACATACAGCACAATGTTAATATATCATACCTAAATATAAACTGTATGCACATGCAGTATAGTATATTTGTATTATTCTTAATTTGGCTTGGATATAATTCTTCAGTAAGTTCTCATCAATAATTTTTTGTCGATATTATTTATTTGAAAATTGCACATGCAATTTGAACAAGAACAATACTATATTAAATACACTATGTAAACCATAGGTTTTTTTTAACTATAAATTGTTATTGCTACTGTAACGTTAAATAAGATAGAAATCCTGTATGTGCAGATGAATAATAATTAGAATGTAAGATAAAATATTGCAGAAATCATTAATCGTAACCCGACCTCTGAAATTCGTTAAATGTTCGCTTTTTCGACCATCTATGCGTTCAATTAACACTGTAACATACGTCAGCGGAAATACATCGTGCAGAGCCTTTTATATATTCATAATTTAATCGGTCAGAAAAGTGGTATATGTGTACGCAGGTATACGGGGGTCGGAGTCGGGAGGGAGAAAGGAAAACCGAGGGAAATCTCGGGGAAAAAGGGATAGTGGCGAGGGGGTGAGAATTACGGATCGACCAAGGGTGGAGCCAGTGAATCAGAGAGGAGGGACGTCGAGTGCACACGCGGTTACCGGAAACTCGTCGAGTCCGCACAGGCTATTCGCCGGCTCCTCTCTTCGTCTTCCTCTGACACGCGCGCGCCCGCGCACCCAATTTCTTTCCCTCTTCCTCGCTCTCGCGCCGATCCCCGGGCGTGCGTGCAAGTGTGCTGAATACGCACGTGCGCACACGTGGTGGGCACCGCCAGCGCGCCAACCTTCGGACGGGAAGTGCCCGAGGTGTGGCCGCAGAGTTGAATTATTGCAAGCTGTCCGCCATTCATACAGGATGTATGCCCCGACCCGTGACCGTAAATCTTTGCGCTACGTCAGCTCGCGCTCTCGGCTCTTCGTCCTTCCTCTTTCCCCCGCTCGTTCCCTCGCTCTCTCGCTCCCTCTCTATATGCGTCTACGGGTCTATCTAACTCGCTCGTGCGCTCACTTGCTTCTCTGTCTGCCGACTTTGCGCTATCCATCCGGGGTTGGACGGTATTATTGTTATGGCTCGAGGCTTGCGAATAGAATAATACGCCGCTCAACGTAATGACGAGGGACTAAGTGATTTTCACCCCATTAACGCACCGCTCTATAGTCCAGATGGTTTCGCGGATATAGTAGTCCTTTCGTTTGATTTCGACTAGAGTCTGTCTCGGTCGTAAATGAGGGTTGACCTACAGGTTTCATTTTTACCTCATTCATCAAAGCTATTATTATGCCTACGTTTAGATGTAATTGTAGTTTCAAATGTTCATTCTAAGTATATAATCATTTTAACGTATTCAAAGCCTTTCATATAAAATTACAATAAAATTTTCAATTTTTTTATTTTTAAATAATACTTTAATCTTAATATTAAGAAGACAGATGTAAGCTTTTAATAATTATATAAATTAATATTCACTTTTATTTCTTAAAATTTGATAATAAAATTTAAACATACGTCTAGACGATAAAATTAATTTATTTACTTGAAACAAGACTTTTTTTTCTACAATATGTATGATAAATTTAGTAATAAAAAATTATGCTAGAGTTTTAGTTTCATTCATTATGGTTATTTTCAATTATTATGTAGATATTAAAATAAATGATATTATCAGGTGATTGTTTAAGAGTATATTCATCGTATTATAATAATAGTTTTATATATCTATATTAGCGGCCTTACCTAAACATTTATTTAATGTTAACCCAAATAAATTGATGATACATAATTGAAAGTATTGTTTGGGGGAAACAAGTAAAATCTGTTACTATTTTCTTCAATAGTATTTTTCATTAAATTAATAAAAAGGAATTCTAAATAATTAGATAATATTATAATTAGTTAGACTTTAAAGGAACGAGAGTATGAAAATTTACACAAATTGTTTTATTGGCTATCTCCATGATTCTGTTCACAAAAGATATATAGATTAAATGTTTTTCTACCTAATCGGTAGCAACTGTGTCATTTACTTCCATATTATGGAACACTTCATTTTGAGAATAACGTAAAATGATTATAAAACACCTAATAATATATAGACTCTTACACAATTTGCTTAAAGTTCATAGTTATGAACTTTACTCATTAACCTTTTAAACTTTTTCTGTAATCTAAGCATTCGTACGAAAAGAAAAGATCTTCGGAAAAAGTGCCCGTATACAAACTGTGTCAATACAATCTATGAAATGAATTTTCCTGAAAATGTTATAAATAAATTAGGAAAGAATGAGATCTATCTACGGGCCTTCTGCGCTTATTTATTATTCACAAGAGAAGAGCGAGCCGAAAGCCTCCCGCCTGTCATCGGTATTTCATTCCTCAAAGTCATTAGTAAATCTGAAGCGGACGTATACGCCCTCGGTCACGCCCTATTCCACATCATCAGTCATAAAATTTCACGATCACTCAGCCGGCCCGCACAAGTCAGCCGGGCGCGCAAAAGGACCAGCGCAAGGACAGCGCCCGACTATACGCGCACGTGCACCGGCCAAGATGTCCCCCCGCGGGCATAAACGCACGCGGCCCACAAATCGATTTATCACAGGGAATCAGGCCAATATAGCCGTCGGGCGAGCGGCGTGGGCGTCGCGAGGAAAAGGTCGCTCTCGAAAAATCCCCCAATCTCGCGGGCCCTAGCGGAGGATCGCGACGCCACCGAGGGATGCCAGGCACGTATATATACACGCACGCATACGGTCGGATTGCGCGAATAAGAAGCCGTGCTTTTTTTTTTTATTCGCCCCCGAGCAGCCGCAGCGGCCCTTTACAAATCTCCTTCGGTCCACGGGGCAGTTTAGCCCGCGGCGCGAGATGCGCCCGCGGGGAGGAGCCGCCCTTATAACCGAAGATAAGATTGGAAAAGTTGCACGAGGGCCGAGTTTAACGGCTGTATAACCGTTAGGCCGGCCGATAGAGTGGAATCTAGTGGCTTAACGTCCTCGAGCGAAAATTCCGGATAAGGCGAGCGCTTATATTGCTGTGTATATATATATATAAGGGGGCCGCGGGAGAGCGCGGCGATTACGCCGGGGGCCGAGGGCCTCGGTGTTAAAAGGCGCGCCCGCCGCGGCTGTTGCGGCGCATCATAGACCGCCGGTGTATCCAACAAGTAGCGGATTAGGCTCTAACTCACGGGGGGGAGGGCACCGCTAGACCGTCAACGCGCCGCGGCCGATATTCCTCCAAAGTTCCCCGGCTTCCACTAACCCTGGCAAATTGCGCGTCCCCCCCGATAATACACATAACGAGTCCCCAGCTCGTACGGGATCCTTGGACTCCTGGCCGCGCGAGTAATTCCCTCTCGGAATCAAATTTAAGGCGTCGTTTTTTTTTTTCTTCATCCCGACAGTTAGCGGGACACGCGATCCGATCCGTCGACGGTCCCTCGCGCTTGAAACATAACGCCCGCGGTCGTACACACATGTATGTATACACACACGTGTACGTATTATTCGCTATGTATACGTGCGCGCGGAGAGGATCGAGGATACCTACGGGGCCTCGGTAAATCAGGCCAAATATTGTATTAATCAGGCGGGCAGGTGACCGGCGCCGTCCTCCGGCCCGATATAATTGAGAGTTCAAGCGTCGGCGGCCGTGTAAATCGCGGCGAGCCCCCGGCGGCAGGCGCTCTCCGCACACCCCGAGCCGCGCGGCAACAATGGCCCATCGTTCGGGGAAATCACATTTACGTCGCGCAATTAGGCCGCACGCGATCGACGTGTAAGTCGCCCCCGCGGGGAGTTCGGCGAACCCGACATCGGGCCCCGCGAGACTCTCGGTATGGGTGGCGCGGCGGTCCGGCTCCGCCGACGCGTGCGTATATATATATAAAACAAGCGGCTCGGGGCTTTTTAATGGCCGCGGGCAAGGATTTATACCGGGGCGCGCGCTTGTCCCTCGCTCGCCGCGCCGCTTCTTCCGAGTACAGCTGTAACGAGAGCGCACGCACGGGGCAGCGCCGCCCCCGGGCCCCGGGCGATTAATTACCCTTTTCGGTATATCTAAGGCCTCGTTACGCCGGGGATCGGCACGCGAGGCCGAGGATCCTCGCCCCGGTGTCGCGGGCCACCCGCCGCACTCGTCATTATTCAATGCCGCTCACGCGGGCCTACATACGTGTGTCCACCGAGAAGTGTATATGTATATATGTCCTGGACGTGTAAGTGCCGCTTGGCAGGTTGATCGCTCGTTTTCCCTGGCTGTTTTCTCACGCTGCCTTCGAAGATGCAGTGGCGTTGTCGAAATTAGGTTATCAATTATCGTCCCTGTATATCGTTCTTTTGAGCTCCCGCTAAGCTAAGCCGCGCGCGTTAGCATGCGAACGAATCGTAATCTCGGTAAAATATTTACACGAACGCACGTTATTAGGTTATGAAGGTGCGGGTTTTCCACGACATTTTCGTATATCTAAGTATTAAACTCGCATTTTTATTATTTCTGAGTACAATATGTGCGGACTTTAATGCACGATCTTGAGCAGTTTTTTCCCTTTAACAACGGTGGCTATATGCTCCTTCCACGCGGCTGCACGCACCCGTTGCACTTTTATTATTCAAAATTCTTCAAAATTAGGGGACTTGGTAAGCGGCTGAAAAGAAATGAGTCAGCTAGGAAGTTTGGCAAACAATTCCAATCTTGGCAAAGTGCTTATTATAAACTATAAAGTCCGAGGCGAAATATGGCCTTTATGCGTAATCATTATGCGCATATAAAGAGGAGGGCCCTCTTAATAAAAATTAAGCCTGCCCCGACAAGCATCTCCAGCGACAAGTGTCTACGTGTAGCGATAAATTAAAAAAACGTTAAGCCTCTCCCGCGGGCATTATACGCCCGAGCCTCGTTTATTTCTCCCCTCCGCGCATTATCTGGAGTGCGTATTTCAAGTGACTGCGTCGCGGATTTAAAATTAAAATAGATAGGTTATTAATGTTGAAACTCGAATCCCCGCAGCATTGATAAAGGCCTACTTTGCCGCGCGCGCGCGCGCGCCCGGGGAAGACAGTGCGGGAGAAGGGGGGCGAGGAGCCGCGCGATAGCATCTGCGCCGGGCAGGGAGAAAATAATAATAATAATAATAATAATAATAATAAAAAAAGGGAGGCAAAGCGAATGGGGAGAGAGAGAGAGAGAGAAAAAAGGCGCGATCCGCGCAAGTGGGCAGGGAGAAGAATAGCCCGGGCAGGATCCTCGAGCGATTAATTCGAAATTAAAATGAGAAGTCGTTTCCACGGGGCCCTCGAGTCGCGCGCCGCGTTATTTTCTGGCCGCGAGTAAGGAACCCGCGCGGGCGCGAATAGAGAGGGCCTCGGGGGTGTGTGTGTGCGCGCGCGTGGGTATACGTGTATATATATATATATATATAAGGTAATGCATGTTTGCGCCGCGGGCGACGCCGTGGCCATAACTTAACTATGGGACTGACAGCTTGCATAATACCCGCGAAATTGGTTTTATAAGACGAGGAGCGGGGGCCGGGGGGGGGGGGCGGCGGGCGACTCGGGCGCGCGCACAACAATGCCATAAACGCTCGCGGCTAAATTACGACGGTGGCGGCTGCGGCGCCCCCGGTATATAACGACGGGGGCGCGCGGCTCGGCCGAGAGGCGGTGCGGAGAGAAAAAAAAAAAAAAATAGAGTACCGTAGCCGCCTCGGCGCAAAATATAAAGGTAGATTAAAAGGGCGAGAAAGAATCGCGCGACGGATGAAGAGGTCGGCGCTTCCCTTTTCTCTTTCTTTCGGCGAGCCGCGGCAAAAGGAAGGCGTCGCCGACAGGGGGCCCGACAGGCCAGTTTTCTCGTTAGCCGGGCCCTTTAACGGCCTTACGAATACAGTACTTTCCAGGCGTAAGCGCCCTTTGTACTGGCTGAGCCCGGCCCGCCAGGGTTATATCTCCTTTGATGCTATCTTTCCTTGTCGTTTTACGCCCGCTCGAAATTGATATACACTCCGCGCCACGGCTCGCGATTTTACGTTTTGCCTCGTTCTCACGCGGGCCAAAGATCGAGCCGCCACGAGGTGAAGCCTCGTTGACTTTTAATCATTCTATTGTGCATGTGACGTATTTAACATACTGCCATTCCTACAAAATGCTGTCAAAATCCATGCAGCCGCGAGCATATCGTTCGCCCGGTAACCAGAAAGATATGGTAAAGTTTAACGCTCTTATACTTCACTCGGTGTGGTGATTTTCTTTTTTTAAAATCACTACAAAAGTCTAAGAACGTGAAATATTGACATTCATTTCTCATCAGTTGGAAAAAATAAAAGTGTAAGACCGCTCCTATAAATTTCACCCCGCATTCGCATAGGTACTATAGCGCCTCTCGCCCTACCTCAAGCGAATAAAAAGAAAAATATGGCCTTTTTGAAACACCTTCTGGACGTGATTGAAGTCATAACGGCCCCGCGCGCGTTGTTTTATTGCTTAATACGCAGACGCTTCCAGATGTATGGAAAATATTTGCTCTCTCCGGGTGTTAAAATCTGAAAAGCGCAGCGGGAACGCGCGCATACGCACATACATGTATACATACAGCGGGGGCTTGCGCTTATACACGGGGCCGTAACTCGCGCCCTGACCCCGTACGCCCCGTATGATTTACCGCTCGACTCGTAAATTTTTTAACTTATCGCGCATTTCAGATAGTACCATACGCATTGTGAATTTGCCGTAACAGAATAACAGTTTCCACGTCTGCCCGTCCCAGTCTACCGGGGCTCCTGGCGCACCGATACGCCGCCTCGCACCGCGTGTCCCTTGATAAATTTATGGCTCTAGCCCTTTAACGCATTACCGTTTTCTAAGTCGATCCCTCGTAAAGTGACGCGCCATAATAAATTTGAGGGCGGAAACAGTCCCGCTTACTCTTCCACTCTCGGTCTTTAACCTTTAAAGTACCGGATATCCAGCGTATCGGCCCAAGCTAACAATCATTTTCGAAAAAATACGACTTCCGCAAACACTGCATTAAAGCACAATAAATTTTATACTACAGTTATATCTTTAGAAAATTTGAGACGGCTGAGTTTTTTTTTCTTCCGCGTTTTAGGGATAGCAACATAAAGACTATTAATTTTATAAAAAATATCAAATGAAAATCATTTTATAATTAATTTAATCTACAAATAGCGTATAAATTTTTTTTAATTTGGTCTATTTTTTAAAATTTATGCATAGCTATCATACATATACAGTAATCTGTTAAAAAATATTTTTAAATTACACAAAACTGAATATTACAATTAATTGTTATGAAAAGATGATAATATTTATAGATTTTTAAGTTAAAAAATAGAAAAGAAGTAGAGAAATTAGATAGATTTTTTTAGCCTGAGACATGTGTAATTTTCAAAATAGTTATAAATATTTTACTGCATTGTCAAATGAAAGAAAATTAATTTGATGGATAAAATTTTTTTAACAGTTGGTTAATATTTCTAAAAACTTTCGGTATTATTCACGCAGCAAATCAAACTTACTCAAAATTAATATGTGCTTCAATTTCTTGACCTTATAATATGTAAGTTTCATAAACTGTACAAACCAGAACTAACATAGACGGAAAGATATACTGCATCTAGATGTACAATAAATGATAAACAAAAATATCAAGTTTTCGAACCTTCATTTTGCATACGAAATATTAAATTTTAAACATTTTTGCATTGCAACCTGTAATCTATCTACATAGCATTGGTTCATACTGAAATAAAATAAATTTTATCAATGAAATTATTATCCAAAGGCAGGAAAAAGTAAGATAATATTTAAAATATTTTTTAAATATTTTATTTTCATTACTTGACCCTGCTGTAGAAATTGAAATTGGATATTTGTTCAAGTTTTAACCAAAGAGCTAATTTAAAGTAAGAAAAGCAGTTATCGGTAACATTTTGCAAGGTACAGTGATGATTCTTAATTATTTTTGTAATATTGATTGACTAATTGAAAAATGAATAACTGAAAAATTGATAGATTTTTTTACCAAAATTAATATATCGTACTTTGTAAATAATCCTTTCGTACATATGTAGACAATATTTTGACCAACAGGAACCCTTATATAAAAAAACCGATAACGAGGCTCTAGTACTAAACAACTGAAATTAACCCCTCAGTGATCAATTCCAAAAGAGAATTATTGCATGATTAGTGTAATAGAGAATTGAATGAAGCAAATGAAAATATAGATGCAGGCCGAGGGAAAGAACATTTTGAAACGACAACGGCATAATCGAAGAGCAGAATTGAAAGAAGAGCCGCGAGGCGTGCAAAGTCTTGAGAGCTCACGACGGCACTAAAATTCCATCTTCGCAGGGCCCCCGGGGGCCCTCGTCCCGCCCTCAGCGCCACGGATACGTAAGTAGCCGGCATTATCTCCGCGGCCCTCGGAGCCATAACGCGCGGGTCCGCCTGGAAACGAGGGAATTATTCAAATTCCCCGCGCTCTCCAGTAGCAGCGGGTCACGCAGACTCGCGCTCGCGGGGCGTTAAGCACCCACACAGGGTTCCCGGGGAGTAATCGGCGCGGCGGTCGGGTTACACGGCTGTCGCCGTCCCCGGGAGGAAGCGGGGCTACACGTGAACGCGCCCGCCGATAAATTGCCGTCGATATCGCGGCCAATTTCCTGAACGTGTTTGAGGTGTAACACGCCGCCGCGGGTGCACTCCCGGCGCCTTTCCACCGCCGTCGCCCCGGTAATATACGGCCTCGGCCTCGCGACTCGCCCGGCAAGAAAAGGCCCTTTTCATTCCTTCCTCCCGACGGTCCGACGAGTTCTTTATCCCGCGGTCGAAAAGGACCGGCCAAGGATTTTCCGAAATGAATTCTACACGCCCCTGCAGCTTATTAGCGCCCGGTAATCGTTACGCTTTCTTTCCTGGGGAGGAAGCGAGCGTTTTTCATCGTTAAGTTTAATCCTAGTGTCGGAACTTATGTTTCCGCGGCGCACGGGCGTAAATCTATTATGGTATCCCTGCACTTTGCCTAGGCTAAAAGATTAATGCTGCCGTGAGTCTTCAGCTTAATGCGATAATATCACTATCTTTCATTCGTAACAATCATAAATGAGATACTTGGAGATACTTGTATTGTGCCCATACAGTCTGTTATTCTGTTAGTCGGAGAGCTTTTAAAAATACTCCTGGCGTGCATCTATCAAATCCGTTCATCGTCGATCATCGAAGAGATACATCATATACGCGATGAGTCAAATATGAAACCAGTTTTAACGAATCGCTTAATCATTTTGGAAAACTTTTGTACGACTCCCTTAACATACACGATATCAATTAATTTTCAACTCGAATTTTTTGTTTTGCCAACTTTTTACATGCTTTTTCAACGAGTCATCTCTTCATACTGGTTGTAATACATTTTCGTACTCGTGCTTTGCATTCAATTGCAAAGACTCGGGAGCAAGAGCGAGGATTTGAATATTAGTAGATATAATTACATGGAGATATTTAGACTGTCAAAGGGGATTGATAGTCGAGGCAGCATTAATAATTCGAGGGCTCCAAGGGCTGCATAAAAATAAGAAGAGTGCGTATTCCAAGATCCATCAAGAAGCGGCCCAGCGAAAAAAGCGCGGTCCATTGTTAACGAAATCGTTCTCATAACAACATGCGCGGGGCATAAAAAGTCCATATTTCTTCGTTACACCCTGCCGTCAACGCTCAAGATTAATTGTCCATTCGGTCTTTTCATCGGGCCGCGCTCACGGCACTGTATAGCACGAAAATAGAAGCTCCTCCTCCCCCTCATAAAAATTCAATTCGCCCCTTTCGAAAATTTCTGCTTTTCATCGCGGGCCGCCCTCATTAGAGGCCGTGAGACTTGGGCGCGTGTGCACGATTTTGAGTGCACGTGATGAGACCCCCCCCCACCCTAATAACCAGTCGCGAGCTCCAGCTGTCCCTCTCTCGCTCTCGCGGCGGTTTTGCGCGCCAACTTGCTCCTCGTATTACAGAGCCGAGCCACCGAACTGTGGCATGTCGGCTTCGCATCAATCTTGTTAAATTACCCGCCTGGCCAGAAGTCGTTCTCCCGCTCGTGGATTGATAAATTGCCCGATCCCCTCACCCCACTCCACCCTCTACCTTGGTTACCTCCCTCCGCTTGGGTCCGCTCCCGCGCGCGCGCGCTCGCCTGTGTGTGTGTGTGTGTGTCCGAACGCTGCTCCCGGGCGCGAACAACGTGGTCTGTTCTCTGCTCTCTCTGCTTTCGCGTCCTCAAATCGCAAAACGAGACCCGAGGTAATAGAATCAGCGTGTCACATCTGTATTCACGAGCGTAGGATATTTAGACTGCCATGCGATTGTCATCAAGTTTTTTAAATTCATTCGTGTTGTACCTCTGCAAAGAATTTCATATAACCTGTCAACCAAAAAAATTATACTACGATCTATGTGAAATATCAAGATTTATATTTATAGTCATTTGAACCAATGATAATATTTATTTGCACAATGTAAATCGTCAATTGACATATGGAATCTATTTTCGACTCGGTAAATACGGTTTCAGTATTTGTAAGTAAAAGTAATCTTTTTGATTTTTCGAAAATTATTATCACATAAATATAGATAATATAATTATTACCTCACTGGACTTTGGTTCTTTACAAACATATTTAGCTTTAACCGCATGCATAGTGTGTTGGAAATAGGTCGATTTTCGATAGCGATACTGCAAAAGGCTATCTTTTGGATATATAGTCTGCTTTTAAACTTGTAATATTGTCTCGTAGAAATGACTATGATAGCTGATACAATAACTATGTTATCAATTTTATAGATACGAAATTTAATTTACCTACATTATATTTTACCGAAGCTCTAAGAATCATTAAAAAGCCGCAGTTATCACATATATATCACTGTATAAAACAGGTACAACTGCCATTGTCTGACTCGAGTTAATATTAGAATATTATAATTATTTTTAGTAGTTCCAGAAATAATATAACAGTAGACAATGTCTAATCCAATTTAAAAACACTTTGTTTACTACAGCAACAAAATATATTATCACTTTCAACTGTGCAGATTACTTGGTGTACCTCGTCAATAAACGATCAGTTAATTTTAGTTTAGCGTAAAGTTGCAACAAATATATTAATACTTATTTGAATAAAATAGGCACAAAAATATGCTGGTAGATATGCATAATATTGCTGGGAAAATACAAAAATTTCTGGAAATTACTTCATGCACATTCATGAACATACAAAAAATTAAACCACTAGAAATGAATAATGACGTAACGGAGAGGAAAGTCATAGTCATAACTATGGGGTCGTCAGGCAATCCCTTCATGGGGACGTGTCAGTATAACACTCAGGTCCAGATATAGACCCATTGTGCGAACCCCTTACCTAGTAACTCCCTAACATAAAATTCACGGACGCAGATGATACAAATGATGTGAGAAAGCTTTGCCCCACCGACTGATACACAGAAGGGTCTTCAGGTTCACATAACCCGACAAGTATTGGTCATTACTGGAGAGCTAGATCGATCTCACCACCAATAAGCTAGCCCACCACCAATCCCAAGCTATTTCTATATTCGTGTGTCTCATTACATTGGTGGATACAGCAGTCTAGTTCTTATATATATTTAACTACAATTATCCTTTAACCGAGCCTTTCACCCTCCTGTTGAACTCATATCTAGTCGGTTAGAACCTCTACCCGTCACTCTAACAGCTTTTCCCCCGGCTTTTCCGTTATCTAGTATGCCAGACTTGTCTAGTACTTAAATTAAGTTGACTGTAATAACTCTATATTCTTTCTAGAATACAGTTGCAAAAAAATCTGGAAATAATTCTACATCAATTTTTAGTTCAGACAAACCATCAACATATGCAAGATTTAAAAGGTGATCACTGCTTGGTCGTATTTTTTCTGAATGTACCTCAACCAAATCTATCGCATGAAACACGTGAAGCTTCGATCTTTTTTTTTGTTTTCATTTATTTATTTAAAGTCGCATCCCCAAAGATGGGTATTAGCGACATATGTACATATTATTTACAATAAGATTTTTTAAAATCTAAATACAATTTTTCATATTTAATATCTCTAAAAATTTAACAGTATTGTTATATTGATTATAATTGTTTAATATAGAAGGTAAATTATCTTTAATATTACAGGCTTGTCGTTCTTTAGAGAACATAGGACACTTAATTAGTATGTGTTCGACTATTTTTGGTAATAAACAATTTGAACAAACAGGTTTTTCTTCTTTGCTAATTAAATAGCTATGGGATAATTTGGTATGTCCAATACGAAGTCTTGTTACTATTACTTGATTGATCCGGCTAAATTTTAGAGCTGGACTATTGTGAAAATTGTCGGATTTAATATGTCGAAGTTTCTTGTTAGTTGGTTCTTTCCATTGTTTTGTCCATATTTTAATAATTTTATTAAAACAATCTTCAACCATTGATCGGTTCAATCTTATAGATTTTAGAAAAAAAAGTATTGATTTTATTAGAGTTGACGATTTGCTTTACTGAGGTTTACTACCTCTCTACTAAATTACGAATGTGTTATATTCTCGTGTCCTTATACTAGATATACTCGCGTCATCCCCTATCACCATAGTTAGAATAGCTTCCTCATATACTTATGCATAAAATCGTCCCTCGATACGTACATGGAAAAGCCCATCCATCATTCGATCTATTATCAGGCACCATAATAATCGAAAGAAGACAGTTCCCTTTACCTTATAAAATGCTTCGTGCGGCATCTTTGTAGTTTAACTTTAATGATTTTGTTTTTCAAACTAAAATACAATAATTATGGTATAAATTAATTTCATTTTTAGAGTATAATTTGACACGTTCACCATCTCAAAAACTTCATGAATTCTAGGCAGCTTTTATAGATAAATGAAATACCTACTGGGAAAAATATATATGGTTTGTTCAAAATATAAAACAAGTATAATAATTATATTAAAATATAAATTAAACTACTGTTTGTTTCAACTTGTAGACATTTCAATGTCTTACCGAATATAGCTAAGCAGGCATAAAGTTAATTCATTTTTATTTTAAATATATGATCAGTTACCGAGCTTTAGTTAACTGTCTTCCATGAAAATTTTTTTCTCGTGTAAATTCTGATCATTATGTAGTTTCATCATCATGAAATGGGAATCGTGGTGGAAAATCATCGGCAAGTTGTACGTTTCATTTCGAGTAAAGGGATCTTTAAGCGTGATGAAGATTTCATGTTATATAACTGAGCCCTACTCTCAAGCTAGTTCTTAAGTTCATGATGCAACTTTAATTTAAACTACAATTTCTATAAGAAAGACAGCTTCAAGGATCACTTTCTGCAAAACAATTTAGTCTTTCTCTAGGTGACCTAGACTAAAGAGACTGAATATAATTCATTGAATCACTGGATTTTGAGTTTCCAACATAATTATCATAAATTAAATTGCATTTTAAAAATCGATCGATAGAGTATCTTCAAAGCAAAAATATTATGAAATTATTAAACATAATCGATATAAATTTCTATATTTAATTATTTACGTAATTTTAAAGCATTAACAATAAAATTTGAAATAGTTATTTAAACTATAAAGTCGAATAATTATTAGCATATAAAATTTTAATTCTTAATTAATTACCACACGTTTACTCAATAGAAAAGAGGAATTGTACATGTTTCCAAATTTTATTCTCTTTTGTAAGACATTTTATATCGATTTTGCTATTTTTTATTTGTACCTTGTAATGTATTTCTTTTCTAACTGTCGGAATTCATTTAATGGCTTCGATTAGCGTCTTCACTATATTGCAAAAAGAAAACATTGAATTTAAAATCAAATCCAATTTTGCAAGAACATCTCGCACTTACAGCCATCCAACCATTAAGCGGTGCTTTATCCGGCATCTCTTTACCGCGCTTATCGTACTCCGCGATAAAGATAACCATCTTCGGATCGGTAATACTCTGCGCAGGAACATTAAAGTAACCCGCAGCGACCCGGCGAAGAGCTTCGAGGGGATAAGGCACGTCGCCGTCGCCCCATGCAACTCCACCGGATCATGAAGTCGACTGCGAAAGCGAAGCGCGAGCATTACCATCTCTCTACTAAATCCTTGATAACGTTGCTAAGCTGCGATTGTGATTTTCTCGTAATCCTGGCGTGCTTGATAAAAATGGAGAGAAGCGTCCGCACGCGAAACCAATGGTTTTTAACCCTGATGATATTAATCTGCCATATTCGGTAGAAGCTTTCGCTCCTATTAATTTTTTTTCTATGCTTATTTTAATAGTGAAGATATCGAATTTCATATCAATTTCAACGTACGACAGATGATAGCGATTGACGATTTGTTTCATAGTTGGACACATGTGTGTTAGGTAACGTATTATCGATTATTTATATTATAATCGAAACCATGATTTATGCACATTCCAAAATTAAAATTATTGCGTATAAATTCTTAAAGAAACCTGAATTTAATTTACGACTAGAAATCCCGCAGTGATTTGCGCCAATACAAATTGAATGTGTGCAATAGTTCTTACGATGATTAAAATATGTGTTTATTGACGTTCGAGATAGAAATTTATGGCAATTTTCGTAGCTTTAAAAGATAAGTATCTTTTACTTAATCTGTGATTGTGCTATTTTTTCATTATAAAATTAGAAATATTCCATATGCAATTATCTTATTTTATCCTTTACAAAAAGGGTTGTAGAATTTTATATATTTATAATTTCCATCTTATAAATAAACTTTTTCGTGGCGTTCTACATACTTGAGGTTAGAATTTGATGCACGAGTTCTTATGTTTTTTATTCAACATAAACCACAAAATCGATTACGGCAGGATTTCAGTCCTATTATGCTCTGAATGGGCACTCGCCAAAGTCCCTTGGAACAGTATAAAATTAAGCGACTAAGCCATTGTGCTAAAATCCGTAAGTGCATTCGCGGACAAGCGCGTCATCGTGCCTGGATCAGAGGGTAAACCGCGCGGAAGGTGCAGCGTAGAACGGTTTAAGGCCCGGGCCCGATAACACCCTCACCACATTTAGCGTGCCCGAGTCTCCTTGCCCAGGAAGCTAATGGCATCAGCGGGCCACTGGGTCTCCACTCGTAATCCTTACATACGGCCGCTCAGGCTTCGCGAGGATTAGGCTGCGGGTCCGAAGCCATTGTGCAAGAAAGCTTCGTGGGCAAGTGTCTCCTCGGATTCCGCCTTCTGGGTGTCCGGAAAATCCCACTCTCGCGTTTCACTCTCTTTTTCGCTTTTCTCCTTCTCGCTTTATTGTTACGGAAGTTTGTATTCACTTTTCGGGAATGGGGGTTGTAGTCTTTGGTAGACGTACTATTCTATTCACACCTAAGAACAATCATAGCAATTTTTTATTGTTTAATTTTTAATGTCTTATTATATTATATTGTTTATAATATAAACGCGGGATATATTTTTATAATATACTTGAACCCTTGAAACCGAGACATGCAATCACCTCTTTACCGTAATTACATCATCTTTAATATATTTAATTATATTTGAATTCACTATGACAGCTTTATTTAAAAAGACCATGTATCTTTTCCAAACTTGACAATTTTCATATATCTAAATTATGGAAAACCCCCAGTCTTCATCGAGGTCTTTCTCATTTGTATTCTATATGTTCTGCATACATAGCGAGAAATGTGGATCTAATGAACGTAAGCATACGTTGCCATGAGATCTTCAGAGTTTAGGCTATCGTCGATCAAAATTATGATCATATGATCGTTGTGGAGCGTAGACGTATGGTGGGTCCAACTGTCCCAGTCGCGTACCCCGTGTGCGATAAAGTTAATTGAGTGTCGTATTTCATGCGGTTCGTGCGCTCACCTCGTGGGAAATCTGTATAGCTAAAGTGCATAGGCAACGAGATTGTGACTCGTGCTGTGCTCTCTTGAACCTTCACTTCATTTTTTTTTCTTTTATGAGACCTCTTCCATGCGCGTGCGAGTTATTTTTTAAGTACATACTTTTAAGCACTCATAACTTCACGTTTGCATTGACATGTAGAGTTTCCCACCATTAATAAGTCTACTTGATTGCTTATAAATCTATGTAGTAGTATTGTCTAAATAGTAAAGATTAGACATAGGGAGTATTATATTCTTTTGTAATCTATATTTCCAATTGATTATCGACGGCGTCCATTTTTGCAGTATACATTGCTTTGAAGTGGTAGTGATCCGAACAGCAATTCGATGATTCGGCAAAACACTTTCATCATCCTTCTGTAATTTTTCATACATACACCTCGCATGACATGGTACACTGATATTCTGGGAACGGAATTTCCTTACCGTGACATGTAGCGAAGAGTGAATTGCGACCAATCATCCTACCCGCACTTTGTGGCTCCAGAAGAATGATATCTGCAAAATCGACCCCGAGTCTTGCGGCCTTATATAGACTCCATCCTGTTCTTCGATGCTGACACATGAACTGATATGTAGTTCGCCCCTTTCCAAGTGAAAGGAAGATGCTAGGAAAGCGAATACTGCGAGTTCGTATTTTCCTCGCTTGCGGAAAATTTATGAAATTCAGCTTAAATTAAATTGAAAAAATACAAGTATATTAATTTTCTTCTGTTTTATATATCACACTATTAACATATATTGATTATAGATAATTTATCAATAGAATATTGATTCGCAGAGTGTGTTAAGTATACGATGTTCATAAGTATACGATGGACATTTTTTCAGAAGTAAGCATGATACTACAGAAAACATGTTCGGTACAGATACACTTTTGACAGGCTCCTAAATTGATATCCTTATCAGACTATCCATCTAATGTGGCAGTCTTCTAAAAGTAGCTATTATTCTATGTCATGGCAGTAGTAGAAACAAAAGATTGAATGAAAATACAAAAGATAAAAATTTGACATCAATTGAAACTTTTCATGCAAAGCCTATGCACGCGATTACGACACTCGTCACTTTGATGGTCGTACATACGATAAAACGTATAAAGCTAGATGAAAAACCATGTCATTTAAGGGAGGGGGGTTGCGCAAAAAGGTTCTCGTACAGAAGTATCTATGACATAAGCTAATGATCTGTTGGGTCGGCAAGGATTCTCACAGGTCTCACTTGACGCGACGTCAAAGCTGTCAAAGGGTTAAAAGCATCTAGGAGGCTGCAGGACAAAAGACACCGGATCCCCGTAGCGAGTGGGCGCGGGAGCCTCTCGACTGGCGTCGAGACTGGCATTCTCCCGGGGCTTTCACTGCCTCTATATCACTTCCATCGGAGCATAATCATCGCGGTCGTGCGGGGGACAATCGAACGCATCGAGCGACACAATGAGAAAGAATAGTGCACGGGAGCAGTGGCACTGCGCCGCGGGGAGGCAGGAGGGAATCAGGAATCAAGTTGGTCGGCGTCTTTTTCATCGGGCGTCAGCCCCTTCACGCCGGCTGACATATGCTCACTGTGTGGCTTCCCCCCCTCTCGTTCGCGAGGCCCGGCCCTGGAAGGCTGCAGCACAGCGAGAAAGGAAAAAAGGAGGGGCGCAGAGGAGGAGGAGGAGGATGAGGGCGCGCGAGAGATCCGGGCCGGGGGGGTGGGGTGGGGGGTTGCTTGGTCGGTAGGTGTACCCCGCATATTATATACCTGTCGGGGAATAATGGGGCGCGGTCCCCCCGGCCCCGGGGCTCCGGGCTTGAGCGGCGCGAACAATGACGTGCGGTGATGTATGTGGGTTACACGGGGCGAGCAGCTGCTCGACGGGCCGCGCGCGTACGTGTATCGCCGACAACTGGTTCATTTAGGGAGCGGCGCGCGCCGTTGTGCGGTGTCACAATGACGAGGAGCACTTGCCCGTGGGCGCACGGGCCTCGCGTGCGGATGCGCCCGTCGGCCGGCGCGACTCTTGACGCGCCCGGGGAACAATCGCCGGGCCGCCCCTCCCCCCCCTCTCTCTCTCTCGGGGCTTTTGTCGAGTTCCGCCTTTTTTCTCCCCTGAGTGGCGGTGCACCGGCCGGCTTTTAATGGACTCGCCGATTATTAGCTACCAATCAGTCGGCTTGACGCTTGGACCGGGGCGTTGGTCGCGGAGCGGCCCTCCGCCCTGCGCCCGTAAAGCATTAATTAATCGGTGCGCCGTGGTCCACCGCTTGACCGCTTGCGAGGCATCTCCCCGGAATGTATACATCTCGGTGGGCCGGAGCCCTGGGGTGCGTGTGTGTGTGTGTGCAGGCTTGCGGTAACGGTTTTTGGCAAACGAGCCTAATGGGGCCGACGCGGGCACAATGGCCGATTGAAGGGCCCTCCAGAACGAGCTGGACGGCTGCCGCGGCCATTGATGCAATGTCTTTGTAGCGCGTAACGTGGTATCGGGCCGCCAGGACGGACGCCTCGCTGCAAAAAGAAGTCCCCGGTGCGCCTCTTTGAAGCCCGAGAGGAGGAGGAGGAGGAGCGGCGCATCTCGGGGGGCGGGCCGATCCCCGGGTCGGCGGAGAGAGGCCGAGCGCGCGCGACGAGGATGACGGACCGATGCCGGGGGCCGATATGGGCCCGCGGAGGTGCGAGGGGGGCCGTCGCGGGCGCAATATCCGCGGCCGGAGGCGCAGGCCGCGTGACGCGGGCACGAGAGCCGCGCGGCCCTATCGGCCCCGGCGATCGCGTCACGTCTTGTCGGATCGCGTTACGCTCTCGACACTGATCGCAGATTAGCCCCGGCGATTGCATTCAAATCACGCACAAAGGAGAGCCGGGCCGCGGCGATCGGCCGCGTAACCGCGGCTTATCCGCCCGGCGCATCTAACGGATTTTTAACGACCTTTTGTTGGCCGAAAAGCGCGCGGGGAGCCGACGGCCGCGGGGCCCGTTTGCCAAATGCCCGCCCCGGTGACAAGATCCACCGGGAGATAAGGGCCGCGCCGGCGCGCTCGAGGCCCGATCGCCCGGCTGATACGAGCCCGCCGCGGTAAGACCGCCCTACAAATATATACCCCCGGGGGCATTACGGTAGCACCGATGCTTTATGCGCCCATTTATCCTCCGCTCTGACAATAACAGCATCTTTCTCGAGCGCCGGTGTAAATCAGTCGGCGCGCAGCCGCCGCCGTCGTAATGAACTAGCGCCCCCCTTTATTATCGCGCGGCTCTCCTCCGCCGCCGAGTTTCCCGCCGGGGGGAAAACTGGTTGGCCCGGAGGAGGCCCGGCGCTTTCCAACCCGGAAAATCGGGCCGCCGGTAACGTGAGCGCCGCCGTCGCCGGACGTGGCCATCCATCTCGGGCGCCTCTTCGCTGTATAACCGATCGTCCGGCCGATAAGCCGGCCGAAAACTAATGGCCATTAGACGCCTCCTGTCCCCTCGGAATTTCAGTAAAAACATCCGACTAGAATTAATGCTTCTGAGTGGTAACAGACGAATTGGTAGGAATCTGCCGAGAGCTTATTTATCGTCCAATTACACGGGATCCTTTTTAATTTCCGACCGTTTTATAATTCCGCCGAGCAATTTATGCCTCTCTCTGAAGATTATCTCTTACGCATTCTCACTCTCTCTACGCGCGCGTTTTAGGCACGCGCCATCTATCATCGTTAATGCGTCTCTCTCGGGCGAAAACGATCGCTTATCGAGGCCCTCGCATCGCAGCCCCGTTTTATTGCCTCCTCGCTCGCGCACCGATAAATAAAATTAGATGAATATACCAAGATAAGCCTTTTTTTTTAATATTATCATCCTCGGCTGCCGCGCCGATCATCATCCCCGCCCCGAGAGACCGCATACATATATACAAATGTACGTACGCGTATCATCGGCCGCTGCATCCGCTCGAGGATAAACGTCTCAATTTATGAAGCCGCTCGCGCCGGCCTTCCGAAAGTATATACGAGCATTACAACGATTGATCCGCGCGACGTGGAATAAATCTTGGGGTGCGCGAGGGCGGGCCTGATATCCCTTCCAGGAGGCGCGATTAATCTGCCGGCGCGGGAATATCCGCCGGGCAGTTTGTCAGCGGGAGATGGCTCGCGGGCGAGAGTAAACGCCGCGCAATTACCGTTCCGGACGGCGTTATACAGCCGAGGGCTCCGGCCGTGTCCGCGGCGGCCTCCTCGAGGGCCACGACGTCGCCGGGAGTTCCCCGGCCGCGAGGCTCGTTAACGCGCCCGGCCACGCCTCCGGGGGCCCCGGGGGAGGGGCTCCTTGAGGAGGAGCGCCCGGAATAGCCCGCCCCCGGTTATCAATGGGCTTTAACGACCGCGCGTTTATTATTGAGCCTCGTTTATCTCCCGGGCTGCCTCGGCTTTGTCCAGCTCTTTACGAGCGGCCGTCGAGCCGAAAATCAAGAGCACGAACCCGAGTCAAGAGAAGCGCGCGAAGGCCTTGGACGATCCTCCTTTGCTGTGGCCCGCTTCCCCTCCGCTGGCTCTTTTCAAGAGCCCACGGAAACAAGGTCTTAATTAGTCAGTATCTTCTTTCTTTCTCTAACGATGCCACTTGCACGCATTTCACTCCAACACCTTAACTCTGATCACTTCTCCAGATATATGTGTTGAAAATATTTAGTTTTTTGTAGCTCTGCATGTAATGTATGTACCGTGCAGGTCGATGCCTGTCTTGGACCGTTTTTATCATAGAAGAACTGTACGAATGCAATTAGAGAACCTTTAGCAGAGTAACGGCATTGCTCAGATCTATCTATCTAGTATTCTCTATACATTTAGCAAATAAATATATTTTAACTCTGCAGAAATTGTATTGTACATTTTATTCAACAGGTTATGGGTCTAGCATGATTTCACTGCTCTAGTTGTTAATATATTTTTTATTTAAATTGATACAGAATAAAGGTCTGTGTGTGTTTCGTGATAGTTATATGAGTGATTAGTGTTAAAAAGCAACCACAATGAGAGATAAAGTTTCAGTTAATATCACAAAACTAGACAGGAAAAACTAAGATCTTTGCAAGTTTGGAATAGTTATTTTCTTAAGAGCGAAGAATTTGCTTAATTTCGTAAAAAATGCAACACCGCTTTCAGATTAATCTAAACCAGATGAGTGTACTTTATATGAGAGACAGTCATGATGAGAAGCAATGATGCCTCTTCTTAGTTCAGTAGATAGAAAACTACACAGTCAACTGATGAAATGCGATTCTCCAGCCAAGATGTGGAGAATAAATTGTGCGACTTGTAAGACGATACGAGCGTTAATGCAAAGGAATTAGCCTGAGAACAGTCTTATGCATTCCGCTTTAAAGAAGATGAGCTGGTAGCAGCTATACAAATCGAAGTTCTGGAAGGAATTTATAAAAGATTACAATAAGTAGGTTAGAAACCTCCCGAGACGCTATCAAATCAAAAGTGGAAAAAATTTACCAGCAAAATTTGATTTGTTCTGCATAACCTGGGAATGCACTCCAGAAGAGGAAAAGGAAGAGCATTGAAAAAACAAAATTGGATAAACTGCAATATAAAAAACAAATTATAGAATATTTAAAAAACCGACCAAAGAACGCGTTCTGGAATTTAATATAATTAAATATATTTTTATACCACTTATATAGTAATAGTATTGTATGCGTGTTGAAGGTCATTGGCAATTCCTGCCTGCTTGCTCTACGGGAGGTGGGTCGCCACACAACAATTGCATGGCTGAAGCTGCACATGCAGGCGTTAATTATCATAAAATCCAAATGGCAAATGCGTATAATAAGATACTTTTCAAAGCAAATTTGACAGAGCAGCGGGATAGGAAGCCTCCATTCGGTTTAGACCACCTTGTACAACGTGAATGGGCAACTGTCTGAACGTGTTAGACAAGTGTAGCACAGTTATATCCAAAATGTTTGAGAACTAGCAGCCAAATTTCTTGAGTGCACGAATGGTGAGGAAGTGTACACAGATATGCTAGGATACATATCAGCCTCCGTGCTAACACAGAGCACGAAATGAGTTAAATCTGACTCAGATGTTAGGTCAGGCTTGTGAGATCACAGGCATAGGATGGTTTGCCATGATGAGGGTACCTTACTTCAACGTACCACCAATGCATGAACAGGCAAAGCAGATTTCTTTGACTTCGATTAGGCTCGATCGACCACGGATATTTCAAAAAACTATCTGCAAAGGAGGAGCCCTTTATGTCTACGATAGTTAGAGTAGTTATAGTTGAATGGATGAACCTCGTATCCAGGAAGCGGTACTATTCCCTGAATTTCGCTCCAAATTGACTTTGCAGAGAAGAACAGCCAAGCCCAAAGCGTTGATGGATATGAGCTCTTCAAGCTAAAAATAAGGAGAATATACATGGCTATAGCGTCAGAAGATGCAGGTTTCCTTTAAGGTATTATTTTCCTTTGTTTTAATGGAGATTAAGAAAAAAAAGAAAAGAAGACATAATCGATTTGTATCCAACTAACGGCGCTACGGTCTCAAAATAATCCCGACCTGTTACAAGAAACCCTTTGCGATAAATGTAGCCCTACATTTCTTAAGATTACCCGCGGTATCCATTTTTATGACAAATACCCATTAGCAACCAATTGCTCTTTTGCTGAACATAAATTCCATGTACCATTTTTGTCGAGCGCCTGTATTTCTTCATTCATTGCTTGTTTTCAAGCATCTGGATTTTCGGTCGATATAACATCTTCAGTGATGCTGCATCTGCTCTATAAGCCACTGAAATTGCTCACCATTCCGTAGGTATATGGTGCGGAATACTTTAATTTTTTTTCCTGTTTGGGCAAATTAATGCCACAAATTCACGCAGCTTCGAAAATACTTCCGACTTTGCGCGAAGAAAATGAAATTTTCTGTATCCCAACGACTCATCTTTGAACAGGATAAAATATCGGTATCCATTCCGCGATTTAATATTAATCGGGTCACATACATCTGAATTTATTTTTTCATTAACTCGAAAATTACTTTTTTCTTCACAATTTTTATGCAGTTCTCGAGTTTGTTTCCCAATGTCACGTGTTTCACAAAAAAATCACCTTTTTCACTTGCAAGGCTTATTCCTAGTTTATTCCCAGCACATTTATTTTTTACAGCATGCATATTTATACCGAAATCACGGTCCAGAGTTCGGAGATAATGAGAACAACTTAAGTTTAATAGGATTTACGGATGTCGATTATGCAGGATTCACAGAAACTAGAAAGTCAAGAAGTGGCTTTATTTTATATTAAATGGCGCGTCGATATCATGGTCTAGCAAAAGACAAAATATCGTTGTTCATTCAACTGTCGAATCGGAATATATAGCTCTGTTTCACGATGTAATATATAGCTCTAACAGTATAATATGTAGCTTTATTTATCTCGTGGTGTAAAAGAAGCAATCTAGCTAAAAAGTATGTTAAATGACTTAAATATAAAAACTAAAACGATACTGATTTACGTCGATAATGAGACAATGATTAGAATTGCAAGTAACTCCGACGATCACAAGAGATCAAAACATATTGACATTAAATATCATTTTATTCGCGATACAATTATCCAAGAAAAGGTAAGAGTCGAACATGTCCAATCAAAAGATCAACTAGCTGATATTTTAACCAAACCTCTTACAAAGCCACCCTTTTCTTATATACGAGCTAAATTGAATAACAAAGACGATTACATTTAAGTGGGAGTGTTGAAAATATTTAGTTTTTTATAGCTCTGCGTATAATGTACGTGTCGTGCAGGTCGATGCCTGTCTTAGGCTGTTTTTATTACAGGACAGGTCTCGTTTATCTAATATTCTTTGTACACATTTAGTAAATAATTATATTGTAACTTTATAGAAATTGTGTTGTACAACTTATTCAACAAGATGTTATAAATGATTTTTTTTTCAGGTCACTAATGCACGAGAGGTTATATGTTTAAAGAAAAGCATTAGCTCTTTTTTGTCTGGCCGCGGCTTGATTGATCTGGTGTAAATGAAACTATCACGTGCGCTCCTGGAAATGAAGTTTATTCAAATTTTCAATAGGGGTATTTTGTCTCACTGAATTAACTGCGTGTGAGTAATTCCGTCTGGGATGATGTATGCCGCTACCATTCCCATCGGAAAGCTCATCAATTTTGATACATTGATGTAGATTACACATTATAATGAGAAAAAATCTACGTTTTATATACCATATATAATGCATATGCCAGTGACATTGGAGAAAGAAGCGACGGGCAGTAGATATTCATCTTTCACGGTACAAAAGAACTTCTCTGAAATCTATTTGTTCATTATCGCGTAGAAATCCAGAAAGCTCGATCTCTTTATGATCGATAAATCTACCGTATTGTCAATCAACAATGGAGGGCCATTAAAGCAGCGCTCGAGCTGAAAAAGCGCACCTCGGCCGGACAAAAGGGCAGCTGAGGGTAGCGCACCCCTTCGAAAAACTTGTCATTTTTCACGAGGCTGCCGGGCCGGCCGGGGCCTCGCGGTCGAAATGAAGCCCGGGCCCGTACAAGGAGATCAGTCGAAGGATACATGTATACGCCTCGAGGGCCGCGTCTCCGGGCCCATCGAGATCGGCGGCACGGAAGCGCGCGCGCGCGAAGACAGGAGCCGTGGAAGGAGCGGCCTGGCCGCGCCGAGGGCCGGATGAAAAATGGATTGACGTGTGCCCGGGCGCCCGCGCCCGCCAATGACGAGTACAATGCGGCCTGTGTGCGTGCGACGACCACACGCGGGAATGATAGAGTGGGCCTATGCGCTCGTCCGGTAAATGGCATGATTGATCGATATTGTATTCATAACAGCGAGAGACTTGTCATCAATCATGCCCCGCCGCGCGGATAACTGCTCCGCCGCCGCGTGCGAGCTCTGTATTATATACCTGCCCGGGCGAGCGGGGGCACGTATAATGCATCGGCCTCCCGCCTGCCCTCGCTCCGTCTCCTGCTATGGCGAATCGTGTCCGCGCCCGGAGCTCGCACGCTGCGCGCCCTTTTATTACGCTCTCCGCGGGAAGGTAATCTCAATTGATTCCTTCCGGGCATTGAGCCCAAGGGACGCCCTGCACAAAAATAATGCCACAACAATCTCTGATTGTTTAGGCTACATTCTGCCCCGCGACGAAAGGGTCAAATGCCACAACATATGGGCTGATTTAACCAAAAAGCTTTATATATACGCATGCAGCCATGTGAAAATATTAACATTTTGTAATAAAGAGGAAAATGATGTTAACGCGTCGCTTGATTTCATGTTACAGCCAACCTTGCAACAATTCAATGTTGGAGAATAGCAAAGCATTTTTGGTTCATCAATTCGTTAAGTTACACTAATACTGTTAGATCCTCTTTACAACGATTACTGTTACGATAATGCATT
Source organism: Sycophaga agraensis (assembly GCA_018906755.1). Classification (NCBI taxonomy): domain Eukaryota; kingdom Metazoa; phylum Arthropoda; class Insecta; order Hymenoptera; family Pteromalidae; genus Sycophaga; species Sycophaga agraensis. Next base: position 443,081 of record JACCIE010000061.1, on the reverse strand, counting down.
TGGGGCATTACAACGTAGAAATTACTTACTAAAATAGAAAACTATAAAGGATCCAAGTTGTTAGTGTGGATATAAGCGGCAAGTCATAGAACACGTAATAGAGCAAAAACGAATGCACTACAAAAACAGAAAGACACTGATAAATATTGTAGGAAAAAAACTGTAAAACACTTTTATATATAGATATATCTAGAAAGTTGTAATGAGCAATGTTTGCGAAAAATATCTTGTAAAAGTTTCAAGACGTTATAAATAAATGAAAAAAACTAATTAAATTTATAATATCATTCTGCTTCACTGGAAATATCAAAATTATTTATATACAGAAGACGACTCATAATTCTACTTATTAATATACATTTTACTATGAACAATTTTAAAAAAACATTTAAAAACCTATTAAGATCACGTTTAAATAAAAATCAAACTGGTTTGACATGTTAAGATTTTAGTCTAGATATTTTTTTAAATCATAAATATTATAAAATAAATACTCATCTAAATGCTTATGAAAAGTTTCAACGGTTAAATCTTTCAATCTACTAGGCTAAATTTTTAACAAGTAGAGCTGTATATACAATATCTTTACAACTGTAAAAGATAAAAGTTAAAGGTAAATCTTGAAAGATGAGATAAAAGATAGAAAATAGATAAAAAATGAAAAAGCAGTTTTCTAACAGCATAATAGATAGAGCGTCATATTTTGCTCGTAAAAAGAATAGGTGAAAAGCTATTTGTTGATATTGTCTACCGTGAAACCGATGATTCATTGCACATAAATTTTGAACACCAGCTTTATACAATTTTTCTTAATTATTTCGTATCTTTTGTACAAGAATTCTTAGTTCTCTATAATAAAAAACCCTAGCAAAAACGAATATTGTTATTACAGATAGTAATTTAGGAATATGGTCATTAGCTATGCAATTTTAATAACAATTAATAAGCAGTAATTTTGCATAAATTCGAAAATAAGAAAATCAAAGAATATTGATAATTAAATATTTCTCATAATGATCAACTATCAATTAAGTTTCTTACATTTGTCGCATATACTGTCATAAATCGCCACCTAGCGTCTCGCAATGCAACTATAACTAGTGATATACTAGGTATAAAGTTGATATTTATGTAGATAGTTGCTTTTAGATATTTTATGTGTAGCCTGTATGTTCATGTATTCGGAACGGAAAGGAATAGTAATGACGTATTTAATGAATCAAGTGCAGTAATGGTTTATCCAACTAATTGCAAAAGCTGATCCTCTTATGAAGCGTACAGAACGAACTTACCACTTTGGGGCTTTATCGAGACATACCAACGAGAAAAAAATTGGGCAATTGTAGAAATAAATCGTCATAAGTGAGCTTCTCATTTAACTTTCTAAGCTGCACATCACATGGTGGAGAAGCTGTATTTCTCAATAGAACAAAGAAGTAAAAGCTCGGCGAGGACGGAAATCCAGTTTTCGATAAAGAACACCGCGAGCGGAAGAGAAGAGTAATAAAGGAAAGAGAGCGGCTCCAGAGGAAGATCAGACGGAGAGGAGGAGTGATAGAGAAAAGGTTCGAAGGGGTGGCGCGGGCAGGAGGCAGAGGAGGAAGGAATCGAAAGCCGGGCAATTTTTCAAGGCACAATGTATATTTTACCAGATGAGCGCGCAATTCCTTCGCCTTTGCGGGCACCGTATATCTCTCTTCTGGCTCCCCGGGCCCCGTCCTTATACGCGCGGCGTTGATTTATTCGTCACCTTATACGCCCCGCTTTCCTATTTACATGGGCCCTGGGAGGCGGTGGTGGGGGGGAGGCAGGGGAGCGGGAGCCTATCCGCGCGGCGAAATATGGACTTTTCCCAAGTCCTCGGTACCTATATCACCAGGGCAGGGCGCGCGCCCTCGTGCAGGTGTGCCATTAATCTCGGCTGCCGACGGATCCGCGCGCGCGAACCCACACTTACCGCGCGCGAGCAGATAAATTCGCGGATACGCGCGGCCGTTTGACAATGTGCGTGCGCGAGAGGGATAGCCGCGGGCTCTTGGCTCTACGTGTATATATATATATGTGTGTAGGCGCCCGGGCCGTGGAGAAGGGAGATGGGGGGGGGCACTCGCACAATACCGCCGACGACTTGATATTTCGCCGCGCGAGCCGAGGAGCCGCGATGTAATCCCCTGAGAAATACCAGCGCGCGGCTTTCTAGCGCCGCGGCGAGGGTCGGAATTTATGGCTGATTATGAGTCCGCGAGAAAGCCGCACGATTTAAACACGTGTCGAACATCGCCGATTGCATTATGCGGCTTTAATTCAATAAAAATTAATTGACGTTATTTATGGGTGGCAGGCGGCGCACGGAGTAGACACTTGCTCCGGCTCTCGGGGCCAAATGTAATGGATAGGGTTACGTGACTTTTAATGGATCGTACCGCGACGCTCCTATATTTACAAGGATTGAACTAGTTGCAGCTTTTATATAATGATCGCGTTAAACTTTACTCGGATATTGGCCGTCTAATTGCATGCTAATGGTCGAATATTGTAGACTCGCGGAAGGCTAATGTCTAATTAGAAATACATTTGCTTACTTAATTTTCAATCATTGTAATTATAGTTTTCAATATTTTGATCGGAATCGTTTTAAAGCGATATGTGGGGTCATCCATAACCAAATACGCAACCGATTAACCGATTAACAGGCCGGTTTCTTCATTTTTGGAGTAGCTTTGATTACGATCGCGCTTAAGATAACGCGAAGATAGATTGAATATTAATGTTGGAAAAAGTTAAATTTTTGAATAATAATCGATAAGATGATTACATTTTTAAATTAAGGGAAACCATTTAAAAGTTCTTGCGGCATCATGTTATCTAAATTAACACTGAATGTATTATAGGAAGAAAATGAATGTTCCTCGATAGTTTGCATTTGTAATTCATCATCGATCACCTTGCGCGCATTCCAAGAGCGATTCTCTTTTCTCATTCCAGGCATGTAATGAATTATCGAAGCAGATTAGGAGTCGTAACGAGAGCGCGGTCGAATTGTCGAGGTAGCCCACGTAGGTTTGACGTGACCGCCAGCATCAATGGCATGCGCCGTACAAATGAGAAAGCGTACAGCCAAGCGGCAGAGAATAGCTGCGCTTAATACATCGAGAGCGCGCATACAATCTTGCGTATATCCCGGCAGTGGCGAGGAGAAAAAAAAAAGCTCGGTGGCAGCGGCCTGCCGCGAAGCACTAAGAGCCGTCGACGTTGATGGACTTGGGATATATATACAATGAAGAGGTGGCGCGAGGCTCGTGTCGAGAGCGGAGCGGGGGGGAGGGGCAACAAAAAAAAAAAAACCTCTCGGGCGTGTGCGGGACGGCCCTCGGATCACGGGGGCGCCGCCCACAGGCAGATATGGCGTATATACCGCGTCGTCGGCCCGCAAAAGCCGGAGAAAGGGGGGAAAGAAAAAAAAAAGGTCCGGAGATTCGGGGCGCGCGCAGACGCGGCAGGCTCCTTTGACACGCGATATCCTTGATACGCGCGCACACACACATATATATATATATAGGGAAATTCCGGGGGCGCGCGCCTGTCCGACGAGGGACGCGTCGGGCGCGGTAATCCGCTTAGCCGGCCGCGGAGACGCGCGGAAAATGCGCAATTACGGATGAAAAGTGAGAATTTTCGCCGGGGCGCCGCGACGGGGCCTGCGGGGCTTTGTTCCCCGGCGGCCGGTGTCGGGTGGCGAAACTTTGTATTGGCCGTAAGTCCCGTGACAAATGATACGCGGGCCGAGGGGCGCCGGTCCTTTGTGACGGATTACTATGATTTGTCGGGGAATCGGCGCCCAGGCCGGTAATGCGATCCCCCCGGCCCCGCTCGCTCAAATCTTTCCCGATGCCAATGCCCGCGATCCATCTCGCGCGCAGTTGGCCGGACCGCGCCCGCGAGGAAAGGAAGCCATATACACACATAGGTTAGCCCGCGGAGGTGCGAGTCCCCCGTGAAGAGTCCCGGGACAATCGGAGCCGGGCTAATATACGCGCCGGCCGGGGGCCCCGCTTGACGTCTTTTTAATTCGAGGGGAACAAAAAAAAAAAGGAAGCCTCCCCGTCGGCCCCGCGTCCCCTCCGCCCGGGGTATAAATATGCAATAGCGCTTGTCACGCGCAGCGCCTAATAATTGAATGTATAATAAAGAGGGCGTCGCGCGGTGTCATGCTGACAGGCAGACAGGCCGTCTGCGGGCCGCTCGGGAAGACGCCGCCGCCGTCGCTGCGCGCCGCCTGTCAATTTTACCCCGGGGCGTCCCCGCCAACCGCCCGCCCTTTTGCGCCGGATTTTCGCGCGCCGCCCGCGCATTCCGCCGCGATTTGCCCCGGGGCGCAGGCAATCGTCGGCCGGATGGGGGGGGGGCGGCCGATCGAATAGCCCTAATGAAGACATTGCCTGGCCGCGCGCGGGCCAAATTGAGTTGGGGCCGTTGTCCTTCACGGGGTTAATTAACGCCCGCGAGTCGGGCGCAGGCGGCTCTGTAACTCCTGTCAATTATTGTTTTAAGAGAAATCCGTTCGCGGTCGAATAATGATCGGCTTTCTGTCGTCTGCCTCTCGTCTGGCCCAGGCCGCGCGCGCCCGCCTCGCTCTGCCGACGTAATTGAAAGTCAAATGACGCATCGACTAATGCAGATTATTGGAACTTTATCCCGGGCGACTCCAGTGGTACGGTTTAATTGAAAATAGACCGCCTTGAGAAGGGAGCGGGAGGCCAGGGGCGCAGGAGCTCCCTTATTTCCTTACCCCCCACACTGCCGCTAGGCTGCGTCGATTTTCCTTTGGAAATATTAAAAACTTGGCCCGAGAACAATAAGACGAGTATGGAAATATCGATAAGATGTAACTTCCATTATTGGCTCATAATTGGTCTTCTTCGATACAAATGCTAATCGCAGATTTACATAATTATACATAGCACTATAATACCATTTTGAGTGGATTTTAAAATTCACTGTCACACAAAGTATAGACAGTGTCTAATATTTCATCGTTATACCTGTTTGAAGGCAGTAACAATTTCCTGTTGATTATAGACTATAATCTTCCAATACTTATTTATATCGTTTCTAGTATTTTTATACAATTTACAAAGACAGGGAGAGATTTATTTTTTAGCATATTTATTAATGTTAGCTCGAGACAGACTTATACATTAAAAAAAAATAAATTTCTCTCAGTACACCGGTATAGTTCTGTATAAAATCAATATATATGTATAAATCAATTATTAAGAAGCAAGAAATTGAGTTACATGTACTGAATACGTATCATTTTTGTTTCGAATTATTAATAAACCTTGCAATAACAATATAAAAGAATCAGTGCATTCGATATTTTCTTATAACATTTCTAGACATAATATTAAAGTTGGTGTGGATTGGATAGAAGAGCCAAGATGAACACCACTTATTAAATTAATTTGTAGTTTATTTACTAAAGAAAGGTAAGACAAGGTAGAAATTTCTCCTGTTCGCATTGACCGTCATTAGCACAGTGCCGTCGTGGAGCGACGTTGCCGTTCGCTGAGCTTCCCCGAGTACCGAGCTTTGTTGTCGCACCTAACGGGCTTCAAGTTCACGTTCGAGCAGCGCCTCGCGAGCTCTGAGATCATACCTATATGGCGCGCCTCGCAAGCTCCAATTTCACGCTTTCCTCTCGTTTATGCGCGGTTCGCTTGACGCGACAGGTCCTCTCGGCTCCGCGAAAAAAATTAGCGTTGATCTCCATAATTGGTTTCGTTTTATTTTTGATCCCAGTGTCTATGGCAGACATTTGAAGCTTGCGCTTTTGATTCATTGATGTTTTTATTACAATATTACACTTGCGCGTTATACGTATCGCTGAACACGCACAGACGCCGAGCCCCTTGTTTTCCTTTCTATTAATTAAAAAGTGAGCTTGGAATCGCGATTCGTTCGAGAGGAAAGCATTGAAAGCCACCTTAGCAAAAGAGCGAAAACACATATTGCTTTACGCGCATTATCGCCAGGTCATGGTTTAAATCGCTCTGAAATTACAAGGCCCGGCCTGGCACGCGAGGAGCAGGGCTTATTTGTGAAAAAGAATCGGCAAGATCCGACGATAAATCAGCGGAAGCCGATCAATAACAAGAAGGGGCCCCGGGGCGAAATGCGCATCGGGCCCCCTCCCTCAGGCGGCCCCGCCCATCCAAACAGTGCTTACATGCACCGGTGAAAATGTGACGGGTGCAAAAATCCTCGACAGCGTAAACACGGGCCGTCTGTGCGGCCGTCCAGGGCGGACGGCGTGGAGAGGATAAAGGAGCGATTCGTCACTGCCGGCGCGCGACTCCGTGGCTCGCTACGTACACACAACTCGCCTCGTTTCGAATCGAAGCAGCCTACGCATCCGTGTGTATATACGTACACGTAAATGTGTGCGCGCGCGTGTATCCCGCGGGCCAGATGACTGCCGCTCGGTCCGGCCGCTGCTCTCTGTTTTCGCACGAGGCGGAAGAAAGCCGGCCGCGGACAGCGGCTGATGGACAACGTTATTATTTTAATGCCCGCGGGGAGAATCCGAGCCGCTCGCCGCCACGCGGATATATAATGGCGGCCGCTTGTGGGCGGCCAATTCAATATCCATTTCACGCGGGCGGGCCGGGGCAGGGGGGGGGTCTGGCCGTCGGCGGCGGGATAAATAATAATAATAAAAACAAAAAAAGAAGAAGTGAGAGAGAGAGAGAGAGAGCCGAAGGGAACACATATATAGATACATATAGGAGAGAGAGAGAAGGAAAAGGAGAGAAAAAAGGAGGCCGGGCAAGAGGCCGGCTAGTGGGGCCCCCTTGACAGCTAGGCAAATACGAGCCTGACGTCTCGAATAGCTTTTATTTATTCTAGAGCGTTTATTTAGGCTGCCGCTGGCGGGAGATCGTGTTACCTGCCCCAGGGGCCTTTGAGTGGCGGCCGGGCCTGCGCGCCACCGAGCTACCTACCCGAGCTCTATGGGCGCGAGCTCAGCCGCGAGCCCCCAAAAGGAGAGCGAGGAGCCTCCCATTGTCGAGTGCGAGCCATTTTTTTTTTTCTTCTCTCTCCGGCCCTCGAGAGCCAGGCACGCCGCGCCACTGTTTGATCGCGGACAAAAGGGCGCGAACCCGCGAATCTGTGCCAGGTTGCAGGGCTGAGCCGCGGCCGAGTCAGTTGTCGCCTCGCCTTTATAACTAGGCTGCTCGCCGTTCTGGAGAGTTTTTTTTTTGAAGGAGCGCCGGGGCGCGGGAAATACCAACTCAATGTGGATAAGGTATGGCAAATCGGCACCAGTATCCACCATATCTTCTGTCAAATTCAGCAGTGATACGGCGCTGCGGGGTACGCGACGCGTTACACTCGCTGAATATAACCGAAACGAGGCAACAGGAAAAAAGAATCCTTCCAAATGTACACGCGACGAGGCTCGAAATAAAGTATCCTAGCTCGTGGAAGGCGCGGAAACGACGCGTTTCGCACCGGCGTCGCTCCAATATTGCCTTTAAAAAGGTAATCGATTGAACGTGTAATGCGAGCTAGATAGGCGGCGCCTCCAGTTGGAATATAAAAGGAAAAAAAAAAAAGAAAAATTCCTTGCCCAACTTCTTGCGCCACGGATTGCGCAACCCGCGGGGAAACCGGGAGGCCGGCCCGCGAATATTCTAATTTTCCACGGCTGACATAGTGCGCGCGATCTCGCCCCGAGTACACGCGCGCGTACAAAAAAAAAAAGAAAACCCGCGGATTAAAGCGTTAATAACTGCCGACTCCTTTGCGAAACGGCCGGGCCGTCCGCAGGGGCGGCCGGAGATAGATAATCGTTGCGTCTGTCCCGAGTCCGGGTGACAGGCTCGAGTGGAGGCCAAGGGATTTAAAGGAATCGATTGGTCGCGCTGCGAGATTGATGCCCCTACCCCCCGGGCATCGGATCCTCGTCAATTTTTCGCCCGGCGAGCGCCTATACGAGCACCGTGCGCCACTCGGCAAGAAAAGCCGGGGGGGAAGGGAGGGGAGATTGCATGCACCCGCGCGGTTATGGAACGAGGCGGTGGGCCGGCAGGCTTTTTCATCGATCACGTGTACCGCGACGTCGACACGCCGATTCGACATTGTCAAACTCGATTTGGAAAATGAGGCCTGGCTCCTCGATGCGCGCCTTCAATTATGTATCGAGCGTATAATGTACGCTTGGTACTGGCTAAACTCGACTCGGAGCGTGAAGATTGCGAGACACCAATGGTTTAATAAGATTGTTTAGAAAATAATAGTCAAACAACTTAATCAATATTATATAGTTAGAATCAATTTATTAGTACACGTTTTATACGCAGCAGAATTGATGGTTTAAATAAGCTTTCGCGTAATATCAATCGCTTTTATTTATGTTGATTTATCAGTATTCTTCATTTTTTATTCTTCCGTCTTTGTATCGATTCTTATTTTATTTTTTCATATTGATTTATACGATTTTTCACAACTTGTAGATTTTTCTTGAATTTAATTTTGCTTAGCCTTGTAGATTTATGCAGGAAATGAAATTTTTCAATTTAAATTTTACGAGCGCCCTTAATTCGATTGTTAGAAAAATTTACGAGATGTCGTATTCTGATTTTAAGATCAAAATTCCGAACTTGTTAACATCCACCTATATCGAGCAATGAGAAGGAAAGAAAAACCGCTTCGCTGTATAAAATTATTTAGAGGAAGCAAGATAGTGAAAGTTGCACAAAGGACATAAAGTATCAGACACCGTTAAAATTCATGAAGGGCCACGCCCCCCCTTGTCCCGCGGCACCATGTAAGAATTTCATCAAGTTTACATTAAGTTTGACAAAGGTGGCGCGCGCGGAGGAGCGACGACGCAGACGATGCGCGCCTCGACGCGGCAAGGGACGGCTCGTCGCGCCCGGTCAAGATGAATAATGCATCTGGCGCCGCGCGAAAATCCTCGATTGCGCGCGTGAATAGGTGCCGAGGCCCCAATCTCCGGGGCTCGCGCGTGCCCTGGCTCGGCCCGCGCGGCCTCCGGATCACAATGCCGAATGCGCCCGGCCATTTCTCATCCCCTCAATTCGACGTCCTTCTTACTTGTGTGGGTATATTGTACGTTGCGGCTTGCGCGCATGCCAATGCACGTGTGTATATCCACAGGGCCGAGCGGCTATTGCCGATGCGTCTTCCAGGCTCGAAAGAGCATTGCCTACGTGTACACGTACGCGCCGCAGGCCGTTGTATTAATTCTGGCCGAATGCCGCTTCCATTTCGCGGGCCATTTGCCTGACTCGGCAATTAATTCCCAAACGGCCTCCAAAACTGAGCCCAAAAGACCGAGTAGCTAAATCAATAACTTTCGATTCATATTTCATTTTCGTTCGCTTTCATCGTTTAAGTGACTCTGCATGTACTTTGCAAAACTTACTTTGACTTTGAATTAATTGCTACGTTTGCGTCACGCGGAGACAAACGTTTCATTATTAATATTCGAAAATTTCTATCGTTCCTATTGAGTATTAATCGCCCTCATATAATAGCAAATTATTTCACGCAATAGACAACCAATAATAGAATTATTATTAATTAATAATCTTTGTTATATAACAGAGCACTGAGTAGGATGTAATAACAGTATTTGAAATCTGAATTGTTTAATTTTTTTTAGCTCATAATGCGTTTGATATATGGTACTAATTGGCTGTTATTTAGTATTATATTCTATAATACAATTGGTGGGCTGCGAATCTGCGATAATCTTCAATGGCTTTTTTATTTGAAAGAGCTATCTACAATCTGTATAAACAATGATATATATTCCAAAAATGTAGTATTAAACAATCGTAGTCAAATAAACGTTGTAAAAATAATTGCAAGAATCTCCCGGTATTTATGTAACAGTGGAGTAGCTGTAACCTCTGTACAAAGTTTAAGAAGGCTCGAATTGTAGCTTCCAGCGAAGAATCGGAGTAAATTGGCACTTGTAACACCTAACGGACACAATAAGGAACAGCCGGATGGCCAAAGAAAGGAGGAAGCAGAAGAAAGCGCGGCTAGAGGACAAAAGGCAACAGCGGATCCCGGCATCATCCGGCTTTGAAGTGGATTTGAGGAGCTCGCCGTCACGGGGGAAGCGTTTACAGGCTCGTCCGGTCGAAGGCGCTGCACCGGGAGCCGGGGGGATGTGGGTCCGATCGGATCGTCATCCGAGCTCGAGCGGCTGCAGAGGCGGCACTCGAGGCCGCGAGGGCAAAGGGGAAGCCCGGCTGGAAAGGGGGGGGGCTAAGGGAGGCCCCCGCCGCCCGGGCGAGTTGAGCCGGTGGCGCGTCAACGTCAGGCGCATCCATAATCTCTGGTGCAGGGCGCGCCTAATTCCCCCTGACGTGCTCTTTCGCATGCGCCGGCCGCCCGTCTACATTATTATGTGTCTCGGGCGCGCGCCAACCTCCCGGGGCGCGTCCGAGCGCGAGGGGCCGCGTATATACGTGCGCGCGGATAGCCGCGCTTCCCTGTCGCGCCCCTGTCACTCGGCGCATCGAGACCGCGATTGATGGCGCCCTGAGCGTAATTGTTACGAGCAGCCAGTCTCTCTCGCCGCCCCAAGAGGCTAGTCAATCAATATTCAACTCGATGGTAATGATCCGCCGAGTGGGGGGCCTGCCCCTGTCGCCTCCCCGGGCACCACCCCACTGTATGCGTCTGTGTGTGCGTAGGTCCGCTCTGTGGCCAAGCCGACTCACGACTCGCCGGCCGACTTCGCCGATGCGTTATAATCGGGGGTAAGGTGACTGATTGCCCGCCGTACTTTATTCAATTACGAGGGGCGCTTTGCTCTTGGACTCTACCTATATATGTATATACATATAGTATATATATATATATGTGCTGACGAGGACCTTTGCCGACCGTTGCCAACCCTCTGCTGCCCGATCGATTAGACGGCTCCAGATGCTCAAATTTGCGGCCTTACCAGCTCCCACCAGACTATGCAAATGCAATTAATGCGCGAATCCCGCGTAATGCGCCTAAAAGACTGTAATTTCAGACGTACCGAATGCATTCATGGCGCCCTACGACTATTTACATTACAAGTGCCGCTTGCTTTCTTCTCCCTCTTTTTCCCTCGTTTGCACTAAGACTTGTTCTTCCAAACCGATGATCGGGTTACAACGGCTTTTATTATCAACGACCACTGTTATAATATCGTTTTGAATCCATAGGCTGCGGATTAAATATGTTTCGGCTTATGCCTAATTCGCAATTGGGCTTGGAGTTTTTCAATTTTTTCACTAGATTAAATATTTTTACAACGTGCTGCAAACCAATATTGGGGTATTAAAAACGAGATTTGGTTTCCATATACGCGTTGCTTTTCAATGCAACTGTCTAGAGGCAATACATTATCTTTCCGCTTGTCAACCGTATATCTTGTTTGCTTTAAAATTATTTTGAAGACAAATACAATAGTCAAACAATGGTCCCGCTCGTCCCGGACATCCGCACTGAAGCTGTTATGACAGATGTTGTTTGAAAATCTAATCCAGCTGCTTTCGCAAACTTGTTCGATCCCCTATGCGGTTACCAAAATTGTTATCTCCAATTTGTATGCTATACACATAAGGTTCTAAATTTTTATTTGAGCGCGTATATTTGAGCAAAGACCTCAGATCTCACTTCCGATTTATTCTGTTTGAAAATGAATAATATATACATAAAATATCACGAAAATCTGTACATTTGTCTATTTATACTTTTAGTTTTATTAAAATCTTATAAATATTAACAATGAATGTGATATACGATACGTCACCATCATTGAATTGATATAGAATTTTAATAATAAAATAATAACTTATTCAATGCACTGTTTATAAACATGTATTTTCAGATTTAATATTAATAAAAATAAGTAATGCATACATTTAGATCTATACTTTTTAAACAAAATAATCACTTGGTGTCTTTCCAAGATTTTTACCTGAGGCAAATAATATGAAAATTATTTGAAACTAGATAAATGAATTGAATTAACGAACTGAATAATCTTTATGTTTATGTCTTGATGTAACTATATTACATTCAGTGAACATTTATTATTTTACTTTAGGTAGCTTGTTATAGTGTAGGTATAACGTGTTTAACGTTTTTCAGTTTCATGCAGATTGGATATTCTGACAGTTTTTATATTTTAAGCATTTGCTCGCACGTGACATAAGATAGTGTAACTGATTCTCATTCTAGATATTGCTATCTGATTTCTTATATTAAATTTTTTGAAGCAAGAATTTTACGAGGTGTTTATAAATTTTATTTTTATTTTTTGAGTTGACTTTTGATTACCAAATTGATTGCGTTACTTTTCAACCGTTGGCCGACTCGCTTTTATTTTACTTTTATTAATTGTTTACATGAATTCTTTGCTAATATGAATTCTACTGGTGATATTTCAGTTGCATTTTGTTTAGTTAATACACCACGAAAATGGCCTCATTGTTATCTTGATTTATTAAATCATTTTTGATCCTATATCGATGTGAATAACGTTTTTATTTTTTTATCTTATTATGCGATTACAAGTGGAAATATTTAAAATTATTAAACTGGATATTAATATTTTAAGGAATACAAAGCATTTACTGTAACTATTATAACAATGATAGATTAAAAAGAATTGAATTCTCAAAGTGCGAAATAAATGGTGCTGTTAAATAAGTAAAAAAGGTCAATATTCAATCAGACAATTAATTCAATATCACGATACTATAAGTTTTGAATAGTCGTAGTTTTCTATTCTTCATTTGGGGTAAAGTATAAACAGCATATTTGATTAGCTAGACGTACAAAATTGACAATCATTCTCATGATTAGTGATTTATTCAATTCGCGTGCGAGTGAAGAATGCAATATAGATTTGCAAAAGCGTAACACTAGACTATAATGCCGCGGGTGCGGCTGTATGGGCGCAGGCAGATTCTGGGAAAACAGCAACACAAAGCCCTAAAAAGAAAGAAATAATTTGTGACAGCTTTATCTGCAGGCTGTATTCTATAGCGAGTGAAAAATGAAAAGAAACGGACGGAGCCGTCTCGCGTGCAGCCGACAAGCGCCTGTGCGCGTCTCTCTTTTCAGGACCGAATCGCATATATACAGTGCAGATGCGCGGCAAATATATCCGACGTCTGAAGAAGCGTCGCACGGGTTTCGGGCAGGGTGCGCGCCGCGAGAGGGAGAGATTAGCATGTAAATGAAGCCGAGTTCCCGTCACAATGCGACCTAATCTCGCGGCACATTATGAAATATGACTTGGCCCGTGGAGGGGTTTGTCAGTCAGCCCTTGACGCGCCGGAGCCCCACAGTCGCACGGCGCGAGCCCCCGTGCATGCGCCGCGCGAGGCTAGCTATGCGGCCCGACTGACGCTTCAATGGAAGACGCAGGAGGAAGCCGTGCATTATTTATGCGGCGCGCGGCTCGCGCCCGTGGACCGGCTCCCCGGACGATTGGCCAATCGGCGCGATCGAGTGCCGCCTGCGTTCGCCGCGAGGGAAATCCAAAAATAAGAACAAAAATGCTCCCCACCATTGCGACTGGCCGATGCGATAATTGATCCGATTGCAGGAGGACAGGAGGCAAGAGGCCAAGCCTCCCGTGCACCTTTGACGGCGCACGCGTCGTAATTTGCAAAGGGGAAACTCGACAAAGGAAGGAATCCGCGGGTGGAAAGAAACGCGGGTCGGGTCGAGTGGAAAAAGCCGGGCGGCGGAAAGGTGTCGTGGCAGGTTCCGGAAAGAATATATAAAGCCCGACGCGACGCTGGCGGCCGCGAGCGCCGGAGAAAAGCGAGTGTCGAAAAGCCATTTCCGTGAGCTGGCGCGCGGACTCGCGTCCACCTGAGTGGCATAAAAAGGACGTGGCTGATGGAAGGCTAAATAGCTCGGCGTGTCGTGACACGCGCGGAACAGTGCGCCCGGTGACCGGCAGGCCCGCGTCCGGCAGCCCGGCAGCCTTTCCTTCCCTGCTGCCCCCCCCCCTCCCGACGCTAGCGCTCTGCCTGCTCGAGCGAATGACAGCCTCGCGACAAGTTGACATGTTTGTACAGAAGCCGCACAATGCCCACGGGGAGTAAGAGAGATAGAGGAGCGAGCATTAACGAACACAGCCGAGTCCTCGTGTGTCGCTCCCCGGCGCGCCTCCGCCCGGCTTTGAAGAGGATAAAATGCCGCGCCACCGCCGCGGGAGAACAAGAAGAAAATGGTGTCGACTAGATGCAATGCAATGAGATAAATCGAGTTCAAGAGTCTACTTTTGCGCAGGAAATGCCGAGGGGAATGCCTAGGTGCAACTCTCTGTCTAACACCTGTTTCGCACCGCTCTCTCGGCTGTATAAGTTTTTCTATGTGTCGCTACTACTATTTTTTATGCGCCTGCATCTATACTACGTGACAGCTAATATGAACAGTCTCTAAATTATTAACATTAAGCGAATTGTCCGGTCATCGATTTTACAATATCTTGATAGTAGTTGTATAATGCCCCGATAGCATGATTTATAAGTAGATAATGCATTAAAAACACAACTCATGAATAATTGCGATAGATCGATCAAAGAAAGCGGGATTTACTTAACTGATTCGAATAAATAGAACTAAGATCCTAATTAGTTTCATTTAATTCAAATAAACATAATTAATGAATCTCGATTCATATCAAATAAAAATATTTCTATTTCTGATAATAAGAAGCTAATTCTCATTCAGGATAGATTTTATGTTCTCTATACACATACAAAGATTTAATATAAGCAAGATATTTCTCAAACATTTGAGAAACGTTTCATGCAATATTCAATTCAGCAAAGATTGTAAGTAAAATATTCGTTTTATCAACTTCCTAAGGAAAATCAGAGAATATAAATTAAAATATTAATTAATTTGTTTCTATAGAGTTCTTTTACACTTCTTTGTGCAAGACACTGCACGAAAAAAACTTACTATATACTTACTCTTAAGATTGATGAACACGGATATTTTCGGATACTGTATCAGGCTCCTAGCATAACACAATTAACACAAATATAAAATAGTACGTTTTTCCTCACGTAATCCACAGATTTAAATATACGAGTTTTATCTCGAGCTTTATTTTAAAGTATGCATCAGTTTAATTAAAAGTCCAAGAGATGTATGTATTTGTGTTACACGATGACTTTTTGCACAAAAACACAAGATAATATCTGTTTTAACTGTTGTAAAGTATTTTTTCTGACGGATGAAGAAAAATACATGGATATTAAAAAATTATTATTAATTAAGTCAAATTAAAGAAATTTGATAAAGTTTATATCAAGCATACTTTTAAAATAATTTAATAATAAAGGTGTTCTTTTAATTATATGCACAAACTCTTACAATGTGCAACATAAAAAAAAACTTATGTCAAATAAGAAATTCAGACGTGGAGACTATTTGTTGAGAGTACGAGTGCAATACTTGATATCACTGAAATGGATATGAAACTTTGAACTGAAGTCGAGACTGAAGTTGTAAACCGCACCTGTTATGTGTTGAACAGAGTAATCCTAGAGCGAGGAGGATCTGAACTTCTTTTAAATAACTCTTGGAAAAACTATTGTACTGTACAGCGGGTTTTAAATTTATGAAGATACTCGGTAATATATCATATGATAATGTGCCAAAAGAAAAATGGAAGTATACTTTGTCTAGACCTTGATTTCGGTTAGTAGGGAGAAGTTAGAGCGAGAGTTAGGGCCGCGCCATGCAGTCACATACGTTTAAATTTACATAATGCTTTGTGAAATAAATACATCGATTATTATTCAGTTTATATAATTTAGACTTAATAAATGTATTATTAAAGTATATTGAGATTAAATGAAAAAAGTCAAACGATTAGGAACTAGAAGAATTTATATTATAAATGATTTTTTATATTGTAAATAAACACGGAATATTTTGAAAATGTTGTCAATACTATGGTAGAAATCTATACGAACATCTCTCGAAAGAAAATTGGAAATCGTCCAATTTGATGCAATAGAAATCTCTTTTATATATAAATTTAGAGGGAATTTTATTAAAATAACTGAAAGCTACATTCCAGATAGGATACAAAACTTATCTTTTATAGCTGTGATTAAGTTGTTACAGCCTCAAGCAGATACCGCATCTTTCGAGATGAAGCTTGAAATAAGTTTTTCACTTTCGTTAAAAACTTCCTCTGATAAAGAGACAGGCCATACAGTGTATTTGGTATCATAGATTAACCATTTCACGTTGATGAGTGAAGAAAATCAAATGTACCCTTTTGATATTCTAAACGATACAAGCATGAGTTTATTACGAATGCAGTAAATTAATGTGTAATATTAACCAAATATATTCAAAGTATTCTAAAAAAGTCTTTACACGAGAATCTACGTTCTTATTCTTGAAATTATTGACTTTCATATTTTCTTACTGAGCTTTCAATGTAGAAATGTGATTAAGTTATTTACGAGGTTATTTATAATTAACTATGATTAAAATACGATTACCTTATTTTGACCCATATGCTATATCATTGATTAATTTAAAAAGATAATAGTAAATTCTATTAAATTTTGATTGTAAAAATAGATTTGAAAGTAAATTTACTCATAATTAATTTCTTTGTCATGGTATAAGAATAATTAATTCTTCAGCTAAATTGTAAATTTCTTACGGTTCCTTTAACACAATATCAATCAACAGTGTGGCTTGATTGATTAAATGAAAGAAGTCTTTAGACTTGTTTAGCTTAAAAACAGCAAAGGCTGATACAATGTGAAGGTTTAAAAACGAATTGAAATCGTCTTAGAGTTTTTCCGACATAATAAAAACATATTGATTATGTGTAATAATTTTTAACATGTTATTTGTTGTAGATACATATCCTTGTGTACGTTATGTTCGTATGCATATACAGTACAATATAATACTAGATCTACAAAGTCAAAGTTCCAGTTTATTTATATGCTGCATGACTTAAGAGAAAGTTTTATTAAAATATATACACCCAACATGTATTCTAAAATGCTAGTGTCTTCGTTAAAATACATATTTTATGTTTTACATTAGCTTATATAAAATAAAATTTACCAAGGACTACATTTATTTTGCAGAATATAAGTTACACCGCATTATCTCGTAAGACTGAAATATTTGTTTAAAAACTGAAATTAAACGAAATACTATAATTTGAACACATCATAAAATTTAAAAATAATTTTTCATAAATTACATAACAAATTCAACATATTTTACGTTGCAAAATAGTTCGCAATGAAGGATTATTTCCTCGATTATTTCCTCTCAGTATGTTAGCCGAGAGAATGCTCACTTACTTTAGGGAGGACATTTCCTGAGTTCCAAGGATAATATCTCGGGTGCACCCGTAACGCAGTCGCTCGAACCACGATTCTAACTGACTCAGTTTCTTGTCCTACGCCGAGGATCCAATTCGTGACATAAAGCAGAAAATCGTTCTCCGGTCGTTCGATAGGAAAGTGTCGGTTTGAACTACTTTATTTCAAGTATCTAAAGTTTCCTAATTAGTTAGAACGTT
The DNA here is from genome assembly GCA_018906755.1 of Sycophaga agraensis. Classification (NCBI taxonomy): domain Eukaryota; kingdom Metazoa; phylum Arthropoda; class Insecta; order Hymenoptera; family Pteromalidae; genus Sycophaga; species Sycophaga agraensis. The sequence continues at coordinate 425,455 of JACCIE010000061.1, read as the reverse complement.
TTATTTATTTCTATTTCACATACCTTATTTTGTGCATTTCTTGTTGAGATTGTTATAAATAATTTCATATAAATATTTAAAAAAATAGTTTTATTTTGAATCAAAACTCGATCGAAAGTGTAGTGTATGATAATATATATATTCATACGTTATTTTCAATATTGTATATTTCAATTTAAGTTAGTTTATTTCTAATGCCTTTTAACAGCTTATCGGTGGACATGTGGAGCGTTGAATGAAAGTCGGGAACAAGTTTCTCTTTTGTTCTGTCATATTTGTAACGTGTTTGTTAAAATAAACCAAAGTGATGAATAATATTTTTGCATGCGCACTTTAGAATAATGATCGTTCCTCTGTTTAATTAAAATTTTCTTTTAAAAGCTGAGGACGCATCGTTAAATAAAATATATGTATAAGCTTTGCATGTAAAGATAAATATGCATTTGTGTAAAAGAAATTCTTACCAGTATACAAATACTTTTCAGCCAAGTCGTATTCCCGCTGTAATATATGCCCGTGCCCCGCTTATGCGTATGCGGCATTTTCTGATATCTGTATAGTCATTTTTATTAGGCATAAAATTATTTGAATGGTCATTTATATTCTAGGGAAGACATAACGAGGTACAATTTTTTAACATATTCAGGCGTAAACTCCAGAACTTTGCTATTATGTGCGCCTCTATTCCGGCATAAATGTAAAGCAACGTTTGGTACCTCATTATATAGATGGGGAGCGCGCGGGGAAAGCCGAAGAGGAGCAGAGCCGGGCGGAATCGAGGGTAAAGCGAGAAGTTGGGCCATTCGCATTCAGAGGCACACACAAAGGCATCGCCATAAAGCGGAGGTAAAGATTATCGCTCGCTAAATCACGCTTTATCAGGAAAAACCGCGCAATATCCGTTCGTCTTGGCGGGTCCGGAATGGTAATCGGGCACTCGGGGGGGATATGTGCGCGCGCGCGAGCGCTCATACTTGTGTACTCGAGTGGCCGGAAGACCAGCCGAAAAACTGGAAAGAGCGCGAGAGGAAGCTCGGGGCCGGGGGGGGGGGGAGGGTGGAATCCGGGCAGACATCCAGATCTCGCCTATCGGCGGACGATCGCATCCTCCTCCTCGCGTGCGTATGTGTAAATGTACACGCATACATATAGGGCTCGTGGCGAGGCACGCTCGCTTTCCGCTTCTTATTCCGCCGTTTTGCTCCTTGGCGCTTTTATACGGCGACCTAAAAATCCAATCCAAAAGTTGCGGGAGAGCGAATCGATTTCGTGGGAGTGGACGCCTTCTTTCCGCACTTTCGTTCGCTCGTCTGCTCACTTACCACCCTTGCATAATGCTAGGAAAGCTTTTCTGAACATTACACTTGATACTGCAATCGAGTACGCGGTCAGCGTTACACGTCATCCGATTAAAGCGACTTTACCAAGAACTTATCTTATTTTAAAATATATGAAATTAAGTTATACATTATGCAACTATGATTAAAAGTTGTCATCCGCGCTACAAAGCATCTTGAAAAAAATTAATACTACAAGAATCGAGCACTATATTAACATAATATAGCAATAAACTTCTAATTAACTTCTTATTCATTTTTCAAATTAAATTAAATTTTTGTGGAATGAATTTCACTGTACAGAGTGATTATTACTCGAAGCTATAGGCAAAATACAGCCATCGGCTGGATTTCCCGAGAGATTTCCGCTTCAAAAAGTTTAAAGAGAATAGTTATTTCTTTGTTTTAGTAAGATTACCATACGGGTAAAACTCATTTCACTTACGCAAATAGTTAAATTCAGAAGGATTATGCCGTAGAGGCAGATAATAGCAAGTGCCTTAAGTAAGCGCACGACGCATGAAAGGCACTGTAAAATAGTAAGAGAGGAACCATAAATCAAACGAGTGTACAGTGACTATTAATTTAGGCTCTTATCGTGCCCTCGGGCCGCGGCGCCTCCGCCAAACAATTGCCAAGATGCCGGCGATTGGGAGGGGGCGCAAGAAAGAAAAAAGGCGCGACAGTAGTCGGCGGGGCCGCGTAAAAGGAAGCGAGGCTGCGGCGCCCGAAAGCGCCAGTTTGCGGGCAAGAGCTCGGGGGCGCGCGAGAGCATAATAACGAGGGCCGCCGGCGCGGTAAACAACAAACTTGGCCGCGGAATTGCCGGGAAGGAGGGCCTCGGGGAACAAAAGCACCGAGGGCGCTAAGAACCTACGCCCCGGCTCAAATGTATACACACACAGCGCGGGATTGCGCCGCGTAAAGAAGCCGAGGAGCGGGAAAACTGTTTGCGTGCGCGCGCGCCCATAAGGGCCGGCCGCCGGCTGCTAAGTGCTCGCCCCGAACCCGCTGTTTTTCCGGATTTTCGCCCTGTGGGTTATGTGTGTGTGTGTGTACCCGACGCCCTGGGCCCGCGGATTTATAATCGGCCGAGTTTGCTTCGCCGCGCGGGGTTGATCGCTCGTTTTTCGGTTAATCCGTTGGGGTTACACGGGACGAGCGGATCGCGATCCCGGCACGCGCAGGTGTTTGCGTTTGCGAGGCCAGCTGGGCTTTTCATAGTTGGATTAGTTACTTTGCGCTTGTAAGTCTTGCGCGGCCGGGCCTTTCCCGCGTACATGCAAAATCACTTTCCCGTAATCTCTGTGTGTTTCGCCGCCTGCAAACAATTGAAAAAGTTGGAAAATTAATTGAATTTTCGTGAAACTCGAGCGAGTCGAACCCCACAACTTTATATACGTCCGTTTCCCCAGGCTAATGTTTGCCTCAACGATACCGCAAGGACGCATAAAAGTATGTGCGAACGTGACTATCATAGTCGATGCTTCCTACTCGATATGTACGATAAGCTCGACACCATTTGGTGCGCATCAACCCACGCCATTCCGCGAAACTACCTTTTATTACTGATTTCTTGGAATGTTCTCTAATGCCCGCTAATGTAGTGATCACAATTTATCACTCATCTCTTACACATACACATCGATGCGTCTGCTAATGATTGATTCGATCGAGTTATCAAAAATTCTTTCCGCGTCATAACACTCGGAATCCCGCAATATCTTCCTAGTAAATCCGCGCTTCTTCGTAAATCGCAAGGCTTCCTCGTACATTATACCGTTGCCAGTGCAGGTCTACGTTAAATCGTAGAATTCGAAAACTAGCGCGTCAATCGTCAAACCGGAAATCCCCGCGTAATCTTTTCAATCTCGACCTCGCCCTCCTCAAGGAGGACATACTTAGTCGGCCGACGCAACGGCGCATTCTAACGCGCCGAGCCGCCCTTAGCATACTCATGGAAATCGCGCCTCAATCTCCAGTCGGGGTAGACGCGCGCCCGTGAAAACGTCGGGCGAAGCCCCGGCGTGGCGCGCCGGCGGAAAAAGATAGCGGGACAAAATAACACGTCTGCGATAGGGCGCCAGGGGACTCGGGACCAAGTTTTCCCCATTGGGCGGTAGGCACGAGACGCCGGCCGGCAGATAAGCCGCCGGCCTTTTGACGCCCTATCGCGCGACATCGCTCACAAAGGACGGCGCCCTGTTTTTTTTTTCTCCGCGCGCCTCGCCGGCACACAACCTCCCGCCTCGTGGTCTATTAGTCCCCGCGACGGCGGACTCCCGGCTTTCACGGGGCCCTCGTTTCCGCTCGGTCCTCCTCGCGCCGCGGGAAGCGCCGCGTAATCGTACGTCATTCCGGGGCATTGTGCGAGGCGCCTCCGCGAGCAGACGTCTTCTCGGACCTCCTCCGCGTCCTCGGCCACTCGTATATACGGCGCGGGATTCTAAGGACTCTTGTGCGGAAGGTGTACCCGTGCAGTTGCTCTCTCCGCCGACGCTCGCAGGAAGAGCCCGGGGCCTTTTTCCGACGATTTACACTCGCTTCCTTGTACAAGCTAGATTTATAAGAGAAACCGCCTGTTTCTATGGCGTATTCTTCGGCTCGTTCATAAATTCAAAATTTATCCATTAATGCATATTTCAGGCGCAAAATTTACCGTCACTGTCTCCAAAATGCAGCTGCTGAAAACAACACTGATAATATGTCTAGCCCACACTCATGACTCTTCAAAGTCGTTCGTTATTAAATTATTTGTGCCGTTTGATAAAGAATATAAATATATTGCATTAAAATTATTTATCTTCTTTAAGCATTGTAATACAAAACTTTGTGTTTTTTCATTTACATGAAATTGCAATCGAAATATATTTCAATCTACTGGCAGTATATTTTGTTCGCTTCGATTTTTAATTATATAATTTTTATGCTGATTTGAAATGAAAATAATTTTAGTTACTGCTAAATGCTCTAATTCATTTAATGAAGTATTTATATGCGAAATCTCTCGAAGATACTTCAAAGGAATTAGAACTATAAATCTGAATAAAGATTGATATGTACAAATACCTCGATAAATACGCATAGAAATTCAAATAAAAAAAATTTCATCTTAATTAAATAAGAAATACTGACGGTCTTAAGTGCTTTTAATAATGAATTATATTATAGATCACATAAAAATTTATTTTATTTTAATTTTATGTTGCAATGCGAAATCAAATTAAATTAACTTTCTAAATGTACTTGACGTTCCATAATGTGCTAGCCGTTAATAAAATTAGCGAGCAAAGATTTAGAAACACATGAAGCCGACAAAAATAAATGTTTTTATGTAATAATTTCAATACATTATTTGCAAAACATATATGCGCTTGTTTGTTCACAAATGCCTACTTAAGCTTATGTATAATTCGTTTCATCATTTGCTTTCAAGAAGTTTTTTCATCGCTTTAAAAGTTTCCTCGATCGTAAAATAAAATCAAGATAACAACAATTACTATTATTATTTCTCTCTAAAATAGCGTATCGTAGATTATAAACAAATAAATATTGCAAAGTATAATATTTTATCGTCAACTAGTCGCTATTTAACAGTTAATCGTTGATAAACAATTGAGGTCGTTAAAGCGCATGCATATAAAATTGTGCGAGGGAAACTTATATAATGGCCGCACGAGGATGCAGCCGCAGTCCTAAAGCGCTTTTAACTTTAATCGAAATTGATCAATTAAAGACAATATAATTTATTCAAGGTGAGTATAGATAGTTGAGGTTGCGGCGATATCGCACATCTATATATGCATTTTCGGAATTTTCGAAACTGGGAAACATTCTGGGGTCTCGGGCGTGCGGCGTCATTGCCATTCCTGGAGGGCTCGACATTTTTCGAAATCCGCAAGATGAGAAGTACGGAGAGCAGGAATCCCGAGGAGGAGGGGAAGCGATTACCTCGGGGCGCGCCTCAAGTACCTTCGCGTGACGCGGCGCGCGCTGTACGTCGTCAAGCCGCGCGATCCGACGGGAGCCATAAATTCACGGCGAGGCGGCTCGACTTTCGGAATCGGATAATAATAACGATCGGCCATTGTCTCCATTCACCGGGGAAATTTACGGCCCGGCGCGCGGGCCACGCCTCGAAAATTCGGAAGAAATTAGGGGAATTAGTCGCACGAGCGCCCGCGCGCGCACCGCCCCCACCCGATGGCCCGCCGAGGACATTGTCTACCGGGCGGCCGTCATTAGTCATCGAGCGGGGATCGTGGGTGTGCGCGCGGAGGCGGCCCCACCTGGCCGGGGCTGCAGCGCCAAATCGTCCCCGCAATAGCGGATTATTGCGGCCCGGGGGAGGGGGGAGGGCAAGCGGCCACTGGGGACTACCGGGAGATAATCTTAATGAGGCGCGCCGGGGGTTAGTCCGCCTCCTCTGCGGGGCCGTGAGCGGATCGCCCGGGGATTGTCGACACCCACCGTTTTGGGTTTTTCTGGTGGCAGGCGCGAATGATCCGAGGCGCGCTTTCAGACCTGGCCAGAGACCTGAGCCGCAGCTTCCCCGAAGTCTCGCTTCGCTCTGGATTTTCCAGCCTACGAACACCCTTCAGAGATACTGATTTCGGCGTGGATTATGCCGAACGCCCATTATGCTTTTAGCTCTACTCCATGTTAATGTTTTTGGTTACATATTTCCTGCCTGCTTTTTACCATTTTTCAACATTATTTTATTCACAAAGATTATAAATATTCATTAATTATATGTTTTTTATTCAATACTCGTACTCGTTATTGAGAAAAGGTAGAGTTGAAAATAGCAATAATATAGCCAACATGTTATTTTGTAATAGATTAGCTAAATCTATTACTATTATTATTGCAATGTTATAATTAAAAAAATACGTTAAGTTCTACTTTTCGACGCATCTTTATTAGTTTAAAGTAAATATTTTCAATTTTAAGTAAAATTTTTTGCATGGAACATATCTACAATAATACTACATAACGTCTCATGAATTTAACAAAAATTCATTTTTCATTAGTTGATGAATCTTGAAATATTCTTAATTTGAAAGTTTTGTTTTTTTTTTATCGAACATAAAATCTACATGTTATAAACACCGATAACCAATTATTCTTATATAATAATTTATATATACAAATTAAAAATATATTGTTCAATTACTTGTATATATACAGCAAGGAAATCGTACTATAATTTATACACAATTATTTTATAATTAATACTTTTATGTGCATTGATCCTATTTATACTGGATATACAGATGATACGCATTAGATTATTTGCAATATGCGAAAACTTCTACTTTGATAATCATTAAAAATATTGTAAATACATGTAAAAAATTAAACACACTATTAATTTTTAATACGTGCAAGATTAACAATGATTATTTAAACAATTTAATAAAAATACTTTTTAGAGAGTTATCTCCTTTTAGTTGAATTATTAAAAAAATTATACGCATTAAGATCTTTATCGTTCGCATTTCTTTTATTTAATTATAATTGTTATCACAGTCTGGATGACTGCACAATTTCCTCAGTGTTGAATTATGGCAGCGCTTAAATTAACCCGTAAAATTGTTTTTATATTGTATTGTGATATTATAAATCTGTTTTTTGCATAATACTGTTGTAATTTATGCTGCTACGTTATCATTATTTTCTTTCAAAATATTTTAAAAAACTTCACTCCATGCTTCATGCTTGTCCTCTAGACCTATACAGCAGTTTCTTTGCCTCGAGCCATCAGGCATGATGTAAAAAAGATGACTTACTGCTTTAGGTACTTAATATACTGTTTTAATTTACATGTACAAAACAGTTTAAGCTTTTTTTAAATATGAAACGATAATATTTACAAACCTCGCAATAGTTTTATCTCTCAGAGTATATATTGTTAAAAGTTATATAGACTAGTTGCACTCACTATTATATTCTGTAATTTCTGTTTATATGATTATCTTGTTTTAATGTTATACGATTTGACTAATCACAAAGAATCAATTGACAAAAATTCCGTTTTAATCTGTATTCGAAATTAACTGCATGCTATAAAACTGTATAAGCCAGATGTAACTCGTACATGTCGCGTATGCCCAATATATATATATTCCAATTCAACTTTCACAACGCGATAGCGAGACTTTCATGAAATTCGAGGTGACGGCTCAACAATTATCTACACACACAAAATAAAAAACCCTTCAACTTGACATTTCAGACAACGGCTGACCCTAAATGCTAAAGCAAACTTCCCCCACCAAGGTTCGCCGAATTTGGATTTAAATAAGCGCGCCACGGAGATCCCGGGAGCTGCGGACCCGCCAATGGCGTAATCTCATTACTGGCTCCCCCCATGCCAGGCGGCTTCCCACCTCCCGCCGAAAATAATGCGCGCAGTAAGCCTACGTATCCGTTTTGACGAGGCCTGCGGCAGCCATGCCCCGCGTCGGGGTAAGCGCCGAAGACAGGGAAAACAGGCTTTGCATCTCGGTTCTCGTCCGTCAATTTGGGGGCCGTCTCCCTGTCGCCTCGGGTGCGCATATACATAAGCGTGAGCGCGCACCAGGTCTTACCTCGCAGCCCGGCCATCTTAATAGGAGCCGATGGCGGGTGTCAACGCGCCTGTCACCGTCCGCTATATGCAATCGCTCGCCAGCGCCTGTCTATTATCTTGCTTGCCGGCGACTGATCCGACGTTTCACTATCCCACGTGTTGAGCGAAGCCGACGATGTACGGCGGTTGGGTCATACAGAAGAAATAGACTGATAAAATATACCTCGACAAACTAATATTATATGGTATAAAAATATCCGGGGAAAAACACCTACTTTAAATATTTATTTAAACTTATTTATTATTTGATAAATATTATTTAAGATTGTAATTATAGTGTATTTTAAATAGAGCCAATAAACAATAGGAGAATTATTTATTTTTTATGCGCATGTATCAGGATGTTTTTAAAAAGTAATAATGTAAATCTAGTTCATAAAAACCAGTTGTAAAATATATTATTTAAATTTTAGTCGCATTGCTTGTTTTTTGTGGAGCTAATTTTGATTCTAATTACAGATCTCGAGTAATTTATCTTTTCATTTGGAAAGGTGGCAATACTTGTTTATTTTTGTCAACTCATTTACTAGTTTTGTCAGTTCAATCAGTTATTTTAAATGAGTATTAATGATTTAAAAATAATAATTAACTTATGCGAATGAACGTTGATTTTAGTTTAACTTTTTAAGAATCGTGCATAGAATTTAACATACCCGAGTATTTTCACAAGACCGGAATGAAATTCCTTTCTAAAATACATACCGCGAGTGAACTTTCATTTAATTAAACATCCATTACTTAAACAGCTATTAAATAAAAGTAACTTGGTGAGACGACGAAAATATTTTTTCAACTACGATATATATATATATCGGAAAAGCAATGAAAGAAATTAACGAAATGGACGAGTGACATGTACATTCGATACGACTTACAATTAAAATTGTAAAACTTTGCCAATTTCTCTAAAAGGAATTCCAAAAGGAATCGAGCACAAGTGATACTGCGATCGTTACCGTTTAAGGCCGACTCGTACTTACTTTATCTAAGTTGCCTACTGTTCTGGGAGTCGTATCGCTGACAGGGATCTTTAGACTCATTCTTCAGGCTGCGTCGAATCGAGGCACACATCGATATGAGGGAAAAAACTAAATTAACGGTTATACTCCAGCAGCGGTTATGTCAATTTGGAATCCACATTCTGATCTGCCGCGCGGCAGCGCTAAAACATTCGTATTCACTCGGCGCGACGTTATCGCCGCTATAAATCTCTCGAGCTCTCAGCTCTTACGGCTCATTAGCAGTTCAAATCGATGCACGTCAATGACAAATGTCCACCTCAAGTGCTTTTCCTTAGACTTGAACCATTCCCAGTCGCGTTAACCTGTCGAAAGCACAAAGATAAGACAGGAGAATATTTACAATCTGAATTTGCTATTAGAATCCTACTATTTTTAGCGGTCTTTTTTAATTTTCGACTTTATTATTGTGTTTGAATCGTTTCAAAAAGGTTTGTTGAATAAATTATCGGTTTTAACGCTTCCCCGCTTGAAATACAGTTACTGTACAGGTGAACGTACCTATCTAAATTGAAAAAGCGTATTTTTCAAACAACCGCTACACATAAGAATGTATAATCGAATTATAATTGCACGAGCCAAGTCGTATGATTTTACCAGGGAAGTGAATTCTTGGTCTAATATATAGAGAATTAAAAATAAGAAAGTAAAACCAAGTGCCAGCTACCGACGTCTGTTTAAAGCATTTATATATTTGTCTTAACGTGCATTATTATTATAATGGTCTGATAAATCAGGTTCTTTGTCCATACTATCCTAAGTACTAAGGCTCCATTACTCAAAGGATTGATAAAGTATGATTGATACCTATAGTAAGTGTACAATCTCTTAGAAAAACTCGTAACAGGGATTACAACGAAAGGGGGTAGAATAACCTGTTTTAACCGGAACAGCGAGGGCAGGGGGGACAGGCGTTAGCTATAATCGCGCGAGTGCCTCGTTACGTCATGTACACCTTAACGCGACCGCTTGTCTACAATGACACGCACGATTCGGAAGCTCGAAAATCCTTCAGTCTCTCCCTTGGAGGCGCCGCTCGCGCCGTGTAACGGCGAATGATCGATCGAGGGGGCGACTATCGCGGGGGCAGCTTTCGATGTAGGACGTCAACTCTACACTGTCGACGGATATAACGTTTTCCACCGTCGGCTCGAGTGTTAAAAAAGAAAAGAGAGAGAGAGAGAGAATCTGTTGGGCGGCGCCGCGAGGGCGCGGCGTCTCTCCCCGGGCCCTGCATCAGATAAACCGGGGAATAAATTCTGCACGCGCGCGCGCCGGGGCTTTTACACCGGGGCGTCGGCGGGCGGGCCTCGGTTGCGGGGGGACCGAAGGAGGCGGACGTTTATTAAATTCACGGGGGCGCGGCAGTAAAGTGACAGAAGTGCCCGCGTCGATCGCGATATTTCGGGTTAAGGCGCACGGTCGCACGCGAAACGAGGGCGCGTGCGTTATATATATATACGCGTATAAAGCGGGGCGCGTGCAAACAAAAAAAAAACGGGGGAATCGCGCGGAGGAAGGTTAAGGAGATTTCCACCTATCAGCGCGAGGGGGCGACTCGTATATTTATTAACGTCGGCCCGGCTGGATCGGCCCGGGCGATATGCACACTTGCATGAGTTGCCAATGGCTTGTCGGATTAGTGCCTCGTAAAGGCTCGAATCTGCCAGGCTAATCCCCTCGGCTCGTTCCTAATCGCCGGCCGATCTCATAGCTTTATGAATATGTAAGCGCGGCCGAATGGAGCATTAGAGTATCGCGGCCCGCGCGCGCCCGCCTCCTTTTTACAACCCGCCAATTTATAGGGGGCGCTGCACGGAGGAACCGTTCGATATTGCGCGCGCAACAGGCCCGCGGCCGCCGGGCCCCGCAACAGCTGTTCGGCCGGGGCCGAATGCGTACACGCACGGGGGCCCCGGCGCGTCCTTCAAATCCCCCCACCCCCTTTAAGAAATAAAAAATACAGGCGCGGCCCCCCGAAAATTTACGGCTGCGGTAAGCGATATCGGCTAAACGCCCCGGCATTCCAATTAATCGCGCTTGGGCCTGTATCGGCGGGCCGCGCGCGAATTCGCCGGCAGGGGGAGAGAAAAGGGAGCCGCCGGCGGGGCGCACTTTTATACGGGCCGATAGGACAAAGTGGACACGGGACTCGCGAAATATATTTACGGGGCGGCCGGGGCGCATGCGCGGCCCGCACCTCCTGTCGCGCGCGCGCGCGCCCGATAAACCACGGGGTATACACTCGCACGGGCAGAAGTAATGATCCTGTTTACAGTTATCGGCGACGGGTCGTCTAGATAGGGATTGAGTTACCGGGACCCGCGCTGACGGCGCAGCCGCCGCCTCCCTGGCCTAACGCGGCCCGCTCCGCTTTATTTATGCGCAGCTGTCCACGATGAGTCGGTGCACTCGTGAGCCTGTCCGAGTGCGGGACGGCCCGAGAGGCTTTTAATAGCCCCGACTTTTATGGGCTTCGCTTTTGCGATGACGCGCCACGTAACGCGAAACGCCAAATGACGTCTGGCCCAAGTGAAAAAATGTTAATTTGCCCGCGGCGCCCAAGGGGCTTTTCAAAGCACTCTCGACACTCCTATATCGGGCGCCCTGCACTCGACGGCGCTCCCCTGTCTATTGAAACAATGCTGCACTTGCGCCCTGCATCTTTCTGCAAAGGAGAAATTTCAGCGTCGTTAAGGGGAACAAGTGCACCGGCTCGTGCGCCGCTAATAAATATCTTTTCGTGTTACTAAATGCCTTGTCATTATCTCAACTTAAAATATTGTTTTTACTTTTAATGGCATAATCAGCTTGGGCATAGTAAACTTTCACGATCCAGTGATGACGGTTCATGCAGCTAATTGAGAATTCAAAGGCTGTAAAAGAATATATTTTATAAATAAGTCCATTTAACCGCTATAAACAATATCTTACGCAGCCTTCAGTTTTTGCTTCAAATTTCTTAGAATAATGCTAAAATACCTGTACTAAAAGTTTTATATGAAATTGCATAATGACCGTCTAAAAATTTACACTTTTATACTAATTATTTCTAATTTAGCCAGCCATATAATGATAATTATTTTATTCTTACACGTTTCAAGCTTTCCTGTTACATATAAATCAGAGTCCTATTCAGATGCTTTATTTTTGAGTATCATAAATTGATATTTTTATAGGGAAAATTCGACCGTCTGATTGAATTACGTGTGTTATTAAAGGTAATTTATTTAAGCTATTACTTCTCTCCGTGTTATATTTCATAATTTGGAAATATTCGATAACAAATTAATAATATATTCGAATATTATGCAAACAATTTGATTAGCGGTACTTCATAAAAATTAATGCTTTGCATTGCAGTCCAATAAATAATGTCAGTATCGATAAACACAAATTTAATCCACATTTAGTTCCTATACCGAGCCACTATTTTCCGCAAAAATGAATGCAAACTAATGGATTTCTTACAATTTATGGCATCGACGATTGCGATACAAAACACTTTCTAATCTCGTTACGAGCAAAATACAACTCTAGCACTGCGTATGAACGCTTACACTCCAGATAGATACTTAACGCTATCGTACTAGTACACCTAATTCAGGCTCCCTGCCTTAAAGTTAACGCTAGCTCAAAGAAGCACGCATGCGCCGATAACGAAGCCAACTAGAAAAATGATTACGAGTCAGTGGATAAATAGTCCAGCGTATAAAACTGGGATTTATCGCGGAAAACTTGCGAGGAGTAGGCGCATATAACGAGTAACCGCGCGAGAAAGCGGGCGATTTATCTGGGAATCGACGGGAGTTATGTGCGCCGCGCTCCGATCGTTTTCGCAAAACTGAAGAGTCACTGCGATAAATCTCGCAAAAATATTGGGCACTCCGTCGGGGCGCAATAAAACGGCGGGAATGCTTTACGACATTAGTTTTATGTTGCGCCGTGGCGCGCGAATGAAGCTCCGCGCTTTCTACATCGCGCGATTTATAAAGGGGAATCGCTCGAATATTCCGCGACGACGTTAAGACTCGTTCAATGAGAAATGGCGTGCGGCCTTCTCCTGGGATACACCATAAACGAGATGTCTACCGGTTGCCATCCTCCTGATCGCCGCGCTATCTTGGTCGGGGTGATTAATGAGCGCTCGCCCGCTCCTTGAATGTCGCCGTCCCTCTTCTCTTTTCGAGAGCTTAACGTTTTATGCCCCCATGAATTAAACCTGGAACTAGTTCCGCCGAGTGTATTGATCATCGTTCGATTTCTCCGCTGCGTGCGGTATCGCACGAACGTGCACACCTGCTTATCTGCTGCTGCTAGCCGGTTGTACTTAGCGTCCTTCTGTGCTTCGAGTAAATTACACTGGAATTACATTAGGCTACTGCATTTATTTTACATAATTCTTATCTCGCGCTGTAAAATTAAACATAACAACAATAAATTTTGCCTATATTGAAGTCTGCCAGCTGCTCGCCGTGAAACTTGTTGCAATTCGTTTTACTACTATTTTTCTTTTCAAACAAGCTATCGCTATTCAAAGCAGTTATATATTATATTGCATTTAAATAACTTTGAAGGTGACAAAATATTTAAATGTATCAAAATATTTTCAATCCATTTTGTAAGTAAAATATCCGAGAAAATAGCATTAGCTTTATATTCCACTTTAATAGTTATAAATTTACTGAATGAAGGAGTATCTTGTAGGCTCGTCTATCATTTAGTGACTTAACATCTCTTTCTTTATACATATCGACATACATTTATATTTTACATTAAATCAAATCATTCAATATACATATAAATTAAAATTTTATAGTACAATTTATTCTTTGCAGGACTGTCGAAGTTCAAATCCTGTAAATTTGTACAATTCCATTTCTAACTATCGTATTAAAGGTCTTAGAGATTCTTCAGATTTACTTCCAAACTTTATTTTCAAACTAACAATTACATTCCTTTAATATATTCTTACAAGAATAATTATTGTCCAATCGCAAATCTGTATACCAATCAAAACATGTCGACTGTAGGCTTCATCTAAAAAGTTATTTGTATGTAATAATGCATGATATATTTACATGTGCATAAGCATTCCGCAAAGGTAGTACTTTCGTTTATTTTAAGTAGGCGCACTTTTTGATCATGTTACATTGTGAAGCAAATAACAGTTTTTTGAGTTAAATGAATAAATACGTTTATTCGCTTGTAGGGAAATATCCTGACGGCATAAAAAAGTATTATATGTATTTGTATGTTCTATAATTGATAAAACTTATGTTCTTGCTGCATTGAAGCAACATACTTACATGTATGCAAGTTGTCCTGTAGTTGAACGAGGTGTATCTCGTTTCTTTGTTGTTTTCAAGTGCCTTTTTGCAAATTATTTGACTCATATGAAATGAACTTGATTTGAATGGTGTAAATTTAAATGCGGATCGTTTTTCAAATTGGCAACAAAATCAATATGCGTAATATAAAATGGAGGATCATCAAAGGATCATCATTGCATGTACTACATTTTATAAAACGGAGTTTGTTGATTCTTTTTCAGATGTTTTAGGCCTCAAATATTATCACATTTAAAAAATGAAAGAAGTAAATTTTGCTTGACACTTTTTTCTATTTCTTCATCGGTAAGGCAATTGTCTGACAGGCTAAGGACGATGATATGTCATCAGACCACTCTCCATAAAGGTTAAAGCAGTGTCCTTGTTCTTTGAGGCTCTTTGGAATTCTTAAATTCTTCTGACTACTCTTGGAAGACCGGATGGGTATTTGGATTGGTGGCTTCTCAAATGCTGGTACCGATTACAACTCCTTAATAACTCCTTAGTTTTCTCTTTCTTGGACTGAAGGTAACAGGAGCCGTACTGTTAAGTTTCTGTGGATAATGCTGAGGTGATTACAAATAACGGGAGTAAGGATCCTTGGCGCATTGCGGGATCTCTTTTAGAAGGATCCTAAATTCTTGGACGATTGGTCTTGAATCCCTGGTCTCGTATAGCTGGAGGTAATTCCAGCGGAATTACCCTTCATTTTTTCATTCTTTTCATTGAAGTTGATCTTTAGCAATATGGTTTTCCTTTCTTTTTAAGTTACTTGGCTATGGCCCTAGAGGAGAAACTGGCCGACTACAGTTTCTGAAGCTTATGGCTTAACTAATGAATCAGGCTTCAAAAACGACCCAATCCGAGCCCAGTTCTTGAGTCAGGAAACCTGAATAGCAATATTTGTAGCAGACCTTAAGAAATAAAGATTCAGTGAAGTGCAATCTGTTGTTTTAGAGATCCGTCCGAGCTCTATCAATTCTTATAAAGATAACTGATCTTATGGATCACTTAAATAATTTTTGGGGCACTGTTTGTAGGGATATGCGATAGTCATTGAAAATCAAAATTAGTTTAAAAGAAAATAATATTAAAAATAGAAAGTAAGAGAAAGTATTAGGTAGTCTACGTTGTTATTAATTTAGAAAGAAAATTGTAAAAGATAGTTTTAAAATAGAAAAAGTCAGATCTTTGAAGTGCTGCCTACATATTTCTTACAGTAAGCGTCTTGACCGATGACCAGGAATAAGCCATTGCAATCTGAATCATTCCCTTCAGCCTTTACCAGAACTTGTGATACCGCAAAAGTACTTGAGGATGCAGCTGTTTCCGATGCAAACGCAGCGTCCATTGAGGATGGTGGTGGACTAGTTTTCGCCGTTACCGTTTACTGTTATAATTATCTATCTTGTGGTTGTTCCACCCTCATGTTGTTGTTGCTTCCCTTATGATATTCGCTTCCATCGTAATTTGCGGCGCTAGTGTTATTCTTTTATTTTTCTGTTAACGGCACATCGGCCGCTCTTAAATCTTTTTGGGTGTCCACAGCTTAGCCTACCTAAACGAATGCTGCTGCGCAGGTAGATGATCACGGCTTAATAATCTTTCGCGCACACCTATCGAAGACCTTCCTGGCCTGCTCCGTAGCAAGGGTTTGCATTTACCCAACAGCGTAGCATCACTTCTGTATGGCGCCCCATTTTTTATAAATGTCTTTCATATTTAGCGTTCTTGTCCTTAGCGTTTTTCATCTTTCTGATTCTTTTGTAGTTTAGTCTTTAGTCTTGTACGTTTTTCGTCTTTTGTGCGACATTTATCTTTAATTTTTGTCTTGATTTTCATACGTACGTCCTCTACTCACCCGTTCACCTTACAGAACGCGATTACCGTCGTTTCAATCGAACCTAACTAGTGTAACCTGAATTCATTCGGGCTTCTGCCTGACACTTTCTCATCATCATCGTATTCCATGAACTCCTAACCGTCTGCCCTGACTTCGCGTCTTCTTGCTCGCACTTCTTGATTTTATAGCATCTCTTACGTTTTTCTTAAGTAATGTGTCGTAGCCATAACTTTACTTCTTGACATATTTACTTGTCACACTTATCTTTGTTCAAGCTAAACGCTCAAAATGTGTGAGATTCACCTTCTTACACCTTGTTTCTCCCACTTGCTTAGCTTCGATTTACTTCCTTCACATTTAAATCTACTCTTGCCATTTACACTCCCCACACTTTTTCTCTGTTTCTTTCTTTCCCTCTCCTATATGCCATTCCCACATATGTGTAAACAAAAACAATAAAAAAGTTGGAATGTAAAACTTTGTGTAGAGTTCAAGAAGATTTTACTTAGCAATAACCAAACTTATGCCAATGTCATAAGTTTTATACATATCATTGTACTTGCAAGTGGTTTAATATATGTGCATTACTTTTATTTCTCAAACACCAATTATACAACAAAGCACATAAAAATCCTGTTTTTGTATTTCAAAAACTTAACACCCATTTTTATCATTCATAAGTTACACAAAACCATAAAATAACTCCATTTAAACAAGAAAATGTAGACCAAACACATGTAGAGTCTCATACTCACAACAACCCGCGCTGCATAGTTAGAGTAAAAAGAAGTCGAGGCTAAGAAGCATCTTTTATGAAATCGGCAATGGCCGGCCCGAGGGCCGACTAGAAAATGGCCGTTCCCACTTTGTCACGAGGCGGGGATAAATTCCCGACATGCCCATTACGGTTTACGAGGGACGCTTTAGCGTCTCGCGCGCCTCATCCCGCACGTATTGAGATATATGGCCTCAGCGGCAGCTGCCCTCTCCCCACCCCCCTCCCACTCGACGCGCGTATAATCGTACGTTGGGGCACGCGGGCGCGAGCGAGCCTATATTCGTTACCGGGAATTCATTATCATTTTTACGGGCGGTCGGGGCGAGATTAGGCGGCGCGTTAACGATGCTAAATCGAGGATGTATCGCTGGGAGCGGCTTTTGGTCGGGTCTGCGGGCGCCGCCGCGTCGCGATACGCGCTGCTGCCACGCCGGCTGCCTCTGCCCCTCGAGCGAGTGCCGCCGAGCGCTTCGGAGAGTCGACTTCCTTGGGGAAGATTAATAACACCGGCTTAATGAGGCTGCCGGGCGACGTGCGCTCGCCCTCCTTTGTTGGCAGCGCGAGACCCTCAGCAGATTGAAAGTTAATAGATACCGCGCTAGTACTGTCTAATAATTTCTTTATTGTAAGTCCATTGGTTTAATACTGCCATTATTCACAATTGAAACTGATCTAACTTCATGATTCGTTAGTTGGGTTCCATTTAAGAGATGGTTCGAAGAAAACGAGAACCAAAAATAAATAATCTATTACGCTCGATGGAGCATTCTTATATCGAAATAATAGTTAATTTGAGTCAGATAGAAACATTCCGTATATTGATAAAGTAATTAATTTTAACAAATCTCGCAGTCTAATTAATTTATAACCTCACATTTATAATAGGGAATAAGTTCATCATGCAGACAGAAACTGTTGAAAACGCAAATAATTTTTAAATCATGATAAAAATAACTCGTGTAAATATTAAATAATAAGTGGTCTAATCAATTTAAATAATATAACAAAAATTATATAGACTTTAAAATAATTACCATGTTAGATATAAATTTATTTGAAATAAAGGTATAGATATTATAAGTGTATTGTATGATTTTAAAATATTGTTTAATTTATCTTTGAATTAGTAATAACAATTTTCTAACTGAATTAAAATTTAAGGTCATAATAAAATATTTAAAATATTATTTTATCGATTAATTTTATAATTTTTTTTTTCTGTATTAATTTATATTTGATAATTATTTTATTATATAATATTTAAACATTGCTATTTTTATATATCAATTGAATAATAATATATATCCAAAATCATCTTTCATTTGTATAAACAAATAAAATATGCATTTTAAATTATGGTAAATCTTACGAAAATATACAGTTTGAAAAAATAAACCTTGTATGTGCATTATTACTGTTACTAATACATGTTTTATCAGTCTTTAATTTACATAGTTTTTGTCTGATTCCTACAGAATAGTCCTAATTTTAAGCAAAAGCACACTTGGAATAAAAAATACTTAAACCATGACGTAAACTGTTAAAGGCTCTTTCTTCTCATGAAAGATTGAAGCATTACATATCGTGTCTACGTGACTTCACTGTTCATTCGACTATCGCTCCCTTCATACTCTAAAAAATTCCGTACATTCAATGAGCGCATATGCAGCAGCTATGTTTATGCTTATACATCTGCTTATATTTATGTACTGTATCTAAATAGAAAGAGAGAAAAGATGGAAAAAAGAGGCTCACGCTCCGATCTCATCGTGGCAGTTAATTTATGGTCCGCAAAATCACCCGCAGTGGCGGAGATCGGAGCAATGCAGAAGCAGCCATAAGGCACTGGCATGATGAAGCTTGGCATTAATGAGGTACGATACATCAACTGATATTGGAAACGATGAAGCGAGAGACGAAAACGAGCAGTGGCAATATCCCACTTATACGAGATAGAATCACTTCGTTTCATGGCGAGAAAGCGCTTCTCGTTATGACTTGATGTTGCTATCTGAAATTGACAGTGAGTTTGTAGATTACATAAATTTTGCATATTTTCGAATAGCTATTCAGAAAATTAAACATTAAAGAGGCGTTACTGTATCGTTTGAGTTGATGCTTTAAAGATCTTTTACAAAATAAATTGCCAGCGGACAAATATATTCCTAAATAGTTAATTAATGCAAATAGTAAATTAGATCATATAAACAAATTTTATTGCATAGGAACTATCCTTAACCCAAATTAAATTATAATTGATTAATAAATGATATATTACGCTATTACTTCTATTTTAATCTCGTCATGTATTAGCTATACTTGATTTGTTATTATAATTTGAAAAACTCAATTTACATTTCAAAACATTATGAACATTAATAATTTTAAATTGCTTACAGCTTCTATGTCTGCAAAAAAAATACTTTAGCTATATACGTTTACTGATGAAAATTAAATAAACATTTTTCTTGTCTATGTAAATTTTCTATGCAAATCATATTCCACTTTCAAAAACAATATATTGGAAAAGCCTAAAAAGACGATATTTATAGATTGTTAATGCTACTTAATAATTACTTAGCCAACCATAGTAAGTTCTAACTATTAACTATTCCGTAGCAAATTTAATTAGTTTTAATATTTATAAAAAATCTATCATACCTTTAAAATCCAATAGGCAGGCATTCGTAATAATTCAAACGGATTTTAATGATTTAATACAATTATATAATTTACTATCATTTCTGTATGCGTATATAATACGATTAACAACAAAAAGGAAACGTTTATAGAATTATAGTATTCATAAAAAATCAAATTATACACAAATAATTATAGTTTGTAACAGAATATAGAATATGATTACATATTATAGACGTATATTAATAAATGGACATTATTAAAACATTGTCGAAATTATGCCGACATGAAAACAAGCAATACGTGCTGCCTTCTTTTTTACTATTTGTATCTATTACATGATGCTTAAATTGCAGATCAAACGCAGATGTGGGCCTCGTTGCAGCAATATTCCATTGGCTAAAGCAGCGGCCACGTCTTTAAACAAGCGATTTCGCGTACCTACAGGCGATTGCTGAAAAATGTGACATTAGCACTTTCGAGATAATGCGTCGGGGCGATAAAGAGTTGGCAGCACTTTACGACTATTAACTAAAAACGCACAGGCGCGTCGATAACGCGCAACGTCTGGATGCAATTAAAAAAAAAAAAAAAGAAAAGGAAAAACTGGAGGGGGCCTGCGGCGCCGGCGCGGGGGAATGAAAGAAAAAAAAAAGGCGGCGAGGAAATAAAAGCCGTATTAAAAGTAACCCACTTTAGATCGGTGTAAATACTCTCTCGCTCTCTTGCGGGTCTTAATCTGGGGCCGCGCAGAAACGGGCGTTAAAAGATACGGGGGCTGCCGGCGTCGCCGCGCGCGGTTCTAATCTACGGGGCTTGTCGCGGGGCTCACGGCCCGCATGATTTATGCAATCCATTTAACGACTCTCGCCGTAAGAAATCTCGGGGGAATCAATATCCGACAGGGGAGCAATAACAGTAAAGGCGCGCGCGCGCGCGCGCGTTAACCGCGCGAGATAAACGATACGGCCGTCAGATCTGCGAGAGGTCGATTTCGCGAGGTCTCGATTCTCGAAGGCTCCCCTGCCGCCCGCGGGCGCGTGTGCCGCGTCAGTGAGCGATGTACCAGTGTAGTCGGCGCGGCGGAGGCGGGGAGGCCAGCGGTTCCGGTTGGGGGCAGGGGCGGAAAATACCTGCGGAGCTTTCTTGTAATCTCGGTCGTAAGTTGTGGATATAAGGCTGTTTGGGCGGCTGCGATAGCCAGACCGGTAGGTGGCTCCGCTAGTAAATATACGAAAGTGACTTTTTATAACCGGTGACTTGTCTTTTGGGGAATTAAGACTGATGCTCTCTTGACGGGGTGACAGGATTGTCGCGCGGGCTCTCGCCGCCACGGATGCCGGCCGAATGATTCACTCGGAGGAATCTTTTACTAACAACCTCGTTTTAGTGCCTTTGCTTGTTCTTCGAGCTTTCCGTTGATAATGACATCACTTTGAAACTTTCGGGAGAGTCATTTACTACAAAGTTTTATACACCAGCTTTATGCAATTTACTCGGACATTTCTCGGTCGCGTAACTTTGTTTAAAAATTTGGCATACATTGCACCAATTAGAAATTGAAAAGTCCACTCGAGCTAAAAAGTTAATGCTCTACGCGCTTGATGACAAAATGGAAAATCAAAATTATGGATGCAAACTAATCCTCCGGATAGCCACTTATTTATGTATCTCATGATCTGAAAGGCACAAATGATAAAGGAAAAGGAATTATTTTTTCCAATGCGCTGAATTGTTGCAAGCGCCACGTATGAAATAAAATGCGTCGCTAATTAAAACAAGCAGATAAACAAATTTGAAGATTCCGTATATATAGAAAAGAGAATATACACAACGGAGCACGCACTTAACGATCCATCATAAACGAAGTCGGAGGAGGGAAGAAACAAAAAAATGGAAGGCGAAACGCGTTTGTTGACTTTTGGCGTGCGTGACGACTGCGCGCGGGATTCTTCGGAAAGGAGGCAGCGCCTTAACGAGGCGTATCAATTCATTCGAACGGCCCTAATGAGCCATTAGCATAAACCGATAAAGATTGTTCGGATCGGCAGGAAAGTGAACTTAATTATCGAGCGTAAATCGCGGGCGGGCGTCGCTTGGCGAATAGATAAAAGCGCGTTAAGCGAACAAGCCGAAGGAAGGGCGGCTATATACATACACACATAGGTGCATGCCCGGGGCCCCGAAAATTGCTCTCCAGCAAGAAAAGAGAGTCATATGGAAGAGATACGGGCGGCGCGGCGGGCGCGCGAGCCGATCTCCGCGCGACGCCGCGGCCGTTTAGATAATAACGCGCATTTTATCTACCCCGTAAAACCTAATTTACGGCCGCATGATCGGAGTCTATCTCTATACATATACACACAGGCGCGTGCGGGGGCGTATAACACACACGTGTACGGGGGGGAAGAGCCGGCGGGGCTAGCCGGCTTCCGGGGCACGAGGACGGCCGCGAGCCCTTGGCGGGGCCCATTGTCGATGACCCTCGGCGAGTCCCCCTCCGCTGGGAGGCGCGCGAGCGCCTCCTATATTCCGAAATACTCGCGGGTTTACGAGTGCGCCGCGCGTTTACGAGGTGCTGTAAAGCCAGGGGATATAAGTCCCGGCGGCGCGCCCTCTGTGCGTCGCACAGCCAAGCGCACACACAGACGCGCGGGCGAATCGCCTAAATCAAAGCCGCGGGCGATCGGCGCGGGACAAAGGGGCCCGCGTCGGATGAAGACTTTATAAATAATTCAGCCGCCGCCGAGGAGCGGCGCGCACATCCCGCAGGGCCGCCGCCGCCGCCGCCGGCATTAATCAATATGCCGCGCGGGCGCGTGCGAGTGCGCCGCGGCGCCCCCGTGCCACCCCCCCTTGGAAATTTATGAATGCGCGCAATGAATCACGAGATAATACCACTCCGCCCGGCTAATGCACCGGAGCGTGTACGCGCGCGCCCGTCGCCCGGTAATTTAATGGTTTAATGCCGTCCATGGGGCGCCCGCCCACCGCCCGATTCTCTCCCGCTTCTTCCTTCTTTTTTTTTGCCGTTGCGCCCTGGCCCTACTTTGTTTCCCCGCGGCCGGCCGGCTGACTCGCCCGGAATCCCGACCTTGTGCACCTCGCTGCGGCGAGTCGAGTGGTTCCCGTAGGTGTCGCCTTTTTTTCCGGGTTTCTTTTTAATGGGTGTGCATAGGTGCGCACCGATGGACTCAGCTGCAAGTGTATTGGGCAAGTATTGATTATTCCTCAATTGCTTGCTATCGAAATAGCTTTCAGTGTATACTTACATTTATCTGCGTATTATACAACTCAGTTTCTGTATGCTTATATAGTATAAATGTACGTGAAACTTGAATAATAACGCAGTCAATCATATTCTGCAGAAAAATGAATAATTGATCATTTTTTTTTGCGCGCGCAGAAACGTGGTAAGCTAGTGTATATATGCGTGCGCGATATAAGGCGAACAGTGAGCAGCTTAATTTCGTTTCTAAAAAACTTTAAATACTGCAATTTACCGCGTACTCGTTTATTATAACGCGATGAATATTCACGGGTGCATAATGAAAAATCTATTTTTGCAGCCTATTAGCAATAAAGTTAAGGCGAATTCGATAAATCAATATTTCAAGCCGTCTGTTTAAATATATTTCTTATTAAAGACACAATAATTCAGCGATATCGATATGTCAAGCGGCCGAGGAAATAAAAGATCGAGCCGCGCGAACACACACACACACACGCGCTTGCGCGCGGAGGGAGCAGCCCGGCTGAAATGCGGATCTCAGCACCAGCGGCTAATTAATACTCATCTCCCTCGGACGATCGATCACTTTTATTGTCATTTTATTAATGCGCCCGGGACAAAGGAGCGAGGAGGGCGCGGCGTACACGCGGCCGCTCGAGAGAGCAAGATGTCGGGGGCGCGATATACGCCTTGTCAAAGATACGTCAGCCGGGTAGCCGGCTACCCGGCTATATACTCGCGCCCGTGGGCCCCGCGGCCCGATGATGAATGGCCCGGCCGAGTGGCGTGTCCTGTTAAATGCCTACTGTGCGCGCGCGTTAAAAATCGACCAGGGAATGTATTAGCGGGCCGATGCGCCGGGGGGATAACAAAACGAAGAGGAAGAAATGGGGAAAAAAAAAAAATCGTACCGGCCCGACGGCCACGGCCAATATAACTAAATGACTTTCGAAAACGCGGGACGTATATCTATCATCCTAATGACCTACAATACTCCACGTCAATTGTGATTGACTGGCGAGCTCGGCCCTAGGCCGCGCCTCGCGGCCTCTCCCGCAGCCGGAAGCCACTTTTCAAGGGAAAATATTATCAAGATGGGGCCCCCAAATGAATTATCATCCAAGGAGTCGGCCACTGTACCGACCTTAACACGCCAAACCTTCAACGGCTTGATCCCTTCTTTCTTTTTTTTTTTATCTCGATCTCCCCTGCCGATCGTGTGTGTATATATATATACACATGTATGTACGCGCGCCCCGATTTTTTGTCCTTGCGAGCGAGTAATTATGCAGATAATATATGCACGCATATATATTCGGTGCCCGCGACTTCGAAATAACGCGGTCGTTTTTTTTATTGGCATCCGAGGCGGTCCGCCGGGCACGCGAAAAAAAGCCGCGCTTTCGTGTACGCCGTTGGTAAAGAATATGTTTCAGCGGCCGATTGAAAAAGCCGGGGATTTTGTTTGTTTCTCCCGAGCCGCTTGCCCACTCGAGCGCAAATAATGACTAATTGTCTTTCTTAAGAATTCCGTAACGCGGGGGGCCCAAAGCTGCTGGGAAAAGTAAGGAAAGCCAGGAGGCTGACTGTATATCCACACGTGTGCTCGCTCGGCTGCACCTCGGCTTTTCCGCTCGCCGTCAAACTTTATCGCGGCGCGAGCCAGCGGAAAAAGGAGTTAGCGCGGAGATTCGGGGAGCAGTTAGGCGATTTTCACGGGAGCGCCGCGCTTGCCGTTGCCAGCACGTGTGTGTTTGTGGAAAGGAAGCCTCTCCCAGCCGCCCAGGGGACCCAAAAAAAATGAAAAAAAAAACCAAAAAGAGATATAAACTAGGCACGATGATGTGTGTGTGTGTGTATACAGGCGGCGATATCGGTGCGCCGGGCATCGGCGCGTCACGCGTACTCGAGGGCCTCGCGAGCGACGCGCCGCGGGCGTAGGAGGTCCGGGCGCGGTGATATATTTGAGCGCGGCGGCGGCGGCAGTAGCTTTATGAGCGCGAGTTACGAGGCAGGAAGGGCCGTAACGCCCCCCCTCCCCCCGCCCGCCCCCCGCGGCCTGTATACATATCCGGCCGCGAGGCGCGCGTAAATGCGCGGGCGCTTCTTGCTCTTCCCGTCTGGCGGCAGCGCGTCGGACCGTAAACCACGGACGTGATCTACGCCGCCTTGGAGTAGAATGGCCTCGTTGCCAGCCCGTGAATGTGTACGCGCGCACTCGCCGCGATCCTCGAGGATTTGTGCCCGCGTGCCCGAGAGCTTCGACGCCTCTCGCATATCTCGGCCGCCTTTCCCGAGTCCTGCCTCCGAGCCCCACCGGATTATTCGCCAAGCGCACGTATATACATCCCCGCGCCGGGCCAATGTATATCGATGCCCCGTCCCGCCGCCAATCACTTGCTCGGCCAGTGCACGCGCCCGCGTATGGACCTGACAAAGAGGATCCTGCACGTGGCGAGCGTTCGAATTTCAAAGAAAACGCCTCAATGTGTATCGTTTTTAAATAATCAAATGATTCAAGAGTGCTGCGACGGTGGTGCAAATTCAGGAAGGTCTCTGCTTTGTACACCGAACTAGTCTGCATTTGTCCACTTAGCACAATCATTAATTAAACGATAAAATCATATTAACATATTTTTCATAAATTTAGGCAAACGCTTTATGTAAAATTAGTTTTTAGGTTGAAAACAACGCGCAACTTTACTGGCACAGAACGCTGTAAAATAATTTAAGTAAATTTTAAACATAAGAAGATATATATTGATTAAAATGCATACACCCGTGAACCCCTGACACCAATCCATTTTTTCATTCTTATGGCTTGTAATGAAACCGAAGGCTATAACTTTTACTACTAAAAAATGTATTTGAAATGCTAGTTAAAATATAATCTAGTATAATGATAATGTTAAACTACTACTTTTGTCATGAGTAATTTTTCATAAATAGTTTTTAATGTATATAATTAGTTGAATAGTTATAGAAGTGGCACATTCTAACACGGAGCTAAAAATATAACAGTATATTAGTATAATTTATTCCCTATGTATGAATTACGTTTTTAGCACTTATTTTAAAATACACGAATGCATTGAAGAAACAAATATCAAGAAACGAGTTTTGTAATGTATGTATGTAAAGCGTTGAATTTCCAAATAACCTTACACCTCAAATTTGGCAGTCTCATAAATATTTACGGTTTATAAATATTTATTTAATTAAAATATAATACTTTTCTCTGAGATTTGAAATATGACAATCGCAGATATTCAGATTTCTGTTCATTACACGTATATCTCTACAACAAGAATTTTAAAAGACAATTTCTAAACTATTTATGCATACAACAACATAAAGGTCGACACTTTGGCATAAAATTACTCGTCTATTCCGTTACTGAAAATTTGTGCAATGTGTACTTTTAGTATTTCACAAAGAGCAATAGGCAATAATGTGTATGAAAATAGTAGTTATTACAAAAATTATTAAATAATTTGCTTTTACTTTTTGAACATCAACAAATTCTTATTAAAAGAGTAATTATAATTTCTGATGATTTTTTTCAAAACAAAAACAAATATAATACTCTTGAGAATGCACGTTTGTACTTTTATGTAGTTATAAATAATCACGGTTGTATTGTAATAATCAATAAATTATACAATCTGGTAATTTCATGATGTCCATGGCATAACTATATGATAAAGTATACGACTGTATAATTAGTTTTAGAATCATATTATCATATTACTTGTATGAAAATAAAAGATTTTACTTATATTTTTATAATGATCAGGTACTTTCATCGTAACTTAACATTGAATTAATCTAATAATATAGCTTTTATGTTGCAAAGTATCCTACGATAGCTCAAAAAATCGATTTTTACAAAATTTTAGTAAAACTGTTTCTTATAATTATATGGCACAGGATTTTAAAAACCTTCATTTTATTTGAAATGCATATATAAAAAACAGCAGTATGGTTACAGCATGTTGGTGACATTGTTATCAAATATCAGACTGCTTACTTTCACTGATATATTTCTGATATTGAATGGAATGACATGAAAGACTGGACACTTTCTCCATGTCCAGCTGTATACACTTGCTTTTCGAGCGAGTCTCAGGCAAACGTCCTGCAGACACGTAGACGTATAGATTGGGGTACACATACCGACGTGCAAGTGGCTACTCGTACAGTTTGTCGAATAAAATTTAATCCCAAGATCTTTTGAGTTGGCGGTCCAAGAGTTCGTATCGACAAGTGGACCGTAGCCGCGCAGGAAAAATCGGCCGAGCGAAACATTCTCCTTTTCCGGCGGAGCCGCGTTAATTGACTTTTACCCTGTCAACGCGCGGAATTTACGTTGCGCACGCGGGATAAAAAGGCAATCGAGCACAGTGAAAGCGCGACCGAGTGGTTTTTCCTCCGGAGCAAAACGCCCACGTACAATGTGCGCGTGCACGAGCGCCGGGCGCCCATGCGATCGGATGGCGCGTGCTCGCGTGTGTATGGGTGGCGTGTCCGCGGCGTGTTCCGAATGCGGTGAACAAGCGCCGGCTGTCGACGCGCACCTGAGTTATGATAGCTCTCGGCCCGGGCTGCCCACCCCGGCGGGGCTTGTGTGCGGCCCCCGCCGTCGGGCCCCCGTATATATAATGCGGCCCAGAGGGGGACGGGGCCGAGCCGCGCGGTCCAGCCCCTCTTTCGCGGCGGCTGGCAAAACAGCCGGGCGGCCATCTTTGCCGGCGAGGAGCCGCGGAACCGGTTATCGCCTCCTCGCCCCGGCGCTTCCCCCGGGCCCTGCGCCCAAGTTTCGCCGTGTGGCGCTCCTCGTCTATTTGCCGGCAGCTCGCGATCTATGCCCTCGGCGCGCTTCGCGGATACAGCTTATATTCAATTTTCGAAAGTGCCCTGAAAATCCGAACGAGTTCTACGTACGCCAGCCTTCCCCGTAGACGGCTTCCTTTTATGCTGGCGGGGAACATTACAACCTATTAACAGATGTTAGTAACGAGTTCAAGTAATAGCTTGGCTTTATACCTATTAAAATAAGACAAGGGAAACATAATTAAAGGCATATAGCGAGCTCGAGGAGGAACATGACATCTCGCCATGAATATCACAGCATGGTGGCAATTAGCAAATGCCAATTATGAGAATATGCCATGTGTAAGTGCAGACCGCTTATTTAATCTACTTCCTTTAGAGCCACGATAAGAATACTTTGCATGCATAAGCTAAAGTAGATATAAACATTCTCTAATGTGCCGGAGCATAAATCTTCCTCAAAATATTTGTTTCCTATGTACTCTCTCACTACAGATGATATGATAAATAATCCTTATTATTTAAGCATTTTTTTAAGTAAAATTCTCTTCGACTTTACACCTCCAATTTCTCTTTTATCTACTTAGTATCAAAAGTTGCATTATTTTATACTACAAGGATTTCAAAATTGTTGGATAACTACTACAATATATTATAGATATGAATTACACAAAATATATATCTTGGATGGAAGTTTGCTCTAGTTTTTCCGAAAGGTAAAAGATTAAGTACAGAAGATAGAATATTGTTTAAAAAACTTACAGGAAACTGTCCATAAACGTTTTTCATTGTATATGTATACATATATATTCTGCATAATGTATACAAGTACATTATAGCATATGCAAAAGTTGGACGTACGCGTGCCTGGGTCGTCTACTGGACAGCGAATTACGCACTTGCACATATACCCACATGACCGTTGGCAGTGACTCGATTCGCGAGTTCAACTACGTGACCTCGAATCCGACGATTTTGGCCAGTGAATCAGCGAGGCCCGTTGTCAAGATCGCGTCGCGGAAGAGGCAAGCTGTTACGACTCGCGTTTCAGCGGTGCACTCCTAGCCGGAGTCGGCCTCGCCTCGTGGCATGTGACGGCATCTTGTCTGGAGTCTCGCGCTTTCGCCATGTGCGTCTACCCATAGGCATATGGAGTCTGCTCGTGCATGTGAGAGACAGGTCTGCTGGGATCGCTGTACCAGCATCTCACGGTCTGTCGCGAGGAGAGCGAGGGGGAGGCTCCGGCTCGTCGCCTAATGTCATCACCGCCGCGCTCGGGGCTACCCGAGAAGCTGGACCGGCCCACAAATCTTCCATTGTGCCAACGCCTCCATTGATCGCTAATCAAAGGAGACAGAATATTGTTGCCCTTTTATGCTGGTGTCGCGTCCTCCGACTGGCAGTTGGCATGTGCGTTTTGAAATTTGGAGTTCCGGGGATTTTGAAGTTGGCAAAAGAATCGAGTTGATACACTAAGGGCTACAGCCGTGTGTGAGGTTACACATGTATAGACACCAAATTTACGACTATATATTTGTTGACTATGTATCAGTATTGTGGGCAGTGAATATATAAATACAGGGAGTTAACTACTAAATTATAATCATAATCCTTTTGCTTTTTACATAGAAGAGTTTATTTGCACCTATATTTTATCATGTATAAGCAAGTATATTCTTGTACTCTATTCCGCAAGTTTATCAAATATATATTCAAAATAATAATAATAATAACAATAATAAAATTTATTAAACATAAGTTCAGCAATAAGTTCTGAACTGCCAGCTAGTTACACTAATTTAATTTCTTTCGATAACCACAGGTATACTTGCGGGAGATTTGCAAGAGTTTAAATTAGAACTATGCGGATTTATTCCACACCAGGAGTAATTGGACAACCGCATACTTTTCTTAGCTGTTTCATTCCTAACATTTGTAGGATACCTTATATTTTTTACTAATTATTTCCCGCAACTCTTGTAAAACATGATCCGCTTAGTTACAATGAACGGGACAGGCATCCGAGTTCCTATAAAATCTCACGTCTACCAGATATTCATCAAATTATTTCTTTCACATGACATTGTATGGGAAATCTCTTCCCGAGCTTAATCCCTGTCATGACTTATAGTATTTATAAAAACTTAATGAGTTCAGCAAAGCCGTTACGTGGAGTAATTTAATTTAAAACATCACGTAGCGATTTCAATTTGTAGTTAAATTATCACAAACTCAAGTTCTGATATTAAAAGCGTAGACTAAATTTTGAAATACGTCGAGGGCTGGAAATCGATTCCGTGCGTTGTAATACGCGCTCGCAAACACGATTTCAAAGTTTCAACCAAGTTTGACGTTGTTACGGCGATCCGAGAGAAAGGTAAATTCGTTTGACCGACATTTAAATTACACGGCAACACGAATCGGTGATTCCATTGTCAGCTCCCGTCAAGCGGGGAATCAACTCGTTGATATTCCCACGTGGCGATGCACTCGAGCGGTTCGACACACCCGCGTTAAGCCTACGGGGGGGGCTAAAACGCGAAAAAGCCCCCGCCGGGGTAAAGAGGCGCCGCGGCGGCCTGTGTGCGCGCGTGGGTGCATTATCGGGCGCGTAACGCGCTGCGGCCTGGCCGGTCGTCGGGCGCGGGGGCGGTTAACCGCGGCCCTCGCCGCCGGGAGGCGCGGCCGCGGCGCCGCGGTCGGCGCAATTACCCCGATAAAGTTACGGCCCTCCTTTTGTGCGGCGCGCGCCAATTTATTAGCCCGATACGCGGCCGCGCGTCACTTTAATTATCGCCGGCTCCTCGCCCACGCGCCCACCGCCGGGCCTTTGTTCAACGGAGGCTGGGCCCCCTCAAAGGGCCTCCCTTTTGATCACCGGCGGCCTTGTTTCTCTTCCTTTTTTTTTTTGATTTGGCTGCCGGTTTTCCCGCGCGCAAAAGGTGCGAGGCCGTGCGGCGCGTGGGTAACAAATACCCGGGAGGACGCGGGAATCGGCGGCCGGCCGGGCGTTAATTAACCAATGCGGCTCCTTGGGCCGCGGCCCATCAGCGTAAATCAAAGGGCGTCACGAGCCGGAATTCCTCAGCCGCGGCTTATTATGGGGGCGCGCGGATCTGCCGGGGCGATCGGCCCGCGCGCGTCTAAGCAGCCTGCAGCCACTTTTACTGCCGCCCCCTGATTTATCGCCCGGCAATTAAAGTCTCGAGTAGGCGCGCCCGACGAAATCCGCAATAATGAAGACATTACGCGCAGGCGCACACGAGCGGCCGATAGACATCGCGGGCCCGGGGGTATACACAGGCGCGCGCGGAAAGAAAAAAAAAAAGAGGGCCGCGCGCAGCCGCGCTATGCGCCTTCCGCCCAGTCACTCGGCTTAATTCGAATCAGGAGCCGAAGGCGCGCGGACTCGAAATCCAGCGCGTAATAAAAATTAATTAGGGAGGGGCCCGCGCGGGGAGATCGCGAGCGCGAAAAGCGTACATAATATCATGCATACCTACGGCCGGTAATCGCGAGGGTCAATCTGCAACGGTAAGCCGCGGCCCCTACTACCCGAGGCTGCGGTGCACATCCTCGCTCGGCCGCGAGTAACGAGCATTAAGGAGATCAAGGAAGTAGTAATACCCGCAGTAATAATCATAATAAGTTTGACGAGGGCTGGCGCGACGTATATACGCGTATATAGGTGGCGGCGGGCAGGGCACTTTCATTAGATCGCTTATCCGGCCCGAGGTTTTTCATCGGGCCACTTCCGCGCGATATATTTCAACGGGCGGGCGATCAAAAGTCGAGGTCCCTCGCCCCGGGAGCTTTCGGGCCGCGCCCCGGTAACAAATCGTCCCCGCGCGCGGCTGCGGCCGGCGCCATAATCAGCGAGGTAATCTCGCCTCGGCTGGTGGGGAGAGAAAAAGCCCGGGCCGAAGGAGGAAAACATAAGAGACGAGTTTTCGGTGGGTGCACGTCCGGAAAGTTAAGAGGTTCGAGGGCCGCCGAGAGTTATGGACTTGGGAATAGCGCCGCGGCCCAGGCGCCACTCGTATAAGTGCCGAGAGGAGATGAAGACGCGAGGGCCAACTTGGCCCCCGTAAGGCTAATGTTATTGCCCCGGAAGAATAGACAATTTCACAGGGCGCTAGGCGCCCCTCGTAATTCACGGGCGCATATTGACCCGGCGGACAGCCGGGGCTATATCCGGCCCCCGGGAATATTTACTCTAGATCCTATCGGCCTCGCGTGCCTAAGTAGCCGCGTCGGCCATTATGCAAAAAGGGCCGCGGGATTCCCGCGGACAAAGCGGCCGGCGCGCGGTAATTGCGGCCAGGATGCGGAAAAAGGTTGAAAAAAAAAAAAGGAGGGCGCTCGGCGGAAGGAGGGCCGCGGCAAAATAAAAAAAAAAAGGGGGCCGCGCACGACTCCTCGGCCGGCGCCACCTGCCGAGGAATCCGAGAAATGTCGCGTGCGCCGGGCCGGCGAGCCCGGCGGATGCCCTCCGTGATTAATGAATAATTCGGCCGGCTCGCGTAAAAGGGCGCGCTAACGACAACTTCATTAAGCCGCGCTATATGGCGCCGCCGACTTTAATTGAGCCGTATATCTCGTGGGCCGCGCGCGCGCGCACCGCCTCTTCGGCGAACTGGCGCGATGATTGGCGCGGGGAGGGAACAGCTTGGCCGTCGCGCCGTCGGCGGCGCTCGCGTGCGGATGCGCCCTCGATATAATCGCCGCTTCATTGTTATTAATGCAATCAGAGTTTACGGTTAACTATAACAATCTCTTTCTCCGATCTGGCCCCTAATTAATTGTTTCCATGGCTGGATTTATGCCTCGGGCAGATATGAAAAGTCGTGCCGCGCGCGTTAATAAATACGTCAACGTACAAACACTGCTCTCGCTGACGAGGTTGGACCACGTGCCTCCGTACCTTGTCGTATACGTATACGCGCAATGCACCGCGCCGATTCCAGATCGCGCACGCCAGATTAGCATAATTATTCAAATGCCGAGAAAAAAAAAAGAAAGCCTCCAACTTTGTACATACGCATAAATGGACCAAATAAATTAATCGCCGGACTTTATCTAGGATCGGCCTTTGGAACCGATCTTTTTTTCGCTGTTGGTCCGTGTGCGTGCGGCGCTCGACTGTTTTAATCAGCCTATATGCATACATATATCTACATGGGTACGTATCGAACCCTCCGAAAGGACCGGAAAAGCGCGGGCGGCCCCTCCGCCACGGAGAAACCGGGAAAAATATACGTGTATAATGCGCGCGGGGAAAGCCGAGGGCTCGCCGGGCGTCAATATCAATATCCCTCCGGTGCGGGGCGGCCTCGCGGCGGCTCGGCAAACATAAGCGGCCGCCGGGGCAAAGGAGGAGGACTTTACGCGCGGGCATAAAAGCCCCGGCTTGATAAACTGCCTTGGGCCGCGTCCCGGCCCGCGGGCATAATAAAACGATATCTGGCCGAGGGAATCGCGCGGCGGCGATTCAAAGTCGCCGCCCCGGGCGGCGCCGGCCGCGATAAATAAGCCCCGCGAGGAGGGCCTCCGTCCGCGCCGAAGACGTCCCCCGGGCAGCCTGTTTTATGTCGCGCGGTCTCCGCGGCGGGCCGCGCCTCCCGAGCGCCCCCTTCCGAATGGCTCCCGCAAGCCCGGCCGGCCGATCGGTTTATGAAGCCGAGATGCGCCCCCTCGATAGCCCGTGATTTATCAAGTCTTAAAATTACTTTGTTTGCCGATTGTTCCCCCGGCTGCGAGCCCGTGACCGCCTGCCGCGTCCCCGCTCCAGTGGGTGGGCCCGAGCAGGCACTAGTCACCCCGCGCTACTTTTCCACCGATGTGCAGCATCGCAGAAAATTTACCGATTTTATGGCCAACCTGTCGATCTAATCCACCCTTCAATCTGTTAAATTAACGGGCGAATGCAATATAAATCGTGGGAGATCGCGGGCAAAGGCGCAAAAACAAACTTATCAGAAATCTGTTCATTTCTTCCAAACTAATCACTCCAGAAATCCCATTTCTATTCTGCGGTGCCTTCAAATTCTGTTGCTTTTATGTGTGTAAACACTGTATATCTTCAATGAACTGTGGTGTAAGCGAGCGCTTTTTGGAAAAATTGCAAGACGCAAGAGACAATAGAGTATAAATAATTAGACTTGCCGGATAATATACTGCCAGTCATTTATTTGTAACCCTTGAGACAAACATTGAGAAATATTTATTTGGCTACATTCCAATATATATTTAAATAGAAAAGTATATACATGTATTTAAGCAATCCTGACCAACAGAAACATCCGGTACAATAACCAAATGCATTGTGCATTATTAATCAAAATGCAATTTCTGTGACTGCATAAATGCAAAAACAATTAACGAAAATTCACAACTATAAGGAATTCTTGAGCTTTAACGTATCCATTTACGAATCGCAAAAATATTAAGAGAATATTCGTAACAAAGTTATCGCAAACATTTATTTTGTACGAAACAATTTACTAATTCTTTTCTAAAATTAGAGGTTAAATGTTACATAAGGGATTAGCTTTCAGCGTACACTGACAGATAACTCGAATAAAATATAGATTTTAGTTTGATTGATCAAAAGGACAGCGTGTCCGCCTAGTGTAGCCGTCGACTACTCAATCGGCAACTCAATCATCCGCACAATTAGACGAGGCTGCCTGTCTCTCGTCAAATGTAATTAACAAGCTATCGTCCTGTATGTTCGACTGATGTCTACTCAGACGTTCAAATACACTTGAAGCGCCGTTATCTCTGCGCGCATTAGCCGACTGGGAGCGTAACCCAAGGCACACGTATATCTATATAACCCTCTGGAACGGGCTCTGCAACGTCTTCCGCTAGACGCGCACTTGTGATTCGATTAGAAGCGTTAAAAATCCCCCTGGCAGTCATAATCCAGACGTAAACAGAGCTCCGCCGACCCCCGGCGTCTGGCTTGCGGAAAAGCGAGAAATACGTGCGCCGAGGACCGGGGGCACGTGTCCCGGCACAGCCGGAAGGGGCCGCCCCTGCGACAGCAGCCGCCCCGGGCTAGTAAAACCCTCGCGCCCGTGTCCCCCGTCCCTGTGTGTGTGTACCTCGGGCACAGTCAGTGGATCCCGAGCACCGTGCGGATATATATATGTGTCCCTTTGGATAGCCGGATGGGAGTTCTGTTACGCGGGCGTGTACACAGGCGCGCGGGCGGAGCCGGACAAGCGCCGAGTATAGTTCGAGGACGAGGACACCTAGCGCCTGTGCGGGGACGGCTTCTTATGCGCCTCGACGGATCCGCCTCGATACCGCAATGATTAAAAAAATAAAAGATAAATGAAAGAGGAGAGAAAGAAAAAAAAAAAACAAAAGTGGCGACGCTTCCCCGGGAGATTTCTTTATCCGATCCATAAATTCATTGTCGGGCCCGCGCCGCCCGGGGGTATATATATATACGAGTGAATGGCCCCTTTGACGCTCCCGATAAGATGATATCTCCTCGATGCTTTATGGCTGCTTTGATGTATTACTTATTGAGGTGGATTGTAAGTAACGGTCGTTGGGGGATAGCCCGGAACGAACTCGGCCGCTTTCGCCTTTTTGTTACGGCCACTCTGCTGCCCACGTACCGCCCGAGTTAATACTATAAATCTTATATATCCATTTGAAATATGTGGGATGGAATAACCTTTTTCGGCTGGATTTCAGAAAAAATATGTTAACACTTTATGATACAAGAACGCGGCGGTTCTGCCTACTTAATCAAAAAATCAAGCAGCCGCGGTAAAAGTATTCTTCCAAGGGTAATATACTTTGACCGCCGGTGAGTTATACGCGTTACAATCGTCATTGTACCGATTTCTGTACACAAATCTCGATATTGTAGTGTTTCCTTGCCGGGGAAAAGATTGGGAAAACAAGAAGAAGCTGGCGAAAAAATGACTCAGGGAGCCTCGGGGGCGCAAGTGCTGAATGGGCGAATAATGAAAATTAAAGTTGTTACGTATAATGAATGTCGAGAACAATGGCAGAGTCTTTCGGGATGAATAAGCGAGTTATATTTCAGTTTGGGCAGATCCCGCGCTTTTGTCCTCCTCGGGCGGTTTATTATCCAGCGGATCCGCCGGGGAGCCGCGGGCCAAGTTCAAAGGTTAGCCCGAGTCCCGAAGGCCAATTCCCGAGGCGCGCGGGCCTCCCCTGGGCTTGTTTATTATTTTCGGCGAAGAGTCGCGCCGCCGGGGATTGCCCGTAATCCCCCGGTAAATCCCCGCGGATCGTGCGCGTGGAGGTTGCGCAAGCGGCCTCGAGGATAGGGGGCGATACATACATAAGCGTACGTATGTACGCGTGCAGGCGGGGGGGGTTCGTCGTCTCCGCGGAAGGTGGCCGGCGCGGGCGGTAAGCCGGCTTCGGGGAAGCGGCGGGGAGCCGGCTGTCAATCAGGGGCCCGCGCCGCAGATCCATTACCGGACAATGCCGGTGATTAGCCGCGCGGCCGGCGACGCTAACGACGGCTAAACAAATCGCGGCCGGCCGGCCCCCGGGGGACTTTAGGGCGCGGTCGACCCCCGGCGCGCCGGCCCCGTCTATATGTATGTATGTATATACGCGCCCTCGAAGCGGCCGATGTATAACACTCGGTGCGCGTCAATGAGGTGCGCGACGAGGGCCCTAGCCTCGTTCAACTGCAGAGTTGTCGCGGACGCCGGGACAGGAGACCCCGGGAAAAGGAGGCGCTCGGCTGCACAATATAATTAAGCCCCGAGGTGGAGAGGACGGCCGGAGAGCCGTGGAAAAAGCAATTTGTTACCGGAGCCGCGCGCGCACAATGACGCGCCCAATAATAGGCTTGCGCCCGACAATGGGGGATCAGAAAACTCCCGACTCCGATGTATATATATATATAATGCCGCTGCGGGCGCCCGTCAGCCGGGCTTAGCCTGCCCCTGGCGCAGGTGATCCGCGGCGTCGCACCAGCCGATCCCGCCGCCCGGGATTACCGACGGGGCGCCCTGTCCTCCTGGAGTCGCCCGCGCGACTTATCACCGAGCCCTCGAGGACCGGCTTTGTTCGACAGGCGCCGGCCACGGCTGCCTCCTCCCTGGCTTCCCCGGCAGGCCACCAAATACCTCCCCACGACTGCTAAGCCAACTTTCACTTGTGCTTATAGGGCATTCGATCGGTTCTTTTCGTGAAACGTAAGGATTTTATGGAAGGGAGGAATTTAATGACTATCGGTGAACCTTTGCAAGTAGGCCTTCATTGAATTGCGACGACTAATTTGACAAGATAACTTTTAATGAACTGTATGTGATTTTCTAGCGACAGTTTCATTTTTACAAACCCTTAATTATTTCAGGCTCGTTTAACTGGACAAAAATTTCTAAAGCGATGATTTTTTCTTGTTTGGGAAGAGAAAGTCGCAGAGATCGAATTCCGATGAATGAGATGAATGCGGCACCTCATGCGACATGACCAATGCATTGTGCAAATCGGCCAATTAAGCCGTTGCAACAGCAAACGAACGGACAAGAAGATTGTCTTGAAATTGATTTCTATAATGATAATACTGGATTCTTTTTTTATCGATGGTACAGAATCTTACAAAGCTATCTTTCTCCAATTTGATTGACACGTATCCAAACATCATTGTAGAGAAATTAGTCTATTTCATTTGCATTCTCCGGTCCTTGACTAGTGAAAGTACCGCTCTAAATGCCCATTTAAGTCTATAACATCCACAATATTTACTCTATCCGCATATTTACTGTATTACACAACCCCACGAGATGGAAAACTTACAATAGGTATAGATAAAAATGTAAGTATCACGATAAAAAGTTTTAAAAAAACATGTGCTACATTTTTAGAAACTGCTTGTCCTGCACGTGTGGTTTGTACGTCAGTTGAACTAACAGTGACATTAAAAAGTTTCATCAACGCACTATTATAAACAATGTAAATAATTGCTTATTTAATCATTAATTAATCAATGATTCATTGGCAATGAAGCAATGAAAGTATTATTGGCGTTGGAATAATGTTATCTCTGATGTTAATGAAGTATCTTGAGTAGCAAAATCCAAATCATTGAAATGCATCTGGACGATAATTTTTTTGTTTAACCGAGATGCAATTAGCTTGCTCTGTACAGTTACTCGCATAGTTGATCAATCATACTTGCCCGTGCTTACAATGTGTGTTTTGACATGGGCGTTATCGCGCGAAAGGAGCGTTTGATCTCGACGCAGCACGAGTTGATAACAAAAAAAAAAAAGGCGATTTGAAATAAAGAAAAAAAAAAGTGACGTTTAAGGTACGGCGAGAAGGAGAGGCTGTTGCATGGCCATGTGCACCGGGGAGATAAGAGGCGGAACAAGTGTACGTAATCTGGTAAAGGAGCAAAAGCCAAGATGCTCGCGGCGGGCAGGAGCGCGGGACTGAAAGTGATGGAGGAGCCCGGGCGCAGCGCGCGCGCAGCAAGTAGCTCCCGCTCGCCGCGCGATAATTGATGCCTTCCGGAACCTTTGAACTCGCTCGCCGAGAGTCCCGGAGTGTCGCCCCCCTCCCCCGGACCCCGTCCCGCCCCCGAACTTTTGGTATTTATCAGGGCGATATTTCAAAAAAAAGTCCTCTTGTGCGTATCAATTACGAGCGGCAGAGGCGCCCGGGAGGAAGATATTAGCCGGCAGACCGGAGAGAGAGAGAGAGAGAGAGACACGAGCGGAACGCGGCGAGGATGGAAAAAATAACATAAAAAAAAAAAGGAGCGGGCGGCTTAAAGTGCGCGCGGCGCTGGGCCGATCAAAGGCCGGTGACGGAAGGCAGCTGCCGGGATGCTCGAGCCCCGGGTTTTATCCTCCCCCCTCTCCCTCCTCCCCCGGGGCGGCTGTCCCTCTCCGGCGGGCGACGCGCGAACCAGCCGACTCGGGCGGCCGCTCGTCGTCAAGCCTTTAATTCCGCCGCGCGCTCGACTTGGCTCCCAGAAACTCGAGAGATCTCCACGCGGTCGAGTGGACTGCGGGCATCGCCTGCGTGAACATCGACCCCGGCGATTTACACATCGCGCTGCACACACGAACGCACCTAATTCGGCACACGCATACATACGTAGTCAAACACAGACACACAGAGAGAAGAGGACCCTGAAAGTGGCGGCGGGAAGGTGTATATATATATATGTATGTCTATACATCCGGCAGGTAAAGCGGAGGCGTCCCCCGGTCCATGGTCACATTATATATATACAAATTTTTAGTGTTACGGGTCCCGGCGGGGGAGCCGGGAGGCGCCCCGGGAGGAGGCGCGGGCCTTTGTGCGCGGGCGGCGCACGCGCGGGCCCTCAAAGGGGCCCCGGCCGCCGGGGCTAACGAGGCCTCGACCGTTCGACAATGCCGGCCGGTCCTCGGATGCGCCCTGCCCTCGAAGGAGGTGTCAGGGCCGCGCCCCCCCCCTCCTGGCAACTCGGCCCGGGGAATTCGGGGGATTGCCCTCCGGGCGCCCGAGCGTCAGGCGTCGGTCAAAAGACCGGCGATTCAACGGCTTCAAGGAAAGCGGCCCGACTTGTGCAGCCGGCCGTGCGTCAAAGCCCCTCCCGGCTTTCACGCGGCCGAGCGACGATAATACGGGGTGCGCCTGCGTACGTATATCATCGGGAGCATTGGTCAAAGAGGTTACGTGTGCCTTGCGTACATTGCGTGCATACGCGTACGGAGGCGAGATGTAACAAGTGGGGTCGGATGCCGCGCAAGGGCGAAAGAGCCGCTCGAGGCCGGATTCCCGTGGATACTAGCTCGTTGGGGCTGGGCGGGTGTTTCGCAAGATATCGGCGGGGCAAGGCGCGCGCCTGCATTTGGCGCATTGTATGCAGCCGCGGGGCCTGGGCGCCCGCCGCCCGCCCGCACAATGCCTCCTGCATTATGTATCGGCGCGTTTCTCCGGCCCTTTCGGCCGATTTGCATGAGGAAGTCGTCGCTGCCCCGGGGATGCCGGCCCGCCCGCGTAAATTCTAATGGGCCCGGGGCATATAATGACGCGCGGGGGGGGACCCCGGGGAGAGGTTAAATATTGATGAGCTGACGCGCGGCCGAGCGGCCCTCTTTTTCGCGGGCCGATCGCCGATGTACACATGTATACCGAGGGAGTTGGACGCGAGTCCCTCCCGAGCCGGTCTCGGCTTACCCTCTCGCCCCGCGGCAGGACCCGCCGAGTGCATTAGATACGCGCGGGGGATCGCGTCGCCGCACCCGGGAATCGGCTGCCGCGCGGCCCATCAAGATATCCGGTTGCCCCCGACGGCCTCGAATCAAGCCCCTGCGCGCCGGGGGCAGATAAAAACTGCCCGCCGCCGTGGCGCGAGGCCTCGCACGCCCCGCGTGTATTCCCGACACCCTGTATGCATACATAGGCGCGCGTGTTTGTGTGTGCGCAGCCCGGCGCCTAATAGTGGACCGGCGCGCGGGCATCTGCCGATCGGCAGGCCCGAAAGACGAGAGTCGAGGTCGCGGTCGGCGCACCTGGCCGAGGCTCCCACCCAACCCAGCCGCGCCCTCCAATTAACCTCACTTAGTCGGCCTAATGGACGCCCGGGACTTTTCTTCAAAGGTAACCCGGCTGCAGTCGATTCGCCAACCGGCGATCGCGGCTCGCTGGCCCGCAACAGCTGTCCTGTCCCGCCGCGCCACTCCGTGTGTATATATATATATATGCGTGTATAATACGCCCGCGGTTGACAAAAGCCCGGTACGGCGGGCCTGCCAGAGAGCCTATTATTCTCCCCCACGGGCGTGGAAACGGCAATCGTCGCGCGCGAGGCCGATATGAAATTAATAGCCGCGGCTTTATCGAGTGGAAACTCGTTCTAATCAGGAAATACTTTTCCCCCGATTATTAGCGCGCTGTACGTTAGCCGCGGCAGATATGACGCCGCCCGGCAATAATGACGAGGAAGGCAATATCTTACTCGGCCGATTGAGATTTCATCGGGAGGCTTATATAGCCCGGCCGCGAAAGTCCGCGCTTGCATAATATGTATATAATCGAGAGCCGGCATGCGCACTCCTATATGTACACAGCCGCGGCCACGTACCAGCGAGCACACACACACACACGTAAGCCGAGCAGACGCCCTCTCGTGCGCGCAGAAGCGGAGGGCCGATTGGCAGGCCGAAGGAGGAAAGCGGCCGCTCGCTTCCACGCAACGCCGCTTATAATTGGCCCGCGAGGGTTAAAAAAAAAATCTCCTCCTCTGTTCGCGCGCAGGTGTCAGGTGCAGGGGAGCCGGCGGC
The DNA here is from genome assembly GCA_018906755.1 of Sycophaga agraensis. Taxonomy (NCBI): domain Eukaryota; kingdom Metazoa; phylum Arthropoda; class Insecta; order Hymenoptera; family Pteromalidae; genus Sycophaga; species Sycophaga agraensis. The sequence continues at coordinate 384,517 of JACCIE010000061.1, read as the reverse complement.
GCGGGAAAGGCGCGAGGCCGGCCGCTCACCTAGAGCGACTCGCCGCCGGACAGAATGCAGATAGGACCTGTCGCGCGGGGCTTTGCCGCCCTCGACAGGCCGGCCCGACTGTCCGCCCGGGGCTACGCGTCGGCCCCCCCCGACTCTCTAACGGCGCCCTGGTACGCGGATCCGCGCGCGCGCGCGTCACGCGGCCGACGGACGCCGCGCCCGGAACGGCCTATCTCTCTGCCGATAACAGCCGAGACGCTCGTTTCACGGTCTGCCTCCGACTGCCCCCGTACCTTTTCACCTTGCTCGGTTTCGTTCCACCTTTTTTTTTACGCGACCACGCGGCCGCTGCACTTTCCGGATTTCTATATATATATATATACGACAGGTGACTGCGTTCGCTTGTAATGCGCACGTGATGACTCTACTTGGACACTTTGGCGGACTTTCCACTGTTGCGACAGCACCTCTGAGCAATCCCTATACGTAACGACAATGTAACGACAAAGTCATATCACAAATATTTTCTTTATTGGCACTGTCATGTGCATCTGACATGGAAAAAAGTTATATAAAAAATTAAATTATTAACGATAAAATTATTTTGAAATGATATTAAATTAAAAATACTAAAGAGGAACGTCATGCCAATCGGAACTCCAGACAGCAATGGTTCGGTATGAAGATCTCAAACAGATAGAAAACTAAATGTAAACAGAATTACATGAATTGATACGCATAATTTGACGTAAGCGAACTAGTAGAGCATCAGACAGATATACTTGCACTAAAAAGTGACAGTTACCAATTGACATACCGTAAAACGAGAATTAGAATTAATTGGTATGGTATTCTGTTTTATTATCGAGGAAATGGGGGCTTTGGTAGAGCTAATCTAGTAACAAGGGCGGACCTCGTACAGACGACAGCAGGCAAACACCCAGAGCCCACACTGCACTTGTCACTCGCGAGCTCCAGACGCCGAGTTGTGTTGCAAGCTCGCGCCGAGTCGCGGTGAGGAGCAACAGTATAGCAGGAGTTGCAACCTATGTAACTGGACGCTTTCGCCGCGGAGAAGAGGTGTTGAGCGGCGCACCGCGAGGCGGCGCGGCGTAACTCGCGATAATCATTATTATCAAGGCGATCAGCGACCGACAGCGCAACTGACCCCCATAAATTATAATAGAGCTACGGTTACGCCGTCCGCTATGCTTCGAACATCTAGCATGTATCTCTACTAATTTCACCGGTATGCTAAGTAGACTGCACTTGGTCTAGATTTAATTTGGAAATTACACACATCAAGTATAATTTCGAAATATGAATTATGAAAGGAGAAAAGAGAGACAGAGAATTGGAAATGTAATATAAATACCCGACGCCCCTTTGACTCCTATACTGCATTATGCCATGGAAATAAATCAAAATCAAAATTAACGTACAACCAGCTTTTAAAATGCCAATTCAACATCAGTGTAAAATGATGCCTTTTTTATCTGACCTTGATCTCCAAAGTTCCCAAGGGACGTTTTAAAGTGTTATCACAGACATACAGGGGCCTAGTTAATAATGATACTGTACTTTTTTATTTAAGAATCAAAAGTGCTAGGTACTTAAAGATCATAATTGGGAGAAAATCGGTGGCTGAGGGCCGTTCTCTAAAGGAACGGCGAGATCACTAGGATGCTTATCTCCAGAACCTCCAAGGCAGTTGCACAAAAGAATAAGGTGCATGGGCCACACTGAGTACTGGGTGCTGGTCGTTACTTTAGAAGGTACTGTACGTTTCAATTATTTTATTATTTCTCTCTCTCACGCCTCCCAACAAAGTTTAACGTCGGTGCAGCAGACAACACTTATTTTCTAAGCTTTAATTAAATACCCATCTCTTCACAGATTCTTCGTGACTTCATCGTGACTTATTTGTGACTGTTCGTGACTTTGTGAACTATGTACCGAAAAATGTTCTCGGGTAAAGTTTGTACCTTGTAGTAAATGTAAAATTTATAATATTTATTGATTAAACTTAACTAATTTATTTTTAAATTTCATTTATTAATTAAAATTGTCAAATCCACCCACCTAAAATTGTTTATTTTTTGTTTAATGTAGTTATTTTCCTGAATCTGATCTTGGTAAAACCTTGCGTTGCTCTAATTAGAGTGATAGCGTGATTTATTTTAAAATCGTTTATTTTTAATTTTAATAACTTTAATTCTGAACATCATAGTATATATATCTCGATATATATTTACAATAATACTTGCTTACCGCTCAAGCAAATACAATTCTCTTATACTGGCCATTTATTCCTACGCGTAAATCAAAATTTTGTCGGGAAATAAAATCACAATGCACTATGAAACAATGAGACTATAAAACAACTCCTAGTTTACTAGGTATCATTCCATTATAACATTTATTATCATCCGTTAATGCAACTAAATTTCTACTCAGAACTCTTATTCTGTATCTTGTATCTGGTTATTAGGTAATTCCATCAGAGATTCGTGACTCCCAGAATTATTGTCGTACTGTGAGCCTATATTTATATAGGTAGCTCCACGAACATTAGATGTTCTCTTGTCATCTAGTGCTTTATGAATAAAAGGTATTACAGAAGATATCTTTGTATAAATCGCGGGACCATTTTTTTCATTGCAATCAGTCCGAATAGAGGATAATACACCAATTAAGATTTTTCCAAATAGTACAAGTGGTCCTCCGTTGTCACCCTGTCAAAAAATATTATACTTATTAATTTATCCGAATATGTAACAATGGTATATTCTGTATAAAAAATATGTATTCTAATAAAAATTTAAGGAAGCTTTAAATTAAAAATTTTCAAAAAAAAAAGCAATTTTTTTTATTTAATTTTTTAATTCTATATATTATACAGGACATGTACACGAAATTTCATCAAAAAATTAGAAAATTATAAAACCTATAGTAAAATATGTAATTGTTGATATTTAATAAAATGTCCATTTCAGAATAAACAAGAAATAAAAGAAATAAGTAAAATCCAAGATTAAATAAGATATAAAATATTCCTTTATCACTTATAACAATTCTTATAATTTATTGAAATACAAAATTTTCATTTTTATTTTTTTCATTACACTTTAAAAATTATAAACCGCTTTAACGCTTATTAATTATACAAATAATTTAAATTAATATAATATTTCATATTTTTTAGATTCAGCCATCTCGAATAAAATATTATATTTTTTGATAAAAAGTGTTTCTTCAAAAATTTGTATTTTTGTTGGAGTTTGACGTAAACATTGTTTTGAACCGATCAATGGATGTTGATTCGATAAGAGATTTTTAATTAAAATGTAAGTATTTATAGTGCAATTGGGCTGTAGTTTTATTTTTTAGCAATTTAAAATTTTTATTTATTATATATTATATATTTTTTGTTACAATTATTTGAACTGCTGACGAAGGATAAGTATAATTTCCCCTTAAACGATTTATTTGGTTAACGCGTTAATTAAATAGAGACTTAAATCAATAAAATTAACATACAATAAATAAAAGTAAAATCTTTTAATAATTTAATTTGATATGTTACATATTTTATAATACAAGTTAATGTATTTTGTGACTAAATAATTTTAAAAAAATGAAATAGTTTACTCACATAACAAACTCCTTCAATATGTTGATCATCATGCTGACGTACTCGAGCACAAACGTGTTTTATATTGATGGAAGGAAATGCTTTTTTGCATTCATTTTTATGCAAAACTTCCGTCTCAGCATATTTCAATTGAACGGTAGAAGATGTATGGTGCATTGCATCGTTCCATTTTCGCTTATTTCCAACAGCAGCTGTCTCGTCAAAAATATCGAATCCAAAGCCAGATATTATGGGGTGTTCGTGATAGTACGTTAAATATTTTCCATTTTTTCTAGCAGGTAATTGAACCATCGATATGTCAGCGTTTTCAGGTAATGGAGAACGTAACTATGAAAATTATTACACACGAGCATTAACCATAAGAATTGTTTATTGAAATAATAAAAAATTGTATTCTTTATATAGTCTTGACTCTTGATAGAAATTTTAAAACATATATGTTCAAACACGAAAATTTCTGGTTTTGGAATAAATTATATAGACTTCTAGTTCAACTGAATGAATATAAAATTAAGAATATATAATTCCAAAATATTAAATTTTATTTACTTTTTATATATGCATTAAATTTTAATTAATAATTCCAAGGAGAGCAATGAATATAATACATGCTTAATGAAAGCAAGCAAAGTTTAGTTTAATCCACAAATATAAAAACTAAATTAGTTTAGTTTAATTCTTAAAATCATGCAATTAAAATAAAGAAAATAATATATTTTTATATAAAAATATAAACAATATTTCATAAAAATAAATTAGAATTTCTGACAATTCTAGAACAAACTTTCAAACTTTTGTAATTATTATAAAATAAATTGTAATATTTTTTCTGTTTTAGTATTATTTACCCTTAATACTGCCACATCATCAGTTTCATGGAATTCAGTTTTTGTAGGATCAGGATTGATACGTGTATACTCTCGAGGTACATATATTCTATCTACTTCGCGGGTAATTCCAGGAGGAAGATTGAAAAAAAGTTTTGTAATTCTGGCAAGAACAGTGTATTTTCTATCGATAAATTTGTCATTATCACCGATAACGCATTGAGCAGCTGTTATTATATGCGATTTTCTAATAATGCTTCCACCACAAATGAGTTCATTATTACTTTGTATGGCAACCATATATTTATAGTGCTCAAAATCCACTTCCGATCCACCGATAATCCCCTCAACGATTCCTTTATTTAATTGAATTTTAGTGTATAGTAAAATTACCAACAGTTCTTATTATTAATAACAAATAAGATTTTTATAATGTACTGTAGTAAAGTACTGTAATTTACTATGTACTATAGTAATAAATACTATAGTACTACAGTAAGAAGCGAATACGTACAATCCTGTTACCTTTATTTCAATTGTCGATCATTTACTTATACATGCAAACTAATAGTTATTCGATTATTTTGATCTGGGGTTATTATTTTTATTGCATCTTTTATGAAAGTTCATTTGGCAATATTTTTAAAAGAAAATTATTCAGCTTATGAAATTTGGTAACAAGCTTACACGTAATGCTCCCATTCGTGTATATTAATAAATGGCGAGACACGTACCAACGTTAAACCATTGAGTTATTAATAATTTGGATAATATAAGCAATACACTGTAAAACTGCATATCGAAAATTTAATACCACTGTACAATTAGGTTAACCACAGAAAATATAATATGTACAAAAATTTTTTTCTTAAATGTTTTTAAAATTTTTATTTGAGCTACAGATGTTATATGGATAGCACAAGTGTTAGAAAAGCTTATCTTTGCTATTAAAATAACAATTAAAATATTCCACAATTAATGAATGTCAAATATTATAAATTAATTTTATAACAATGTTTCCATTTCAATTAAAGAAAAATGATAAATTATTCTTTACAGAGTATCTATAGAGTAATTAAAAAATGATAAACGGAGAGATATTGTTTAAAATTCTGACTACAAATTTTATTGCTTGTTTGTTACTATCTTACAATTATTTTTCGATTTTCCAAATCCGTCCGAAATATTCTCAAAAGTATATACTACCGATTATTATTGCATTTATCTCACTATAAATTACACAACAAACATGATTTAATTGTTGCTGTAACCCGGTTACTTAAATATTTTGAATAATCGATGAATTTGTTCATTGTCGAATGCATTCAGCTCGCACTGTGTGCCTATGTGCAAGCACCTCGAGTGTTCACGCCTCGACATCAAAGGCATACATCCTCAGGCGAGAGTACCGACACGATTTTTTGCCAATCTCATAAAAAGTATAATGAATAGGCGAGTCAAAGTGGGATTGGCCGCGGTCGGGCAACCGGTGTTCGCGGGCTCGGCGACAAAGGCGAGGAAGGATTTCGGCCGGCTCATCGGGGGGGCCAGTGCATCAGCGGCGCGCGGCGGAGAGCGTGATTATCTCGCGCGGGCGCGCAAATGCATGGGGAAAAAAGGTAAGTGGGTGGGCAATTAGCCGAGCGAGGCCGGGAGCCGCGGGCTTTGTCGGCGCGGGCCGGGAGATCAGGCCCGGGAGATAAGCCCTTAAAAATTGGCGTCACTCCGCGCCGTGGAAATTCCCGCCCGCGCCCGCGTAACAATGAAGCGGGGCGCGCGAAGCCCCGGTGGCTTTAACGACGTCCCCGGGGCGCGGACGCCTCGCGGGCATTGTCGGCCGGCAATCGGCCGCGAACAATGAATCCGCCGTGGCGATGGGCACGACTGACCCACTTGGGGCGTAAAATTTGATACGGCCCCGAGTGCATGTGCGGCTCCTCGGAAAACAATGTGCACTTAGATCGCGGGAGATAAGGGGGCCGATATGGCGCGCCGCGGGGCCTCGGGAGCCGCGCAGCCTGATGAAATTCGTACATTGTGCAAGCCGGGGTAATTTATATCTGAAAGGATTCCTTGTCTCGTACGTTACGGCCGATCGCTATCAGCCGTAGGTGCAGAGCTACGTGACAAATTCAATTCCCAATCCTGACAGGGAAAGCTGCCACCGTCACTTCATTAGACAGCGCGTAAAAGTTGAAAGTGAGCATGAATCAAGCGTATAATTTATATCCGCGAGCACGAGCGCTTGTCATATACTTCTTTATTTATGACTGTACTCAGGATGTTATGCGCGCACGTCATTAGGTGTCATTTTTTTTCCCCGCCAAGATTAATTCCTTTGCGTAAAGAGATAAAAAAAAAAGGCTACGGGACGCCATTTCGTGTAGGAAATTGCCGGGCTCGCCGTAGATGTATGTCCCTTGTAAAAAGGATCGCTCCATTCTAGTTTACCGACCGATCCTCTAAAACATAAATATTCGTCGGGTAATCAATGGCCCGCTGATTGATCCGTGCTATTCGGTATAATAAGGCGCCGCCTCTGCGTAGAGTCTTTATCCAGCGGGCTGTCACTTGCATAATGTCGGAGCTAATATCCATTGCGCGAGTTTATCGGAATTGACGTAAGCGTTGGCAGGCGTTGCTTCAGGTTTCATCGATTACAATGATGTGCAAATGATCGAGAGAAACCATTGGGCCGGAGAATGGGAGCGAGGGGGGGGTGGTGGAAGAAAAAAAAAAATAAACGAGCCTTGTGAAAGTGGCAGGGCTTTCTCATCTGGACGTTGGACATTGGACGGGCGGAGTCCGGACAAACGCCCCCGTGACACGCCGAGGAATGAATGGAGCGTTACGCTCCCCGTGAGCGGTCCAAGGCCTCCTCGGACCTTGGCGTCGATGGGCCCGCATCCCGCGTCAGGCAGCCGCAGGGAAATAATTAACGAGGGCCGGCTCCGGGAAGCCGGGGCCGTCTTTGTCGGGGCCGTCGCGCCCCTGTCCGGCCGATAATTCGCCGGCATTAGGAAGCGCAGGCCGGGCGGACAAAGCCGCGGCGGCGTCGGCGGGGGCATGTGGGCCCGCCGAGTTCCGGCGCGCCCCGGGTGTCCGGCGACGCCCGGGGCGTGTGTGGGCCGCCGGCCCCGCCCTCCCGCGAGGTGACGTAATCCCGGTACTTAGTGCCGCGGCGGCTCGAGGGCGCTGTCAGCCGCGCCGCGGGCAGTCGGCCGCTTCCACTTAGGGGCTTTCTGCGCCCGGGCCCTTCCAGGAGCGGGCCCCGGCCATTACTCGCTCGCCGGGAGATGCCGGGCCCAGATATACACATACACAGGCGCACGCGCGGTACGCACGCGGGCGCATGCGCGCCCCGGCCCACCTCCGGCATAATGGGGGCCCGCTCTTTTTTTTTGTCCTCCCTTTGGCCGCGGCTGCGGCTCCTCGTGCGCCCGCCCCCGCGCGAGCGCGCCCCTTTGTCCCGCCGGCAATGACTTTCTTGCCGATCGGGCCGCAGCCTCGCGGCCCTGTTGCGGCCCCGTGACTCCGCAGGCCCGTGAGCCCCCACCTGCGCGGGCCGCCGGCGCATCTGCCGGGCTGAAAGCCGCGGCCCGGCGAGGCCGTCATTCGTGACGCTCGTAAAAAGGTATAAGGAGCTCCAAATCTCCTTTATCGGCCGGCCTTCGCCGGGTAAATAAGCATTGTCGGCCCCGGGGCTCAATGCCCCGGCCAACGGCCCATTTGCGTCCGGGAAATTGATAGCTTTCCCGTGAAGCCCTCCCGGCCCTCGGCTGTGCTCGTCCTCCGGAGGAGACGAATTTTCACGGGGCCCTCGGTCCCCCGGCCGTAACTCCTGCGCCTCGTTTCCGAGCGGCCCGGCTCTCTTTCTTCCCCTGCCGCGCGAGCGCCTCCGTCGACTCGGCCCGATCCTCGCGGGGATTATGATGCGCCGCGGAGCGAAATGAGAGGCGCAGCGCGCCGATGGCTGTTGTGATCGGCCGATTGTCCCGCCGCCGCCGGCTGAAATATGGCACTCGCGGAGGGGACGGGGCTTTCAAGCGGCCCCGGCCGCCGACTGATCGATGCGCCGATTCAAAGGGAGCTGCTGCACTTTCGGCGCCCATTATGCGCACACTGTTAAATTCGAGGTTAAATTGCCGTTGTAAAAAGGAGAGTGTACGCCTCTGGTAAAAACCGTTGAAAAAGGAACGAGTTTCAATTTGCACTCGGTGAGAGGGCCATTTTATTTTGGGCGTAATTTGCAGAAATGAAATAATTACGTGCCATAATTGCCTATAAATTTTATATCTTAGTTAGGATGAAACAATTTAAACTTAAAATTACGGGTGCAATATAATTTACTTTATTCCGGATTTCTGGAAGCAGTGCAGCGCGCGCGAGCAAAGTCTGTTTTATTATAACGCGTTCCACAAACGATTAACACATTTACATTTCAGTATATACTTTATGCCTCCGTAAATTTGGAGGTTAATGCACAATGACACAAGTTCCGATGGCTCTCGAAAAACTCTTTCGCTTTATTGACGCGATTAGCCCCATATTGCCGCGGGCGTTTATACTTACAATAAACGCTGTCGAAAGCCTGCGCTCGATCGATAAATAATACCGCCCAAATGATTTAGACAGTCCTCGGGCAGTTGGGCAATGCCCGGCGAAAAAGCCCGGCGATATCTTCGGAAATTATAATGCCTTTTGCGAGCCCGGCGCCGCCGCCGCCGCCGCCGCCGCCGCCGCCGATTTCCAGGGGCTTATTCCCTCGCCGTAATAAAGTTGTTTTTATCCGGCTAAAAAGCCGGCGTACGACTCCCATTAAACCTTTACGAGTTTTCGGTAAAAGTATTATGCCCACGCAGCGGCGAATATAAACGATTATGCTCCATAAATGATTAAAGCATTAACGTAATAAAATCCCCGCGCGCGGCCCGACTTTCATGGCTGCAGCCGCGCCCGGGCCCCACTCGACTTTCGAATTCCGCGCCCGCGCCACCTCGCGATCGCCGCTTCTCCGAAAAACCCGCGCGTAAACAGCCCCGGCTAATTGGGCGCCCGGTGCGTTTGCGCGAGGTCAAGCCAAAACGGACACCCGATATCGAGGGAGAAAGTCTACTCCTTACCCGAATCCCTCCCACGCGCTCTTCTTCGCTAGAGCTAGCGCACTGCGCTACTGCGTCTTCTTTTTTACTCTAAAGACCATCGCTGCGCAAACAACACGCGGCAAATAAACAAAATTTAATATCGCGCTTCTGCTAAGAGTTATTCGAAAGGTCCAGCGAATTTACTGAATTTTATAACAATGAATTAGCTCTATTTTTTCCTTCTTTTTTTTATTATTGACTAATAATATACAATAAATACAATACGATCAAGTTTTAGTAATAAGTATAAATTGTAAGTTAAATATTTTATCAAAAATTAATGATGTGTATAATATCATGTGTTCTAATAATATAATTTAATATAACATTAATTATAAAGTGCAACGCAAACTGGAATTGTTCGTCCAGCTTTTGCGGGTTTGTAATACAATTTACGTGTTCTTTTAATTGATTAAAAGATTTGTCAGTATTCCAAATACTTGCTCTATTTTTCATCACGCAGATCGATGCGGATGCAGATCGATGCAGATATATTCCTTAGTATATCAAGCTTTCGATTATTAAATTTTTGAAAGATGCGTATACGTCGCCTTCTACAGCATAAATTTTAAAATTAACATTTAAAAAAATTAAAAATAAAAAATTTAAAAAGTAAAAAAAAATTAACAAATGAAGACGTAAATAATAATTTTGTTATAATTGACAATATCTATGTTATCGTAGTGAAAACTTTCACCAGTTTTACATTCATTTCAAACGAATTCGCAAGATTATCCACAAAAGATCGCGCCGCTTACTCCATCAGATCGACATTTACTCGCGAGAAAATCGCCGTTACATTGAGAAGATATGTTGTGTATCTATATGTGCATATATACATATACAAACGACACTTGCCAATGCAGCATAATAAACACACAAAAATTATGCTCTATACTTGTACACACTATATACGCTCATATACTTATGTAGTTTATGGTGCTGAAATGTTTGTAGTAATTATGACTGCACATTATAACCTATTAATATATATTTATTATTCTGTAGAATTTTTAAGAATACTTTTATATTCAATATCCAAATAAAATATCAGATAAAAATTTAAAACAAGTTTTATTCACATTGTTTATAGATACATTGACTGCATTGTTAACATTGTTATCAGATATTTATAATTTAATACAAGATCGGTTTTGAAACTTGAATACATCTTCAATGATCCTAAAATATCATTTACTTATATTAGTACAAGAAACATATCGAATCCATTTATTATTTTTATTTTAAGTCACATTAAGTTAGTTAAATTAATAATTTCGATATAAAATGTTACATGTGTATAGTTATCGAGAATGCATTTCTAACATTATTTTTGTAAACATTTTATCTTAAAAAATATTCCGTATTTTATTTATTGCATGTATTAAGTTATTTTCAATTATCTTTAGTTTGTTTATTTAATAAATAAATATAACCCGGAAAAAATTAAGAATAATAGATATATATGAAAAGAATTAAATACAACGATGGTGACTTCTTGGCTACTTTTTGGCGATAAAAATTGGCAATGAAAAAAAATTGGGCATTTACTGGCGTGCGAACGAGTTTTACTAGTCAAATTTCTACCAAACATATTTCGACGATATGGCCTCGTATATGCTGATATAACCTACAATTAAAATCATTAATCTATTGCAAAAAAAGAATGTATTTAAATATATATATATGCGCATGGACAAAGCTTGTAATTATAAAATTCTTCCCTATTTTGTCGCCATTAAAAAATAATAAATGATTCTTATAATTCCTGGAATTCTAATAAACCCTTGAAAAACTATGGTTTTCAAAATGTTAGTTTTGCACGAGCATATATAATAGATAAATATTCTCTATCTATGGATATAATTTATTGTTTTGTTACTATATTTAAATTATAAAGCTTAATAATGTATATCCATGCAACTTATCATGGTTGAAGAGTTTGTTGAAAAATATTATGTAAACATTTTGCCAAAGAAATGTTTTTGATATATTTTGTCTACTGTTGAGGATGATGGAAATTCAATTATATTGTTGTTTCAAATGTAACCTATAAAATATTCTTTTTATAGAAATAAATAGCATTGATAATTATAAGTAAATTCTATATGGCTGTAATTTTTAATAAAAATACAAAAAGTATTGTTGCAGCATTGAGTGAAGTAAATAAAGGAATGCAAGATGGTTGTCGCCAAATAGCTTCTAAAAATAATGTAAACATTTGTTGCAATCCAAGAAGAAAAAAAATGAACACGTTTGATACAGGATAGTATATTCAGTAACATTGAAATGAGATTATAACAATGAAAATAACTACGAAAAAGAAATTATGCTACTAATCACTGATATTTTATAGGATGAAAAATGACAAAAGCAAGCAAAGATTTGAAAAATAATTTACTTATTTTTATATACTAACATAATTATTATTATATACTTAGTTAATATTATTAAAATTGTAAATAGGTAAATAAACGTTAATTAATTTTAATAAACGTAGAGTATTCATTTTTAATAATATTGTCTGTTATATGACAAAACGGTTTTACATAACCAACAGATAGTTTAAGCAATATAATTTAATATTTAAGCTAGTTAACTTCTACATGAAAAGAAAATATTAGTACTGATTGCTCACGGTATTATGTAACGAGTGAACAATAAAATTTGATAGTACTAATTTCTTAACCTTTGAGATGCTGATTGCTTGATTCATATGATAATAATAGTATAAATTAGGTAATCAGTCAGTAAAAATATTAAGGAAATAGTTCTATCTTATTTTATGGTCCAATGTTTGCTTAACCGTAATTTCGTGCATAACACTTATATCGGTGAGATTGGTGTTTGGCTTTGTATCATTGAGTCATTCTTCGTTAATTAGCACTTAGCAAGAGCGCGAGGGAAGAAAAAAAAAATTGAACGCGCGCTAACTCTACGGAATAAGACCCCCGCGGTCGAGCCCGAGATTTAAGGAGGACGCGCCAATTTTTTGAGGTCGCACCAGCCGCGCCAAGATTATCAATCACTTTTGCGCGCGAGGTCAGCGGGACGCCGAGCGAGGGCGACCTCGGGGCTAACGAAAGCCCCGCGCGACGATTCCTGGAAGCATTTTTCGCTTCATTATCATCGTCATTATCGTTAGTGGTATACGATCGTGCGGGCGTCCGCGTCACCGCTCGATGAGCGCGCGGTACACTTTCCGACCGCAGCGGTTACTCGATACGTGTAATCTTTGACTCGGCTCTTCCCTTTGCGGCCTTCCGTCTTTCTTTTTGATATTAGGGTGCATTACGTGCCCTCCGCCTTCCCTTTGTTCCCCGTCTTCGCCTTCTTTATATTTGACCTTTCCACGTTTATTATTGCCGTACCAAAGTACTACTTTGGCTTACGTCTCGACTTTGGAAACCTTTGAAAAATTGTCTTTACAGCGACAGAAATGTATGATTATCCGCTTGCGTGGAACAATTTAAATGTACCTTTCCATTTTTGTAATTGCACCTTGCCATTGTTGGATTGAAAAAAGCCACAATTTCCCGTACGCGTATTATCGGCAAATCAACCTCTCCCCGTACCTATCTGCCCGTTGGTCACCAGTGCAATATATACATACATACGTATATACACCATTTTTGAATACGAAAAAGAAAAAAGTAAGTATACCGTCCACAGAAGTCGAAGATTATTCGTCCGACCACCAGTTGCTCTCGGCCGTAACCGCGGGCTTGTAAACCGATTCCGCGAAAGCTACGGAGCGGGAAAAGCTTCTCCGGGATGAGGAATCGAGCGGCCGATCTTTCGCTCTCGCTCGGGGGAAAATTGTACGCTTTACGAGGAGCGGACGCAATTACCGCTCGCCTACGCGATCTCGCGCCTCGCCGGGAGTAACGGCCCGTTCTACGGCCGATACTTATGGGCCGAGGCAAATGGCACGGGCTACTTGATCCGCCGCGAATATCGGCTGTATCGCCGGCCGGCGATGAGTTGCCGCGTCGTAACGGCCGCCGCGGCGCGATTCAATTTGCATCGGGTGTTATCGGCGCGTCGGCCTCGCGCGATCAGGAGCCCCTGCGCATACATATATATATACATATGTGTCATTAGGCCCTCTCCGAAAGTGGCCCGAGCGACCGATTACACTGCTCTTAGAGGGCAGCGGCTAGAGTAACTGTACGCTGTACATCGAGGGGCCTTTTTTCGCGTCGCGCCGTTAATTGGGGCCCCGCGACGCTTGTCGCCCGGGCGCCATTATATACACGTGCAATCGGCTGCTCGATTGCACTCGCCGCACGGAAGGTGGAAGGATACACGGAGCGAAGGCTGCCCCGGGATCGGATCGACCCGTGTCCGAGAAAAAGGGAATATCGGTGCATCGGCTTTCGCTGCCGGCCTAGAGGAGGAGTTTCGCGGAAGCCGGCGGGCGCATTGTTGCCGGCCGAGCGAATAATATCGGCGGGCGCCTCGGCCTCGCCGCGGCTTGCGCAAGGCCCCGATATACACAGGCGGGCACGGGGAGAAACCTCCAAAGGAAATTCGGCCGGCCTCGGCGGCGGCTCGGTTTTCAAAGCGCCGCAGGAAAGGCGGCTTTCCGGGGGAGAGAGAGAAAAAGAAAAAAAACAAGAGAGAAAAAAAAAGTAATCCGATCGCGGCGCACCGCGAGAGATTATACCGGCCACAGGCCGACGTTTCAATTCCTCCAATACCTGTCGGCTTATAGGCGCGCCTTTGATTCGCGCCGACGGGAAGCCGGCGCCGACGCGCGCGACCCGCATGTTAAACCGTTTTTCTTGCGCGCGCGCGCTCGATATGGCGCCGCCGCGGCCCCTAATAAAGTGGATCTCGCGAAGGACCGCCGGCCTTTTTTTTTTTGCTGCTGCTGCTGCCCCGTATCGCGTTACCGGCCGAGCGCAGAGGAGGCCCCGAGCCTCCTTTAATATTTGTGCAGGTGCGCGCGCCCCGGAATTTACGGGCCCCTCGCCCCGGTGCAGTCGAGCCCACGCACCGATATAGCCGCGCGAAAGTTTAATTTATAAATGCGAGTCGTTAGATCGTTATGATTCGTTAATTACGATTTTTAATCGGCATCCGACTTTAATTCCCCGAGAGTATCGATAAATCCCCGGCTAACTGCCTGTGTGATTGCGGCGATCGTTCAAGAGTATACGTCGCGTATCTTTCAAATAAAGCGGAGGATCTGTATATTTACAGGTATATTACACCAAGGATGTTTCTTCATTAAGAGCATTAACGCTTAAATAAGTTTCATAACCCGCATATAGTAAGTTTTGAATTATACATATACATATATACATCCATCGGCGGTGGATTCGGTGCGGCGAAAGCGTTAGAGGTTTTCATTATGTGCGCTCGCGCTATCTGCATCATACACTTATTCGTGAGTAATGAATGGCTTTTCCGTTGCAGGGATGATAACCGTCGGGGAACAGTACTATTAGTGGGGCATAAATTAGAGCGGCTTTCCCGAGTGCGCGATAACCGGCCGGAGGTTATTAACGATTTAACGAACGCTCGGCTCATTTGTCAAAGCAAACCGAGCGGGCGGGCGGAGAAAAAAAAAAGAAAGAAAGATTCAATCCCTCTTCGTCGGGGCGCCTCCGGGCCGAGGGTCCGGGGAGGCTGTCAGGCCACGGACGGGCCGGGCGCGAGTCCGTCTCCCGGGGGTCCGAGCGGTCCAATGGAGAGAGAAAAAAAAAAAAGAGCAGGGCCAGAGCCGAGGGCGCCGGCGACTGGTCCTCGTAAAAAGCTCCCGTAAATCATGGGCATTTGCACTTTCGATTTCTCGGGGCCGGACGCGCCATTAGCGGCCCGGGGAAAAGGCGCGAAATTCAAAATTTATGATAATTGCCCGGGGGCGCATCGGCGGGCGCGGGCATCGGCCGCGCGAATAAATAAAGCTATATCTCGGCGGGCGTTTATCATTCGGTATCCGGGCGCTCGCGCGCCCCTCGTAAATCTGCCGGGGCGCCCGGAGAGTCGATAAGCGCGGCGGACAGGAAGCGCCCAGCCTCCGACGCCAATTAGGGCCGCGGCGCCTTGACCCCGCGCTCCGGGCGCCCAAGACGCCGCGGGCTAATTTACGGGCCGGCGCTCCCTTTTTTTCTTTTCCCGCGCTCGCCGCGTGATTGAAGATATCGCCGCCCCCGGCGCACCTGCCTCATGCGTGTACGTGGGTAACGCGTGCGTGCGCGGGGGCTGCGCGGATCGGCTCCTGATTTGTGCGTCCGCCGCGGGAGGGAAAAGCGCTGGACGCCCGGGCCTTTTGTTTTCAGCCGGGACGAGGTCGGGAAGGATATCGCAGTGTCTTATATACCGGGCGACGCTCTGTTTTTTTCGGCCTGGCCCGCCTCCTTGGCCGCACAGAGAGCCGCATTGCTTTGTGCATCCTTTGGAGATTAACGGCTCGGCCGGATGTAGTGGGCCTTTTATTGGGCCGCGTTATATATCAGACTTTCTTTTTTGCATATGTGCGTGGCGCGTATATCGCGCGAAAATTGATATATATATATACACGGCGCGCATAGGGGGGGGGGAGAAAAGAATACACATTCCGCATATTTACTGCGCAATAATTGAATATAAATGCTTATACAGCCCGCAATCTCGAGGGGTTTTACGGCTGATATACGCGAGGAGCGATCGTTCAATGGACAATTTGTCGGGGATCCGCCGCGGCCGATCGTCCCGCCGGAGTGGCTTTAGAGGGGAAGCGACTAGCAAAAATATCCCTCAATTTATCGGCCAAATTATCGGCTTTCGCCAAGTTAACGCAAGCCCGTGAGATAGGGCGCCGCGCGCCGGCTTATGTAAAGCGATATCCCGGCAAAAAAAAAAAATGGAGCGTTAAACGAGTTGAACAAAAAAAAAGAAGAAGAAACCCCAAAGCGCCAAGTAGACGTAATGCGCCCTGCCCGAAAGAGGAAGGAATAAAGTACCCCGGGCCCTCGTTATACCGCGCGGCCGGGAGAAAGTCGCCGGGCGCGGTCCATTATTCCGCGGCCGAGCCACTCGGCCGCGAGTCCGTATTTTTTCGGGGAGGCTCGCGCCCCCCCCTTTCTTGAAAATAACATATATATATATATATACGCGTGTTCCGCGTTTTCGGCCGCACCGATTGCGCGCGCGAATATAACCGTATACATCGGGCGACCGTAAAAATTAACCCCACGGCTATCCGGGGAATATTCATGCATGTCCCGGGCGCGCGTATATACGATGCAGCCGAAAATGCGGGCACGCGCGGGGGGGGGAAAAAAAGGCGCGGGGTCTCCGGAATATTCAGTTGCGCCCGTGCACTTCGAGAGGCCGGAATTTATGCGTGTATATGTACATGTCCTCCCGGGCGAATATAGCGTAATCGCATGCAAACGCGGGCGATATAAAGCGCAGTCGCCTTTATTAGGTGGCCGCCGCCGGCTGCCGCTTCCCTTCTCCCCCCCGTGGTTTTTCACGCCACGCGCTGGGATTCCGTATTTTTTTTTTGTTACCGTTCGGGGATTCGCGGCTTGGCGGCCCGACTTTTCCTCGCTTTTATACGGGGCCCCGGCGCCGGGGGATGTTTACGAGGGCGTACGGACGGGCTCCGGATCAACGCCACTCGCCGGAGTATATCTGTTTGGCTTTATGCGCGCTTCTGAATATTAGTGGGACCGGTCGCTCTAGCCCGGCTTGTATTTTTCTGATTTACGCGTCAGTTTCAAGGGCTCTCGGGGTAATCGCAGCGTTGGAATTTTTTCCCTTCTTAAACCTCCGTATAATTGAACCCTGCTTTTATAAACGCCTTATATCTTTGACGTCGCCTTGGAAATTCTGAGGGGAAAAAAAGAAGTTAATTTTAAACAAACTATGTCCGAATTAATATATATAGATCGAGGTTTTTCCAAGTTTAATGCTTGGCGCATAAATAAGTGGAAACTGCAGGATCTTAAGAAACTTGTCTTCGCGGTTGATAGGCCATAGCTTACTTTATACTGGTCAAATGGAGGATCCAATAAAAGTTATATACGTGCAATATTCTTAAGCTCGTTCTTGACTGGCAACTGAAACACGCTTCAAAGCCTATAAAAATGAATATTTCTTTGAAAATAGTTTGAACTATTATTGAAAATTCATGAAAACTTTATGGTTGTTTTTTTTTTAACTTTAGTGCCGTATTTGTAAAAATAACGATACGCGAAAGACAGGTTTTTAACAAGAAGCCGTCTAATAAATCGCAGCTTAAAAACTGTAATATAAAGTAGTATTGCAGTAGATTCTTTCTTGCAGTCGAGGCAATAACACACCATCTATACCTTGGATAAAAATCAACAGGCTAAGGGGCCTGTTAGGCAACCTCGTAATACCGTTGGATTAAACGTCAAAATGAAAGGGTATTGACGTACGCGCGGGAGTCGCCTTTTCCTCCGCGACAATATACCGCAACCACCAAAGCTCCGCAGCGTTATAATATGTATATGCGCCCTCTCAAGCTCATGCGACCGACTGCAGGGGACCACCCCTACTTTTAATAAACTTTTTTTCAAACAACGAGGGGTTATATGTCCCCTTTTTTTAAAAAAATAAAAAAAAGAACCTTCCTTTCCCCGGATTTTCCGGCTTGCTTCTCCTAACGAGTGCGGCCGAGTGCGCGGTAGTCCTCCGGAGTCATACTGCCCTGGAGCGACGGTAGTATTTGCAGGGAGGAGTCTAATATATTTTCCGTTTAAATTGTATAAGCGCACAACAAATGCGTTCCGCAAGGGTATAAAACGCGCGATGCTCTGCATTTTACTGATATGGCAACGATATGTATGTAGTTTTTTTTTTCTCGAGAGGGAAAACAGCTCGAGTAACTTTATATTGTACACACATCCGTACGTAACGACGTACTAATATCTCGGTTCAATCATTAAATATATCTCCTGTGAGTTGGCTAGCGCGGACAAGCGGGTCGTCCAAATGGAAGCCCTATAAAAAGCCGATGAGCGCGACTCGTCGAATTGAAGTAGACGTCGGTTATATCGGCAATTTAATTGATCGACCGCGTACGCGACGCAGCGCGAGGCGCCGGTAAAAAAGGCGCGAGGTCGGGCTTAACTCGGGGGCTTTTGACGGGCGGGCGGCGGCGCTAAAACCCGGGGATCCCCCCCGGGGGAGGGGGAGAAAGCGCGATATATAGTGTAGAGGTCCCGCGGCTTCCATAGAGGCTCCCCGGCCGCGGCGCCGTCCCTGCAATCTCAATAAACACGAGTGTTGAGGAGCGATAAAAGCGCCGGCTCGCCGGCACACCATATACACATTCCGCGGGGAGAATTTACAGTCGCTATTTATTTAATGAGAAAGTTGCGCCCGCGGCGGCGGCGGCGATTCATGGGGCTTTTCTCCGGGGCGAGCCGCGCGCCGGCCCATTAGTCAGCCGTGTAATTAGGTATATAGAAGAGGCGCGCGCCTATCACTCGCCCGGCCCGCGGATAGGGCATCAAAGACTTTCAATTAATAATCGCGCCGAGTTATGCGTCCCCGTGAAATATCGTTCTTTCTTGCGCGCGAGAGCCTAATGAAACGACGCCTTCCCGGACTGATTTACACCGCCGTGCATCCTTGTTAGTTTGCCGCGCGCCACAACGCGATACTTTCCGCCCGGCTTTTCAGCCGCGTCCGCGCACAAAGTTTGCGCTTCGATCGCTTTTTGAATTTCCCGCCTTTCCTCGCAACTTCCTGGAAAATTTACACCGCCCCTTGATAAAATTCACCCTGCCTCGCCGATCAATTTAAGTGTCCCCCCCGCCCCGGGGCACGTGTATATACACACATGTATACTTTTGTTTTTTTGTTTTCACGGCTTCGGGCTCTTCGGGCCTGCCAAAAGCTTCTCCCCGTTAATTGGCTCGTCAAGCATAATCGAGACCCGCGCGAGTTCGGCAACGCGGTACAACGACACGCGCGATGCAGCTCGCAAGGCAGCCACGTGCGCGGTCGTAAAAAACACACACACACACGCGCGTATATATATATTACGCGCGCATTAAGTGTAAGAAGGTGGCAAAATAAAAGGCAACCGCAACGAGAGATTCGATTTGGCCGGCTGGAAAATCGCCACACAGCTTTGCCAAGAGGCCAGCCGATGAAATAGCGCCGGGGCAGCGGCCGCCGCGCAATTTGGAATTGACCGCCGTGCGATCCCCGGGCGTAACGCGGAAGAGGCCGGCTTACTGGGTAAAGGAGGCCCTGCCGCGGACGCGCATATAGCCACGCTGCGCCCGTCGAGCGAGCGAGAAGTCAAAATCAAAAAAAGGAAGCGGGGGGAGGAGGAGGGGAGGGGAAGGAAAAAAAAACTCGGCGGCGGCGGGGGGGGGACACGGGCAGCAGCCGATATAAGCCCTCGCATCATCTCCTCGCTCGCGTCTCCTGCTTTTGCCTCCCGCGCTTCTTTTTTTTTTTTTTGTTTCGCATTAGCAGGACGGCACGTGTATACGTGTGCAGCGTGTGTGCTAATCCGTATAAAGGCGAGGGAGCGGGCCGCGCCGACGTTTTTACCGCCTCCAAACTAGTTTAAGTATATAGTTTTATACTTTACGGAATACATTTGAATATTTAATTGTTGGGTTTTATGTTTGGGGTAATTGACTAATATTTATAGAGCGATTCTTTTTTGCCAATCCTCGGTTTTAATCAGGCCCGAAGACCTATACTTGCTCGCAAATCTATATGCGCATAAATTAATGCCCGCGATTGCGTTAAATATACGGCCTTTCCGAAAGATAGGAAGTACTTTTATAGCTTTCGCCGCACGCCTCCATATTATGCCCGCAGATACGCCGCTCGAAAAACGCGCGATAAATCCGAATTAGAGTTTATTCCTATCGAATATATTTAGACGCGCGCTCGTGATAAATCCGCGATACGCACTACGTAACAGTACGCGACCCGAGTGATAACAAACGCAGCGGTCCAACTATTACTCGCCGTTTCGAAAACAAGAACTCGCAACGAGCCACCGAGATGATTGATCCGGCTTGTCGAGAAAAAACAGCTTCCGCGAGGGCTTCCGGCTCGAAACGAACATAAGCGGCCGTCGATTGTAATCGCTTTTTGGAATGGTAAATTGTAATCGGTATGCTTACCGGCCGAGGATCAAAGGCCGGCTAGGGGTCAACCCGCTTGCGGGGTATATATAGTCATTGCCCGATTCCTTCGGCCCCCTCGAAGCCGCGAGACTTCCACCGTTACGTGGCCTAATACCGGCCCCACCCCCGCGGAATACACACTATAACTCCCGGGCTCGAGTATCAATACTCCGCGGGCGGTAAGGGAAATAAAAAAAAAAAGGAATCAACGTACAATTACCGCTGGCGCGGCGCACGAGTGGACTCGCGGCATAACCGCTGCTTGCGCATATCGCTGGAAATTGAAAATTCAAAGTAGACCGTTATTAGGCGTAACTGGCGCGGCCCAGAAAAATCAATAATAACCGGCGCGCCTGCATTACATATACACGAGTGTGTGTATAAACACCGAGAGCGCGCGAGCGCTTTGCGCTCCTTGTTTTTCCTTCCGGACCTACATGTACACACGTGCGATTGCACGCTGGGGGCCCGCGGGCGCGCGCACACACACCTAGCGCGTATAACAGCGCGCGAATTCTCGCCGAGACAATATTATCACCGCGTGGACCGCCTGTTTGCGCCTCGGTAATTAGTACGCACTCCTAAAAAAACTGTATTATCAATCGGCCAAGCAGCGCGCAGGCCGTCTTATACATATATATATATATGCACACGTCCTTCCCACCACGCGACAAATCGCGTCGCCGGTGCGACGAGGAAAAGGAAAAAGGGAAGCCGCGCGGCGTATATAAGTGACGCGAGCGACTGCCGGTGTAATACGGGGGACAGTCCGCTCGCCGAGGCCCTCGTTAGTGCAACCCAACCGCACGCGTCGGCGGCTGTTGCAAAAGCGCGCCGAATTGTTAATGCGCCCGGCGGTTTGACCACACACGCACACACACACCCGCCCAGCAATTCGAGCGCCATTAAAGCACCCGTCGATTACGCGCCCGGCAAATTATACACGCATATATATATGTATGTAGATGTACAGGCGCGCGTATAATTGAGCCATGCGTCGCGTTTTTTTTTTTTATTCCTGCGGACAGTTTGCCCGGAGTGTAACGTCGATGGGTCACCTGGCGGTGTTATTGCTTAGGCGAAGTTGGCCGGCGGCTCTTGGGCTGCCGATGGCCGGCCGACTTTTCCCCACGGCGGAAGCACACTTGACGCCTCGGCGCTGCCCCTCCCGGCGCACTGGCCGATGCAGGTTGTACACATGTTCCGCTTACGAGATACGCGTTCCACTAAAGCACGTGGGAGTTGCGTGACAAATTGTCAGCGAGCGCATACAAGTTCGTTAAATATGATAATGTAATAATGTATGACGATTTGTAGAAGTGGCGCCGGTTATTGATTTTTCTCCGGGGATATAGTGTGTTAACATATGCTAATTGCGCTGCAGCAATATTCTCCAGTTAGGGGCCATGTGTTATTCAAGACTTTTTTGGAAATTAATACGCGGACATTTTACTCTCTCCTGATTTACACTGCTGCACTAAATAAAATTCGCAATTTTACTCGCTCGAGTGTTACGATCGCTCATGATTATATGTTTTGATTGCAAGGCTTATGAAAAACCTTTTCCTTCCATCGGAAATTGATTGTCGCTTATTAATTGCCCTACTCGTTTACTTTCAAACTTGTTCCTATCCTCCTTCCTATCAATAACACTGAGCATGCTTTTCGAGCATACAAATAGTCCAACAATGAATTATTTATACCTCCAATAAATTATCACGACATATGTATATCAGTCAAAATTATTTTCTTTGTATTATGTCAAGTACAGCGTACACAGCTAATTTAAGAAACTTCTATCTACAGTTTCGAATATAATAAATAATAATATGTTGTGAAAATAAAACGTAGTTTTATTAGTATTATTCTACAATAACAAATCTTTTAAATTCTTCATTGTCATTAAAATACGTTAGATGCGCGATATTCCTCCAGTTTTTCCCATTAAAAGTTTGGGATAATAAAAGATGTATGTATATTGCCGTGATTGCAACTGATATAAAAATAAGATCGATACCAAGTCATCATATGCTATTCTAAATAGATATATAATCATATAAGTTCCCATTCTAACATTTACTTTCTGACACGCGTGATTTATTAAAATACGTCGCCACGCATGATGTGTTATCATATGGTTGGAAAAACGATATCCTCGGTACTTTCTGTCTTACTAACTTTACTAATTATTATCGTTCTGTATAATATGGCAAGATACGATCGCTTAATAACGCTCCAACTGACCAACAGCTATCCCATTTGTATCGTTATTTCTGTTATGCATACACCTATAAATATACAGCCATTATAAATGAATGAACAACTATACTTATATTATCTACAGATTGTTGTTACGGCACCCATGTGATGAACTACATATATCTGCATATATATATTATATTAACCAACTGATCTCTTAAGATAATATAAAATGTACAGGAGTGTACACGCGGGGCGAATGTAACGCAACATTCCCCGGTCTTATAAAACAGTGAAATTAAAGGTGCTGGAAGAACACGAAATCAAAAAGCCACGAGTTGTATTCAGCTACCTCAAAAATGAAAGGAAAAAGAGGGACAAAAATTACGAGTCCTTAAATAAGTCGGAACGGCTTTATCGGAACAGCAATTTGGCGCATCCCCTGGTGGTCGCAGCTCCGCCTCGCTCGTAGCTTCACCAGAAAGCGTATACTTAGACACTTGGGCCGTGCGCGATGATACGCCGCGCGACTCGATAAGACCAGGCGAATTTATCGCGGGCCCGCGAGGTTACACGGCACATTGGGGGCCAGGGCCGGCCGTAAAGCCCGAATTTATGTAACGATCGGCGGGCGAGACGAGGACCGGGACTCGCTTACCGACGCCCGGTAAAAAAGTGTCTCGGCCCGCGGACCGTTAGCCGCCGGCGGAGCCTCGCGGCGACCCTAATCGCCGGCTAATCGGCTCGCCCGCGCTCCTTCGCCTTGCCGCGCGCCTCTTTATATGGGCCGAGCGCGCCGCGCGCCGTATAACTCGTCCCGGCGGAAAAACCGGCTGCGGGGACGACGACGACGACGACGGGCGCAGTCGCGCTAATTGACGCCGTGTATAGCCGGCTCCTGCGCGCCAAACTCCCCGCTAGGGCCGGATTTGCCGCGGATGTATGTGCGTGTGTGTACGTGTGTCGGCCGCGGCCTGGGCTCCATTCGTCTTACGCCGCGGGAACGCGCAAAGAGAATGGGACGAGTAACGAGGCTCGACTTGCTTATGCAAGACAATTTGCGCCCGTTTTCATGCGCGCCCGTACGATCCTCGGCTTTTTTAGGCGCGTCAGGCTAACGCAAAGCGACCACTTTAACCTATCTCCGAGCGAGCAGTGATTTTACAACCGGTGCACGGCAATGATCTTTTAATTTACACCCTCGTCGACAGGTGTAAAGTGAATTCTCGGGGAAAAATGTCGAAAATCACTCTAACCGCGCACGTTACACAAAAACTACGCTCGACACCTGTAATGGAGCTTGGTAAAAGGCTTAGGAAGCATTATTGTTCTTGTGTTTACGCAAAACTCATGTTGCAAACTCACTCGCCGGCTTAATCGCTGCTCCACATACGCTATATAATACAATTTACACGTGTATTTTCAATAACTTGTACGAAAAGCCAAGTATATAAAAAGCTTTACACTTTCTTACAACGAAACACTACCATCCCACGTGATTTATATACATTATTAAATAAAAACTTGGCGAGCAGAATTAATGACAAACATTTCTTGAATCAATTTTACTAATATTTACTAATATTTATTATGATAGAAACATATGATGCGCGTCAAATATTAATTGATGAATCTAATTTTGAAATATTCGCATGAAAGCGCCTTTCGAAAAATGAATTGAAATGTTTAATTTTTGCGCAGATTTATTATCTCGCTTTAAAGCGGATGAAAAATATTCGAGAATAAGTTGGCACGAATCGACAGAAATACGTCTTAGAGATATATTTAATTTAAACACCGACAAATTTAGGCGTGCCTTATAAAAGATTAAATCTGTTAAAATGAGTTATGGCATCTCTGGCAAAATGTAGTCTCATTTTAAATATTCTTGCTCTATTAAACAACCTGACAAAACAGCAGGACAATTTATCTTCGCGATTGCAGTGTATCAATTACTATTCTTAATCCTATTGTGCTTATTTGCTTACCCACAGTGTGCAATGTTTATTATTCATTGGGGAAAGTATTTCTATAACTAAACCGACGAAATTCAAACCCGTTTTTATTTAAAAAACATGATAATTTCTCCATTGTACGAATCCAGTTTTTGATCGGAATAAAAGATTATCGTGTATCTTGCGGCAAAATCCGAGAGAAAATAAAAAATGATAATTTCTTTTCTCGAGCCGTTAAAGTAAACGTTTTTATAGTAATTATGCACTATGTTGAAAACTACAAATATTTTGCATTGCTTAATAATCTGCAAGTTTATCTCCGCGTCAAAAACGAATTTTTTCATAATATTTATCAAAACAGACCTCAATACATTACTAAGCAAATTAACATTCATGTGCACGAGGATGAAAAAAGCTATTTGCGTAAGCTTATAAGTCATACGTCTTTTATTTATTTATTTCGCGCACCGAGCTATAATTCATTACATTCATCCTGGTAGTAGCGTATAATTGTTAGATTAAAAGCTTCACTCGCACACTATTAGCGTCTAATTCATCACGAAGGTAACACGCGTGTACGATTCTGAGGAATGGCAAACTCAAAGCTCGTGTCAAGAATATACGCGGCGGGGCTTTTGCAAGGCGCTTTTCTAGGTGACAAGTCTATCGCAAGCAGGGATCGCGATCAATTTATCGCGCAAATGAAATGTAAACAGAGCGTCAATTTCGCCACGCGCGCGCGGGAAAAAGAACGGGCGAGCTGGACGCTCGCCACCGAGCATATATAATTAATCCAGCGGCGCGGGCCGACTGGCATTACCCGCCTGTGTGTATATATATATATATATACACACACCGCGCGCACTCGGAGTATTTAAATCTCCCCAAGCGCGCGCGCGCGTTACTCGTCGATAATCCTAAATCACGGCCGGTAAGCGGGCCGCGGCTAAATCGGAATCGCTCTATAAATACGCGCCCCGGCCGACCGGCGCACAATGCGCGCCGCGGGAGAGATACGCCTCCTAATAACGCGACGCGCGGGCCGACGTCCCTTGCGCAACCCTCGCACGGCGGCACCGGGCAAAGGTGTCGTCTTTTTTTTCTCCCTACCCTGCACCCGGTCGGTAAATCAGGGCGTGCCCGGGGCAGTGTAATCCATTGGAATATATGCGTCAATTCCGCCGGGCGACGGTTTTTCGTGAGGGTAATTGAAGAAAGGCGCCCGGGGAGTAAGCGGCGCGGTGTCCCGTCGTGGGCGGGGCCGCACAGCCGCCCTTGCCTCGGAAATCACGAGGTGTGCGAGGAGCCGGGCGATTTGTGCGTATTGTGAAGCGGACCCCGGAGGGCTTAGCCTGCCCTCCGCGCCTATCCGCGCCCAAGTACCTGTGCGCATTACGTGTATTTATACACACGCGAGGCTTCTATACTTACGGCCGGGCGCGCCGCTCCCTCGAATGCCAGGCGGACGCTTGACTTCGCGTCCAGAGCAGAGCCGAGCCTCGTTGTCTGCCTGTACACCTCTGCAAGAATTAATATTCGATCCCTCTCTGATGTATGATTATTGTAATAACTGTACATTACTCTAATAACCAGTATTACTTATTATACGGCTTGTACGCCTGCTTTTTATCCTCGGTTGTTTCTTCAGAAATTGTATGCAAATGTTCATTTGCCTCGAGTACATTGCGCACCAACTTTTAATTCTTATTATGTGAAATTATACCTGCTGCCAGGCATACGTCTGCAATTTATTCAAGATACATCGTATATTATTGCGCGCATCAAATTTTTATTTTTAACGAGAATAAATCATCGGGTCAATCATTTTATATCGTGAAAACTGCAATTCCCAAAGAAATCTCCATTACGGATTATTCCCCTTAAGTAACATTGACTTTACATTGATTTTACTTTTCCAGCATTTAATGTATATTTGCTCAAATTTTAGTGTGTTTTAGTCTTTATTAGCTAATTAGGCTAATAAAACAATTAAGATTCTACGTAAAAGTGAATACTTCTAATCGGTATAATATAAACTTTTTGTTTTTTATTGTACACGTGCTCTTAATTGCTACTTATTATCACTAATTCATCAAAAACTATTAACTATAACATTAATTATAAAACACGACATAAAATTAAACTTTTACAAAAAGCTCAATATGACAGTAGATATTAGAAATCAGAGAAGATAATTTTCGAAACCTAAAATGATTATTTATCTTACTATCAGTATATATGTAAAAGATGTAACGATTTCCCCCAGATTTTTGCACTATTTTGACTAATTTTATAATACTCATGCTAATAGAAGTTAATTTATTTTAATCAAGTTTTCGATAATTCATATTTATTTGATACTAGTTATACGAATGCAGTGCGATAACATCATTCAAAAAGCACATCTATTTTATATTAAAAAATATATTAAGACTTTGACTTAAATTAAATAAGTTAAAATTTTAAGAAGAAATAATTTAATGAAGGAAACTTTCCAAATAATTATTTCAATTTTGAAGATACTAATTTCATTAATTTTCTTAGTTGTATTTTTTATTTACAAGTATTCTATTCTCGGTTCTGCATTAGGTTTTAGGATTAATTAAGACATAAGATTTTGGCTTGTTTCTGTAATACATTGATTATTGCTGCCAACTGCAAATAATTGAATCAAATATCGAGTGCTTGGTTCTTAAAAAAGAAGACAACAACGAGTCAAGTATAGTTTGACTTTGAATCTATAGAATAGAGTACATAAGCTATTGACTATTTAACAAGCGTGACCAAATCGATAAAAAAACGATTATAATAAAAATTTTAAATATTTATAAGTAATGCGCAATAATTATTTTAAATATATTCTGTTAAAAATATGCACTTTAAAAACATATTCGCTAAAAATATATTGTATATCTGTACAACGTCGATTTTATTAGTAATTTAATACTTAGAAACAATTCAACTATAAATTTAAATTCAATCAATAGTTAACTTTATCATACAATTTTATCATACAAAAGCGATACCAATAGTAATTGATGCATAAATAATAGAGCGTGGTGTTGTACTGTACTCTCGACTGTACTTCCTATAAACTATGTTTCTATATCGAGATCTATAAATTTAAAAAAGGTAATATTTGATTTAGTTTCAAATAAAAAGCGAAAGAGTTTCACTATCCGGACTTAAACTCAATTTCAAGTTGTTATTGAACGTGATTATTAAGATAGATTATTTTTTCAAGATCTATAGGATTTTTCTCTCTGATTTTATTGTAAGCATTGTCACTTATTAATCTAAGAATAATTATATATTATTAATGGAACTATTACATCAAAAATAAAACAAATAATATTTGAAATTTATCACTTTTCAATTTAATTAAAAATTTATTTGCTTTAGAATAATAAAATAAAAATCAAGTATCTAAATAATATCCATAATTAAGGGATTCCAATAATTGGTTAAATAAAATTCAAATTTTTTAAAATTATTCATCACTGTATGACCCCAATAATTTTACGAGCTTTGGCCCATCCTTTGTAAACAAATATTGTATTATAAAATGTTTTAAATAGGTTTTAATAACAATGTGTATACTTTTCTAAGCCCCATACATAAGAGTAGTACAATCAGAGTTAATAAAATACAATGATCTTAAACTATCATATCATTCACAATATATTGCACCAAAAAAAATACGTTTACTAATTACTTTTGAAAAATAGAAATATAATTTGTGAAATAATCTAGTGAAATTGAACAAAAATACATAAATAATCGTCTTCATTAAAATATATAATTTTTAAAGATTACACCATGTTTGTTGAAAAAATTTTCTTTTCATAGCTTTTAATATTATCTTAATTATTTTCTTGATCATACAATTAGTACTTTTTATGTTTCTTCTTCAAATAAATAACAGTTCTTAATATTTCATAAGAGTTTACAAAAAACAGAATTATATTGTAGTAGAACTATGCATGTGTATGAATTATGTATTAGAAAAGCAATATTTCAATAATGTTATTTGAGGAGTTCGGCAACAACTATATTTTTAAATTTTTAGATTACCTTTAAAATATTTTGTGTTTCACATAATATTATTATAACTCTAGTTTAATGAATCAAACTCAAATGTAATAAAAATGTTATATTTTTATTTATTAGAAAATAATTTGGAACACATTTGAATTAAAATAAGTTAATTATTCTTTAAACATTTACTTAAAAAAACAAAAAAAAATTCCGGTACCGGGAATCGAACCCGAGCCTCCTGGGTGAGAGCCAGGTATCCTAGCCACTAGACCATACCGGATGATGTTCAGATTGAATTGTCGATGAGAAATATAGTTAATCTCGAATTTTAAATTACATATTTACCGTACATATAGTAAAAATTTTAGATGTGAACTACATTTCACTATAATTAAAATGTGAATCTTATAAGTATCTTTAAATTAATCATTTTAATAAATTCTTATTTAAAATAACTATATGTGGAATACTAAAAAAGGTTTTATTTTCATCCGGATTCTTGAATAAGTTTAAAGTGTTTAAATACATAGGCGTTCAAATTTTCTAATTTTTTTCATTTTTATTGCTCCAAGATACCACAAAATAATCCAGCGTAGCGGATAGTTATAAATAAAACATCGGCAAGCAAAGTCATTTTCATGTCGACATCCTGCGTATTCTAAAAATATCCTCACGATCCCTTTGAGGGTCATTGATTAAGTAAAAAAGTAACGGAACGGGTCAATGTATGTGCAGCCTTATCCATTTTTGGACAATAAAAGCAAGTCCAACCCGGTAAACTTCCATGTCTAGATTTTGCTAAATAATTACATTGTAAGCAGAAAATAAATCAATTGAATATAC
This sequence comes from Sycophaga agraensis, assembly GCA_018906755.1. Lineage (NCBI taxonomy): Eukaryota > Metazoa > Arthropoda > Insecta > Hymenoptera > Pteromalidae > Sycophaga > Sycophaga agraensis. The sequence continues at coordinate 354,742 of JACCIE010000061.1, read as the reverse complement.
GTTAAATAAATGCGTGTATATTATTTCTTAACCTTCGTACCCACACATTAATGACCCTGACATGATCTCGTCCACGAATTTGTTGCGGTACAGATTGACACCTTCAAAATCTAGACGGTAACTTCATAATACCCTCCTCCTCGTAGAAGCCCCCCACCTTATTTGCGAAGAACTCGGACAGCCGCTTTTCACAAGCCTCACTTGTGATAATAACTTGGCGCTATGTCCGAGCTATATGGTGGATGCTATAAAACCTCCCATCCGAGCTCCCGTAGCTTCTGACGAGTCATCAACGAAGTATGTGGTCTGGCGTTGTCCTGGTGGAACACTACACCCTTCCTGTTGGCTAATTCTGGACGTTTCTGGTCGATCACCTGCTTTAAGTGGTCGAGTTGTTCGCAGTAAAAGGTAGAATTAAGCGTCTGACCATATGGGAGCAGCTCATAGTCGATGATTTCCTTACAATCCCACCAAACACACTGCAAAACCTTCCTGCCCGTCAATCCCGGCTTGGCCACTGTTTGGGACGATTCACCGGGCTTCAACCACGATCGTTTTCGCTTAATATTATCGTATGTGATTCATTTTTCGTCGCCAATAACCCTCCGCTTCAAAAATGGGCCGAGTTCGTTCCGTTTCAGCAGTATATCGTGGGCGTTGATTCAGTCCAGAAGGATTTTTTGAGTCAAATCATGCGACACCCAAACATCAAGCTTTTTTTTGTATCCAGCCTTCTGCAGATGGTTTAAAATGGTTTGATGACTAGCTCCCATCTCCTGGGCGATGTCACTAAATGCCACATATCGGTCTAACTCGATTTTTTCCATGATTTGATCTGTATTTATCGTCACAGGTCTTCCGCCGGCTGTCTTATCCATGGTGTCGTTTTCACCGGCTCTGAATCGTCGAAACCATTCCTCCGCGATTCGCAGTGATAGAGTACCATCTCCCAAAACACCATTAATTTCACGGAACGTTTCTCTAGCGGATTTGCCTTTAACGAAGGAAGACTTTAAAATAGCGCGAATTTTGGCGTTAGTGAATTCCATGTTTACACGTCTATAACTGTTGAATGCAATATCCAAATTAATCATACATCGCGTCGTTTTGTAGGTTATATCAAGACCTTTCAAATGAGGTGTAGTATTGCCAGATACGAGCTCTGTAGCGTTTTGTACATAGCCGCGAAATTCAAAAGACAAAAAGGCGGAAAGAAGATATTTGCCAACCTGTGAAAATATATGTTATATATACTGTGAAAACAGATGTTTTTTATTTATAATATATAAGCTGCTGATTTTAAAAAGTTTGTAGAAAGGGGAGCGGTGCTTCGCGAGTTCGATTTATTGTTAGTTGAAGTTTTGTTTATAAATTTGTTGGGTTTCGGAAGGCCTGATCCGTGCGCGTGGGGGACAGAGAGCGAACTCGTGGCCGCGTGACTCAGTGGTTCGCGCAGGCCTCGAGTCGAAACGAGATCACCTGACTTCTGCCGAAGGGCTAGAACAGCGCTCCCAGTCAGTGATGAGTGTAGAATGATTCCTCGATCACCTTTGAGCTGAGGAGACGGTGCCTAATCCCCGACCTTTTAATTTTGATTTATCGGAACCGCAAGGCGGCGCGACAAAGCTTGGAGGGCTTTGACCGCTGGCGCGAGCGCGCGACCTGCACACTTGTTGTTAACTTTTGTCGAGAACGCATCAGTTGCCTTTCGAAAACATCTATCAATATATTTATTCATTCGCATTTCATTGGCCGTACCATCTCCACCCTCCTCCGAGGACTTCAAGCTACGCATCGTAATAAAACAGAATTATTCGGGTGAAGTTGTATTTAAAAAAAAATCTTGTTTCGTTCATAATGTCTATCAATCAGCTGCGAGGGCGACGAAGACCAAGGAGAATGACGTGAGAAGTGAATCGAACGTATCAGTGATTTAATTACCTCTTTTTTTTAAAAAAAAGCTTTATCCTATCGCATATAGAAGTGAAAATACTATTAAATATGCATAGAATTACAAAGGACGAGTCAAAATACATTTTCAAGAATTGCTGAACTCTCGACAGCAGTCTTAGAAGAAATAGAAGACATTATATTCTACCCGAAAATATCAATACGAGTGTTTGAAAAAAGAACTGGTAAAAAGGCGGCGGATTCGAACATTACGAGAGCAAGTTGTTGGAGAATGAAGAAATTGGCAACAGGATGCTGATGCAGTTTTGGCATCATCTAAAAAATTGGCGAACGGATCTCATTTTGATAAATTGCTGATGGAAGTATGGAAGCGTCGTTTGCCAATAAAAATTTAACAAGTAATTGCAGTTACACCCATTACAAACAGTAATAAGTTGACAGAAATATCCGACAAATTGCATCAAGTACCGCAAGAATAAAATTAGCGTCAGTGAATTCTTGCTTTGATCAACGGAGCCTAAATGTATTGTATGGAAAAATTGAAACAATGTATCAACTTAGTGGAAGATTGCGTCCTCAAAAAAGAATGTAATTTTTTCTGGTATCATTACAAGTTCGGACCAATGCAAACCCGGAGAGGACATTAAACCGTGCAAGTATAAGCCGAAAAACTAAGTGCATATTTATTATTGATGGAAACACATAAGTGCAGTTTTTAATAGATACAGGAGCAAATATTTACATACATTCTGAACCAAAGGTTAAAGACCAAATAATTAAAGGTGATTATAAATTTTTCACAATGAATAATACCATTACCATATGCCAGTATACAGGTGCTGAAAATGAATTTGGGTATTTATTCGGGGATTAATTTTTTATTGGATTGGTAATGCATCTATTACTATTTGTGTATTTAAAGGCATGGGGCGGTCGTTAATTAATATTGTTTTTAGTATTTCCATTTCATTATTTCAATAATTAATCAGATTTTCAATTGTTGGGTTTCCAATATTTTTTACGCTAGCAAAGTAGTCTTTATAAAGTTTTAGAATGTAGTTGTCTAATCGAGGTATGTAAACTTTTTTATATAGCAACGAGTTATTGTGAAAAGCTTTATTTTTATTGTTTTTTTTTTTAAATAAACTTAGCGAGGTCCGTAAGCAGAGCCGTTTAAAACGTTTGATTTAGTTTCTATATTAGAGGAATTTGTATATATAAAACTATATTGGATAGGCGTATATTATTATTGGTCAAATTAAAAGTTGATAACAAATTATCTTAGCTTTAGAAGATAGTGACTTATTAACGAATAGCTTGGAATATGCTCTAAATGAATTTTATTTAGTTAATTGGGTACCGATATTATTTAATCGAAAGAGGTGATCAAGGTATACTCCTGAATATTTTATGGTCTTTACTGTTTCTAATTCATGGGCAGTTTGATTATCGTAAATATTAATTCTGAATTTTAATATTTAAGGCCTAATAGTAATTCTAATTTAATTTAGAGGTCGACTAAAGAAAAAAGAGTTACATTTATCTGGATTAATTTTTAAGTTCCAGAGTTTGTAGAATTTATCTATCTTATTTATTAAATTTTCTAATTTTTTTTGGATTTCAGGGGTTATTGTTTGCAACTAGGATTGTAAAGTCATTTGAAAATGCTGCTGTCTTTGTGTTATCATTACTACTTCAATTGTGCAGGTTTTGAATGGAGTGAGTATATATGTTGAAAAGGTCGGAGGAATTAACAGGTCCTTGCATGAGTCGTCCAATTATTTTAAATGTTTTTGTGGAAGTAAGTTCCACATTCCATGTAATAAGCTTTCTTTTGCGTGTCATATGCCAAATGGTCTGCATTAAGTCTAAGAGATAGTTAAGTGAATGGAGTCAATAGCAGCTCATTGATCCATGCTGAATCGAACGCTTTTTCTGTTGCTATATTGCTCAAACAAATACTTTATTAGATAGATGTGCGGTTGTGACGTTTAAGACTATATCTAGTACGTATGTGTATATCTAAATCCATATCGATTGTCCATAATAATATTATTTTGTAAGTGTGAGTTTTAATGAAATTGGTTATTACGGCTTCATAAACTTGTTATAATAATAGCATAAACTGATTATTGGGACAAGACGGATTATTTTATAACTTTCTGGATTGCCAGGGTTTAAACATCGGTAATATTCTGGCTTGTTTCCAGTTGTTTGAATAGGAACAGTGGTTTAGTATTAGTAAATAGTATAGACTAATCTCTTATAATGCGTTTTGGTAGGTGTTTGAAGACTATATAGGTGGGATATTGTTTACCCCTGAAAAGGTTTTGTTGGGGAGGGATTTGAAATTGTTAATCGTGAACTGTGGTAACGATTCTATATATTTGGAAATGTGATTTATATTTTTTATTTGTTTTTGTTTCGTGTATAGTGCGTTTGAGGAAGTATTTATCAATATACTTGAGTAAGTCGTATCTTTTTGGCAGAAAAACTAATGAATTTACATTAAAAGATGAAATTTTAATGTTTTTGTTGCTTAATGAGTGTGATTTATTCATTGAAAAAGTCGAGCGTGTTAGTTATGCATTCTATTTTATTGCTGTTATCGTTACTATTTGTATTATGTTGTTAATTTCTATGTTTACATTTTCAATTAGTTGTGATTTCGTGTAGCATATTTTTCAGTTCCTCATTTTTACTAGTGAATGGCAGAGTTACCTTTTATTGCCATGACATGGAATGATTGTGCATATTATTTGTTGTGTTTGTATGTGATTTTTTAATGTCGTGGGAGTGCTACTGTGCTTAATATTTACGATTTTGACAAAATTATTGGGGGGAATGCTGGTACCAATATAATTTATTTTATAGAAATAAGTTTAATTTGTCTATTGAGATACGTGATATGAAAATGGGTTTGTAAATTGAAGAAAAATTTTTTTTTGGCTATTTTTTGGCGCTTTAATAGCTTTTATGGAAATTGCCGAATTTTTCCATTGACCAAAGAACTATTATTAATGGATTCCATCGATTTTGAGTGTGTCCTTTTTTTTATTGACAACCGCGACTTAGCGCAAAGTTTGATTGGAGTAGTTTGTGCATTTCTTTTAGAGCTTGCGTGTACTATTTATCAATCTCTCGATCAATCTAAATTTGGGTTGTTTATGCTATGCCTACCATTAATTAAAGGTAATTGATTGAAGCAGACGTAAGGTTAGTTGTTTGTAAGCTTTTCGCTCTTTACGATATCGGTAGGTGCATGTGGGACTCTGCATGGTTTTATTTAAGAACTTCGTTTCTCTGTGTTGGCTGGTGTACAATATTTTCTGATCTGTCTTCCATTGAGGGAGCTGTGGCAATGTCTGTGCTAGGCACAAAAGACTGGCTGTTACGAACTTGTCTTATTAATTCATCCACAGTTAACACTTTTTAACATACTAAATATGCATTAAAAAACGATGTGGGATATTCATAAGCGATCGATTTTTATGACGGATAATAATTTCCGATATTAAATTCTGATGTTATAATAAAGATCGGTTGCGCCGCTATTGCTATTTTTACTTATTAGAAAATAATTTGGAACACTTTTGAATTAAAAAAAATCAATTATTCTTTAAATATTTACTTAAAAAAACAAAAAAAAATTCCGGTACCGGGAATCGAACCCGAGCCTCCTGGGTGAGAGCCAGGTATCCTAGCCACTAGACCATACCGGATAATGATCAAGTTGTTTATTCGGAAGCAAATTAAGTCAACCCTATATCTAACATTAAATATAGATTACAGATAGTAAAAATACCTGAATCACTGATATCATAAACATTGTTAATATAAATAGAGTAAGTAATACCAATTCAACTTACATTATTAAAAATTTACGAAATAATACAACAAACTTTGATAAACGTGATGTCGTTCACTAAGGGATCTTGAATTTTGTGGAAGTATGCTCAATCTATGAGTAATTAAAATTCGAGTAGTGAAAATATGTCGAAAGTGAATCTTTGAAAATTGTTTCTTTTCCCCACTTTTCATTTTAATTTAAGTGATTGTCAATTAAAGAAGGCTATCATTTAAACTGATGAGTTACAATTTAGAAATCTTTATGATTTTCCAATGTTAGTATTGCAGTCAAATTAATTTTTTCAAAAACTTGACATAATACCATAAACCTAAGTCTTATAGAGTATAGATTTAAATAGGTAATAGGATCATGAAATAAATTAGAAATCGTAACCATTCTAATAGTCTACATTAGAATAGTTGTTTACAAACAGAAGAAGTATCCTTTGTGAAAGTTTGGGTCGACTGCACGGATAGAATAATCCACAGAAAATAAAAGCACTAGATTTCAGTAGGAGAATATATTCTAATGCTAGAACATTTTGCTCTGCTTCTTAGCTAGCAAAGTATTTTCAATACGAAAATCTTGCAATATCTAATGAAGTGATATTTTACGAGGATGTAGACGCGAGTAGAATTTGGGTTAGTAATCGAAACTGTCTGTCAAGCAGAAAATACTCGTGCTTTTTGCCGGGATAATACGAAATTCCCTCGTGAAACATTGAAGAAGTAAAAGCAGGGGTACAAATCCGAGATGGCAGGAGGCATCTAGCCGCGTCCGATTGTGCGACTGCAGCCGAGGTGGCTTATGTGCATAGGGAAGGGAGCCGGGGCACGGTACAAACGGTGTACTCAAGTCTGCGCAGGAGCCGCTCTGATTTATGAGATCGTCATATTTCGCAAGTTGCGAGTCGGTAATTCCCGCGGCCGCTGCTCGGCGCGCGCGCGCGCAGCTCGCCTCCGATTTATGGGCCGCGGCTGTCCCGAACCCCCCATTAATCCTTCCCTCCCCGGCGGCAGCGGAGCCGGCCCCCAGATCGAAGTTCGCGCCGGCGAGCGCACATATAGCCGCGGCAGCGGAGCCCATTACGCAAGAGCGGGTACTCCCCCCCCCCGTCGCCCTCTTAAGCATTTCTTAATCTATCTCGTCGACGCGCGGGCGCGCGGGGCTTTCCATCATTTTCCCGTTTTACGCGCGCGGGCGATAAATTTCGGCCGACTCCTGCGAGGCCGGCAACCGCCTCTGCGCCCGGGCTCTCGCATTACACGCTCGATAGTAAGGCGTGATGAATACGCGGCACGGGGGGATAGGCGAGATTTACGCCCGCGTATAAGCCTTTATTGCGGCCCCGATTGAAGTGGCCTCCCTGAAAGGCTCTGTCTTCGTCGGGCCCCGTGGCCGCCCACGTGACTGATGTATACATCCGCGGCCAAGACAGCACAGCCGTGTGTGCTTTGCCGAATATCGTTAGACGCCCCCGTGTAATTAGAGGCCCCGCTCGCGGCCAATGGTTTTTATGGCGCGTTTCCATAATTGTACGCAACACCGTAAATAAAACACTCGTCTCGTTAAGTCAAAGTAGTCCAAAGTAATTGGAAATTTAATTGCGCCCGCGGCCAAATGGAAATATTAAGGATTTTTCTCATCCCGCGCGCGGCATTAAAAAGTACCTCGCTTAACTGCCCGCGATTTGCTTTAAATTAGATTATTTCGACACACTGCACGTATTTTAACGCACGTGCATATTACTCGCGAGCGATCGTTGCTTTCTAAATTATCGAGCCGGCCGTATAATTTAGAGCCCCGCAACGACTATCTCGAAGCGGCCGTACGTCAAGACGCAACAACAAAAAAAAGCTGCAATTACAACCGCGCGGTTTAGGCGCGCCAAAGTTTTCCCCCCCGGGATCCTCAAAAAAAAAAAAATGAATACGTCCTCCCACCTGGGGGATAAAAGAAGGAGACGGCGTCGGTCCCGAGGACGAGGTTTGCCACTCGGTCGGGCAGCCGTGATCCGGGTGATTCACGTCGGGCCCCGGCGCGAGGCCGCCGCCCGATTAGCCATGCAGATTAGCCGGGGCGCGATTTATCCAGGGCTCGGGTCCTCCGCCCGGGCGTCAAAAGCCGCCCCTCGCTCGGATAAATCACGGGGCCGCCGAAGTCCTCGGCAGGCGGCGGCGGATTAACCGGGGCGAGTGCGCGAATTTGGCCATTCGCCGCGGCGTTCTATTTCGGGATTACGCGCGCATGTATGTGTACGTGCGTGCGGGCTTCGCCGGCGGCCCAGCTACCGGCGTTTCCGTCTGTGCAGCCGGCGCGACTTTTTCCCCGTCGGGCCCGAGTGAAACGTTAGTCACGGGCGATTATCGCCCGGCATGAATGTGGGGCGCAATTTATGCTCGAGGAAAACCCATATCCGCGCCGCTCATTTTTATATTCACGCGCCGGCGCGGGCAAGTGCGATTGACTCGTTCCCAAGATAAAAGTCCCGGTAAAAGCGCGGCCGAGCCGAGATTTAAGTGCAGTCATTAGATAGCCTGATTGATATTTTATTGTACATTGTTTAGTGGCGCGCTTTGCTTTATTCGGCCCGGCTGATTGTTCCATAAATAAAAAAAAGCGTTTCACTGCGGTTACGAAGCCGCGCGCTCGTTACGTCTTTCTCGTGCGCCGTCTCAAAGTCCCATGCGCGCGCCGAGTTATATATCGCGCCGCTCGGATTCGGCCCCCCCAAACGGCTTCATCGTCCTCCTCATCTCTCCGGTCTCCTTTTTTTTCTTTTACTTCGCTTTTCTTACGGCCGCGGGGGCTATATTTATCCGCTCGCGGCTCGGCCCGTAACTCTTCAATTGGAATTCGAATCGCGTGGCATTTCAACAAGTGCGTTTATAATAAATGCCGGGCGATAAATAACGCGTTTGCAGTGTAAGCGGTTAAATACTAGCCGGCGAGAGTGAAAGCGCCTCCCGATTCGGACACGGCGCGGCCCCAAATTAATTAACTAATTACGCGCGCGCCCGCGGAGAATAATAATTCAATCGGCGGCCGGCTGCAACTCCTCATCCCCTCCCCTCAATTCCGACTGCGAAATCAGCCGTGCGCAGAGAACCGCGGGGGAAAACGAACACACAAAAAAAAAACGAGAGCGCAGATCCTTGGCCGGGAGGGAGGCTCTCGCTTTTCCGTCTTCGTCCGGCGCGGATCTCGACACTCTAATCTGCGCGGCGCGCGTCGCTCGGCCCATAAATCCGAGCGTTAACGAGGCGGCGAGAGGCCGGCGGGTCCGCGGGGAAAAGTCCGCGCGGCCTCCCGGTTGATCCCTCGTTAAGCGGCCCCCGCGGCCGATCGTCGTTACGCGCGCATATATATTTATGGGGCGCGTATACGTATCCGCGCCGGGGGAAAAACGGACGCGCGCCGAGAAAGCGAGCGCGACGGGCGATTATATATATATATATATATATCGGGGCCGGCAATCACGGCCGAGCGCGGATATAAAGAATGCGAGGCGCGCGGCCCGCGGCCCTCTTTTTTTCTCCCCGACGTATAAGGCGAAAATTCCCCGGCGAATCAATTTGCTTGGAGGCGCGGGCCCTCTGTCGAAAGGCCATCCCGAGCGGGCTTTGCGTCAGGCGAGCCTCCCACCTGGCAGCCCTTTTTCTCCTGCTTGCCGCCCTCGTTAGACCGCCTTGCTCGTATCCGTCATTTTCGGCTCGATTATTCCTTCGATTTTCTCCTCGTCGATCCTCTGGCGCGCTCTCGGAATCTGTTAATGCCTCGCGATGCCTTTCCAAGAGCGCTCCCAATTCTGCCGCGTCAATTATCAAACTCCAGCCTTTCGTTCGAAATGGTATAATGTTCGAAAATTATTGCTAAATACATTGAAGCAGGATTTTATTACGTGCCGCGTACCTTTCTCTGTCTTCACTTTTGATACTTAATTAATGGGAAATCGAGACCGAAACTTGATTTATTAATAGATTTTAACTGTAAACTAAATAAAAACTCATTTATGTTTTAATGATTCTATAAAATTTACTATGTGAAATAAAATTGCTTTTTCTGCAGAGTATTTTATAAGTAATGGTTAGTTTGTAATAAGTGCGGTTAGAAAACATTGTACAATCTTACGATTGCAGTTTATTTGAAATCGGGGTCTAGAATATGTAAGTTTCCGAGTTATTCTTAAATTATCGTTTACTGGAATACTTTTCTTGGTACACAAATTCCTTGTTTTATTCTATACTCGGCGAATAGCTTCTTTTCAGGAAGTATCTTATTACCAGTGTGGCATAAAGTACTTGGATAAGAGTATAAACATTAAGGAAATATATAATTTGCATATTCTAATCAAAGATTATCTACTACTTAATAACTTTCTAACACGCTCAAAGTAGTACTCTAATAATATCGCAAACAATGTAATAAAATTTGAGAATATTATAACATGTAGGGGTAATCGTAGACTCATATATGTGTGTAAATCTGTGATCTTTAATTTATACCATTTTTATACGAGAAGGCTTACATACGAAGCGACGATTCACGCACTAGAACATTGATCACCCAAGATAAAGTGGATTGACTTTCGGATGACAAGTACATAAATACTTAAATCGAATGTAGCGAATCATAAACTTTAATATCATTTCTCCGTTACTAATAATTTCCGCGAACATCAATATTTCATATGGACGAATTTATCTTTAAGTTTACACGGCATTTTTATAATATATATTGTAAATTATTGATTAAACTGGTATTATTTTCATCTAACTTTATTAAAGAAAATTTTGTTCTCTGCGCATAATTGAATGCCGTATGCATGAATTTCAAAATCATTCTACTTGATTATCGTATTGATACATGTATGTCGCTTAATTTTCAAATAAGATTAAAAGCAAATGAACCTAATAAAGACAAGATTTTCTGCCTTAATTCACTCTCATTTATATGTAATTAGAACGTTAATCATGAAACATCATTTTTATTCGTACCAATTAGAAATGATTTTTTCCTTTACTTTAAGCATATTTGTAGCTCTACCCAAGGTTAGCATACCATACATATATGCATTAGATATAGATGCGTTACTTTTACATACAATACAGAGACTTTATAATGAAATGTTAGACTGTTTGAAATTGATATATTATTCTACAAATGATCGTGCTTGGATTCTATAATAGCGCGGCATGCAAGAAAAAGGAAAATAAAAAAAGTAAAATAAAGTAGCAATTATAAATAAATTAAAACAACATGATAAAAATATTTTATTAAAAAGTAATGAATTGTTTAATAGATGTTAATACTACATTAAACAGAACAAAGTCGACAGTTTGTACAGCTAAGTCAAATTGCAGAAACATGTGCAAAAATTATTTAATTTATAGATTGTTACATAAATATTTCTAATAATGACAACCATTTGACAACTGATGAACTGCATTTCCCAACGGCTTTATATTTACTGACCCACACTATCTACTACGATATTTTTACTTGTATATGCATTAATTTTTGTTTTATACTGTTAAATTTTAGCGTTAGCTTTGCAAAAGGACCTTCGAGCACAAGATACTGAAATTTCAATCAGAAATTGTTAACCGGGCATGTTCTGCGCGCTTAAAACCATAATGGAAGTCTCGATAAATAAACGGCATAAAAATAACGACAAATCGAGATTGAAAAGTATTTTGATTGAGCGCTCGCGGATTGAACTCTGTGACAAGTAAATAAGCTTTGATTTTTCCGCTTTTAGCTTATATGAAGCAGGTCTTGAAAAGGCAAAGCGTCAGCCGAGTCCTAGAGTGGAAAAAAATTATATCCCCGCGCGAATTACGTGGAGCTGCACCTTTCATTTTCCCACACGAGACGGGTTCAATTTGTATCAGCTCGGCGAAACAGACTCGCAACATTTTCCTCCTCGTTTATTTTTTTTTTTTTCCCGTTTTTTTTTTTTTTTCGCCGCTCGCTCGGCTGTCAATTACTTGGCGGCTCGTTCGCTCGGCCGCGTACGCCGGGCGCATGTAACAGCGCGGAATATTGCAGAGGCATGTTCACCTTGAGGCCGGTGACAGTAATTCTTCTCTAATCGTGAGCAATAATTTACGAGGCTGCGATTAGTCTTGCGACGGCGGTTTTAAAGAGCCGCGAGGCCCGCGATAATTAATGGGCCGCGACGACGCGTGCACACGTGTGTGCGTGTACGTGTACGCGCGAGCGGCTACTAGCATTTTGCACAGGCGGGGTGTGCCGTCCTCGGCGCCGGTGTGCCGTTGGTGCGCGGGCCGCGGCTTGATCAGAAGTGGCGTTGCCCATTGGGACGGAGCAATTAGCGGGCGCTATTAATAGCGGGCGAAAACGCGGGCGCCCGTGGGCGCGTAATGATTACGGGGCTCGGGCGGGCCCGCCGGGCCAAGGGGACACACCTCCGGGCGCAAACTGCGAGTTACAACGCGGGCGCGCGCGTATATAACGTAAGGGCAGCGGCACGCGAGGGGCACAGCCGGGCCCCCATAAAGCCGCGTGTGCCCACGGTACGATAGCCATCTCCCGGGGCGCGAATCGTCATCCGGACGAAATAATTAGAGGAGGATACAGGGTCCCGGGTGGCGTGCGCGCAGCGGCCGACAGCCGCCGCATTACCGGCTGCGCTGCCCTGTCATTATTAACGTCACGCGCGGCCCGAGTGTTAATTTTCTTCTCTGTTCCGTGGGTGTGACGGCCGCGCCCCCCGGGGGGAATATTTACGGGCCCTCGTTACGCGCGCGGCCGGCCGATGCGCTTTTGCGCGGTGCCGCCGCGGGGACGCGCGGGACTCCGTTTGGATTACGTCCGCGCCGGCCAAATTGCCCCGGCGAGGCCTCCTTCTTCGGGGCTCTATCTTTGTGGTGCGTTATCGCGGGGAGGCTCTTCCCGCTGGGTTGCGCGGCCGCGTGCGCGCCTCGCTCTTTCGCCCCCGCGCGGTGGATCGCAGCTGCTGTTTTTTTGGGAGATAGTCGTTGGACGTGCTGTACGCGTGTCTGCCTATCGTCAGCCTGATGGAAATCGAACGGGCTATTATTATTCTGTCCGTTATACAACTGTTAATGATTTGTAGTAATGTGTTAATCCTTCCGTCCCATTCTAACTTTTATTAGCAACCTACAAAATGAAATGCCGACTTGATGACGGATACTAACCTATAATTTACACATCTCTGTATATATAGCCCAGGCCTATATATTTTATGTTACTTTGAGCGAAAAGAGAATAGCTCAACGTTAAATTTAGTCAAAATTCAGAAAAATTTATGAAAATATTACACAAAGTTGATACAGTTGACAAACAGACTCGTGTTTTTAAGATTTACAGCCTAAAGTGCCTTTAGACTTTTTTAATGTTGCCTTTAAATTATTCAGTTAACCTACAACAATAAAATATTGAAGATACTGTTTTAACCACCGCATAAAGTCGACCGCTATACGTATTCTAATGATCGAGTAATGAAACATGTATGGATTAACACTAGAACCGATTAATGTGCAATACTCGACGCGTATGTTAAATTAAAATAGTATCAGAAATTATACATAAAAATAAAAGGACAAGTAAACGTTTAAAATGAAACATTTTAAATGAGCTTCATATCAAGATTTTCTGATTAATTTAGATCTACTAATAACATCTTAGAAACGGACGATTGCTACAGTAGAACAATGGATCTTTAATAATACCATTCACATTTTGATTCGCATAAATAATGTAGTGATTTATCATCTATATAACTCTTTAACAGCTAATTTACTATAGTATGTCATAAATTGTTTAATACTTTGACTTACTAAATGCACCAAATGAAATAAAATAATTCAGAGTTATTTAAATTTTATTTCTTAAAATAATAAGTAAGATAAAATCAATAACGATAAATGGTTAATATAATTAATTTTTGTAAAACTGAATGTAGTTGAAAAATCAAATCGGTGAACGAAAATGTATGTTCCTTTCAAACCTTACGTATTTCATACTTAATGTATAAATAACAGTGACCTGTTTATACAAATAATATTTCTAATTAAAGATAGAAAAAAGTATTTATTTTACTACAGATACACAGGAAAACATCAATGTCACCAAAACTAAATGTTTGCACAACTTTTTCAGAAAAGCTTTCGATACAGGCTGTTTCGTTATTTTCTATAAAAGAAAGGAAATTAAATAATACACATTAATTGAGCCAACATAAATATTTGCTCTAAGGAAAAAGTCCTCGTATACAAATCCCTAATGAAAGTAATTATTAAAATACATTAGCGTCTGTGTGTGTGTTGGTGTGTGTTTTTTTTTACCTCATTTTTTACAGAAAGAAGAAGCACCTCGTCGGACGTCAATAATTGATATAAAAGATTTTATCCCAATGCTAAACTGAATAAACAACGTGTACAAAATAGCTAAAAGTAGCCCATGTAATGCAATTTGTATCCGAACAAGCGAACAAAATTCCGTCCTTTCGCGGATGACGAAAATACACTCGCAGTAGCGGTCTCGAATAGATACTCGCACGATTTTCTTTTGCATCTCGTCGAGATAACGAAGTCGATGCAAGCGAACAAAATAAGAATCTAATAAAGAAAAGCGTGGATAAATGAACTCTTCAACAAGTTGAAGCTCGCGGTCTGACTGCCGAAATCCAACTGACCTCGATGTTTAAGGATCACGTGTCGATAACCGTCGTACATGGAAGGGCTCAAAATTTGATTGGTCTATCGTGTTTCCACGCGGGTATCGCACGCGCTTCTCTCGTTACAATAACAAACATTAACTCGGTCGAGAACAAATACTTTTAGGGTCTTTCCATACTACAATGATTGAAGAAACACGTAGTCACAAACAGAAAGAGACACACACAGCCAGATGTATAAACTCGTGTGTGCTTTCATCTTGATTTCACTCGGATGATGAAAGCGGCTTTTTGGAGCGAACGATCCAAGAAGCGTTACCTTTATCCGGGCCTCTTAATATTTTAACATATCTTGACTGGTGCCGATCATCACCTTCGGTGGCCCCGCCCGCTATAATTTATAGAACAACCTGTCGAGGTGTATACGATTTTCCAAACGACTCAATTATCCGCTAGCCGATTCGGCGCTCAGATTCGGGTAACAGTGAAGCGGGGCTCGGAGAAAAAAGGAGGATCGAGGCGCTTTCGGGACTGTTAAAAAATGCAAACGGGAGTCCTGATGGATTTTATGCCTCGCAATAATGTATACAGCTACGTGGTCCGGCAAAAAAGTCCATAAATTATGCCGTCCTCTTGGCGACCGTTACGAGTTGTCAGACCCGAGAGCTCGCCGAGAGAGAAAGGAAAAGAGAATATCCAAAAGAACAAGACAGGCAATTAAAATGATCACCAAGCGAGGGGCATACACGTGTTAACACATTCTTCGGTTGGGCTTTCTGAAATAATGCAGATATATTCCCCATTGTCGTGCGCCGTGACCGAAAAAAAAAATATATATTGCATTTGCGAAAACGAGCAAGAAAGTTTCGCCTGGCGATTGGCAAACATTACAAACCGCGCGTAGAAAATGATACATAAATTTAGCCCGAGACAGAATTACGCTGTCATTTCAGCCTGTATATTCCGCGCGTCGAAGAAATCAAGCATAGAAACAACAATTATAATAATTTACTGAAAAGTTAATTGCAGAATTTGTTTAGAAACAACACTCGGTTGACATTCCTCGATGTACGAACACAGTATAATATGAAGTGTTTGCCAAAGGAAGAAAGTAAAAGTAATTTAAAGGCAAGCTATAATTAATAGCTCGAGTAGGTAATTATTAGGCAAATGAAATCTTGGGCGCTTGGAAAAGCTAGCTCGTTGCACAGCAAGTTGTATTTATTAGTGCGTAATTTAAGAAGAGGACACGTCAATTACCGATGAAGATTTATCACGCGTTATTTTTCCCCTGGTACTCTCACTCTCTTGTTATTCAGCGCGCGCGCATCGACAACAAGTTTGAAAGCAAAATCGTTCCGCGCAGTGCACACTCGAAACCGATGATATTTCCAATAGGCGAACAAGTTTGCCAACGAGAAAAGGAAAAATGATCGAAAAAGCGCACATGGCCCGAAAAAAAAAGGGGGCGGTTTGCAACGTCGGAACGCGCAAAAAGCGATCGATCCAAGGGCCACTGACGCAAACAGCGAGTAGGAAGGTATGCGGCGCGGGTCCCGAAACGGTAGTTGGGCATCTCGCTCGGGAATGCCGGCCGCCGTCATCTGCAGCGCCGGCGATCGGCCCTCCCGATTAGACGCGGCCCGATCGCCCGGCCATTTGCCGCGCAATAAATATCAGCCGGGGACTCTTGCGCCGGGCGGCCGCGTCAAATAATAAATAAGCCCTGGGTGGGAGAGTAAAAAAGCCGGGAGGGAATCGGGGAGCGGCTGTCGATGCGAGGGCCGCGCGACCGCCGAATTCACTTTTGCCAAAGGTATATGTATACGTATAAGCGGCCGCGTCACCAGGGGGCGCGGGAGGCAAAAGAGCCGCGGGCCGTCAAGTGGGCGCGGAATGAAAACTGTCGGCCGGCCCGACGTCGGCCCCTGGTTGCCCGCGACAGCTCGCAAATGCGCCCTCGCGCCGAGCCAGATACCCGCGCCCACGCGCTGTATCGCTTGTCGTCCGCCGCGGCCTATCTCGTCGCGGCGCGCGTCGGGGGCGGGGGGGAGGCGCAGGAACAAAAAAAATGTGTCGCCGCTGGCCCTGACACGACGTATTGACGACCGAGCGCCGCGATCAATCGCCGAGTCCATTAACTCGCTGCGGGCCTCGCCGCGCCCGGGGCGCTTTTCCCCGCCGGCCGAGGGCCCCTTGTCCCTTGGGCCGCCGAATTTCCCGCGGCCTCGCCTTTGTCCGCGAATCGGATCTCCCGGTACGATACCGATCATCGACGCTCGGATCGACGCGGGCCCGTCAGCCGAATCGTCCAATAAACCGTGCAACACGTTTGCAGAAAATTTGTTGGAGGATATATCATGGAGGAGAAAAAAAATAATGCCACCTTATAATTAGTATTAATTGGCGTCTTTTAATGGCCTCGGTCGACAGGCAGGTATATAAGCTTCCGAAGTGAAACGAAAAAACTCAAAAATTCCAAAACCTCCTCGATTGCTTCCATAAATCGTATGAAATTTAAACGGCCCGTGTCAATATATAATGTATGTATATATAAAGCTTTTGAATAGATGTATACGTTTCTTGTGGATCGGGATATATTACGCGTCGATCCGACATTAACATACCGTCCATATTTATTATAATTGGCGTGTTTCTCTGGATTAGCTTAATTTAAGAGGAAGGCCAGTCACCCCGCGCAGATTTTATCGACTCGGGGCCTTTAAATATACAAATCCGCGTCACAGCTGTTATAGGGAGCCGAAAACACGAGGCGAGACAAACCGTTCGATATACGTCGGCAGGCATTTAACCCTTGCGCTCAAGCCGCGCGGTCGGGTCAAGGGGCTAGACCGGACAGGAGCACGGGGGGAGGTCACCCAGTTTGACGTTGACGCGTGAATAAACATTGGCTCTCCCGTCCACGCGGAGGTCGAAGCCGCGTGCCGCGCCCGAGCAATTACCGGAGAGGAATATTGCGCGCGACGCCAAATAAAAGAGCCGCTGACCAACGGCGCTGGGTGAAAAAGCGCGCCGCGCACCGAGACGTAATCAAGCGCGCGAGATTAAAGCGTAACGAAGGGCCGGCGTCGAAACGGTCGGCGGGTTCGGGGTTTCCTCAAAAATCGGACCGAGAGCCGGCAGGCGGAGGGAGAGAAAAACGGCGCCCCTCCAAAATCACCGAGCCGGGGCTTTTTGTTGGGGCCAATTAAGCCTCTCCAACAGCTTGTACGGCGATGCTCGTTTTTGAAGCCGACGAGACGAAAAATTAATCGCGCTAACGCGATTCCGGGACGACAATTCGCGTAAAGGCACCGGTGCGCGGCCTGCCCGCTTCACCGGGGGAATTTTCATTTTGAATGCGCCCGAGCAAATGAAGGATGACGCGTATGCGAATGCCGGAGATGGTGCGCCGGCCGCTGGCGGACGCGCGTACGTCGGCCGGGAATTACACTTCCCTCGGTCCGAGGTTGGTAATGGGCCGGATCGAATTAGGCCTGCGACGGCCGGACAATCGGTGAGGGTGCAACGGCGCTGCGGGGCCGCGCGCATCAATCGGCGTGGGCGCGGGCAATATGAGCTCCCCGGAAGTTTATCGCGGGCGATATCTTGGGGCGGGGCGCGGGGGTCGAATTCCCTCGCGCCCCGTAATTCAGTCGGGCGTGGGCCGCAAGCAATCAAGGGGCGCGCGTCGCTCATTTTTCACCCTTAGCGCCCGGCGGCCAGCTGCAGCGGCCCATCGGCGTTCGTCACGCGGGCAATTATCGCGGCCGGCCGAGTTATTCGGAGGGGGTGGTGGGAGGGAGTAATTGGCAGTTGCGCCGCGGGCGCCCGCGGACCTCTAATCCAGAGCGGCATCTGTCTATCAGGCCGGCGAGCGAGGCCCCCGCGATCGAGGGGCCGGCCATTTGGCCGAGTGGGCCGCGAGGGCGCCACCGGCGCTCGGCCGGTAAAGCAGCTCCCCGCAGCCTGGTGGGACGGGGGCTCGATCGGCGTGCCGCGGGCCGCGTATAACGAGCACGTGTAAAGGGAACGAGGGAATGTCGGCCCTGACGGACAAGGCGGCCCGCGAGGGAGGAAGAAAGGCTCCGCCGTCCCGCGGCCCCATTGTTTCTCGGAAGATTGTCCAAGGCGATCGATCCGGGCGCTTGACAGAGCCGCCGTGGGCCAAGATCGATCGCCGGCGATAGGATCGATCGACCGCGGCGGCGGCGGCGGCGGCGGCGACCGAAAAAGGCTACATAAGTGATAGCCCCCTCGGCGTCCCGGCCGCGGCCGTCGCTCGCGTAAAGGGACCCGCGTCCGCTCTTGAAAATGGTAATTAAGCGGCTCCTCTGATCCCTTTTAATTCCTTAAGAGACTTTTTTAAGCCTTTATTCTTCATACGCGCGAGTCGCGATGCGCGCCGCCGCCGCCGGCTCGTTTATTTCGCTTTAACGGATCGGCAGCGCGCGCCCTCGCCCCGCCGGGGAAAAAGGCCGGCGCGCGCCCGCGGCCCGTTTTTGCTATGACGTCGACCGGCAGATCGGAGATTCGCCAAAAAGGGTCCCGCCGAGGAATTCGGCCGACTGCTCGCCGGATCGTATGCCCGATTCCCGCCGGATTAATCCCCCCGCGGGCGCCTAATGGAAAAATAAAAGGGATTCCTCGCGGGATACATAGACTACTTTTTTTTTTCTTCTTTTCTTATTACTCGCGCGCGTCGCCGATTCGCTTAATTAATACAGATGACGCGGCCCGATTATACAGACATCTTTCGACCGCTCCTGCGGCTCTCTATATATGGGCCGCTAAATCGAGCGACTTCGAGGTGGAAGAAATCACGCCCCCGGACTGCAGCCGGGACTTTCTCCTTTACGGGCTCGTAGGTGCCCGGGTAATTTGAGAGACGAAATAAAAAAATATTCAAAACGGTAAACAATGTAATCCGCGATAACCGCGCGAGCCGAATAAAAAGGCCTTGTTTATCCCTCTAGAGAGCTAACAGACGTATATTTCGAAAAAGTTTACAACTATTGCCGCTCGTAACGAGGACAATTTACGCGTACGTCCGTAAGTCAGTTTGAACAGTGCCGAGGCCACGGGGAAAAAAGCGCTTTCGGGGATGGCACACCGCGCGCCGACCGCTTATATTCCGTCAACAGACGAGAGAGACGCCTTTTGTACATATATCCCCGATGCCTGCGACGCCCGGCGGAGGTGCTAAATTCTTCCCTTTTTCGTTTTTGAAAAAGGGCGGCGCGCAAATTTTTGAAAAATAAAAGCAAAACAGTTCATATTTCAAAGCGGGCACTTATGCGCTCTAGCGGCGAATTTTTTGCCCGGCGAGCGGCAAAGTTACGGAGGAATTATAATCTCGCGTCGCTTTTGGGCCGTTCCATTCCAAATGCCGGCAGATGCATATACGTAGGAGGCTTCGACCTGCTCTTGCAGGGCCCTCGAAGCGCCTTGTAACGACGCGTTTGCCACTGACGTTTAATGGAGCCGCTGTACTGTAACGTTCGTCCGAAAGTGAATATTACTCGGAATATTAATGCCCATGCCACACTTTGGGATAGAAGCAGTTATCAGTTCTTTTTTTTAAGAGGATGCAGCAAAAAGAAAGCTTTTAATTCTTGGCGCGTTAATGTATTAATTCGATAAATCGCTGGTGTAAAGATCGCGGGGAGCTGGTGAGAAGGTAAAAATGAAGGAGGCCTCGAGTAATTTATGAAGTTTGTATCGGAAGACATTTAAAAACGGTGAAATATTCGGGAGCTTTCGCTACCGCTATCTCTTACGCTAAATGCTTTTAAAAAAAAAAAGTCTCGGATTCCGAAAGGTTCGAAGAACGCGTAATTAAGCGGGGCGGCGGAGTAAAAGCTCCCGGGGGACATATCTAATCGGCAGACGTCGCGTGCAATTATGGCGCTCAAAGCCTCGGATCGGCCGGGAGAAAAAGGACTCCGGCGGCAAAGGAGCCTAGGCTGTTCGAGCCGCGGAATCAAAGCGGCGCTCCAAGGGCTTCGAACGCACCGGCCGACTGGTAGTCGCGCCGAGCAAATTGCGCGACTTTAAAAGGAACGAGGCGCGCGAACTAAAATAGACGGGCGGAATGGGCGGAAAGAGTAAAAAAAAAACGGAGGAGGAGGAGGCGGCGCGGGGAGGCGGAGGGCAGGAAATAAAAACAACAAACCCGCCCGTCCCTGTAAAGTCGTCAATTATCCGATTTTACGTTCCGCGTGTGTCGCGCCCGGGAACTTTACGAGCGCTCGTAAACTCGTCAGCGTCGCAATCTCGTAATGTCGAAGGCTGCCGCCGCGGCCGCGTCGCTGCAGCCGCGCGATGTAATTTATACGGCGCGCCGCCACCGCCGCCGGCTCTCTGTGCCCGCGGCTCTCGCGGCTTTTGACGATCGCTGCGCGCCGCGTACGCGCGGCAGCCGCTCGTTAACCCGCAGCCACCCCCCCGCGACCTTTGTCGGCCCTCATTACCCCGGCACTGGCCCGTCCATATATATATACACCGTATTGACACTGTCGCCGGGTCGCGAGCGGCCAGCGTCTCGCGCGTAATTGCAGACGCGCGCGGGAGCGGCGCGAAGAATCCCCCCCGGGGTTTAATTTAATCCGGCGCGAGGGGAACCGGCGGGCAATAGTTGAAAATCGGCGAGTCTGCGCAGCTGGTCCCTGTGCAAACGCGGAGGTTATGCGTTTTCCCGTATAGGCCGCCTCGCGCACTTGCGCCCGTTCCGCTGTTTCTTTTTTTCTTTTACGAGTGGGGCCGTTGCGTCACCGGGGCGCAATTATTGCGCGTTTCCATGGCTGCCGATAATAAACAGGCCGATAAACAGGCCGCGCGTATTTATTATCCTCCGGCCGGCCGCCGGTATAATTCATAGCGCCAATTGGAAAGTTAATTATCGTAATCGCGCGCCGGCGAGCATTATTCACCGGCAAGTGGCCGGCGGGCAGTGTCGTCAGCCGCGGCAGGGCGCCGAGCGCCCGAGGAAATCCGGAGGCCGCCTGCAGGACGTACCGCCCCGAGGACGGGGGCCTCGCTTTTCCCCCCGTGTACATGCGGCGTTACTCGCTTTGCTTAGCGAATTGAATTATTATTTTTTTTTTGACGAGCCGCGCTGTTCGGTTGGATATTGCCGTATATATATACGCGTAATCTCCGATAGTGCAACGTATAAGCGGTTATTAGTCCCTCGCGATGGTTAATGACAACGAATGCGCATGGCTCGGGTAGGTATCACTGCGGTGACGGACAATCGAGGCATTATCCAGCCTCGCCTATCATGCCGTGGCCTTACATCCCCACAGCCGAGATGTAGCAGTTTAGAGCGACGTGTATATATATATGCATATACATATGTAGCAGTTGTCGGCTCTCGCGGTACGCGTACGTATATACACAGACTCGAGCCGACGGCCATAAGCCGACACCAAGTGAGCTGGCTAATACATATAAGAAAAATAAAAAAAATGGAAAGGGCCCCTCGAGGCCCGTAATAACCACGGCGTTAACCTGCCACCGCGTGTCGCGCCGCTCCCGCTGACTCACTCGGCCGACAATGAAACGCGAGGGGGCGCGTCGAAGGAAAATTCATTAGACCTCGGCCGAGGGCGTAATTAAAAGGGCGCGCGGGCCCGCGACCTTACCTACCGAGCCGTAAAGCGGCCTTTGCCCGCGCTCCCCATAACCGGCGGCCGCGTGTATTTCAATAAATTCCCGGCGATATAGAGGGTCTAGGGGGAGGCGAACAACAATACGGGCCTGGCGGCGCCCGCGACGCCCTCATGGAGACAAACGGGCCCTGCCGCCTCCCCACCGACGGCTTATTTATCTCGACAGCGCCGCGTTAATAACTCAATTTATATTTGCGCGGAGGGGGGGGACGGAGGCGCCTTCCGCGGGGCTCCCATTGTGCGGCGCTTGCGCCCAAGGCGCGCTGCGTATACGTGCGCGTCCTCCAGCTGCCGAGCTTTCCACTCTAAGCGCGGAGCCTGTTGAAGGACAGCTAATCGGACGTGGGATCTCTGCCGCCGATCGGACCACCAACCTTCTTCTTTTTTTTTTCGGAGGATCACGATTTTTTTTTTCTTTTTCCCTTCCGACCACATTGTTCGGCTAATCTCCTCGTCATCTTCCACTTTGGATCGGGCCCTACCCTGCTGTACATAATATTGCATATCGTCTTGCCAATCAAAGGTTTTGTTGGCCTAACATAAAGCCGCATACAAACGCTTCAAAGTAAAATTCGTTGGCGCTCATCGTTTGTGTCGCTCTCGAACAAATCCACTCCGGCGCGTGTATAAAATCATCGCGCGTAACTGGACTACCGAAGATAAATTATCACCCTTTTTTTTATTGCAGAACTCTCTTCCAGCTATATATCTATTATACTATTATTTCGCGCAGGAAGTTGCAAACACAGGCCCATTGATAAGTACGAGCCGTTATGTTTGTTTCACGAGCTTTTTTGCCTCGCGTGCGCAGCGCGAACAACAATTACCAACAATTACCTTCTTCGGCTTGGGCTTGGAGAGCAGCGATTCATTCCATTAGCCGCGGCATTTCAGATATATTATATTTGCACAAGCGAGTCCATGGGCCTCTTTTTTCTCCGCAAGCGGACAAAAACCACTGGCTCGTATTGATCAGTGGGAGGGAAATTATTCGGGCGGCGGGGGCCTGAATAGAGAAATTGTCGAGAGCGATATTGGCAGCGCAGGGGAGAAGAAAGGTGCGAGTACTTGCGCGCAAACTGCGGGGAATGCCGACTTCGTCTATTAATTCGTTAGCTTTACGATCCTCTTGCTATTTAAGAACACTATTAATTTGGAGCTTACCGTTCCCCTCGAGTATCGCGTCGGCAAATTGTCGGGTTTCTGCGGGCTGTAATTTTCTTCCTTCCTTTCACCCTTATCGGCCTGTGAATATTTTAACCATTTTACTGTAATTATGCCGGTATTTATGATACGCGCAAATACGCTCGTAAACTATAAAAGGCGCACTTAAATTTTTACACTAACTGCAATAATCGTACGAGCAAATATTTTGCCTTCATTGGATAAAATACCTTATGCCCAAGGCCATGTTATCCTCACTTCTATCGGATCATAACATTTTATATCGTGTCCCGCTCATCGCTGTACTTTATACCAATGGCTGGGCAGGACTTGACGAAACTAGTTCAATAACTTGTAATGGCACCGACCATTCGAGCGGTATACCAATTTGACCACTAAATTTTTAAGCGTATAAACCAAGTTTGACTTCGGTAGCAGTTATATAAGAATGACATTGAAAAGGTCATAAGAGTGATATAGAAGCTGGAGCCGTAGCTTGCCAGATAACCATATAGCTCGAATAAATATAGCATTCAATCAAAGCACTTGACCAATTAACGTCAATATTATGCGCGATTTGAAAAAAAAAAATTCAATTTATTCGACTTTAACGATACCGCAAGCCCAACATTAGACCCATAAATCACCGATTTGATACGTAAAAAGCGATATTTTATTCAAAATTTTATAACACCGCGCGGATAATTATTATTTTCTGCATAAATATATAAAGCTGGGGATTATGTATCGCGGAGGGAACGAGCCAATCAGCGGCTCTGCCCCCAACAGCGCGGAAGCCGATAGAGAGCGACCCGCGCGATCCTTTGAGCCCGCCTTCCCGTCGACGCCCGCCGCGTACAAATATATACGCGCTCGACTCCTGGGGGCGAGGGCCGCTTCCCGTCCGGCGCACGGCTCCGCCTGCCGTTTTCCATCCGCGTTATAAACGCCCGGCCGGAGGGAAACAGGGCCGAAACACTCGGGGCGAAAAAAAAGGGCAGGGCGCACGCGCGCTTCAAAGCCGGGGCGCAAAGAAGGGCCGGGTGTAATTACGAGGGCGCGCCAGCCGCGGGCGTGCATACGTACATGTATATATACACGCGTGCACGCGGCTTTACGGCGAACAGCCGCGCCGTCGCCCCGCGAGCCTTTGATAGCTCACTTTGCGGCGGGGCGGGCCGTCCGCACGCGCGCGGCCAGCCGTCCCCCGCCCCGGTGGAGGTATATAACCGCAGGTCCTCCCCGCGAGCGATTTCCATCGACAAGCGTGTGTGTGTGTGCGTCTGTGCGTATCGATTGGCGGGAGTTGCGGCGGGCCGGGTTGACTTGTTTTAATAATTCCGGCGGGTCCGCGGATTGTTTTCCAAGCGGCCATCGTCGCGTCGCTCTCTGCCCCGGCCCACCAGCCTGGGAATTAATTTTGCACTCGCGCGTCTCTCGCCCCCGGCGAGCTTTTCCTCTTTTCGATGGGCCGCGCTCCAACAGTTTCTCCCCCCCCACGGCTTTTCGACTTGTTAAGCGGATGATTTTCCCGCGACAGGGAGTTTATTAACGCGCCTGGACAAAGAAATCATTTTCGCCGGGGGTTCCCGTTCGAAAGTATATTAGGTCTCGGCGTCGCGGCTGCCTCGGCTTTTCGAATGTTTCTCTATAGTTGCCAATTAATTTTTCTTTTCTTTGCGTCTATTAAGTGTACATACCGACTGCTAGATTTATTTTTCTGTGTATATATAGATGGCTTTGTGTCTCTTGTTTTCACAACATGTCTTTCTTTAAATTTGTACATATATTCATTTAAACGGTAATTATATTAGCCCGAGAATGGAAAATTATAGTGTATCATTAGTTTCTCAAATTTTTTAATTATACGCACACATTATGTTTCTATTAAACTACAATGAGAGATTCATTGTTTACTTAGAGATATATGGCAAACACGATATTTCTATTATACGCTTGTAATTGAATTTTTGTTCGCAATCTCGAGAATTAATTTATTCTTTAGCTAACCAAATATGTAGGAGCATTAAATAAGCAGTCTAATTAATCCATAAATCAAACTCGAGTAAGCTTCGGTAATATAACCGTTAATTTATTAAGATCATATTCGCTTGCTTCAAAAATTGACTTAATAGACTATAAATAGCAAGAAAAGGTGTTTAATAGGTGCTCCAATATTTGGCCGAGTCTACATCTATCGTTACATATTTGACGTGAAATCTTAGGTAAAATTCCAATCACGCTGGTAGTCGCGCATAGCATGAGCTCGCGCACACGAACGGACTGCAGCGACACTTGTACACGTATATGTATAATATATATGCGCGCAGGGCGCGTGTCGCAATATCAATAATAGCCTTGCCGTCTTGCGCGAAGTCCGCTCAATCGAGCGACTAAAAATAATACAACAGCT
This sequence comes from Sycophaga agraensis, assembly GCA_018906755.1. NCBI lineage: Eukaryota > Metazoa > Arthropoda > Insecta > Hymenoptera > Pteromalidae > Sycophaga > Sycophaga agraensis. Next base: position 329,066 of record JACCIE010000061.1, on the reverse strand, counting down.
CGGCGGCGCGAGCCGACGGCCGAGTCACGATAATGCATCAAGCCGGCGGGTAATTAATCGGCAATTAGTCTCGCGGCGACCTCGCGCGCGCCCGCGGCTATGTCCCCCGACAGCGGCTCGAAATATCACGGCTCGGGCTCCGATAATTAGGCAATTACCCAGTGACAAATTAATTAACCGGCCCCGCGGGCCAATGCGCGGATCCGCGCCCCGGGCCCTCCCCCCGATGGGAATATAATGCCGTTGGCTCGGCTGCACCTGTGTATATTGTACACGCAGAGGGCCCGCGGAAATTGCCCGTTATTGCCGTGTTTATATCAATCCGCGCGCGTGTCTGTGTATGTGTGCGGTGTTGGGTGGGGCACTGGCGCAGCTTCTCGCGGGGCGCTTTCGCGCCAGTCGTGCGGGCCGGCGCGGGTGGAGCCTTTGAGGGATTGGCGCGAGCGCTCGTGAGTCAAATTGATCGGGGCGCTCGCGGCGCTGCGCTCGAGCACTTCATTAGTTAGATTACATCCGACCGCGGGGCACTTTTTACGATGCCCGCGGATAATGGCTTCACCCGTCAATTATTATTAATGCGCGCAATATAACGTACGTCCGTAAGGCTCGATCGCTTCTTTCTCCCTCTAAGCGCGGCCTTTTGCATTCCCGATGATTAATATGTACAACAATGCGGTAGTTATACGGGCGTTAAGAGCGACATTTGTTGCCCCCCCAACAAAGTATTGATTAATACGCGCTCGGTGCGTTCGCGTGTGCTTTTTTTTTTTCAAGGTGCCACCGTGACGCCCGAGTGCGAGGAAAAATTAGCGCAAAAACTATAAATTACGGACAACCGCACGATTCGCTTATAATCACACGTCTGTCCGCGTGCAACTAAACACTTTCTTTTTGTTTCGCTCCTACTGGGTCTAGCCTTTCTTATTTTAGTATACTAGTTATTTGATTAAATGAAATTCACAGGTATCGTTTATTGCTGAAATTTTGCAATATCTGCACGCGGAGCAGATATGCGACTTTAGATTTGCAAATTATACCTACTTTAAGACCGATCGTTATTATAATGATGCATAAGGATATATTTAATTATACCGTACGATAGAATTGATATTCCCGGTAGAAAGCATCATTTCTTAACTATAATATAATCAACGCTTTTTTTTTTAAAATATACTTTATATAATCGATTTCCTATAACGGGCATCAATTTTTATGCAATAGATATGTACACACACACACACACACACAGCTCGAGAATTGGATACGTGAAATAAGTGAAAATCGCTTGATTCCGCGCAAATTTCCACTAAATTATTGAGCGCCAGGCGTAATTGGCTGAGTTAATACAGCCAAGAATTCGATAGGGGCTCCTCAAAAAGTTTATATTATTATAGCGGTTGTCTTTATTGTCGGCCGCCGACGTTTTATGCCTCTGAAAGCAGAGAGCGGTCGCGTGCAATTATGTCGCCTGATTAATAAGCCCCATTAAGCTCGCCCCGTAATGGATCGGGCGGAGCGTTAATCGGTGGGAGCGCGCGATTCATAATCAATTCTTCAGCTTGGAAAACACGCGGGCCGAGGCGGCCGCGGCCGGGCCCAGCCGATAATTCTCGCCGCTGGCATCGCGCAACCGCGCGCCTCGCGCTTTGAATGCCGATGAGAATAAAGTGTAATTGAGTTTCGCTGGATTTACAGCGGCTCCCCGTGTACACGCGCACACGTGCACGTACCCGCGCGCCGCGGGGATAAATCACCTTAGCCTCGCAGGCGCGCGCCCGAAGACAAGGAGGAGAATATATAAAAAAAAAGGGAGAATCGCGTATGGGGGGGGGTAAAAAAAAAGGGTGGGACCGCTGGTAGCCCCGGCCGCCGGGGCTTGTTTGCATTATGTCATTACACAATACGTATATGTGTATACACGTATGCTGTATCACACATGTACATGTGTGTGAGTCGAGCGGGCGTTCGCGTTACGCCGCCGCGGCAGCCTCGTTTCCACCGGCATAAATATTCTCAGCGTTATTTATTCCCGCGGGGGGAACGTGTGTATCCATAGGTCTGTTAGGAACTTTCGACGACAGGCCGTCGCCGCGACGGGGCTTAATTGAAAGATCTTAATCGGCTCATTGTGTCGGCGGTCGCGCTGCGGCTTTCGCGCGCGGCCCCGAGAGATGCGTAATCGGTGAGCGGCTTATTAATCGCCCGCGGGGAGAGAGGGGGGGGGGGCGGCGGGGGGAAAAAAAAGGCTCGTTTGTATGTACACCTTCCGTCTCTGGTTTATCTACGTGATTAATGCTGAGTAATGAGCGCTTGATACGCCGATCGAAACTCCTTCCGATGCTTGTGTTACCACACGATATATGTAACTGTAAAGATAATCTAGAATGATGACACGCTTTGCCAGATGCTTCGTGATTTTCTCATCATGAAACCGAAAGCTAATGGGGTACTTCTTGTACGAGTATATTTATTGCTTTGATTTATTCGCCATTTATCTTGCGCGCCCACTGATTAATGGAAGACTACTCAATTCTGAACAATCCGTAATGAGGAAAAGGAATTTCAATGCAAACGAATAACATTTTATGATGATAATTAAAATAGAAATTTAATGGAAATTCTAATTTTGGCTCGGGCAAAAACTTTCTATTTTCAAAGTAATAATAGTACGTGAATGCAACTTCTGTAAATTTAATAAACTATTATATTTATGTATAGATTTTTTAATCTACAATTTCCTAAATAATAGCTTTTAGTGAAATAAATTCTTTTTAAGCAGCTAGTCATTAATGCTAGTAATGAAGTAGAAATGCAGACAGAAAAAGATAAAAGACAAATTATGACAAATGCAGCTTGATAGTCGATACATAAGGCACACATATATTTTAATTGAATTAACGCTTAATTCTGACAAAAAACTTTAATCAGAAGCGATTGGGTTAGAGAGCAGAGAGACGTTTGACCTCCAATAAAATCAAAATGTATTGGAAGACGAAACTTTGGACGTACAAAGTCATTGACGCCTATTAAGTCAATTGATTAATTATACCACAATTATATTGACAAACGTATTGTATTTAATGGATATAAATGTTTATAAAGAGAAATGAAGACATCGTGGTGATTGCTGTCCTATGTTTATTTGTGAAAAATCTTTTATTCATTTTTACTATATACATTCTTTACAGTTGGATAAAGTATAGTCCTTATGTGAAAGATAAAAAGGTATTTATGAACTCTTGATCGAAAATTTAAACGATTTTCTGGTTCGTTTACAGGTAGCATTTGCTGATTAAATCAGGTTTTGCGATCCCACCTAATTCAATCCAAGATTTAAGCGTGCAAATTTATTGGAGTGAATTCCAGTGTAAGGGTGACTATTCACTCGAAGCTATAATGAAAATACGGATGTTTTACAGGATCTTTTGAAAATGAATGTGCATAGACCCTATTCGGTAAAGCCGTTTTTAATAGGTCCCAACTGAATCTTTTTTTTTTAAACAGTGAATTAAATTTATAATGATTTGCTATGGCAGTATTGATTGACTATATCATTTTTTATTTACATGGATTATTGTAAGGCGAGCAGAATTAAATGTGTTTTCCATGCTTAATATATGAAAAATAAAATTACGAGAATGGAGTAGATTATTATCCGAAGGCTTAAATTATTACGGCATGTGTTCTCCAAAAGGTTGATAGAAAAGTGAAAGATCGGTGAACAGGTCGAGGGCTAATTTACCTTCGGTCGTACTCGCAGTTTTTCATTGGGCCGTTGTAGAGAGCGGGAAAGGCGGGTTATCGGACGGGCACGCGAAGTGCGCAGGAAGTGGCGCGGGGGAAGAGTTAGGAGGTCGGGCGGGAGGTTGTACGCAAGAGCCTCACGGCCAATTCCGAAAGCACCTGGGTGAGTTATTTCATTAGCGTCACGTTGCGGGTTACGCAAGTAAATGATCGGGCGCTGCGCGCGAGTCCCCGAGCTCATGCATACCTCCACACATAGACGGGGGCAGGGCGTGCCTGACGGGGCGGCTTGGGCGGCGGCCGCAGGGTCACACGGGCCGCTTGTACGTGTGCGGAGGCAAGGGTTGCCCGGAGGCGCTACATGCGATGAATTCCCAGTAGGCAGGAAACGACTGTCGCGCGTCGCCGACGTCACGATAAGTATCTACCCGAATAATTTATGTGCGCCAACTCGAGCTCCCCGTCCTCTGCGCGCTCCCCCTTACGTGTGTGTGCGTGTGTGTGTATATATATGTATACATATAGGCGTCCTTTGCTCGGGGCCCCTGGCTTCCTACCTGCCTTACCCGAGTGATATGTTTTAAAAAGCCGCGTACAAGGTTATGACAGCTTTAGTAGGCACGACGCGAGGAGGTTTGAATTATACCGCGCGACGCATTGTTGCGGGGCGGGCATTTATATAGTGCATCGCGAGAAGCGCGCACTCGGCATCCTGCGCACGCAATCAAATGTTTATCGCGGCCCAGCTGCCGGCGGAGCGATGCGCGGGCCCCGCGCCGTACATATCTACTCGGATCGCAATACACACGCGGGCTAATTAACAATTGTCTTTAAAAAAAAAAAAGAGAGAAAAATCATATTCGGCCTTTGTGCATTACGTGCGCGGGACGATCTTGGCCGAGTGCGTGAGCGGAAGCCCGACAGCGGAGTTACACGTCAAATGAATAATAACGAGGATCATTTTTACTCGCGACATTAATTTTAACTACAAAGAGCTCGGGCGATCATTAAACTTTATTTGCCCGGCACGCATGCTTAGCCGCCTGATGTATCTTCCCTTCTGGCTTCCACTTAAGCCCGTAAACAGAGCAGCCTCCTTTTTAATAGCCTCGGCCCCCACGTGGGCCTTGCAGAAAAAAAAAAGGAGCGCCAACGGCCGACAGCCGCTCCGCCCCGGAAACAGGCCCATTTTTTTTTTCACCCCCCCCCGTTACCCATCCGTCACTCGGCGCCCTTTTAAGCACATCGGAACGCCCAGCGGAACGGTCGAAAGAATCGGGCAGATATCGCGGCGGTTCATTAGCGCGAGGGTTTGCCCGCGGCCGAGGCTCGCGAGGATTTTCCTGCCGAGTGCGGGGAAAATGATACCGTCGAGGGATATATAGAGTCGGCGGAGTCGCGGGTAGGCGACTAATTGATGAGCGGCGGCGGCGGCCGCTTCGGCGCCGCGCAACTATTTGACGTGTTTTATGCGTTTGGAATGCCCGGGAGCGTGAACGTCGGCCGGCCGTATATCAAAAATAAGCGACTTTTTATTGAATCTAATTCGATCAAGTTTTTTGTGCCTTTTCAACCGGCACTTGGGGCATAAATTTGATGATTAATGTAATGTGAAATGATTCTGCTTATTTTCCCACGTTCTATTAATGACAATATTCGTTTCAGGGCTCTCCCCGGCAGCCGCACCAATTTAAATACTCAACTCCTTGCGGCGCTACGCGCTCGCACGCCTTTTAATTAGGTTATCTTTCAAAAATTCAATTCGAGCGCGTATTCATAATTGGAAAACATTGGGACATTGACGTTGAGTAATTTTCAATTGATAGCTCTCAAAGTGCGTTGCCTCGTTAACGATAAGGATCAACAGGCATTTTTTTTCTATAAATTACATTTGTCGCGCTACTTTATTGGGACGGTTACATAAACCGCGCAGTAAACTATATTATCGTACGCGCAAGCGAGTAAAAGCGTATTTACGCGTATTTTCCTAAGTAAATTATATCAATTAGGTATAGCGCTACACGCGCGCTAATCACGCGACCTTACAGACTGTGTATCGTAAAAACTATTCGATTTCGCGAAAGCTTACACGCGTCCGAGTGCGCGCTTATAGAGAGGCCAAAAATGCCGGCCGGCAATAAAGCAGAAGAAATCCGGCTCGGCTGGGCGTAATCTGCAAATTGCGGCGTATAACGAAAATTCCTCTCGAAAGTAGCCCCCCGACGAAAGAGATAACGAAGACGTAATTTATTCCCCCGGGCAGGGGTATCGAAGGGAACAAAGGCCGCCCATCCGGGATGACATTCTTTGTCGAGCGCGCGGCCCTCCCCTACCGCTCGTTGAAATTCACGATAAGCGGGACTGGAGCCGAACGCGTATCGTGACCGGCCTGGCAAGGAGACCGGCGGCCATCGGAATCCTAGGTCGTGGATGCCCGGGGCTATATCTCCGGCCGAGGAGCTAAGCCGGCACTTTCTCGGTCTTCCGACCCCTTAGCTCCTCCTTATCGGGGCCAGGGAGCTTCCCCGGGCTTAATACCTCTGACGAACTTTGCTCATCAATGTCCCATCCGCGCCGGGCGGACCTTATGCTCGCCGCGGCTATACCGCCCACCTCACGGCTCAACTTCCTAATACCCCTGGCCGCCGGAATTCCGCTCCTCTTGCGCACCGACCACGAAAAATGCGGATTCGGGCCTTCGGGAGTGAAGAGAGAGAGAGAGAGAGAGAGAGCTCGGCATTAAATGCACTGCCGTGACTCAAAGCTTAGTGGTTAGTCGACGCTCGATCGCCGGGATTGATTCGTAAGATTACGCCCGGTTGCTTCGTTCCCGAGTAATTCAGTTAATGTTCTCCGATAGTAAGCCCCTTGTTTGGATTAAATTAATAAACCAGCCAATATTGCATGTAAATGTGTCATGCTAATGTGTTGATACATATTAATAATTGATTTAACAAAATTCACAGCTATATTATGAACCGTAAAGATTTGAACTTGTAACGCATTTACTAAACTAAACAACAGTTGTACGATGACGTTAATAAAAATTAAAACCTCAAAGGCACATGAATAAGCTTATAGTTAAGTTAGTTATTAATGGTTAAATTACTACTGTACTAGCTAATGATTTAACACAACGAACATTTGATTTATTGTTTCAAAGACATCACACACATTTTATTAGAAAAAGCCTTATTTACGACCTTTTAGACAAAATTCTTTGCGAAACTAGTGAATTTTGAAACGAACAGCATGTTCAGAACGATAAAAATCTTTGTAAAGTATATTTCTTTCATTTTTTAATTATTACCTGTACATTAACTCAAAGAAGAATTACATTTACTTATGCTTCCACATATTTAAGAAAATACATCTTTTTGTTTGAAATAAATTTTAGCTTCATTCGACATGTGCATCTAGGCCATGCCTATCTTAGTTGTAGATCGCAAACAGAGTGACAAAAAAAATGGAACAACTTTTTACTGTTTTCCAATCGTAGGAAACATAATATATTTACATCCATCCAAGAAAATATGTGTATCAATGCACATCATGATAAAAATTAATACTAATTAAAAAAAAATATTCTGGAAAACTAGCTGTTAATGTTTCTGAAATAATTCAAGGCTATGAAGTAGGTCGTAAAAATAAATAAAGTTATTGTTGACCTGTTTTTATGACACCTACAACAGTGCATATTCGAGTATACTTGTAAAAAAATATGTAACTAATAATAGTTTCAATATTTTGCTTCAGTTTAATACTACGTTCAAAGCCTTGCAGTATATTACGATTTTCATTTGCATTTCATTCGCATAATAGCGCTTTCCAAATTGTCAATTATGATTTATTAGTGTAATTATTGCATCCTGACGCCCCTACTCGTCTCGTTCATTCGAAAGATTTGTTGCAAGAATTGAAGGTATCATCACTCTCCGACTTCCTCTACCGCGTAAAAGAGCCAATTCAGTTCTAAATTGTGTAGCTGGTAACCTTTGAATCGCGAATACGGGCGTGTGCACGTAACACTATTATAGAAAAAAGAGATAACATGGTCCCTTGGCTGCACCAATCACAATTACTCGCAGTCCGGTCCTTTGTGCCAGCGAACTCGTAGATTGAGAGATAAACCGCGCGGCCTCTCCTTCATGCACCCGATCCAATAATTTAGTGTAATTATAGGCCGCCGCACACACTCCGCGAGTCAGATGAATGTGCTTTGTACGGCCTCTACTCCTTTGTGCCCTTATCTCGGTATTTCATTGTGACGCGATGCCCCGGATTTTTCGCGATCGCGCTCGTCAAAAAGCTTACCCCCGACACTCGCGAGTCTATCGACCGCCGGTCAGTCAACGTCCGGGAGCTAATTAACGACGACGCTCTAATAGATTAATTAATAACCGTGGCGTGTCCGCTTTGCAGATCAATTCGGGCGCGGGACGCAGCCTCCTTGTATATTTTCATGTAAGCTCACTCGCGCATCGAAATAAATCGAGAGGGGACCGGCGGCGTAGGGGCGATTAGTCCCGCGTTTAACGCTCGCTCGGGGCCAAAAGTTACAAGACGATCAGTGCCGGCACTCGATATCTCGCACGGTTCTCCGCGACAGTGGAACAAATCGATTCTTTCGCCGAGCGATTATCGAGGCGATATCTCGGGCGCGCCGTCGCCCGCGGCCTGTACAAGACCCTTTTGAAATCGATTTCCCCGCAGTCGTCGCGGCGGTCTGCGGGTCACGTGTGTTTATGTACTCTGTGCTCGGTGCACGTCGGCTGTCGATGCACGTTGTCGCGCCGCTCGAGCCTCGCCGTGAATGCGAGGGTAGGAAACGCGGGCAGCGGAGGGGGGGTTGCAGCGTGAACGACCCGGAGAATTTGCAATCGTAATCTCGTTAAGCTCTGCCGTGTCGAACCCTCTTTAACACTTAGAAGCGGATTTAGTCTAGCGTGAAAAATGCTTCCCGATCGATCTTATCTGCTTCGTATTCAATTCTCTTAATTTATTCAAGGCAATAGATTTTATCGAATAATAATTTACCTTTAACGCACTTATATTTATGACAATCAGTTGGATATTTATTAACTCTTTGTGTACTGTCTATATAAAATACTCGACGTTACAAGAATTGCTCAATTTGTGAACTAACAGAGATATTTCTTGCATAAGAATTACAATAGTCTATGATTACTAGTAATGTAATTGTTAGCAACATAATGTGTACAAATATGGATTTTTTCATTTCTGAAAGGTTTGTTTTAAATATTTTCAGGGTCATTTAATCAAATATTATGCATTTCAATCATTGTTTAATACATTATAATAGCATGAATACGTTCTATGTAATAACTTCATTATTCCAGTTTACTTGAATTTCTCTATTATTCAAGTATTATGTAGGGTTTGATACAAGGGTTTGTAAATTGAGGGTGATATTCTAAGAAGTATATTGTAGTATAATCTACTGATATTGTATTGAATAAAATACCTTGACTGTAAGAAAAAAGAATTTTTCTATTGTACATAAAAAGTTAACGAAAAGTCAATACTAATAGTCTATTGTTATCGCTAAGCGGTTAGTAGAAACACGCCGAGTGTGGATAGACCGAGGTAAGACATGAATAACAAAGGCAATAGTATATAAATACTGTTCTTATTAAATTGTTCCAGTAGAATGATTATTTTTTATTTATTTTTCTTCATATACTGCAAAGTGGTACATGTGTATATAAAAAAAATTAAATATTTTTGTTTATACATACTAAAATATTTTATATACAGTTTTTCTCATATAATACATCCTATTGTTGATAGCGCAATTGATCCTACGTATATAAATTGTAATCTGCAGATCTACTTTTATATCGTGCAGTAAAACACATACGAGGAACTCGAAGAGATCTAATGCACAAGGCTCATGTATTTGTGAATATGGATTGCATTATCTGAAAATAAATTATCAACGATAGATTATCAAAGGCACACAGTGAATTTATTTCAGTTTAACAACATAAACCTTATAAGATCTCTATTATACCGTGATATTTTTGATTTAGTATTAACAAACACAACAATACAAAAGTTAAGCTAACCGAGCGACCTCCATTCTCTTTTATTGCACTCTAAAACAATGCAGCGTGTAATAAAATTCGTTCACACAAATTAGCGCCGTTCAACAATCTCGAATATAATTGCACTATTGTCTGCAGATCGTGCACTGCATTTGAAGCTGTGAAAAAGAAGTAACATCGCCGGCGCTCCTCTAAGACAGATTATCAAGCTTAACCTGACTGACAGGCGCGATCGACCGCAAATGAAGCCTTATATCGCGCAACAAAGACGAGCCGCCCGGGTTTTCTGCAGATTTGAATCGATCACGGGGGCGGCGGCGTCGCCCCTAAAAAAAAAAAGACGAGCGCACTGGATATACACGTACGCTAGTCCCCGGGCGGCCGGCTAGATTTCCAGCGGCGCGGGCGCGACAGGGCGAAAAGTCGAGAGGCGGGCGGAAAACACGGAGACGCGCGCACGCATCCCCCCGGCGGAAGCGGGTGGGCGCGGGCCGCCTCCGATATCGACATTAATCACCATCGCCGGGAGCGAGCTGGCGCAGATAGCCGTCGAACGGGCGCTTTCCAAGGGCCGGGGGGTGGGGTGTGGGGCATTGATAGATGGACCTGATGAATGGCTCCGTGACAGGGGCCGATCCATCATCTTCCGCCTCCCCACCCCGCTCCTTGGCCTGGCGCGCGCGCACTTTGTCGAGCGTCTCTCGCGAGGGCGCACCTACCGCCGCGGGCGGAGGGCGACGTTTTCGCGCCCCCACTCCCCGGCCCCGGCTAATTCATCATCGCCGGGGGACGTCGGCGCCCGGCGGCGGCGCCCCGACAGCCGGTGGGAGGACGCGCGAAACGCACCGGAGGACCGGCCGGATGCAAATGTCGGGGCCCCGGGCCGCCCGAGCCGCCGGCTTTTCGCCGCGGTGGGAGCAGCGCGATTGAAAAATGCCGGCGAGCCGGGCAGGGTTCCGCGCTCAAATGAGCTGTGCGCCACGCCCTCCAAACTCTTCGTCTTCCCATGGAATTGGGCCCGGGAGATTGATTGCCTTCGAGCTCATTTATGCATGCACCAGTTAATCTATAGTCATGCATGATGTACAGTCGCATTCGGGGTACGCGTCCGAATGAATGCCTTCATAGTCAACGGATAAAATATGTCTACCTTCTTCCAGTACTCGCAAATTTTAATTTATATCCCCCTATACTAGATCGCAGACTATTTAAACAAGTGGTCAAATTATATTTTGCCTTTAGTTCTGCAGTAAACGAGCACGACTATGCAAACATCAATTTTAATTATTTTAAATGAGAAAAGTATAGCTAATTTTGATTTATTGCATAATTATTATGCCAGTAGATCATTTTATATAACATTATGCAATTAGTTTATACTGTATAAACATGTTCTAATTAAAATTAGCGCAGATGCATTATCATTCACTTCAATTATTATGACTCTTTTTTACAAACTATTTTGAAGATCATTGTTAGTCTAATATATTTTTATTTCTTTGTATTATATAATCTTTTAAAATAACATTATTAAAGAATATTGTTGATTTTAAATAATTAGCATAAAATAAATATAAATAGTATTCTAATTGTCAAACTATTATAATGGATCAATTCAGAATAGAAATGAAGCTATTTTTATATTTTAATAATACATCGTTAATAATTGTTGTACCTTATTGACGCGAAAATTATCTCCATATTATTGATTTTTAATTATAGTAGATACGTCTTCTCATTTATCAGTTTCATTTATATTAGTTTTTAAAATATAGTATTTATATTCCTCGAACTATTTATATTCTTTATTAAGGCAGTTTTTGTTTTTGTACAGCAGTTTACTTTCAACTTTATTAACTTCTATAAAATATTTGAATAATTTCTTATATTTATCTTTTTAAAGTCTCACATTGTTCAGTATTATTTATTAATAACACTAAAGTAATTAAGTATGTACTTTTGGTGTTCTTTTCTTTAGCGCTCATATTTTGAAATAAATAACATTGACACATCTACGAGGTTTGTACATAACTATTGTAATTTTACTTAATTATTATCGGATTAATCGTTTTATAGTGAAAAGAACTTTACAATAACTTAGGTAATACTTACCTGGAATAGAACATAGTTAATTAAAAATGAAGCAATATACGTTACATTATCGATGCATTTCAATCATATGCATTGCACGCACTTTCATGTTTTCAACATTTTGTCGCAAAATTTAATACATGTGTTTTCGTTACTGCTCGTGATCAAGTCATTTTGAATTTCTATTCAGTCGATACCCAACTAAAGTAAACACCATATTTACTTAATTATCAAATATGAAATGTATTTAAATGTATCAAGTATTTAAATAATATATCGACAATATGTTAAATCTACAAAAAACTTTTGACATTTTATGAGCACGTGGATAATTAGCATTAAAAAAATATATTTTATTATTATTAGAAAAATTAAAAAATATTTTTGATGCGACTGCAGTTGTTTAATTAAGTATAAAAAACATTTCTGAGTTTTAAACACTAGAACTTGCATTTATATATTTAGTATCACTGCATAAATTTTTATTCTCTATATATATTATTTTATTCTTTAACTACAAAAAAATCTAAAATCTTGGACAATTACTGCATGAACTAAAAAATGTTCACTCATTACTTTTATTATATCTTTTGCACAGAATTTTACAAGATTGGTACAAAATTCCAAAGTGACAGTGCCATCATGAACTGAGTCATTAAATAAAATACATTTTAAGTTTAATCGTGCCAAAAATTATGTAAAAACTGGGTAAGAAACTGAAACGAGTAACATGTAAGTAATAGCCTAATTTCTTACCGAGTCCGCATATGATAAATTACAGGCTTCGGGGCGAAAAATCGACGTCCGCGTATAACTCGAGATAGCAATTTGGCGTAAATAATTCCGCGGGAGTAAGAGGGGAAAAGTAAGAGGTCCGTGCACACATGCGGCACAACAGCCCCACAGGGCTTCAATTTTTTATTTCGTGCGAAGTTTGAAGAAGCGAGGCCGTTCTTGCGGTAAGAGGGTATTTTCCGTCCTGGCAACGCCTGTCGAGTCCAACGACCAGAAGTGATCGATTGACGCTGCACGCGATGTTAACTATTACGCACTGTCATGCCGATGAATCTGCAGCCGATCCCCGAACCGCCGCCGGCTGCGTGCCTCCTTCGTGCGCCCCCTTGCGAGGCCCTCCTCTCCCCCCCAACCTCGACTTTATCTCGAGCTGATCGACAGGAACGCGGGAGGATCTCTCGGCTTCTTGCCGAGTTAATCAAAGCATTTTTGAATCATCAATTTCGCCTTATCTCGCCCCACGCGCGCCCGAGCCCGTGTGTTGTACGGGGCCCGCCCGGATCGGCCGCCGCCGCTGCAGTTACGGGAAGTCATCATTTTTAAAGGCGAGAGCTCTCGTTCGCCGCAGGCTTTACGGCTCGATTTCACCAAACACTCACTAGGTCCTGCGCTCGGTAAATAATGAGCCCGCTTTTTTCGGACGTAATGAATGCACTGCTCGGATACAGGGTATATAACGTCTTTCACAAATGAAAAATTGACTTTCTTCTCGCAAGTGACGTGTACATTCAAATTGTGCGCAGGGCAGATACATCATTCAGCTTGTAAATGTATGTATAGAGCATATAGGCTCAGTGTATTACATGATTAGGAATAATTGTTGACTGGGCACCATTATTTTTATAGGTAAACACGGGCCATTGTGATAGATTGGTCAACGTATAATAAACCGATTGACCACCACGCAAAGCTTATTCTGAAAATCGGTATCCACCATGTCACGCACATATTATTTATGACCGTCAAATGCTAACATTATATCCATAACCTTTGCGGACACAATTCACTTAAATTATAACATTAATTTAGTTATAGCAAATGATACGATAATCTCTATGTTAAAAATGTAAAATATTATCTTAGACTTAATTTTTGCTCAATTCTTCATCGAGCTATGATAAACGACCGACATTGTTCAAATAAAGTACCTTCACCTTTACCTAGTTCAAAAGTTTACCAATTTATTTCTCTATTTATTCTTACTGTTTCATGCTTGCGTAATATTCAGTAGCGATAATAGATAGTAAAGGTATACACATTTTATTAAATGATACTTATAATCAATCATGTATTCAATCTCTGACAACTAGTTTAACATATATATTTCTTGTTTGTTAGAGACATGAATGGTCGGAGGAGTGGCAGGTACTAAAGTAACTCTCGATAACGGAAGTCATGTGTGATGTAGTATCCTATAGGCAAAATGTCTAGCTACGTCCTGAATGTCTATCTAATCTATCTACTGTACGCTAATTTCTTACATTACCGACTTAACCTTTATCGGGGAATCGAAATCAGGGAATTTCTATGGGTAGCGGAAAATTTTCGACGACGTAATTACTCCAGCTCTGCATACACCAACACTGATATACCGTTGGGCCCATCAGAAATTAATTTATTTATAATTTACTTTAATTAAAATCTTTAAAAGAGCTTAGTCACTTTAACTTATCTACTTTAAAAATTTCTTTTAAAAAGGCAGAATGAAAACTAAAAAACTCACAAAATCATTTCAACATCAAAGTTATGAAGGAGTCTCTAAAACTTGGATGCAAATATTCTTAAGTACTGGCATAAGATAATTTTCTAAAACACTCGATTTGCTCATTTAATAAATATTTATTCAATTTTAATTTAAATTTCTCCCATCAAAATTTAATAAAATTGCATCAAACCCCTTCTTTCCCAAGAAAGTAATCCGTTTTCCCGCGAAAATCGTTCTACTGGCGGGGGAACCTGAATACAACCAAAAACAAAACAAAACAAAATTTAACTGCCCCTAACTATTACTTCAATAATTCCTAATCTGGAAAACCCTTCTTTCCTCTTGCATACATGACCATCCCCCAACCATTACAATTGTGACTTTGATTACATTTAAAAATAATCATATTCATACCATGTAATTGTTTGGACTAATCTGAATGTTGGTTATTTCCAATAAGTAGTAAGTTTCCAGTAAGTAATTCTTAGTCTTAATACTTCTGTTCTTTACTTTCTCTTATCTCGATTTCTCCTTTCCTCAAACTATCTATTACTTTTACACTTATTCATCTTTCAATAACTTTACTTCTCAAAAGAAACTTTTTCTTTTTTTCTTTTCTTT
Organism: Sycophaga agraensis; assembly: GCA_018906755.1. Classification (NCBI taxonomy): domain Eukaryota; kingdom Metazoa; phylum Arthropoda; class Insecta; order Hymenoptera; family Pteromalidae; genus Sycophaga; species Sycophaga agraensis. Next base: position 314,042 of record JACCIE010000061.1, on the reverse strand, counting down.
TTTTTCTTAATTTTACTTTACTTTAATAAATCTTTCCTTCTTATCGTTACCTAATTCCAACCTTTCTTGTTGGCCACCACAGGGCAGGCGAGAGCTCCTGGCGCCTAAAACTTTTCATGACATTCATTTCCCTTTCTGTATAATCATTTTCGAATCATCGGAAGAAAAAATTCGATAGCAGTTATCAATATGTGAGTGCGAATAGTAGTATCAGAGTCCTTTTACAAGCCTCTGTTCTACTTTTCTGCTTGTCAAACTGATAATTAAACACGTTACAATGAACCAATCCGATCCGCGTGGAGAATTTTCACCCATTCTCAGCGGTGGTGACTTTCCACTTTCTTTCCTCTCTCTTATTCTCATATAACCTTCGAGTTTCTTATTATCTTTTTCTCCGCATTCTGCTCCTTCTCTATCTTTTCTATGACAGGTCTGACTGTTTTCCTCCATCTCTATTTATTTTCCAATCCTATCCTATTAATTACTACAATTCTAAATCAATACTTGCTACTTCCGCTGTTCTTCTAACTTCTGGACATGTGGCAAGACCAATCGTTATTTAGTCTTGACCTAGCTGTACATTCTAACCTAGCCTAACTCCTTGTTGCCTTCCTGTGTGCTGCCGAGCAATCAACTATTGGTTCGCGTCAGATTATCACCAGCGGATGATTATCATTATTTAATTGTTTATTACAACCGGTTTCGCAGTGATAAACCGCGTGAGTTCCTCGGGACGCCGCGAGCAGCAGTGCCGGCAACAAATAACAACGGGTTACTAGTTGTACTTGTTGATTTATTATAAACTCTGTAGAACGAGTCACCCATTATACACGTTATGTATTTCTTAAGAAAAATAATTCTTATTCTTTATAGGGCCGTGTTGTATACAAAAATAATTCACGCTTCAGGTATTCACGCTTATTCAATTGGCAAATAAGGTGTGGGTGTTGAGCAATCGTTTGGAAAAGACTGATCCACAGTTTTCAAGCAACCTATGACAGCCGACAAGCAGGGCTTGCTAGCCGCTGACATTTCTGCTACATCGACTACAACAAGGATGACTTGTAATGCCGCAGCTGTCCGGTTAAAAGAAGGCGATTGTTCTCGACGTTCATACATGATTATCACCGTTATTCATTTCGCGCACTAAGGTCGTAGATAGAAAACCTTTCATCTGAATGATTTAAGTTGTTTTCTCGGATATAAGAAAAATATTTATTCTACTTGATTGTAAGAATAATTTATAATAATATATTACTTCTAACTCAAAACACTTTTTAAGATTCTAGTCAAACATTTTAGTACGTACTTTTAAAACAATTTCTATTTCCAAATTTTTCTGCTAACTAATGACTTTAGCATAGTTTATGAAAACAACTAGTCAATTAAATTTTATGATATCTATTATTTGTTGTATTAATTCATTAGAAATTTAACATATTTGTTTGATTTTAGAAATTGTGGAATTTTAAATGTACAACAATCATAAGATATGAGATTTTTACAACTTGTGAAATTACCATTAGAGACATACATGTATTATTAAATTAGATATGCAATAGATGAAAGTAGAATTTATTTACTTTCACCAGATATACAAATATACAGTGAAAAATAAATAAGATAAAAAATATTTATGGACTTACTTCAACACTGCTTAAGGACTCAAATGCGAACTCATATGTTCAAGTCCATTATTATATAAGATATATATAATAAGAAGGTACATACCTGCACGTTAGTGATGTATGAGTGAGCTTATGCCAAACCCATACAAACGAGAGCGTGAAACGTGCTCATCAGACACGGAGTTATCTTTGCGTCGGTAGCCGTGAGTGTGACAGTCGCCTGTAGCGGCAACTGTACCTAATCGCGCAGCTGATGTCCATTCGTCTTCTTAACGATTTTCTTTGGTCGACAAGATTGATGTTAGACGGATGGTCAAAGAATCCCCTGTCCAAGATGTCTTTTTAATTGCCTGGATGGATTGCTGACGCCTATCCATTGTAGAGAGTTCCGTTAATCACCTATTATAGAATTTTTTTTCTTATATACTGGAAAAACCAAATAATCAATTTTTTATCATTGGTGTTTTTTTCATTGGTACAATAAATGTTATTTCATTTTTATTGCAAGCAAATGTTTATAATGTTTTATGTCTGAATTTGAAATAAGTGTACAATTATTAGAGTGCTTTATATAACAAATAAATTTGTATTGTACGTAATAAAGAAATTTCCTATTCATAAAAGTGAGTACTCAATAAGCGGATTGTGCCTTATTATGAGATCAAACATTAAGAATTTATTACTATAAAGTGAAACTTTAACAACACTATTACACTCGTTCATTAATTTAACATTGACGTTTATTCTCAATAGTTAAGAGCGAGTCGAAGGAGGCAAGTCAAAAGGAATGAAAAATTGGAGAAGCATATTATGTTAAGGAGAGTTAAACTGTCGGCAATGCACTCCTACGTGAAAACACACCTTGAAGCCGTGATTAAAAAATCCAGCTCGTAGAAATAATTAACCCGCGAACTATCGAATATTGGACAATGGGATATAAATACAAATGCCGATAATGAGCAGAAAGAAGCTTGCATAATGCGGCATAAATCATATAATGCAAAGCATTACCGTACACTCTAAGAATACAATTGTCTTTTAAAGTGAAATTAAAATTTATGAGCCGCAATCGGCTAATAAATAACGAACAATGCATCATAATGGTTTTAGCCGGGGTAAAAAAAAAAGAAAAAAAAACCGCGCGGCGCGATATGTTAACAGGCCGGGCGAGCGACCCGCGCGGTAACACAGATGCGACGGTGCACCTACCGCGGAAACAATGGCCGATCGGCGAAAGGCAACCCGAGAGCGGCGCGAGGGAAGCCATACAGCCGGCTTTCGATACGTGTACATGGCCCGCACTCTGGGAGAAAAGAGAGGAAACGGCGTGGGAGGGGGCGTAACGCCAAAAAAAAAAAGAGAGACAATCCCTTCTTGCGCGGCGCGAGTAAAGGCCTCGTGCTCGCGATTAACCGGGCCGATTCGCCTTGCCCCCGAGCCGTTACACGCCGGCCGCTGAGTGAGAATTGTTGTATTACTGCCGGCTAAGCTGCCGCGGTGGCTTTTTTCCCCCCGCGGCGTCGTTGCATTGTTTACCGCGGCGACAGCGGGCGGATATGTATACCGGAGGCTTGTCACGCCTCTGGGGCCGATGACTGCCGATCCGGAGCCTGGTTAACGACGCCGGGGCGCCGCGACGCTGTACCGCCCATCTCTCTTCCTCGGTCGTGGGCTGGCGCCGAGACAGCGCTGTTTAAGGCGCCGAAATCAAGGCGATCTGGCCCGCGTGGTAATGGGTCTCGGGGAGGGGAGGGGGGGGCGCCTCTAACGAGATTGATGAGCGGCGACGCGCGAGGTGGGGCGCGGCTTGAGAAACGACCGGCTGCACCTTCTGCCGGTCGCCCTCGTTTTTTATACTCACGGCCGAGCTAGCGCCTCGCTGAAAGCCGTCGGCTTTATGGGTGCAAGGGTGTACGTGTATCTGCCGGCCGGGGCACTTGCCTAAGTGTACAACCAGTCATTGTCAGTAATCAATGCGGCGGCATTAAGGGATTAGCGTCATTTGAAGAATCATCCTACGCCCCGCCTCGCGTAATCCCTCATGTAGGACCTATGCCCGCTACGTCAAATAATCAATTCCGGGAGTGCTTGTAATCCCAATGCAGATACTCTTATGGACTTGAAGCGCCTGTATAATACGCTCTTCAAAGTATAAGTGGAATAATGTACATGTGCAGTACCTGGAATCGGCACAGCTTAGCATTATTCAAAAATGTCATTGCGATATAATACCCACGGGATAATGCACTTGTGAGCCTACGAGAAGGATTTTAATCTGACTTACGCCCTAAAAGCCGAGCGTTCAATGTAACCATTAAAACTATAACCGAAAGCTTCGATATCCGGTTATTTATATTGACATATGCCTCATAGCATGGAATCACTTTGCAGATTAAGCGTAATAAGAATATGAATATTTTACAGATTTTATACTTACATTGATGCAGTTGTATGTGCAGTAATAAGCCTTTAATCGACTACTTATATTTACGATATTTTATGTTTTAAAGGAAAAAGCACACTTGCCGTGTGTGTTGCAAGAGAAACGTTAAATCTTGCATCAAATATTTTTATCGGCGTTTAATGATTTTTACATTTCCTATTAAAATCAATATTTAAAACTTGAAACAGTTACGACGATAAGCAAATAGTTTGACTACGTATTTGCTTGTACCAACAGTAAACAGAATTTTCTGTAAATTAACTAGAATGTAACGTAATGTAATAAAATGGGTAGAAAAATATACCGGAAGTTTTTCATAAAACCAAATGCTGATTAAATTAAGCATTTTACACAATATTGAGGTTTGCCTACTTCATTAGGCTTTCTTCAAACGTCCAAATAAAGCTGGTACCTGCAACGGTTAATGTAATTATAAAACTGTTTAACGAATGAATATTTTGAATAAAAAAGTTGGGCATTAGGTATAAAATGAAAATTTATTTGAAACGCCGCTCGATAAGAAGTATTAACATTCCTCTCGGTTTATATATCCTCGGGATTTTTCTAGTAGCAACCATAAATCGGCTATTTCCAAGCGTCTTAAAATGTTTTTATTAGCCGTGCGCGGTTGCAGCAGTTGGTCGCGAGCGCAAAAAAAAAAAGAACGAGCCGGCTAGTAGAAAAAGGCAAAGGCTAAGTGCACGCGGCCGTTAAATTCTTCACTTATCTTATTGTGTAGGCAGGAGTCGCAAAGTTATTAGCGGGCGCAACAAATGAAGTGAATAATCGCTCGGTAAATAATGTTTTGGGGGTGGAGGGGCTGGAATAACCGGCCGCGCGAAAGTTTGATTGACGCGCACGGAATCCACTTCGCCGCTTGCCAGGCTACATTGTACCTATGCAAATGCGGAAGTAAATAATTACTCGTCGACACCGGCGGGGAGGGAGCGTCATTGACTCGGGGGGCTGCCGGGACGCGGGGCCCCCCGAGCGCAGCCGGCTCTCCTCCTTTTAGCCCGGCCGAGTCAAACTAGGAATGCCAGGCCGGAGAGCCGCTATTTCCGCGGAGTGATTAAGCGCGACGGATAATACGCGGCCGTGTTCCTTTTGGCGCGCGGCCGCCGCCGCGCCGGTCGCGCGCGTAAATCGCGCGTTCGACGCGTGCGTGTGCGCGCGCGCGCGTGTACGTGATAAAAAAAAAAGGAAGCCGGGCGTTGCGACAGGCGTTGGTCGGGCGGCGAGTGTCGGCCGATTATAAAGATGTCAAAGCATTCCAAATATAATCCAATAAACATCTCCGAATACGCCCCGAGTGATTTCTGCAATGGCCGAACAAATGTTATTCGCGCGATGAGCTTGAAAGATACGAGCGATTAATTTCGAGCGACGTTAGAAACTGGTTCCAAGTGTATAATTTTACTCGGCGATACAAATATATACGAGCGGCAGCGCGCGCTCGGCCGCGCGTATATATATACGCGCGCAGGATCGTTAGGCGTCGCTAACGCTTCAAATAACAAAGTAATAAAGTTCTCTCGCGCGGCAATAAATACCCGCTGCTTAACTGGCTGTAAACAAAAAAAAATTTTTTTTTTTTATTATATCATCCGCGCATTCCCCCCGCGGGCCGCGAGAGGAGCGCCAAAAAGGGAAAAGGAGGAGGGGCGACTCGCGCGCCACCACCGGCCGAACAATCCCCGGGGACAATAAGGTTAAGGCGCGCCGCGCCGATCTAACGACGGCTCCTGCCTAGGTGTACGCGCGCGCGTATATACACGGAGCCGGGCGAGGCGCACTAATTGAGATTCAGCGGGCCGCGTAATCGGCCGAAATAACACGGATTCCAATCTGAGGAATGGCGGGGCGGGCCGGGGGGAAATATGCCCGGGCCCATTCATCCTCGCGGCAAAATCACCGAATATTTCACGGGCCGGCTGAGCCGCGCCCGGTGAAAAAGAGCCGGCGGGGTAAGGAGGCCGCGCCTATATCTGCGCGTCGCCCCGCCGCGGCCCTAGTCCGACTGCGGATTTATGCGCCCGGGCTCGCGGCGCTGATATCCGAGAACTCAGGAGCCGCTTGGGCCGTAATGAAAGAAATAAATTCACTGGCTCCCCGGGCGAGCGCCGCGCCCCGCCGCCGATGGGAAATCCGGCCCCGCCCCGCCGACTTTAAACTTTTTTACCCCGGCTCCTATATCTTTTTCCCGGGGCGGCGGCCAGCGGAGGCCCGCTTGTATATTCGACACATGCGGGGGTAAATTAGACCCTCGTAAAGGAGCTCTTAATTGCTTTTTGTGTATCTCGGCCCCGCCGCTCCCCTCGACCCCTTCACTTTTCCCTCCCGCTTGCTCCCAAAGCACCGGCCCCGCGGCCCTTTTCCACCCGCGCGCCCGCGGCTATTTCGGTCCAAAGATGTTCAGAAGGCTATTCCAGGATCGACGATGCATTTAGTGGCACTTCTCTCACCGTCCCCGGGCAGCTATGCCGCCGCCGCTGTTGTCGCCTCGAGGACGTGCACCGAGCTGGATTTCGTTTTTTCCGCTATCGCTTGTTTCGCGGGCATTACCTGCGTGTGCGACTGTTGGCCAATGTTGCCCCAACTGCTGTCTACCTCCAAGTGGTGATTGCAAATTAAAAGCGAAATTTCTTTTTCAAATTGCCCGAGAATATTTTAAAAGTAACGTATTGTTCTCTTGGCAAAAGTAATTGCAAAAATTTATTTTAATGTTTTGAAAAGCGATGTTCCAAGAGCCATTATTTACATTTTGTTACAGGTAAATGTTAATTGCCCCGTGAATGCTTGTTTGTCGCGGTCATAAATCAAACGTACCTTTTACCACTTTTTAAGTCGCGCGTATATAAGTTTTCGTATATTTCTACATTCTTAAACAAACAAATAAAATAAAATATAAATTTTAGAAAACTTCATATCGCCGAGAATTAATACGTTTTGTCATCGCGTTATAAATATACGGTGGACTAAAAGATAACAAATATCCATAAAAAATGTTAAACATAAGTTTTATAATCATTGCTATAGGCCGTTGAGCAGATACTGTCATAAATTTATGAAACTATATTTCAAAACGTACTCTGATAAGTTCTTTTTGCAACTTAATCTTTGATTAAATACATTTGAACTATTGTCCTCTGAGATAAAGTGCAATCATTAGTCTAGCTGTTTAAATGGACATAAAGTTGACCAATTAAAGAAATTAATTCTTAAAACAAGTGCCTCATCCCTTGTTAATAACTTGCAAAGATAAAAGTTTATCAAAAGTGAATGTAGAGAAACGTTATTTGTCCATCGTTTAGCAAAATAATGAAAAAAATCTAATGAAAAGTAATTTTTCGTCGAACAACATGAATTTGCAGCAGCGGCTGCAGACGGCAGGTGGAACGCTGGAGGATGGGGAGATGGGGTAAAACATGTATAACAACAGATATTTGTGATTCTACAAACGTGTTTATTAAAGCGGTATGGAAACTCAACGATATTTACAGGTCGTATGTACAGTGCTCATGAGATAATTATACGTATAATATTCAATAATCTTATAGTGCATCCTCGCGAGATCGGGTGCGAGTGGCTCGGCCGCGTCTCGGCCGACGGGCGATCGAGAGCGCGCGCACTTTGCACAGGGGCGCCTCGCGACGGCCGTCGCCCGCGGACGAGTGGTGGCCCTCCGCGGGCGGCTCGCGGGCCTGGCGAATAAATTAGAAAGGCTATAAATAAATGGGGCCTCGGAGGAGGCGGCGGCGGCGGCTGCTTCCCCGCGGCCGCCCCCCGCGACGGGGAGGACACACCTCGCGCGCAACGCACAACTCGCCCACGTCCTCAAGGGCTCGCTTAGACTTCGAGAGAACGGTACAATATCACAGTTACATTCACGGACAAAGAGTACGCCCGTCCTCGGGGAGGACGAGGAGGCGGACCGGCGCTCGCGCCTCTCGGCACTGTCCACGAGCCACACGGCCTTCCAAGTACAACCATGCCGGCGGAGTGCGCGATACCTCGTTCACAAGTGACACACAGCACAAGAGGAGTCCGGTGGGCGCGTGGGTGGGGGACCGAGCGCCGCGCGGCCCCGCAAAGCTCGATCAGAAGGTCTATGTACAGTCGGTGAGCCCTGGGGCAGGCGCTCCCGGCCCGGCTTACGGGTGGACGGCCGCGCCGATCCGCTGCCCGTAGATGGCGTAGGGCGAGTAGTAGGGCCCGAGGGCGTTGAAGGCGCTGTACGGCGAGGCGGCCAGCGAGGCGGGCAGCGGCCCCGGGGCACCCTGGGGCGGCTTGCCGTACGGGTGGTAGCGCGCCCCCAGGGGGCTGAGCGAGGGCGCGGGGTAGGCGCCCGCGGCCCCCCGGTGCAGCGCCGCCGCCGTCGGCGAGAGGAGCGGGTGGGCGTGCTGGGCGGCGAGGAGGGCCGCCGCGGCGTCGGCCCCGCCCGCGAGGCTCGTGTGGCTGCGCAGGTGCTGGAGCAGCTCCTCCGAGGTGGCGAACCGCTTGCCGCAGTACGACTCCCCGGCGATCCAGTTGCAGACGTGGGGCCGCGCCCCGGGCGCCGAGCCCGCCGCCCCGGAGCCGCCCGCGGGCCCGCCCCCGGCGCCGTACGCCCCGAGGGCCCCGGGCGGGGGCCCATGGGCCCGAGGGCGCCCAGGCCCATCAGCCCGTACTTCTGGTGGTCGCACTGGGTGCAGCCGCTGGGGCAGCCGCCGGCCGAGGCCGCGGCCGCCGCCGCCGCCGCGGCCATCATCATCTGGGCGTTGTGCATGCTGTACTGGCAGCCCGTGCAGTAGGGGTCCTTGCACACGGGGACGAGGCTCTCGCCGCCCGAGGGCGTCTTGACGCGGGCGTAGCCGAGGTAGGGCGAGGCCCCGGGCCCGGCGCCCGGGTAGCCCAGGAGGGCCGCCGCGGCCGCCTGCTGCTGGGAGAAGGCCGAGGCGCCGGCGAAGGGCGGCCGGAAGGCCGGGTTCTCCGCGAGGCCCGGGGGGCAGCAGAGGGCCGCGGCCCCGGCGGCGCCGAAGCCCCCGAGGCCCCCGGCCGCCGCGGCCTTGTACATCGACTGGAGGCTGGCGGCGGCCGCGGCCGCCTCCTTGCCCGCCTGCCCCGAGAGGATCTCCATGCCCGAGCGGATGACGGGGCTGGCCCCGCTGTGGGTGCGCGGCGAGCTCGCGGCCTTCTCGCGGTGCTGCTGCTGCTGCTGCTGGTGCTGGTGCTCCGCGGGGCTCTTGCGCTCCGGGGCCGCCCCGGGGCTCGGGCCGCCGGCGGGCGAGGCCGACTTGCGCCCCAGGGGCGTCGTGCGCGCCTTCTTCTGGGGCCCGGGGCCACCGGAGCCCTCGGCGCCCTCACCACTGGCACTGTTACTGCTGCAGCCACTGTCGGGCCCACTGCTGCTGCCACTTGCACTGTGCACACTGCCGGGCTTCGAGGCGGGCCGCGGGGCCGAGTCCTCGCTCGAGGCGCCGCGCTTCGTCGACACGACGTTCGTCTCGTAGGGCTTGAACGCGAGGTTCGTCGCCGAGGAGGACTTGCTCGAGTCCGACGGGCTGCCGCGGCTCCGCTCGAGCTTGGCCGCCGGCGGCGAGCGCGCGTTCGACGCGGCGCTCGAGCCCTTCGACGACTTCTCCATCGACGAGATCAGCGGCTTCGTCGGCGAGTCCGCGCCGATCTGGCTGCACGTCTGGGCCAGGAGTGCAAGGGGACTCTTCTTCGCGTCCAACTGCAAAAAGAAAAACAGAGTCCACATTTAGTATCGCTCGCTCGAGAAAAACGCAAAGTGTTGCAAACTCGCATTTCTCGCAAGTGCTCGAAAAAAGACGAGGGGATTTTGACGAAAGGCCAAGATACTAACCGTCGTTGGAAGCGGAGAGAGGTAGTCCGGTTGCAGGTACTGATTGTGTCCGGTGGTCAACATACTGCCCTCCTCGAGCACGACCATTTGGGTTGAATCCGCACTGGTCGCTCCTCACAGCAGTACAAAAAATACGGCGGGACTTTGGCTGGCGCTCGGCGCCAGGCTAACTCTGGGCGCAGAGTGTCGCTGGTCGCGCGTCAACTCCAGGCGGCGGGGGGATATATCCTCGGGCTCGCAGGGGACTGGGCTTCAAGCGGCGTACGGAGCGACGCGCACCCTCGGAGATCCAGTCGGCTAGTGAGGGGAGCGGCAGGTCGAGCGCGCGGCCGAGCCTCGACTGAGGCCGGGGCGCCCGGGGCGCCCCCTGGCGGCCCGGCCCCCACCACCGCCACAGCGGGACGGAGCCGGGGCGCCCCCTCCCCGGCGGACGACGGGCGGCGGAGGGGGCGGCGGCCGCCCCCGGGGGTGGGGTGGGGGGGCCGCGCCGGCAGCGCCGGGCATTCTAATTCAACACGCCACCCATGATGTTGCCTCGACGATGACAGCTCCCATCCCGGCTTTGATATTTCACCGCTTTTACGGGCGGGCGGCGGCGGCGGCGGCGCCGCCCCCTCCGCCGCCCGGTCGGCCGCCCCACCGCCCGGGCCGGCGGCTCGCCCACTCGCGCCATCTCGCGGCTCCCCGAGCCGGTGGCGCGGCCCGGGCTGCGCGTCCCCGCGGCGGCGGCGGCGGCAGCTCGGCGCTTTATATCCGTGAAAGCGTGCGGCTGTCGGCCGTGAGAGGCACGCGTGAAGGGCCGGGAGGAGGCCGAGGCCGGCTTAATAAGCGGCTTTCAAAATAGAAACGTAATGGGCCGGGGCGATAGCGCTGGCGACGACGGGCCGACGGGGAGCCCGGGGGCCGGCCGCCCGAGAGAGACGGAGCGAGGCGGCCGCGGCGCCGACGCCGCCGCGCCACCGGGTGATTGATTGCCCGTCGGCCCGACTTACCGACTGCCACGGCCCACGAATGACAGCCACTTAAGCGCCCGTGTTTGCCTACAATTTCACGAAAGCGTTTTAATTATCGGGCCGGGAGAGAGGCAGTCTTGGGGCGGCTCTCGCCCGCCGATGTCCTCCTGCCCGCCGAGTCCGGATGCCCGCGCGGATTCCGACGCCCCAGAGCCGAACAATTATTTATTAGGCCAGATTACAGATTTCACGCGAGATGTTCTCGCGAGCTTTTTAAGCCCGCTGGGATGCACGATTCCAGGACTTTGAGTAATGGCCGGGCCGCGGGAGCAAGGAGACTTTTGAGGCTTGGAGGAAAAAACCGAGCAAAAACCGCACTTAAGTAGATGTAAAATACGCTAGATGGTATATAATTACACGGCAAAGTTTCCAGAACTTCCGTGACCTTCTTACATTTACTTCTCCTATTATACATGTAGGCTGGTGTTATATATTCTAAAGTTTTAATGATAACTTTATTAAATTGTTCAAGGTAATGTATTAACCGAGGAATTAGCGTCAACATTTTATTATAGCCTTTCGAGGCTTAAAATAATACGAATTAAGTAGCAAATTGTTCGAGTTAACTTAAATATATAGTGCATAGACGCATAAAAGGAAACTTTATTCTTTCCTCGGATAGTATATTTATACCGAGATTTATACATGAAAATTTCATTAAAGTCAAAATCTCGAGCAAGATCTTGATAAAACTTTAAAGATTAATCTCCAACTATGCTGACTCATTCGTGTACATAATTTTGCTATTCCCAACTTTACATATTAACTTGTATTAGTCCATCTGATATGAAACCAAAGTCGTGTTGTATCAAAAATGAATCATAAAGAATTAACTTTTACAATTTTGAAGGAACCTAATGATCCACAAATGTCAGTTTAATGATCATGTACAATTATTTTTGAAACAAGTACTTTCTCCAAGACTCCTATCTTGATTCTTGTACAATTCTAGATGTTTACTTTATAAGCGATGAATACATTATTGGCGTGGTAGGATCTGGGAGCTCGGTATAAGACTGATTATCAAATATATCACAGCGGCAGCTTTATTCCAAAGCGAAGTTTGAAGTAGGAATAAAAGCATTAAATTACCCTTATCGCCTTATGCATATCCAAAGAAATGGAGGTCAATTTGCAGATCGTTTATATCCATGGCAAATAATCGCACGATATATACGGCATATAATCTAAATAGGTGAAAGATCTGGGAAATCGGAGTCTCGTTAATAACCGGGATGAAGAGAGCGCTTTAACCCTAATTCAATCCGACTGATAAATTAATTTTTAGTACCGGCAAGATAGGGGCACGTACGTACACACGTCCGCTGGCATATAAGCCTCGATTACGATCGGCAGTGCGCGCCGTGAAGGGAGCTGGGCCGAGCCGTGGAGCGCTGAGAGGCTTTTCAATTGTGACTCGTTTCGTTATATACGCGCCGGTTCTCAGCGGCCAACGACTGCGCCAAGTATATCATAGTAACGCGAGCGGAAGGCTGGCATGGCTCTGCCGGGCTCGCGCCCCGGCCTTTCCTCGCGGTAGCCGGTGAAATTGAAAGGAGCTGCCCGGCGCTGCAGGCGGTGTTACCCGCGCGTGCGCGTGCACATGCACCCGCGGTAGCCGAGGGGTTCAAAATGAATAGACCGTAATTTAATGTTATTGTGGGCACTTAACCTTGTTACCGAGCGCGCCGAAAGTCAAAGAAGACGCAAGACCGGCCAATCGCGCGTTTCTCCGTATCGCTTAATTCATTCCGCGGAGGATTGGGAGAGGGCGCTCGGGCCCCAAGCCCTCGCTCTCACGTCGCTCCGTCCGCGGGCGTCAATTAAACGGGGGGAACGGATTCTCCTTTGTCGATCGCGGCCAATTACCGGGGCCGATATATGTATATGTAAGCGCGCGGTCCGCGCCCACCGGGCTTACCGAGGGCCTGCAGTGGTCATATTTCCAGGCGGGCGCGCCAAATCGGAGCCACCGGTGCCTGCGCAAATAATGACTGTTCCACGTATAGACGCGGCGCCGCTTCTCCGGGAAATGGAGGAGGGCGATAGGAGGCGGGCTAACGAGCGGCCACCTGCCCGCGGCCCTTTTCCGCGCGGCCCTCGTAAAAAGAGCCGGCCGTGAAAAAGGGATCGCGCCGAGTCATCCGATAAATAAAGCCGCGCTCGCGTCCGCCGCCCGGGCAATCGGCCGTCCTTCCCGGCTTTTTGCCGGGGCCCCGCGGGCTCTCGGGTTACGCGCGGGCCCCCGTCGCACGCACGCGAGCCCCGGAGGCTGCGGCGCGTCTCCCCGGGGCAGAGGCGGCCCCTCCACCTTCGACTCGGCGGTTTCCGTTCCGCCACCCGTAAGAAATACCCCGTCAAAGGCTGTTATTTGAATCGTTCCGTCATCCTTCCTGTCAGGGGCCAGCGGCGGCTTCTCCCGCACTCGCTGTAGCCGACTGCTCTGGCGCGCACGCGCGCCCGGAGGGGGCAGAGGCAGCGGGGAAGAGCGCGGCGGTGGCGGGGAGGGGAAGAGTGTGCGCGCGAGTCCGTGAGCCGGCGGGGCGGCCTGCAGCCGGACGGACGGCGCCGCTAACGACCTAACGCCGAGGCTATCCTCGCTCCGGCAGTCGACTCGTCGTCTCGACGCTGACGGATGAGTTTACAGCTAATGTAGCGGCCTTTTGAAGTCCGCCGCTGAAACGCGCGCGCGCGCGCGCCGCCACCGCCGAGCCGAGGTAGCCCGGCCGCAGACTCTTTCCACTCGGCTCTCCTCTTCACCCTGATCTTCTTCATCTCCCGACCTGTCTCTCTTCTCTCTTCTCTTTCCCCTCTTCTGCCGGGCCGCTCGCCGGAGCGCCGCTCGACCCCTTGAATCAGCAGCAAGCAGCCGCTCTACTTGAGAATGCACATTCACCCTACAGAGTCCACTGGAATTCTATGTCACTGTATCAAAAGCATGAAAAATTCATGTTTTGAAATTTATCATAAGATTATTTATCCCGCTCGCTCTTGCGCTCGCTGCCCCGGTCGAACAGCCGACCGGCAAGCTGCAGCCCCCCTCTGCGGACAATCATCTTTTATCCCGACAGACCATTTCTTTTCCTCCTCATTACTTCCTCTCGCGCTCCACGATTGACAAAAACCCTACAAGTGTGTCCGATTTTTCCCCATAGGCTTTTTACGTCCTATAAACTCGAGTATAAACTGGAACCTTTGTACCAAAAAATTGACCCAATGTTTCAAACTATACGTCGAAGGCGGACAAATTAATTCATATTTTTCTTAAATACGGAATTTTCGACGTTAAAGAAACTCGTTTAAAAGAATTCGGTAATCTGTTGGCAAAAATGACAAAAATGCAGGTCAAAAAGGAACACGTATTGTGTTATTCGAGTCTGACCGCAGTCAGGAAAATTAATTACAACCACGATGATTGGCAAACAATGAGTTTTTTTTTGCTTTGAGGAAAGAAATCAAGTAGAAAAATCCTATGGAGCAGGTACTCGAAAGGCTGGTATTGTTCCTGGCTCTCGGTCAAAGGGAAGATAAACTGTTGAAGCCGCGCAGGGGATTTGGGTCCCACGACTGCACGAGCGTTACAAATTCCCCGGGAGGAAAATTCAGTGGAAGTGGGTTTTAACCGAGTCACTCGGAAGTGAAAAATCACAATGAGCCCGGCTCGTCTCGATTCGACGGAGGCTCTTTGGGGCGCGTAGGTGTGCCCTGGGCCGCTTGTTTTAAAAAGCCCCCGGGCAGGAGAGATGGCGCGGGGCAACAAAGGCGCGCCCGGGCGCCTCGGCTTTTTGGCGCGGATCCGGCCCTCGCCTAGGACCGCGGGGATAAACAAAGTTTGTTCCCGGGGGCCCCATAGCTGGAAAAGCTCACGCGACGACAGGCATCGGCTGCACCGCCGGTCCATAACATAATGCCCGGCGTCCTCTTTGTCGCCGGGGGCAAGAATGGCTCGGCGCGGGCGACGCCTGCGGACGCCCGCCGGCTAACGAGGCGCTCGCTACGCGGAAGGGAACAATATATATATATATACAGGCACGCACGTACGCTCGAGGGGGCGCAGGGAGCCGCGTATAAAGCGGCCCGGGCGGCCGCCCCGGCTTGATTTATGTCGGCCCGGCGTGTTTTCTAACCGAGGAACACGCTGTCGAAAAAAAAATGACGGCATTAGTCATCGGCGACGGGGCGAGGAGGCTGCACGCCGCGACACCGGGAAAAACGTATTAATCTACGGGCGGGGCCGCGTCGTCCAATAAAAATCAATCGCGTTAATGGGAGGAATCCGGCGGGCCCTTGGGCTTTTACACGCTCGGCTCCTTTGTGGCCCTCGGCGGCCGCCGCCCGAAGACGTACGAGCGCCCGGTGAATTTCACGCTGTGACATGGCCGCTTTCGGGGGCCCTCCCCGAGTTAAATGAACCGTTCATACCCGCTGACTAATCAAAAAAGCATAGATCCTCCGCGAGGCCGCCGTGGGCGTTTCTTCCGCCGGCTGTGTATAATATATATATATATGTACGCCGGGGAAAAGAAAAAGAGACGCCCTCGCCCCTGGCGATGGTTACCGGCCGCGGCCGAGTCTCGAGTTCGCCGAACGATTGCGCAATATTGGGTATATTTGCCGAAGAGGCCCGGCCCCGGTCGGTATAAACGTCCGCGCGTAAATACCCAGCGGGGGCCGTTAGCCCGCTAAGTTATTGGATCGCCCGGCCGCGCTATTCCCGGCGAGCGCCGCGGGGCCCCCGCGAGACGCGGGGACTACCGTCGGGGAAGTGTCATATACCTGCCGGCGAGCGGCCCCCGGGCGATCATCCTCGGCAGGGCGCAATATGAACGCCCGGGGCCCTATTGTGCGGCCCCGGCCCGCGCCCTCTGTTGATGACAACCTAATGATTACCCCGGGCGTCCTTGGGGTGTATATATAAGGGCCGATAGGACCCGCGACGACTGCGCCGCGGTGGAAACGCGCGGGGGCCTCCGCGGGTCACGAGGCGGCCGGCTAACTTTAGAATCGGCGAAAGGGAGCCGCCGCGCTTTCGCCGGGGCGGCCCAGCTGCTCGATCGCGCCCTCGTTTATCGGCCGATTATATTTGGACGGCTGCGCAATCAAGCGGGCGGCGCGCGCAAGCCAATAAACGCGCCGCCGAGCCGGCTTCCTTCACCCTTGCGTATATGCACGTGTACGTATATATATACGCGTGTTATTACGGAGGAACGCTCGCGGGTCGCACGCCGACTTCCACTAGTGCCCCGCCGATGGGCGCCTATCGCAAATCGGATCAAGCCCAGCCGAGTGGTGCGCGGAAATAAAGAAAGTAAAACCCGCGCGTCGAGAGGGGGACCGCGTGTGTCGTGTGGTTCTCACGGGGCGCTCCTCTCCCCTCCACCTGTGTACGTATACACACTCGCACACGCAAGCATGACCCCTCCCCCCCGCGACAATGGGCCACGATCGCGCCCGATCGGCGCACTTGTCCCCGGGGCGGGCCCCACAAAGCGACAGGCTCAATTAGCGCGCCCGGGCACTTATATGCGCGCGGGCTTTGTTTACACGGGGCCGGGGCCCGCGCGATTTTTCACCCCCGGGGCCTTTGTCCGGGGGGCCGCCCCCCCGCCCCGCGATCAACAGCCCCACTTCAGGGGTGCCGGCTCCCCCCTTGAAATGCAAGCCGAGCCCGGCCCCGATTTCTCCTTCATATACGTATACCTACCCGATATAAGCTGTTGCGGCTAATTGATCGGCCGGGCACCTGGGCACCTGGCTCCCGTGTGATGCCCGAGCTACTTCCGCCGCCAGGCACTCGCCAGGCGCCTGTGTATTGCCCACCCGAATACTTGTACCCTTCAATTATCCTAATCCGAACGGCCTTTGATTGACCTGAAACTGCTTGCTGCGCTTTCGTCTCCCTCAACGAGTAATTCTATGCTTCCGAGTAATGCTCTTATTTTATTTACTTTATTCTTTCACTGTACAATTCATTTTGTGAAAATACAGTGGCTAATTCTTCTAAAGAGTTGGATTAAACAAATATTATTTATTTAAAAATACATTAGAATATCGGTTTATCTATGTAACAACCTATTCTTCGAATCTTAACTAAAGCTTTTTTCCTCATTGCATTAAATTTAAAAGGATGTATGTGCATTAATTATAAATAGATGTATGTGTGTTAACTTTTAACAAGGACTTTCGAAACGTTATTATTCTATACATTCTCGGCACATTATTGCTCTTTTACAATATATATAATTATTGCAATAGCTGACGGTGTACATTTCTATGGTTAATAAATAATTAAAGGATTGTGTAAAGAACACGTTTTAGGATTTGCGGTAAAATTTCATCACTGTATATCATCGATAGTTATAAATAGTAATTTTGATTCTCTCAAGAAACGTATATTTTTATACAGATTATGCGCGTTTCACGTATATATTTTACGTAGTTTATTCAGACGTTTATTCTGAGGTTTATTTCAATGTATTTCCAGATCAGCAGGTATGTATCGTTACAGCTGAAACTGCAACGTAAGCAGATTTTCTATTCTAAATCGTTTTCCCAAATAGAACGAGCTCTCGAATCCTCTATAGTGGATCTATCCCCTGGCTTAATCTTACTAATCCAACTCTTTTCGATGAAGTAAATTTACTTAGTGAGAATTCTTTCGGTAAACTATTATTCTAAAGGGAAGAACGTTTCTCAAAATTATAAACGTAAAAATGGTTTTATTTTAAGACGCGCGCCTTTTGCCCCCCCCTCCTAAGTGCGCATAAACTGCAAAGCCAGAAACGCATGGAAGTATTGCGGCTTCATAGAATTGGCTTAACAAATAAGTCTAATGGATCTTATAACAGGCCAACGCGACAGACGGCATAAATGTTCTATAAATAAATTTCCTTTAAAAAACTTGCGTACTTGAAGACCATGTAGGACTATATATACTGCACGCAGGCTATGTATATCTACGTATATATATGTATATATAGGTATAGAAGCGCCGATTTCGCATGCAGTCCCAAGTTGGTAAAGTGGAGTAGCTCGGCTCGGAAATACTTTTCATAGTTTACGAGGTGCTTTGATTTTCCATGCCGGGGGTAAATTATTCGCACGTGCTATGCGCTATATAATTAACGCACCGCGCGCCCAAGCCGCCGCGAGTTTTTAAAGAAAGAGGGACGCTGCCGGGAACCTCGTGGCTCGGCAGCACCTCCTTGACCTTGGGCGTCCTAACGGTTTTGTATCATGCGAACTCGAGCAGCTGTGTTATAGCATCATTAAACCCACGACGACCATTCGCTATAGTGTGGGATTAAATCTCGAGATATAATGAAAAATCATCCTGTATATAATACTCTTCGAAACTACGGGGAAATATAATATATAATAGTCTCGATTACTAACTGACAAGATAAATAGCTCGCTGAATAGAGAAATGACTTATAGTGGTATAGTGTTTGTAACCTCGAGGATAACACTGAATTATTATCGCGGCTTAAACATTTTATTCCCGGCTGATGCACTCTCCAATTATATTATTTAAATGTAACTCAATGGAAATTGCATTTTAATAAAATGAGAATCGTTTTAGCTCGAGAGCGTATTTTCGTACAAAGTCGGAGCGACTCGGCGGTACGCAAGTGCAGGCCGAGGTGCACATGGACTTGTAGAGACGTGCCGACAGATTTGCGCGGGATGATTCAGCTCGCTCTCCTTTCCATGCCTAGTGACGCGCAATAAATTAGGCCATAATTCAATAAATGAAAATATTTAGGATTTCTAAGGCTTCGAGTGTAGCCTGTTGACAGAGCCGATGCACAAGTGCAAAACGGTGCAATTAACTGTATATATATATATATACACCGGGGTATATATACACAAGGGCATAAAGGCGCAGTGTACAGAGGATACAGAGGCTCATTTTTCTTCGCTTATAGATCATCCTCGGTTGAATCATCGTAAGAATCAGTCTAACAGCACCTCCTAAGCGGAGTAATGATTTAAGGCAGGAATGCCCAGCTTGCCGGCCATCTCGCAGACAAGGTTTTACGGGCTAAATTACTCGAGTCCGCCAGGCGAGAATGCGGTCAATAAAACGCAAGCAACCTGCACGGCCAGCTATAAAAAAGGTGCGAAAAGGTCACGTATAGGCCGCGGCAGGGCTGAACAGCGGCAATTTGCGCGGGGTATCCGTTTTGCAAGCAAAGCGCGCCCGATGAATTTCAAATCCTTTATGCACATACACGCATACATATATGTATATATATATGTATATACGTATGCGTACCCGGGGTCCGGGAAAATCTCGACCGCAGGCTGCGGGCGCGAGCCGCGCGATACACGGGGCCCCTTTACAATTTTTTTTTAAACTTTTCCCTTTTTTATCTCTCTCTCTCTCTCTTTTCGAGGCCCACGTGCATTTATGTATAAATATATACATGTACATATATATATATTGGATCAGCGTGGAAGTCGGGCGACGCGCGCACTCCGCGAACAATGGGGCGGCGAGGCGGCCACTGGGACTAGTAGGCGGCCTGCCTCGGTTTTGCGCGAGGCCCACTGGATGAATGTGTAAAAATGCTGACAAGCGGATAATAGAGGAGGCAGTCAGTCAGTTTGAAAGATGGCGCGGAACAGTAGGGGGTGCCCGGTGCTGCCGCTCGCCCAGCCGTGAAAGGGAAAAAGATGGATGAACGCGGGCGCGGTTAGCCCGCCGCCGCCGAAGAAACAGAATTTGCGGCGGGTAATAAATCATAGCGCCCCCGGGCGCTCGGCCGATACACACACACGCGCGCGCGCTCGCGTCTCTCTCTCTCTCTCGCGCCGCAAGTTTCTACCGCGCGCGCGGGAGCCCCAAGATGTCGCCGCGCGGCTTTTCGGCGCGCCGTCGCCAATCGATTCCCGGGCCGCCGCCGCCCCTTTTTACCGGGCGCCTGTTTGCTCCACTCCCCGCGGCTAATTCCTCCCGCTCGAGGGCCGTGTGTGTATAATTCCCCACTGCGCCGTCTGTTTTTTTTTCTTCCGTACGCCGACGCCCCTCGTCACAATATTTGATGTCGGGGCGCCGGGGCGATAATCGGCGTGCAACGAGCCGATCTTCACCCGTCGACGCGCCCGGAAGCTCGGCAAACTCCGCTCATTGTTATGCGGACGTGTATACGTCTTGAGGACGGATTCTTGCCCCCTGTGCAGCTGAATATTCATCGGCGCGACGACTTTTCTGAAAATTGCGATTCTAATTGGCAGCCGGCGCTCCGGTGGGCCAAGCCAAAAGAAAAAAAAGCCCCGCCTCATTTCCATAATACGCGCGCTCGGGAAGCTCATTTATTTGCCGGCTAATCGGCTTTTTAAACGTTCACGCGCTCCGCGGATTAAAGAATGCGCTCGGCCCGAGCTTTGGACGCGTGTCTCATTTGCATTAACAATCGTGATCACGATGCCATTGTAACTTCTAATCCCGCTACAAGTCGATATCGTTCACGATATACAGAGTATTATTTGCTCTCGGGCGCTTGCTAAATTACTCATTTATTAGCTTAAGCTGTTTCATATATTTTTCTCTCGAGTTGCTGGAAGCTATCTGCGCGCGCTCCTGCATATGCATTATGACTACACCGCAGAAACGATCATACTAAAGAGCTTAGAGCTAAACGTCCAGTTGACTGAATCTCGGGTAAAACGAACTTTTCAGAGTTATTCATTAGCCAACTGACACTTTATTGATTTTGAATGTAAAACGCGCGCTTTGAATACATTTGCCATCCTTAACTCTGCATAATTTATATTTTTAATATTTCGTATGCATTAATATCCCATATTGAAGCTCAGTTTCATTTAAATATGAAAAAGGCAGGCATTTTTCATTGTTTTAAATGTGGATTTTAATGTAGAAACTTCTTTGAAATATAACAATATCCCGAGCAATATCCATTTATAGATCCTTTAAAGTGAAATTCGAGTAAATATTCAAACATTTAAATGCGCTATTATACAGGACGTGATAAATATTTAAAAATATTTCACATAAAATCGAGTTTCAACACATATTCAAATTTGTAAGATTTTGTATACTGATTGTAAGATAAGATATATACTGGCAAGGCATTCAAAGCGATGAGCCTTATATATGGGATTCTATTACACAGTATGCGGTCTTGTGATCAAAAAGACGCTTGCAGCGGGGATCGAAAGGCGATTTGCTGAAACAAAAAATTCGGCCCCAAATGGCACGTTTAGCAGAGCGTAAGATTAGCCCGAAGCGTTTGCGCAAACCGTTGGAAAGTGGTGGTTTCGACAACTGCTTTAACGATAGCGTACCTACCCTGACAAATTTTCCTCGCGAGAACACACCTGCATTCGGATTTTCCTTGTATCCCCGTTCCCTCCTCTCCCTTTCTCTCTCGCTGGCTTCTCTTTAAACGTGCTGCACGTAATACATGCGCGTATACCACGAAGGCAGCGAGGCGTGCTGACAGTTAGACAGAGGCTCTCGTCGCTGATAGACATCGATTCCGCGCATTAGACCGATGGGAGAAAACATTGCAACAGACGAGCGCTCGCTCGGTGTACATGCGCGCAAATGGTCGGCTTATGGAAATGTAGTCATTAGCAAATAAAAGAGCATAAACAATAAAGCTATTTTTCACCTGCGCGGCGCGCATGAGCTCGCGAGGTATGCGCGCCCGGTGTATAATTCACGCCGGCCCTCTTGACGCAAGAGACGCCGTGTTTGTACAAATTGCGCCTGTCACTCGGCCTCAAAAGCCGCGAGTCATTATGTAAATTCGTAATTTCCTTAATCGCCGCGGCGGTGGCGGCCGCGGCCAGCACAATAAATCCCGTCAATTCTTTCGCCGCGCCGATGACGATTGATCGATTATTAAAAGGCAAATTCACCGAGCTGTCGTGACTGGCCTCTTTTTTCCCGGGGAGCCTCCGGCCGCCGCCGCCGCCGCCGGTCGCCTTCGGCCTCCCGCGACGCGACACGCGCCCACCGGAGATCACTCTAGTCCCGCCTCGGTGTCAAGGCCGCCGCGCTGGATGCTGCCGGGGAATCTATCCCCACCCCCCGTCGAGGATTGATAGCCCGCCGAAAGGGACTATCCAGCCGGTCAATCGGTTCCCTTGTGGCTCCTGCTTGACCTTTTGCGGAATATGCCGGGGGGTAACGAGCGCTTAACGGGACGGCCGCCGCTCCCCAGAGGACCTCGGCAATGAGCAATTGGACGTACGACTTTTTTCCGCGAGGATCCCCCCCCAAGCTCATGCCGGTCGCTGTAAATAGTTGTGCATTGCCGGGGAATACTCGGACGTGGCGTTGTTCGTGGAGAACCCGCGAACGTGATCGGCAGTTTTATTATACCGATATCGCAACGTTGTTAGGCGCGCGCGAGCGATCCGAGAATCAAGATAGAGCTCCGACTCATTAAATCACATTACTTTTGTTATATGGCTAGAGCTATAAATTGAAACGAATGCGGATTTATTTGTGAAAGTTAATGGAAGCTGCGCTGCCATAAATTACCGCTGAGGTGACGCGAGGCTTCGTTAGAAACAACCGAGTCCGAGGCGGAGAGAGAGAGAGAAAAAAAAACAGCCATTCGATATTTCTGCGCGGATGTTGTGCAGTCGCGAAAAAACAATTATGGTAAAACTCGATTCGGCATGTCATCTCTGACTCGGGATGATTGATACGGTTGTTTTGATCCAGGTGTCACGTAACACCGTGTCTGTCGTAATTAATATCTTTCAAGAGTGAACTCGGAATCTTAAGTGTAGTATCCGCGAGACGTTTCGGACGGCGCACATTTGTCATGCTACATTATATGGATTTGTCTCTGCCCACAAACCGGCTTCCGGTAACTGACTCAGAGCGTGACCTAAAAAAAGACCAAGCCCGATCAACGCTGCGTATATTGTAGTTTCACTTTGAGGTGACGATAAAAAGTTTAGGTCAACGTTTTACATTTAAATACAGAGATATGGTGCGTACTGCAAATTTAAGTGTCTTTGAACAACACACTTAAGTAAATATTTCGTCTGTTCTCATCTGTTAATTTTGAATGTATGTAATATTGAACTCTAACGGACAAGAGTAGATTACGGTCTTAACGCAAACAAATATGTTTTATCAGACATTTTCTAATAGATTTGTCAGTAAGTTATAAATATATATTTTTCCATAGCACGAAATTTGACAAAAATTCAATTTAAGTAGATTATATTATTAAATGTTTTTTTTATTTAATTACCTATTTTGTAACAATTTAGACCCTTGCAATCATGCTTCGGTATATTCCTGTTATCTTTGGTCAAATCCCATAACCACTTATGTATTTCTGTGGAATTTCTCAATATCGAAATAACTATATGGGTGCAGCCCAGTGCATCTGACGCCATTCGGTGTGCATTCAATTACGCCATTTTGTGAGTCAATACTTTTTGTAAGTACAGAGTACAGACAATGGTAAGTCAACTTGTAATTTGACTATTGTGTAAAATCGGTGGTAATTCTATACTATAAAAGTTCATAATCAAACATTAACGCATTATAATATTAGTCATAGCTAAACATGTAGCACATTTTCGTTTGTTTGTAGATTACGATTGATATTTTTTACAATTTTCAAAGAAAAAATATTGAATTGTAGATTCAATATTGTATTTGCACATTTCATTGTTGGATTAATAATAACTAATTTCGATATTTGTTGTTTTTAATCTTGTTAAGTTGAGTGGTTAGAATGGGATTGTGGTAAATGCGAATGCTTTCAGGTATTAAATGATATTTGCAGGATTTGTCAAAAACATTATTAAATAAAACTAAATTGACATTCATAGAATCAGAAGTGACAGTTATTAACTGTGCGCGTTATTCAATCAATTATTATACGCAATTTATACAAACATATTTAACTTTTAAAGTAAAAATTTGTTTCTTTTAATGTATTCCAGAAAATACAAATCGGACATTATTACGCAAACATAATAACACAAATCGTTAATGAAACTAAGAAATAATGAATGCAAGGGTATTGCTCGAGTGATGTACTGAATTAACGAAAAACGTCATCGTATAAAATTAAAGATTTGCAATGTGCGGCAGTTAAGTTTGCATTTCAATTTGCCGCGGCAAGGGATTTGGAATAACCTGAATTCCGTATACAGAAGCGCGCGTCGATCTGCGAGCGGCACCGATTTAAGCATAGGTTAATGGAGCTCCGAGTGCAGCGGCGGCGGCACAATTTACAAGGAGCGACGTTTCGTCAAGCGATGGCAGATGCCCGATGGGAGACTAGGGCTTGCGCGGCGCGTCTCGGAGGCCAATTAAAGCCCGGCGGTCGTCAAGTGGGAGGCTAGCCGAGACGACGACGTCTCTTGGCTCGGTATCGCCGGCCGGCATCTCCCGGCCGCATTATGCGCGTCGCCACGACGGGTCAATCAAAGTGACGGGCGGCCGCCGCCGTCGCCGGCGCGCAGCCCTCGATGAAGCATTCAATGCAAATGGCGGCCGGCGCCCGGCGAAGCCCCGTCGCCGGCTTCCCCGAAGGCCCTTTGAGCTTCGCGGCCAGCTGATGCACAATAAATTTCAATTAAGAGGTCCCGCCGGTGATTTGGCCGGCGCAACTTTTCCCTGCCGCGCGGCCCGGGCTTTTTGTCACCGAGCCGCCGAGTGAAAGTTCGCGGGCGCCTCGCGCAGCCCCGTGGAAATCCTTCCTGCGCCGGCGGCGCCGCTAATTCCGACGTAAATTGAGCAGCGCGCGCGAGCGCGAACGACCGACGCTGCGAGTCGCGCCTCTGAATATTCAATTGGCCGAGACGAGCACTCGTCGACTTTGTAAATATGTCACTCGCATTTGTAAATGTAAAGCCAGGCTATTATAGTTTGCATACTGTTTGTCTCGACCGCCGGTCTAAAACCATCCGGCCAACGTTAGAGCTGAATTAATTATGATAAACACGCCTTTTATAGGAAGGCTGAAATTTGCATGGCTGATTGTAATGCCTCATAAATAACGGGGAAATACTTTTGTTGCTCGACCTGATGATTTATGCATCGCGTCCGAATGAATTTCACTTCTAATAATACCATTAACCTATAGCCCCGCGCGCCGTGTCGCTCTATGGCGTACGAACGATCGTAATTGTTCCTCGTTAATGTTTCTTTACGCTTTTTCAACGGAACGATCAATTTTCATATCTCGAACTCGATTAATATTTAACAAAAAAACTCAGGAATTTAGATTCATCGCTGAAATTCATAAATTTTAAAAGGGGAATAACATTAATTTTTATGCACGCCACAAGGATTTGTATAGCGTTTCTTATTTCCATGCAAAAATGAAAATAAAAAAACGATCGTCTCCATTCATTTCTCATGCATAAAATCAAAATAATCTACTACCTCGCATTTTTACAATAAACTCTTGGTAACACCGAATTTCGTTAAAATCACTACAACTCGCTTCGGGTTTCTCTCGACCTGACTCTCTATTTCATTCGGAATTATCTACGTATATATCTTATCGCGATTATCACACTCCGCACATGCAGACGTTGTGATTTTTCACGCCACGTTTTCCACGCGAGTCGTTGTCACACAATGATGGTTCGTTGAATTCTTAAGTAATACGCTATAATGCGCCGCCGCTGCTGAGCAAATAAGGAAAGAATTATTTATAATGAATTTCAAAGGCGCGTCGTGCGTTCGTTTGCAGATAATTTACAACCAGTTGGTTTTCCCGTAAATGTAACTCGTTCACCAAAGTCAAGAAACTAATCATTCTCTTAGGACTATTACTATTGCGACAGTATCTTGTATACAACATAGTTGAGTGTTAAATAACATTTTTATTAATTAATGTAATTTTTTATCATCGACAGATCTTTAAAATAACGTATTATGGTAATTTTACAATTCATAATAGAGCTTTACAATAGCAAAAGCTATAGATCTCGTTAGTAAACTCTAGTCACGAAATATTAAGTTTTCTAATTTATTGGGAATAAATTTTAAAAATACTAGCAGGCAATTCTTCTAAAAGTCGAGTATGTCTCCAGCTTGTTCGAAATAATACTAAATTTTTCTACCGAATTTCCCGCAGTGTATACTATAGAACAATGATTTTCCTGGGATAAAAGTAGAAGCTTAAACATGATTTAAAAGTATAATAAACTTTAACGTAAATTTATTTTGTCAGATAATTTAATTCAAAGCGAATGTATATGCACAAGTCTTCTAATGTTTATATACCTTAAGGATTCTGTATTAGCTAATTCATAATACATTAACATTACATTCTTCTCGTATACAATTTTGATTCAACGTGAAAACGTCCAGGTTTTTGTCCTCTACTTCCTCTGATCGTATACGCTACAACGCGAATCATAATGCTGCTGTCACGATACGTTTGTACAATCAAGACAATGCCGTAAGTGGATTTCCACGTCAACGTTCCCGGCGTCCGCGCAGTTTGAAAGAAAAATGGTAAAAGGCTTGAGAGAGAAAAAAAAAAAAAAGAAGCGTCTCCGAAGCAGAAATCCATATGCATGTAAGCCGGGTGGCGAGGGACGGCGGGAAAAGCGGTCATTCAAATTTCGATCACGGAAGTCGAGCACCAAACGAGGCGTCGAAAGCAGCTTCTCGACACAACTCTTTGAAACTACGTACAATTCAAAAGCCGAGGAGGGCCCGGACGGTGCCCGCGTGTGCGTGCGTGTGCGGGGAGGGCGGTCAAAGGAAGCGGTATGTACATATCGGAGGCAGGAGCAGCCGAGCGGCTCAAATGCCTAAAATAAAAAGAGGAGACGCGCGGTTGGAAGCGCGCGTGACGGGGAGAAATCGGCGTATAACACGCGGCCGGCGTATATATGCACGCACACATATATATATATATATACACACATTTATAGGAGGGAGGGGGTGGCAGGTCGAAGCGCTTCCCCGGCATTTGTCGAATACGGAGTCACGTATCGAATACATTATCGCGGGTGCGGGCGCGCGCGCGGGGGACGAGGGGATATATATGCGCCGGCTGAAAAGCCAGGCATATCCGACCGTGTGTATATATATATATATATATATATATATATATATATATATATATATATTGATTGCGCAGGCAGCTGAGGGCGACAGTGACATATGTCACCGAGGGCCCTCGTTATCGCTGATTTAAACATGAGACGGCCTCGGCATTTTCCCGGGCGCGCGCCGCCAGCCTCGGCTCCTCCCCGGGCGCCGTGATTCCGATGCGGCCCGCGTCTCCTCGGGGCCTCTGCGCCCCCTCCCCGCAGCCGACCGCCGCCCGGGGTTCATATAATTGTCGGCCGCGGGCTCCGGCTCCTCGTCGGCGGCGGCTCGGACTATGACGGACTGCGCAGCTTTTACATAAGATTGGGTCGCCAGGATGGACCTATATATATGGGCGAGTGCGCGCGGCGCGTATACAGGGACGCGTACATCGAAGCGGGCGCAAGTGCCTCGCAATCGGGCCGAAGATTTACGGGCATGCGTAGGCTTCGGCTTTAATCCCGCATAAGGAGCTTAGTTTTATTTCGAGACATTAACGAGGCAAAGCCTAATTTCATTATTGCCCGTATTTACAGTTTGTTTGCCGTTTTTTCCCTCAGAAAAAATTTATGGGCCCCTGCTATTTAGAGTCATGCCAACGATAGACGTTGAATTATTGGCCTGCGCGTGCGATATGGCCGCATGCCGCTCGGAAATAAAACGGTAACCCCCGGAGCGGATTAAGTCCTCTATAACGGTCCCCATTGTCACCCTTACAGCAGGTATAATTCGAGCTGTTTTTCACCTTGTATCAATTCCTCCCCGCCTTTCAATCTCCACGGCTTGCGTTTACCTTCTCGCAATACAATAGGTTTTTCCCGAAATTTCGTCTGACTTGTTCAGCGGCAGTAAATTCGAACGGTACACAACGACACGGCACATTTTATCGACACCAAATATGTACAATCAATACTTGTAATTTATTAGACTTTTAATCGATGACGAATTTGTTACAATTTACGATACTCGTTTTATTATATTTGTACTGTTCATTTTCATTATAGTTATCTATTTCGCAGAAGAAGAAGGGTACGCGAAATGTGCTAACAATGTATCATATCGTTACGAAATATGTATACTTAGATTCATCGATGCGATATCCCGAGTGCGCGATCACTGTGTATGTAACAATAGTTGATCCAAAGATATGTACAAAAAAATGTTGATATAAAAATTTGTTTCGGAAAAAAAGCTGCACATACGTGTAACTCCCAAGCTCTTAAATGCGTTTTCTCGCTGGGACCGTCCAAGTTTGTGCAAAAGTAATTAATCTAAGCGGAAAACGATGTTTGTTCGAGGCGGAGGAAACGTGAAAACGCGTCGGGCGAGGGGGCGACCGACACTTAAGTGGTGGCTCCGTGACCTTATTACGGAACAGCCTCGGTGTAAAAAGGAGGGAGAGTTGAAAAGGAGCGCGAACAAAAGATCGGCGCGCAAGCGTGCACTGGCGGGCGTCCGATGCAGGTGCCAACGCGAAATTACGGCGTTTCCCTTTTCCTCCTTCATTACACTAAATAATAAGCCTGTCAGCTACCTGTCCAATTACAAGTTGCCTTGTTCAGTTGTCGGCCGCGCCGAAACCGGGAGAGAAGGGCCGAGAGAAGGGAGCGGGCGAAGAAAGGCGGCACGGGGCCACGGGGCAAGCAGAGGGCGCGCGGGCGCCCGCAAACTGCGAAACGGCGCGAAGTGCGCCCTGGCCGTGGGCGACGGGGCCCCCAACCAGACGCAGCGAGGAACAAGAGGCCAAAAAAAAAAAAAAGAGGCGCGTAAACTCGGGCGTTTGGGCGAATTTACGCGCGGCCGGGCGCGCGCTAATGCCGCGCGTCTCGGGTGTAGGACGCAGGTAGGACCGGCCGCGGCGGCCCGCCCCGGGGATCATATTTTACCTTTTAATCTCTCCATTGTTCCGGGCATAACGGAGTTTAGGAGGGCGGGGGGGGGGAAAAAAATGGGCGCCGCGAAACACGCGAGCCGGCGGCGAGGGTGGCGGCCCGGCCCATAAACCATCGGCGGCGGCGGCGGCGGCCCGCACGACCCGGATTTTTATGCGCGGCCAGATCCGTGTAGCGATTTTCTCGAACAAAAAGAACAAAAAAAAAAACCGGCAAAACGCGCCCGATTCGAGGCTGTAAACAAGGGGCGGCGCGGCGGCCCCCCGATAAAATCGGCAGGCCGCGCAGCCCCCGTCCGTGGAGCGGCACCTGCCCGGGGCGCCGGCGCCGCTCCTCCGGCCTAATGGCGCCCCGACATTGTTCGCGGGGGCGCGACCGCGCGGCCCACTTTCTCCGGGGGGCCGTAAAGGAGCTCGGTAAATTCAAATTGAATCCACTGGGCCGTCCGCCGGCGCGTATATGTGTGTTTTCGACGCGGCCCGCGCGTAATGACAGCCGCTCGGGCAGATGATAAGGCGGCCGGCCGCCGATTTCTCCGAAGGGACCGGCCGGTTTCACTTTTGGCTAATGGGGCCAAATTGCCCGGGCGGCCCTCGCGCGGCCTCGGCCCCCGCGCCCCCTGTCAACTCGGCCGGGATAATTCGATTTCCGAAAGAAGTAAAAAAAGGGAAAGAAAAAAAGGGCCGCCCGCGCGTGCTGTCCACATGTATATATAGACACGCAGGCGGTTATCCGGCGCCCGGCCTCGTTACCTAGGGCCGCCCGGGGCGTATACACCCGGGGCTAATCTCCGGTAATTGGGCCTCCTCCTCTAGCCCTGGCGCCGGCCTGCGATTAGCCGCGATTACGACACTCGACCCGGCGCGGCCTCCTTCCGCCGGTCGCCCGGGCCCGCGCTACAGATTACCTTCTGCGGGGCTTTTGTCGGCGCGCCGGAAGCGGCCCAGCCACCTGTCCCCCCGGCGCGCCTCGAATTACCTCCCTCGCGCAAGCGACGCGCAAAGTGAAGAGGGTCCCTCGTGCGGATATATAGATCGGCCGATCGTCTGAGCCGACCCTCCGCGGCGCCGGGGATCGGCAGCGATCGCGAAGCCCCGAGGACAGTTTCCGCCTCGGCTCGCCCCGGGATTTCGCCAGTTATTGGTTGCGCTTACGCGGACCGCGGCGACGTACAAGTTACTGGGGCTTTTCTTCGCGGCACGATCGACTCTTGGCAAAATATACGCGGCGTCGAATGCGCTCTTTGCCGGGCGCTGTGCTGCTGGCGAAAGTTTGCAATTCGGATCGAAAAGCAATGACGCAAGGAATGACGAGCCCAGCTAGCCGCGTCAAAGTGCACATCTTTCGAAAGTTGCGGATTGATGTAAACAATTCAGTAGAAGATGTATTTAACTGAAACGTGCACGCTTGCCACGCAGACACACTCCTCCGCTTTGCATATTTGATTAATTGCCACTTCGTGAGATTTATGCTTGTTCTTAGAATGGAAGAATAAGTCGTGCAAAACTACTAAATGTTCGTATTTAGCATTACAAATCCAAATATTCCATTTATGAGCTCTCTGAAAATATTATAAAAATGATAAAAAGGCTGTATATAACACTTATGCGAAATCATAATATTTACAAATATTATCTAAAATGGCATTTAAGAGTTATGAATGTGTTATTTTTAATTTCTTCATATCCACGATCGGTATTAATATATTCTATTGGACGCTTTACGCAAATGATAGTCAAGGTTTATTGAGTCAATTTGGAAATATTATGATTTTTAAAGAAAGAATCGGTCTTATTTTCTATTTATAGTACTGTAATAAAATATCCCAACAATTAGGTTTTAGTTTTAACTAAATTTATTTTATGTCCTTACCCGTATTAACATGTTTTGAATAATTTAAATTTATAAAGAGCAATTCAAAAGCACGTAAAGTAAACGTGCATACTATCACAGTACCTATAAGGTTTAACATTGAATATAATATTTATAGCTTTTAATATAGACGTTCTAAGTTATGAGTAAAATTTTTTTGTCTATTATCGACGATGTATGTTCTAATAGAAATCAATGTTATAGTTTTTTGGATACATTCCAATGAAAAGTATAGTTTTTCAAACTATTACATATATGTCAAAGCATATATTATATATATGTCGATTTCATTGAAAGTCTTGGACGATTTTTATTACATTTATAGCTTAATTTCCTTAAGTGTGGGCTAACCCATTTACTTAATATTCTTGCCAAGAGATCATTAAATTTATCATAAACCATTGAATTTTTTGAATTCATAATTACGTATTAGCGTAAACAACGTTTTATGCTTGACTCGACACATTCCATCTTTTATACACTTATATTATTAAATATTGATGTGGTTAAAATGTAAGCAATAAAATACAAGGTAAATTGTGAATAAAAATTTCGACTCTATCAACATATAATACGCTGAACCGAAACGCGCCAAGAGCACGAAGTATCGCATTTGCAGGATCGATTGAACAAATACCACAGCTCTGTGCAAGGCGCCTCGGTGCTTCGGGCAGGATGACGCGCGGGTTAAACTGTGACGAGCCCTGCAAATCAGCGGATACTAGACGGCCTACCCGCGGACAAGTGCGCGCTCTCGTCAGGTTTACACCCTCGCGCTAATTCAGCTAGATTAGCTTGTCTATAGAGGCGGGCCCGCGGGCCGATATCGCGGGCACCAAGATCCCGCTCGCGGGTATTCGCGGAGGCTTGACGCGAGGCCTCGCCCTAATTTAGCCTCGAGCCGCGCCTCTGGCTGCTCTGCCTCACCCCCGGGCCAAATATTTATGGAGGCCCCGGGCGATATTTGTGGAGTGGGCGCAGCCGCGGGATCGGCGCCATATACTCGCGGCCGATTGATACCGCCGGGAGTGCGGCTATGACTGGCACGCGGCACGCATCTCTCGAACGCTCCACTCGGCTATATATATATGTATGTATGTATGCATATATATCGCCGGTGTAAAATATCGATCGGCCCGCGCCGATTTATGGGCGGCAGGTCGAGTGCGGGAGGATAAAAGGCCTCTCGCGAGAGCGCCTGCGTTCGAATCGTTAGACGCGCTTATACACATATATATATATATATGTACGTGATCGCGGCTGATTGACGGGGCCGGTATAAGAGGACCATCAAACAACTCGCGCGATACATATATACCCACTCGTCCACACATATACATTACGGCGCGTAATCCTGTATTAATTGGGCTATGGTATACTACCTCCGCTCCGCCGATTATAATGCAGGCCGAGCCGCAGGGGAAAGCCTCGTGTGCGCCTCGAGGGCTGACGTAATGGGTTTTTGGCATCCGTGACCGCGGCGGCGACAGGGGCCGTCACTCGCGGCGTCTTCTCGCGCGGCCTGTCGCTCAGCCGTCGGGCCTTTTAGAGAGGCGCGGCGAGCGACGAGCGGCCGATACCGAGGAATCCGTTCCCCCCCCCTCCGTCGCCACTCTCGTTAGCGGATATTTGCCCCGATAGAAATAGCGAGTCTTTGTATCCCCAAAGGCCTGCGGAGGCCGGCCCCCTTTATTCCGAGGCGGCGCGCGCGTGCCCCGACTGCTTATCATTGTCGCAACTACACCGCTCGAAATTCCCGAGCCCGCTTTTAATTCGCCCGTCTCGGCTTTGCATTGGCAATCGGGCGCCGCTCCTTTTGCCACACTGTCGTCTCGGGTTTTTAAGGCGACGCGCGCGCGCGCGCCCGCGTGTACCTGTGCCGGCCTCGTTAATGCGTAAGACGGGAGCCGCGCGTACCCTTGTAAGATAAGCAATCTCCGGGGACGTGGATCATCAGTCATGTAACAATGACAGGAGCGAGCCCTCTTGAAGTTTCGTGCCTTTGGACATGGCTTACGCTCGAGAAATCTGCAG
Source organism: Sycophaga agraensis (assembly GCA_018906755.1). Lineage (NCBI taxonomy): Eukaryota > Metazoa > Arthropoda > Insecta > Hymenoptera > Pteromalidae > Sycophaga > Sycophaga agraensis. The sequence goes on along the minus strand of JACCIE010000061.1, from coordinate 281,246 downwards.
ATATATACAATTCTTATCCATTTATCGTGCCTTGGACCTTGTTATCATAACTCGTCGAGTCACAATCGGTTATACATTTTAAGTTCTACTACTCGAATGTAATCGTTAAATGTACGAAGGTCGGTTGTTGACAAAAAAATATTTAAAAAGTATTCGACAAGCTAGAGCAACTACTGGTGCTACATCACGGGAAAAGTAGAGGATATCATTTTTTAATAATTTTCGTACAATAGATTTCGTGGTGGTTTAATTCTTTTCTCGCTGACGATGAAGACTTTTCGGATCACGCAATGCACTAAAAACTTATCAATTCTCCCAAAAGACTCACTTTAGATAGTATTCTATCAATTATGCGGATATATATCTTAAACGTAAATGCGTGGATAACACTTCGACATAACACAACCTTCCTACTTCGACGTTTAAAAAAACGTAGTTGATTACGAGAGTTTACTTTAAATGTAAATCAAAAAATATATATTATCGAAATATAAAGAATTTTATTAAAATATAAAAATATGCAACTCAAAGTTTTTATTTGATTAATCGATTTTTGTAAACTCGATTGGAATGCTAAAAACGTATTTGTATTTTTCATTACACTATTATTCTGCTCACTTGTAATACTTTTGTTTGTACTCATAAGTCAGAATGTCTATAATACTGTTTGAGATGTTATCAAGTTGAAGACTTGCGTTTGTCGTACATTGACTAATATTTATCTCTTCAAATGAAACAATTCTAAGTTGTATAATCTGATTGATAGCAACATCAATAGTATACAGTATTGAATTGATAATCTATTTTTCAGTTGGAGAAACATTTACACCTATCTTGTTAAGGATCGTGTGGATACTTGTGTGAATATTTAAAGCTCGCGATAAACAGATTGTAGTGAGAATCTAACATATTTTTAAGCGCATTATTGCAAGAGTAGATTAGTATCTAAGCATAAACGTCCTCTATAATTACTAAAAAAATGTTTGATTTTACAACAAGGAAAGATATTAAGAATGAATAATGATCTTAAAAATGAAACGAGTATAATATAATTCTCAATTGATTCATTAGCAAATATATTTTGCCTGAAAAGATTGTTGAAAGTGTATTTGAAGATGATTTGTGTCTTGCATGATTAATACGCCGATGAATTATGACTATCAAAGATCAATGATACTGGGTCATAAAACGTGTATAAAATCAATACAAAAAAAAAATTGTACAAAAAAAAAAGAGATTAAGCAGAAACTGGTTTGGAAATGTGCTCGAGTAGCTTGAGAATGGAGCCTCTCTTGACGCGCGTCCCGTATATTTTCACCGGGGCTCAGAGGCAGGATCGGTAATTTCCCCTTCTCGACAGGGCCCTCATCGGCTCCTCCCCCGGAGGAAAACCTCGGAGTAAAGGAAGAAAGGGGGCCCGCTAATTGGCCCCTTATCCCGATTGCCAGGAGTGCCGATCTGGCGGAAAGAAGCCGAGCCGGCGTAACCGCGGGACAGCCGGCCGACATCGGGGCACGCGTACACATCCGCCCGGGGCGGGCCAAGCCCCGTCGCCGTTGGCCCCTCCTCCGAGGCAAAAGTGCCTGGCGTTTGTTTGGCCGCGGGCACTCGAGTGCGCCCGGGCATCTGCCGGCAGGGCCTGTTTACCCAGCCGACGCGAAGCCTTTGCCCGACGGGCATGTAAAAAAAGAAAAACAATCCTCGCGGCGCCTTGGGAGAAGAAAAGGCCACCCTGTCACCGGCCAAGATTCCCCAGCCTCGAGGGAGCCGGGTGATATAATCGACGGGAGGAGTAGAGGGTAGATCGCAGGCGGCGCGAGCGGATCGATTAGGGGCGCGAGCCTCGGCCCGTTAATCGCCCTGATTATACCGGGCGCGTCGCCGCGGCAATTATCGGCCCTCTCATTGCGCATTATCCTCGGGGATAATAACGGGCGGCGCGGGCCGTTAGAGCGACCGCAATTAAGTTTACGAGGCCGCACCGCGAGTCGGCTCCCATGCACGCGAGGCTCCTCTATGATTAAGCCCCGGGATACTTATGCGCGCAGCCTCGCGCCGCCCGAGTGTCGTCAGCAGTCGCTCGTCGCGGCCGGCCACCTGTGCCTCGGCCGAGGAACCACCGCGGGACCTCCTTTGCGCATATATATATATATGCCCGCGCCCGTCGACTCCGATGGAGGCAGTCGAATTAGGGAGACGTGGCCGGAGGGCTCTGCCGATTGCGCACATTATGCCCTGGTTGATATTGATACCGCGAGCAAGTGAAAAATGATAATCTGTGGGGGCTTTATATCTTGCACAGTGTATTGGATTTAGAAGTATGTAGTTGCGAGTCTGACTGGCGATACGAGAATAGACCTCGACACGGACTAGACTGGAGTTGTGCGAAATTGCATATTACATCCGACAGTTTATTACTACAATCTATTGCGTTTTTTACCGCGTGTCTTTATCTTTGTTAAATACGTTGAATATTAATATATCGAGTATATAGAAATATAGGGGCGAGATAGCGCCGGAGATACTCGATAACTGCTTATGCACAAATAATGATTTATCCGCAGCTATTTTTTCCCTCAATCTCTTCAATAAAGCAATAGGACAATAGCCAGGGACACACACAAAATTAGACGCTGTTGCCCGATCACGGGACTCGTTATCGCCCCGAGATACCGGCCGATTTGCCCCGACAGTTAATTAACGGGATATAATTCCCCCGTTTATTTGGGGAAGAATGGCGCAGACATGCATCGCGAGCGCTTATAAATTCGTTATGAGGCAAGCGGCCGAGACAGCCGAGATAGGGAGTTCGGTTGGATAACAAGGCTAAATGGAGAATCTTGGCAATTGTTTGCTCGGGCGGGAGGAAGGCGTTAGCTTACACAAGTGGGATGAGTCTGCGGCCCGGGGAGACTCCGCGTCGAGGCGGCGGCGGCGGCGGCGGCGGCGCAGGTGCCCCGGCATCAAAATGATTTATCGACTGTTTGTCCACTCATTTATTAAAGGAGCCGAGGGTTTTCCTTCGACTCGTGGAAGTGCAATTATAATGGATTGATGCCGCGCGCGAGCGTCTTTAATCACCCCCCGGGCTGCGGGCCCGCGCGAGGAAGATTTATCCCGGGCTTTCCGGGCCGCCGTGCATTTTCACCGGGTCGTGATTGATCGGGTCGCGCGGCGCGCTTTCCATTTCGATTCCCCTTTTTTTTCCCGCGCCCTTTTTTTATTATTAATACGCGACCGCCGTCTGGCGGACGGACGCCTCACTGTATATCAGCGAGGCGCCCGCAGCCGATCGTTTCCTTTTTCTTTTTTCCCGCCGGCCCTGATTCACCGGCGTATACAGCTGTTGCAGGGAATTGGGCTCGTGCGCCGGCGATCGACCGAGCCCCGCGGAAAAACGAGATAAATCGGCCGGCTAGCCGGGCCCATATCTCGGTAGCGCGATCGGCGGGCGTAATTGCCGGGCAGGGCATTAGCCGTTAATCAACTTAGGACGGGCGGCGCCGCCGTACGCCGAGGCTCTAACCTCTTCCGGCGAAAAGGAGCGGAAACGAGCCGTCTGCCGGTCGGCCGCCTAATTATATGGACTTTCCGTGCGAGTCGGCCCGCCGGCCGGGGCTCCTCCATTTGTCTCAGTCTCGCGCGGCCCTCCAAAGGATCGCATATAATAATAATCCGAGGGCGCGCGCGGGGAGGCCCGGCCCTCGGGGAGACGTCGCCCGCATTACGCCCGCCGCTCACGAGGGATGTATAACGCGTGTGCACGTATATAGGACGCCGCCCGGGCCGGTCGAGGGGAAAAAAAAGGTGTGCGCGGCCCGTCGCGGATTTTTGCCTTTTTTCGCCGGCCGCCGCGACGGAGATGCGCGCCTCGATTGTCGTCGGGTGCCTATATATATGCGCCGCGCGTGAGTCCGCACTTGTGGATTTCGCCTCGCGCCGGGCTTTATATCGGCCGGGTACATCGGCCGTCCTCGCCCCCGGTCTAATTACACGCCCGGGGTACACCTGCGCGGGGGAAAAACCGTGACGGCATTTTTCCATTCCGAGGAGGCCGGGCCCTAACGACCGCAAGCTGACAGGCCGCGGCGCAAAGGACGATCGATATGTGTCGGTACACGCGCGTCTAGGCGGGGAAAAGGCTTGAGCCGATAATACCGGCCACCGGCTGGTTTCCCCCGCAGCTGCTTTTCCCCGAGTGCCGGCCACTCGCCCACTAAGTGCGCACTCTTCCAATTGGCCGCAAGATCTCGGCAAATCTACCGAGTCGACGATTAGGCCCGATAACGCGCCGGCCCGGTAATTTCCCTAATCTCCCCGGCGGCCGGCCCGACAATTCCCGGCAATTTTGACGGGCGGCGCGCCGCGGCCGCACACCTGCGACCTCCAAATTCGTCGGATTGCCTATCTCCGGCCTTTTTTTTTTCTTTTTTTCCCTTCCCCGGCGCCGCCCGCGTAATTTCCCCACTTTGTTCCCCGCCGAGGTGCGCCTCCTACTCCCCGGAGTGCAATTTTCTTATTTTCCGTCGCCAAAAGAGCGTTGAAAAAAAAAGAAAAGGAACCAGGACTCGTAGGACTCGCGGAGGCGATTAGCATACTCGGCGCGCGTATCAGTCATACGGGCATATCGAGTTATTACCCGCGAGGGCCGATAAAAGCCCGGGGTTCTCGCGCATGCGCAGGGCCGCGTGTATAACGAGGGGGTCCGCCTCGCGATCCCTATCGCGCCCGCGCGCATATCCGCCGCGCTTAACGCACCCGTTTATATACCCCGGGGCGCGTGTGCGTAGGCCCGCGGGGCGAGCGGCCGCGCATACCCGATCGCCGGCTCTTCCTGTTTTGCCGGGCGCGCGCATGGAGCGCGAATGGGAATGGCGCTTAAGGCCCAAGTGCCGCCGAGCTTGGGAATCAATCGCCCGGGCTTTTTCGGTAAGGTGCTCACGTGCCGCTTTTGTGGTCCTACGCAGGCTGCCTTGGCAAAAAAAAAAAAAAGAAATGGAAAAAAAAAAAGCCCGGGAGCCCGACGGCAGCGGGCCTTAAACGAGCCCCCCGGAGATGGACGAGCTCTCGTCTAGTCCGCGGCCTCGGTGCACATTTTCATTCTTTTATTACGGCCCCCACCCCAACCGCCGTTTCTTTCGCCGACGGCCGCGGACGGATTCCCTCCTTTGATGGCGAACGTGACTTTTGCCAGGAATCGCGCATCACCGCTCGCTTTTTTACCCCCCCTACCCCACTCCCCACTCCCCCTGTGCAAGCGCCCTAGGTCCACTGGACGTGCTCTATTGCGAGCACTGCTTCGCAAACTTTCTCCCTCTTCGGCAAATCCTGATACATCCAAAATATTGATCATCTTTCACGTTTAATCATCTCGCGTCGCTTCCTTTACTGCACTTGCGTATATGCTTTCAGCTTTTTTCAAGATATTTCTTCGGAATTTGTAGTAAAATAAAGCTTACACAATTATTAAGATATCTCTTCAAAATATGTCCAAATGTACGAGGTAATTTTATGTTACTTTACAATCTATAACACAAATACGATTGTACCTACAGACAAATAAACTAGGTTAATACTTTAGTCATTATCCTAACAATAAAAATCGAAAAGAAATATAGGTTTCATAAAATATATACGCGTCTCATACATATTACATATAGGTTTCTTAGACTTCGTAATTTATTTAAATATATATATGTGCATGTATAAATCGATATCTTAGGTCTGGATAAAACTAAATTTATTAATAAGTAATTATTTTATTATTTTTGTACATAAAAATAAAACTTTCTACTATGGATACATTTAAATATCTTAAAAGTTATTACGTTAATAAAATTTTAAGCTCAAAATCTGAAAAAAAATCTTTTATCAATGTAGTACAGTTTTATAAATTAAAATAAAAAAATTTCTAAAACATATCTTTAATTAAATTACATTTACTAATCAATAAATAATTTATTATTTAATTTAATAATAATATTTTTATAACTAGCATTTTCGGAAACTTGGCAACATTCGCTCATAATTATAAAAACGCGTCCTTAAGATATATCTGTATATAAAAGCTACGGTCTACGGTAGATCGCATTTCGTGTGCGAGTGTAATTTCGTGTTTTGAAAATTAACTAAAGACTGTTAAATAATAAAAACTATTTATTAGCATTTTGAGATAACTACTACTTCTAAGAATTTCCAAAATGAAAAATCATAATAATGCTTCGATTTGAAAATGCGCAGTTCCAAAAGTCATGCATTCACTTCGTGCATTGATTATTTATATTACGTTGAATAAACACATTAATAATTGTATTAATATGTCAAAAATACATCGCACTATTTGTATTTGTTGTTTAATTAATTAATATTCCTTATTTATTCATTATAATCTGAAAGTACTTTCAAATTCTTGTATTAGAAATAACTAATGATATTTAATTAAGCTGATTATATATTTGAAAATTAAATTTTCCTTAATACTTTTTTGTTTGGTAACACATTAATAACATACTTACATATTGAATAATTAAAAATATGTATACCTAGGTTGTATTTTCTATTTAAATAAATATAAATATTTCAAGCGTCTATTTCAGTACAAAAAGAAATTATTTATTTATTAGATACAATCAACTATTCTTACATATATGCATAGAAAAATAGTGAAAAATAAATATATTTTTTTTTCATTTGTACATATCAAATTATCATTGTGTGTTTGTAAAATTATTTTCATATCGAATTAGACAGGTTGATCGATTGTTGATGTGAAAAAGGTTCATAGGATAATGTATTTACACAAGTGATAAATATAATAATAGTTTTTCAAAATTTACAAAAGAAGAATATCCGAAGGTGTACCAGTGCGAATAACAGCGGATAGAAAGCAATAAGAGGGCAGAGCTTGAAAAATATTTATTTCGTGTACGTTGTACGCAGAGTGTAATATTTTTATTTGCGGGTGTATTGCAACAAATGGGATTTGATTTGACGTCTTCGCCACGTTTGGATGTACTGGGCAAACGACACCGGAGGCCCTCGAGCGCTGCACCGAATAGCGAGCCGAAGATAATAACGCGGCCCTTATCCGCCGCTCACGAGATCTTATCAGCCCATAAAAGGGGTTATGCGCGGCCGCGGTACCCCGGGCGCAAGAGGGCCTATATATATATATAGGGAGGGTCGGGCGGCGGTGGGAGCGCGAGGTCGCGGGCAGGCCCGGGGCTCAAGTGCGCATTATCATGGTAAATTGACTCGTTCCGAATGGGCGAGAGGCGGGCGGTGTTCCGGGGCTGCCGGGGGAAAAGCGCCTCGGCCCGTGGGGTGGGCGCGCGCCGCGGCCCACGATTTGCATGAGAAAGGGCGCGGGCGCTTTTACGGGCGGGCCCGTGACATCCGCTTCCGAGGCGGGCCGGCCGGTGGCGCGCGCGTCATTAGCGTGCGCCAGATTCCTCGGGGGATAAGGCAGGCCATGAGCCACACGGGGCCCGAATGCGTAACGCACGCGCGGCCATACACACGCGGAGAGCGCGCAAAGGGGCTCGGGCGCGTGAAAAATGGCCGGCGCTTTGGCGGCGCATGAGAATGGCGGCCGAGCGGGCCGAGCGTGACTGAATTCCCCAAAGTGCCCCTTAAGCCCGGGTAATTATATGCGGGCCGAGGGGGCCGGCCAGTTTGTCCCTGTTTACGCATTCGCGCGGTGCGCCGGCGCGCGCGCGCCCGTAAGGGTTTCCACGGTGGCGCGGGCGCGTTCTTTTGGGCCCGCGCGCGCCCCGGAGGCTTTGTCCGGCCCTCCGGCCGCCCGAGTAAATTAGGAGCCGACCTGTTGAGGCCGATTATATTCCGTTACGGCGCCGCGGTCGATCCGCCGGGCAATCCCACGGCTCCGAGTGTACAGTTTGTCCCCTTTTGTTCCCGTCGGCCCCCGATGGCTATCGCCCGCGCCCTCGCCGTGTAATTACCTGCAGATTATGCGCGGATTAATTCGCTTGGCGTCGCGCGACGAGCCTCTTGACTCCCTTTGACGCTTCGAACGCCGAGGGAGACAGGGAGCCGATTGCCGCAATCTCGCCTCCTCCGAGCCGAGTTAACTAAACTTTCCGCGGAGTCCTATTTGTCTTGATTGTGGCATGGCCGAGACAGTTCATTCTCTATCGATCTCGCGACATCACCTTTTTTAACAGCGCGTAAATCATCGTTTTAGTCGAAGCTGTATTTTTGGTGCGCGCGCGCGCTTCCGAATGGAAATTACAATTACAATTATTGTAGATCAAGCGGTGGACTTATGGGCGCGTGCGAGGATCCGATGGTTTCCCTTGGAAGTTTTAACAGGAGTTTTAAAAGCAGCGCTCCTCCGACTTTTTCAATGATTCAAGTAGGAGGAAAAGGCCGAGTTGGCAAATAATCCCCCTTAGTATGCGTAATGGCTCCTGTAAATTTGTGAAAACCAAGGTAAAAACACTTAGTGTCACTTTCAATGCCAAGGACGTGTTCCTTAACTGTTATGCTCCCCGAGGCTCTGAATTCGCGAGCGTCTACATTCCATTACACGGCGTCGATCAACTTTGTATGTTTATCTCGTGGCCGGTGGCTGTATAGTCGGCCGCTAGCCGGGGACGAGGGCCCCGATGGAAATTGTCGTTGCGCGCATTTGGATTGGCAATTTAACGAGTAACAAGTGAGTTGCCACATGGCCCGGCGACGTGTTCCCTTTATACAATTACCGACTGGCCGTCTCCTTTATTCCCGGGGCTCGTCCCCCCCCTCCCCGCCCGCCGACTACACCGCGCCCGAGCTACGCTCGGCAGTTACATAGTGTTTAATTATGCCAATTATTGCGAGGGCTCCTTTCAATATGTACAATGGGCCTCCCGGGCATTTCGAGACCGCGTCAATTTCTCAAGCGCCGCGCACGTACACGGCCGCCTCACCAGCGGACTCCCCAAGAGATTACTGAAAAACAAAAAAAAAAAAAACTACAGCGACTTAAGCCCGGCAGGCAACGCGCATCAATTACAAATGAAACGCTCGCATGTATACGTACATATATATATACATGTATACGGAGCGCCGCGGGTTCCGCGAGGCGTCGATAGCTCACCACTTTCACGGGCCGACTATACGCACATGTATATATATATGTACACTTCGCGAATCGGGTTTCTCCCCTCTTTTTTTTCTTCCGCTGCGCCGCGGCCGCCGAGACAGCTTATTAAACTTTCAATATTACAGCTGTCGCGCGGCCCTCCCCGGAAAACTTGCCGGCGCGGCGGGAAAAAGCGGGCGGGATCGATCGAGCGGGCGCTTATATCGGCCGAGTGACGGCCGGCCCGAGTGAGAATGACGCGCTCGTTTCCGCCCGGGCAATTTCGGCGAGTGCGCCGCCGCCGGCCGAACGGGACAAAGCCGGCCCCGTCGCCCGGCCAATCTTCTTCCGCCCGGGATTTTTCGCGCGGCGGCCCTTTGTTGCGTCCCCCTCCCCCCCCACCCGGGAATCGCGTTTAATGAGCCGGCCGCGCGCGCGCCTCCTCCTCGCGGGATCGTTTTCGTCGCGTCGTCTAGCTCTTGTATACACTGTATACGTATATCTGTGCACCCGGTGGAAAGGGCCTTTTTTACGGGCTTGCGTAGCAGCTGCAGGGGCTTGTGGTCCGAGTGCAGGTGCGCGCCCTTTCGGACAAACTGACATAACGACTGCGATGAAGGGGGTGGGTATGGCTCACGAGTAGCCGTGGCGGAGTCAGGTGGGAGGAGCCAGGCGGGAAGCTCAATCGCGCGGAGGAGCCGAGACAAAGGCCGCGCGGAGGTAAGATCGGCCCCGGTCCCACGCGCCCCGGCGTCTCAATTATCGCGGGCGCGGCCCAGCCTCCCGCGACGGGACAATGGCGCCCGGGCCGGCTCGGGCGAAAAGCATAAAGAGAAAGACTCGCGACAGGGCGAAGAAAAGCAAACAGGGACGCGGGAGGGGAAAAAAAGAAGCGGAGTCTGCGGCCGCCGCCGGGCGATCAAGGGCCGCGCGGGACCTGTCACCTGCATTGTTTGCCGCTCGCCCTCCGCGCGTAATCCCCTCTCGGGGTCGGCCGGCGGTCTTACGACGGGAGGATGGGGGGGGGGCGCCGCAGGAGCCGGCGACAATGGCCACCGGCGCCCGGCCACGCCTCGGCCACCCCCCGGCCCACCCGGCATACCTAATCACCCCCGGGGCGGACGTCTGCTATTGAGACGTTTAATTAACTCCGGTGCAGGAGAGGCTCTTTGTGGGGCCGGCAGCCCTCCTTGCGCCCGGGCGCAGATCCCGTCGCCGGGGCGGCCCTGCGCCCGGGCCCCGGGCTAATCGATCCTCCGCCCGCGCCTTTCCCGCGCCACCTGGCTTTCCCCCCTCTGGACCGCTCGCGCCCGCTGCAGACTCCGCGCGCGGTTTCTAATCTCCGGGCGCGCGGCCCGCGCCGATCCGCCGGCCGATTATTCCCGAGATAGCCATCGACTCTTTCGCCGTTCGCGGGGCTAATTCGTTTATGGACCGATCCGTTAGCCGTTTCATTCGTCCGCGTTATTAAGATCGCCCCTGCAGATATTATTCCTCCTTTTTGCATAATGCCTCAATAGGTGCAGTTTAACTTTATTGCCGTCGCAAATAACAATTATTTTACAAGTTTTATGAAATGCCCGATTTACGATCTGATTTTTACATAAAGCGATGTTTATGAATGTACGTGTACATGCGAGCAAAGTTTTATCTCGCGACATTTAAAAAAAAAAACATAAAGCCATTGCTTCTGATGCACTATAAAAAAAAGCTAAATGCGCTAAACTGTCATTTTAAGTGCACGTAACGTTGATGACTCCAGTGCATAAATTAATTCCTTTAATGACTAATTTACGACCGCATTAGAGTAATAAAATACAATTATAATAGCGATGAGTCAGCGTCATAAAAGTAACGACAACTACGTGCACTTGACAAATAACATTAAGTATTTTTAAGTAACAATTTTAATTAATAGTAATGCGCATTTGTAATACTTCCTCTCGAGACGAGCATATAAACTCTCGCCTCGAAAAAATTGAACGCTACTATCTGATAACAAAAATTATGCGATATTTTTGATGATCGTGGAACGTTCATAAAACGGACTATAAAGGGTACTAATCTTACGTAGTTATAGTAATACCGCATATAAAAAACCTACAATAAATTTTAAAAATCTCGATTACGTACATGCAGGTTTTAGTGCAATATAAAATTACATCTTTTCAACACCAGGCTCGATGCTTCATTTTTTGCTAGAAAATAAATAAATCTAAATATTCTTTCTAAAGGTTCGTATACTTGTGTACCTTTTATATTTTCCATCTTACAAACAACTATAAAATCGAATGGATGTTTTCTCGACTTTGCACTTTTCTTAAATTGCGAAGCATCAAGATCAACAAAGAAACAAAAAATTAAATGGCTTTTAAAAGAAATGTCTGGAAAGTTATAATGGACTGTGCATAAAAAGCAAATCCATATAATACGTTCACCGTTAATGCGTTCCTGATCATAAAATCTCCACCATTATTTGAGCAATACTAAAAGCGTCATCACAATTACCATTGTTAAAAAATTTAGAGTTTTACGGTACAGTTAAAAAATATATCTTTGGATTATAGAATTATTGCATTAATATTCTATATAGTACAATGCTACGACCCACTATAGAGGCTGTATGTATATGCATATTATATAACAATGCTCGAAGGATGAAAACAAACAAAAATTGTAAATGCAGAGTGAATATTATAATATTTAAATATTAGCAAACGTAAAACAATACTGCTCGGTCCGGACTCGTGATTATTTAAAATTTACGGCGCTATTTAACTTTCTTTTTTATTCCGAGTATCAATTATATAAATGTGTAATTTTTCTTTCAAGATATCAACATTTGTGCAGACTGTTGGGATAATTTACAATGCTTTGTTGCGCAATAGCCGTACGCACATTCGCCAGTGAAATTCTTCAATTAATTATGACTTGATAATAATTAATGAATGATAAATCTTTGTCAAATATTTGGAGCATACGTCACTTGAGCTCCTTCGCAGATGTCAATGAATCCATCTACCAATCAACTCGAGCAGAATCCGCGTAACAAATGCATTTCGCGTGCAGATTCCTTGCGCGTCGCTGAGCCCGAAGCCTCTAAATACATTGCACACGAGTGCTTTATAGACAGTGAGCGCTCATACGGTGGACTGATTCGAGCCCCGGCTCGACGTCGTGTCTTTGAGCTGGCGCACGAAGAGTGACGTTTATACCGTGCGGCTCGTTTGCAGGCCGGCCGGTCAACGCCGGTCGAGCGGAATGCGCCCTGCCCCGACGGCCGCGCAATTATGTAATTAGATTTACCGCTTTACTACACTAGAGCCGCTCTATATTTATACCAGTGAACGCCTTGTTCGGGCCGTGCGGCAGAGGAGATCGGGGGTGTTGTACGAGGCTACGCCTCGATGCGCCCTGCAGGCACCTTTGACAATAGTCGAAAGAACCGTTTATTGGGTCAAACGCGCTGACGAGTATTTGTATGAATACCCTGATGGGGGCGTTCAGTTGAGCCAACTGTATTTATTGTACGACTCAAGCTCTGACGTCCAATGCATTAATTGGTGTATTTTGGGGGTTCCCTGCTCTTAGTCCATAAGGCGCTTGCATTATGGCTATCGTTTTTAACAGCTGTGCGACTAATGGCAGAGCCAAACAATGTTTGTTCTTTCGCTTGCTGGAATAATTTATTGTACTCTTTAGGTACAGTTTCATCTAATTCCAATAAGCAAAATAAATCTTTTGCTTTTCAAAATTTTATACTTCATTTTAATTTTTACTAAATATTTGACGAATTTTATGACACGTCATAAATAAACCCATATCAAAGTATTTTTAATTGTAGTTTTATTACACATCTTTCAGAAATTGTTACTCGAGCTAATAATACTTTGTATTCTGTAGCGAATACGTCGTATTATGCTGATGTAATTGACTTTTTAATAACTGATTAATAAAAACTGCATTTTGTAAATCATTAATAAATTAGCAATGTAGAAATATAACTTGTGTTGAATATTATAAAAAAGGGCATTTAAGAGTAAGGAATATGGAAAACAAGATTACAAACAATCAATAAAATCATAATTAAAATGAAATAGCAGATTTTTATTCGAGCGTTTTAATGCGAATCATTACAATTATGCACAAGTCGTATTGAAAGAAAAATAACAAATCTGAATGTAGCAAGTAAGAGAGGTAATTTTATTCGATTCCTCATTTGTCGCAGTTGCTCACTTAACGTTAGATTTTATATCAAAGTCTTTTTAATTTATGAATTATGTAGATTAATAAAAAAATTTCTCGCACACGGACAGATGGAATCATTAAGACTTTGCGATTTGAATGCATAAATTCAAATTGCAAAAATATTTGCAGAAACAAAACGAAACGAAACTAAAATTATTAACGAATAATTATTTTTTTGAAATATAAAGTCAATTAATAAGTGAGCATAAAGTATTCGACAAACCTTAAGCAGTTTTCTTTTTCCGTAAATAATTGAAATAAGCTGGTCCCTGGATATGAACGCCGCTATACGGAGCTGTAGTTATTCCAAAAGTTGTAACTTTCACAACTGGTTTCTGTTCGGATAAATTTAGTTGTTCGTTATCTGCATACTGAAGAGCCGTGTGATGCTGCAAATCTTCATTAAAACGATTTGTACTTTGTTGATTGTCATGCTCATGGCTTGCATCCAGACTATAATATGCGTGATAGGGTGTCAATCTCTGTTTACCGATAACAACTTCCTGTTCTCCATTGGTAACTGTCGGTGATGTATCGAGATGGATGCTCGAAGCCGCAACATGAAACGGAATCGAACCGACACGCGCATCATTGCTTTCTGTACCAACAGGAGTAGGAGTTACGTGGACATCAGTAGCCTCTGGCTTTGATGCAGTATGAAAAGACGAATCCTGCAGTATATGAATTGGGACTGGCGTTACGTGATATGTAGTATCTTCCGCTAGGAGGGGCGCAGTCGAGACTTGGATGGAATTATCTTCAAGAGATATTGGTCTATGCACAAAACGACTTGGTGATGATCTTACGTGCACTGGAGCCGATGGAATGTAAAAATTATTTGGAGATAGTAGAGAGTAGCCTTGATATTGATTTTCCTGTTTATTATATCGGTGTGTAGGCAGGACCTGTACGCCATTCTCTGCTTGAATGACGTTTGGGGGAGGGTCTGGTATGCTCTCGTCCCTGAATAGAATCCATTTGGTGCCATGCTTAAAGTTCGAAGGAACTCGAGCTATGATATCGGCTGCCCTAGCCCAACAACTGATGAGACCGAGCGCCAAAATTACTAGACGTATCGTTGAGATAAACATTGCCAGAACGTACCCGATGCACTGAATATACTCGCGAAACCTGCTCTCCACGCCGGAAAGATTTCGAGTGGATGCTCGGCCCAGGTTCGTCCAACATTTTATAGGCCACTGCCGAACAAGGGCTAAATCGGAACTACTAGAGAATGAAGCGAACCGGATTGGGAGACTTTATTAATTTTTTTAGACTGCGCAGCATATCGAATTTGAAGTGGACAAATGTCACAGACTATATACGTCGAGGATTTGTCTCGATTCATTGCTGGCATATAGATGAAAAAAGTCGGAAAAAGAGGATCTGTATGGAAGTGCAACTGTCGCCTCGGTTTCGTCCGCGGGCCTGACACGGTCCGCGCCTTTTTTCTACAAGGGATGAACAGCGACCCACTCGTATTTTCGTTGACAGTCGGAATGGGCAGAGCCTGCCCTCCCCATTCTCACATATAAGAGTCGGAGCTATGCAAATATAGGCCTTTTTTTCGCCCCTTTCTATTCGAAAGCGTCTTTTTATCGGATTCAGCCTATATGAGCGAGCTCGCGTGCCTATTCCGAAACACTGCACGATTCCGCTTCAATTTAGCAAGTGGGGGTACATGTATTTCTCGTGCGCCCCTTGCGGCTAAGAGGTGTCCGCGCGGGCGGTCCGCGAAGCAAACTGACGCGGTACCCGCGATGCATGAAATTCGATTAGCCGTGTAATTCACGACAGGCGGCTCGTAAATTATCGGGACTTTTAATATTGCACAGGGGATATCGTCCCAATATCGATCACGTGGGTGATACTTTTCGGATCGAGGGATATCGCGCGGAGTCTGCGCTTTATCTCGCGCCGCAGCGGGATAAAAGCCTTCGGCAATCAAAAGCCCGTAAATAACGTGCAAAATTCTGTCGGAAACATAAACCGCTGAATTTGTATCGATGCGCGAGCTCCGTATGCACCGCTCGCCTCATCGTCCTATTTATTTTTTGCCCCGCTTCTCCCGATTTTATTCCCGAGGTGCATGAACAGTCGAGACCCGCCAGATCATGCAATCTTTAGCTCTTGTCCTCTGACAACTCCTATAACCGCCTGAACGAGTTCAACAAACTCGTTTTATTCGTTACTACAAGTTATGGTTGCTTAATCGGAAAGGGAGCCGGGTAATTAAATTTTACATCTCGATGATTTTCCATTGATTATTTCATTCCGATTCTTAAACAGTCTCAGCTATAACGTGCAAATTAGTTTCCAGTTGGGAATCGACTTTCATGCGATACATAAGATGTCATGGTTTCGAATTCAATTATCTATAATTATTTAAGTAGCAACTGCAATAACATTAACTCGATTATTTTTCATTCGGCATTAGTAGTTTAATTGATTTACGATCGACGCTTTCATACCGTACTCTCTTAAGATTATATAGTTACGAAAGCTATGTTCCTATTTTTAATTATTAATGTGCAGAGATTAGTCGAGGATTATCTGAAAAGAATGATGAATCTGTCGTCTTTATTTAAATTTTCAATTAGGACGACTTAGTGACATTTTGCGATAAAATCGCTCTTAGCTTAATCATGAGTTGGGATCGAATGCTTCGAAATAAACATATTTATTATTAATACGTCATGCAGACGAAGATTTAAGCAAAGCTAATGAGTTTTTTTTCTTTTTCTGACTTTATATGGCTGAAAAACTAGATGTAAAAAATAAACTTTATCAGTATATGAAATTTCATAAGGTTTAAAAGATTCATAATATATCAATATTTGTTCCAATCTATTAGTAAAATGCTTAACTAACAGTACGTTCACTATTTTATTTAATGCAATAAACTCAATATTTACAACTAATTATAGCAGAACGTTTAATTACTTTCGTTTCATATAGATACTTAAAATATTAATATAATTTTTATTAAACGTAAAGTTAGATGATAATTCTATTTTTAAGGAAAAGACGATAGTAAAACAAATCTAAATTCATAAACATAAGTTTGTAACAAATTATATGTAGTATATTTTCTGAATATTAATTTTTCAATACTTTACCTCTAGCCTTACCTCTAACTCATCCTGAATATCGTTGAAATAATTATATTTTTATTTTTAAATTAAAAGTGAATATATAAGTGTGAATGTAAACAGAAATGCTGAGAATGCGTATAAAATAATTTAAATATATATGTTTATTATTTATCCACAAAGCATTACCGCACGTAATTTTAAGTCGATAATGAGGAAAGGAAAAGCCTCGGGAAAAGCACTTTTCTACAATCATGATTTGCATATTTATTGTACAAATTGGACTGCATTTTTTTATCAGGTGAAAGTATTCATTGGTCTGAACGCGCACTGTTCTTATGACCTAAATAAAAAGTTCATATATTTATAATTATTTATTCGCTCGGACAATTCCATTCATTGCAAGTTGTGTTTTACTTCGAGTGTATTTGTTGAAATCGTCACTTGCAAATTTCGCGTAAATACCTTCATAGATTAAACATTGTTTTACTTATCTACATATTGCGTATATTATCTACATTTTGCGTATCCGCTGGTGCAGCACGAAGATTTCGACTGTTATCTTATCCCTGCTTTTGGTAAGTCCTATCGAGTCTGATATTACTGCACTACTGATTAACGAGTTCCCGCTTTGATATGCACGTAGGCTTATACCATTTTAAGAAACTACTTTTTATGAATACACGACGATCCGAATTCTTTGGCGATTCTCTTTCGCTCTGATATAGTGTATCTGTCCCTCGTTTAATTCTCGCAAAATTCTGACTATCTCAATTCACCAGTATTTTACTCTTTAATTTAACATTTAGACGACCGGTAAACCGATATATTGGCTCAAAAATAATTGGAAAAATTTCCAATTTTCCAATTTTTTTTTTGAAATTTTTTTTTTTCAATATTTTAATGTACACTTCACCCTCCTGAGCCAGAAAGCTAATATATTGGCTCGATCCATGATCGACTCTTACCCCATGATCGATTTATGATACGAGATAGCATTTTCAACCAAATAGAGGAATCAAAACGACCAAATGCGGTCCCTATAAAGTGTAAATGTCTTTGATTTAGCTGTATCCCGCTACATAAGCACTTATATAAATTAGGTTACACTTATTTATAACCTAAACTTTTGAAACGTGCGGCTCTCGAGTTAAACACACTCCACGCCCTGACTCTTCAGTTCGAAGAGCGCTAGAAGCCAAGGAGTGCACCGACTCGTATACTCGAAAGGGCCACACGCCTCGGGTGTCGTGCACGCAGGGCTCGGCCTCGCGGCGAGCGGTCAATTCGATCGGGCGGAGAGAGTCACGAGCGGTCGGTGGCGTTCGCGGAAGGAATTCGTTGGCTCGTGACGAAAGGCCACCGCCTCGCGCGCAATCTTTATCGCTTCGCGGAAAAAAGGCCGGGGCAGCTGGAAGTTGGGGGTGGGGGTGCCCGCGGCAATTTGCCGCTCGTGGAAAATGGCCGCGCGCGAAAAGTGTCACGACGCCCGCGCGACACGCCCGCCCGATTAACGAGATAAGGGGCCCGCGAGGAAACGGCCCATTATCGTTATTTACGAGGCGGCCGCCGCGGAGCGGCCGGGGAAGCGGCGCGGCGGCCGCCTCGTAAAAGCCCAAAATTACCGGGCAC
Organism: Sycophaga agraensis; assembly: GCA_018906755.1. Classification (NCBI taxonomy): domain Eukaryota; kingdom Metazoa; phylum Arthropoda; class Insecta; order Hymenoptera; family Pteromalidae; genus Sycophaga; species Sycophaga agraensis. The sequence goes on along the minus strand of JACCIE010000061.1, from coordinate 263,189 downwards.
CCTCCAAGAGGCCTCGTAATTATGCCCGCGCCTCGCCCCCCTCCTTTTTTTTTTTACTTTCTCTCCGGCTCTTTTCGGGGCTGTGTGTATATAATGCGCGGCCGGGGTACGACCCACGGCTGCCTGTGCCCCCGGCGCGATGGCGGCTGGAGGGCCGCTCGAGTGTTATTATTATCGGGGCCCTCGGTTAGGGGCCCGGCAGCTCTTTAATTAAGATGGCCGATTTTCCTGGGGGCCCGCGGTCTCGGCCGCGGTCATTTTTCAGGAAAACACGCGCGGCCTCAAATTATCGGCTTGACGACATTGTATACTTAGAAACGCGCAGCTATTATTGCTCGGCTTTATTGGGACGGGGGGGACCTGTCTATGCCCTCAGCTGTAAACACAAGCCGAGCTCTTCTTTAAAGAGCCGCCGAACAATGTGGGAGGGAAGAACCATATTTCAAAAATAGCTCGACCGAAATTTATAGGGGCTGTTGTTTAGCTGCGCCGACTCAGACTTGGCGGCTGACAGTCTTTGTTATCTTTCTAAAGCTCAAGTGTTGGTCATTCTTCTTTTTCACTTTTCTTTTCAATTCATTGAAGATCCCGCGCTTTACTTTTCTCGCGTTCGAACGTCATTAAATAGCTTTTCACTGACTTCCAAATATTTTCAAACGATCTGTATTTTCAGAGAGTGATTAGACCGAGGATTGGAGAAAATCCTGCGGAAAAAACATTTTTAGCTCAAAAATCATTTTCGTTCGTTCAAGTACTCAACCAAAGCTGCATAGTAGTGCATCAAATATATCTATCAATTTGGCGACACCAATTTTTAATCTTCTATATTTCGACAAAGATTTAATAATGTATAAATTAATTTATATTGAAATACGAGCTCACAATTATAATATAACATCAGATCATATATTATTTTTTTATTTTACTGCAGTTTTTCAGTTTAATTCATGCCAAACGATAAAAATTTCTAATTTCTGTTAAAATCGATTAAAATTACAGGCTGTACAATTAAATTGTACATTGATTATTAAAGGCATCTCTTAAATGTTATTTAAATGGTGATATAAAAATTTATTAATGATTATTATAACTACGCTTTCATTGCTATAAAATACTGTTTAAATATAAGATAACTTTATAACGATCACACAACGAAATCTTTCAGAATCAATACGTTGCACGAGTTTATGAATGAAATCAATGACTTTTAATCGCTACAATTCAAAATTAACTCTTGCAGATACTTGCATAAGGTCCAGCATATTTTTAATATATTTATTTCAAATGATATAAGTGGAAAATTTCATAATATGCGTATAAATGTTGTTAAATAAATTGATTTAAATAATAATTATCAATGACAATAGTATCTCGAATAGAACATTAATTATAGCAGCTTAGATGGTTGACATATATGTAAAGTATAATTTTTTTCTTTTAATATCAGTGTGTATTACTATCGCTTACATCATGTTAATAATATCTTTATTTGAAGTTTCAACAGTTGTTGTCAGTCTGAGTAAGTCGATTCTACGATAAGATAATCTATTCCTGAGATATGACTTAAATCAAGAATAAAATTTAATTTCTTACGGTGAAGTTGAAGTATACTTAGCATGAACTGTAAATCAAATCTTAAGTAAAGATAATCAATATAATTTCAAATATTTATTAGTCATTCACTTTAGATTTAAAGTCTTTGCATTTTCCTTGAAACAAATGATTATATGTTTTCAATATAAAGAAACCCAGAAGTGATTCCCAGCAATATGAGGGATATATGACGCTTTAGCTTCGAGTTTAGCTTACAATATACTACAACATTATGAATTAATGTTTAAATAAAAAATTAAGCTTTATATAACTAAACAGAATTACGTCTAATTAGGATAGTCATTTCAATCGTACATATTCAATTGTATTTTTAACAGAATATTATACTTAAACGTGAGAGATGTGTACATATAGAGCGAACCAGCTTCTCAGCAATAAATGCATTTAGCTAAATTGTATTGTACGTTTTTGAAAATAAAATGACGTACAATAAAGTTATACATACATTAATAAAAAGTATATTTAAACGGAGATATAACAATTTATTAATTATTATTAACACGATTTCTTTGCTGTAAAATAATATAAATTTGATTTAAATGTTGTAGAATATCGTTGTCTTATTTAAATAAGTGTTAAATAATGATAATTTATATGTAGAGATGGCATTTATTAGCAATTAATTTATATGATCATAAATGTTGTGAAATAAAATATGTTTAAAAAGCTGTAGATTTAAACAACTGCAAATTCATTACCTTTTATAAGAAAAATACACGTCTTATTATTTACCATATTAATGAGTATTCTCAGCATGAAAAGCTTGAGTGCAACGTAGAGACAAATTAAGCAATGATTTATTAGCAGTGTTACAAAAGCAGTTCATAGAAAATCATGAAAATTCCTTTATACCTTAGCCTAACGCTTTCCCTTACAAAGGAACAAGACATCTTACGAAAGTTGAATTCATTGACGCCTAATTTCGATCGACATAAGGCCCCGTCACATGCAGCAGGAGCCGCGCGACGGTTCTGCCGCGAGGACGCGGCTCCGATTGAACACTCGTGTCGACGCGCCGGCGACGACAATGCAATCTTTTATAAATACTTTCGCGCCCGCGATGAAAAAGAAGCCTCTGGGAGAGGAAGCGGGGCGCGGGCACGTGCAGGCGGTGTCGCGGGTAGCCGGGCGGCTCGTAAACAGTGAAACTTAGCGTGCGCGCCTTGGGCCGCCAGCACGGTTTGACATTCTGTGTGCAAGCGCCGCGCGGTGTAATTAGCGGCTGTAATCGTAAATAAAGTAATTTGCATGCATCCTGCCGCAATAAAGATAGTTTATGCGCGAGCCGGGCGTTTGCGCGGACACGCCGGGAGCCTAGGCGGCCCGCGGCCTCCTGCCTCCGCTGCTTTATGCCCCAAGTGCCGCGCCGACGCGAAGGTTATTTAGGCGAAAGGAGCAGGCGAGCGGATGTTGTCTTGGATCTCGCCTTCCCGCTAGGGGTATAATTTGAAAAAAAAGGAAGGAATTCCCCGCCCGGCCCTTGGCCCTTGCGGGGTTCGTTACTTTCTGTAATATGCGAGGAGTGGAAGTTTACTCGAACGGGCAAAACTAAACCATTTTGACAGGTACAATTTGTGGAGTCTCGTATTTTTGATAGCGAATTAATAAGTGTTGCATACTGATATAGGCTTGCTGGCGCGCGCCGCCTTTGAAAGTCCTCGAAACCATGTACGCGGTAGAGAAAAAGGACTTTTATTGTTATGTAATTATGTAAGAATTTGTGGATTGGAATGTGGTGTAGTGCAGCGTGAGATTAGATTTATTATATTGCAAATAAATTATTCCTAATTACGATATTTTTAACGCACCGTGAATACCATTTTCTTTAAGCGGTAGAAAATATGAAAATATACCCTCGATGATTTTTGTCTTATACACGAACTTTTAAAATTGACGGATCCGTTCGAGAACCCGTTGCACAAATATACTACTTTTTTTATAAATATTTTGGATAAATGGCACATATGATAAAACCGCATTTTATGGTTAGCAAATAAAATTTTCTTGCATAGTTTCGAGTGTACTTTTTGAGGACAAACACCGTTCTAACTATGTCACGTTGTTTAAAAATTGAAAAATTAAGGTGAGTCGATAAACAAGTGTAAGTACGTTCAGACGTACGCCACTAGGTTTTTATGTAAACTTTGCCCTGTATACACACATATATATATCCTGTCTAAAAATAGGCTAATCTCGAGGCTAATTACACCCGTTTAAAATTGAGATTGACGAGGTTTCGCGAGGCTCCATGGAGGCAGTCGGGAATAATGCCACCTAGGGTGGCGATATCGCATTACCCGGTCGTCGGCAGCTCGGCTCCTTTCCATAAGGAGCAGCCAATAATGCCCGAGCCTTCGTGGCGCTCCGCTTAAGCCAAATATGCATCGCTCGGCGGTGGCCATTATCCCCGTCGGATTGTAATTGCAGCTCGGGTGGGATCGAGTGCGGTGGGGCCGCGGGTCTGCCTCCTTATCAACGGGCCTCCCGTGCCTGGAAGCTTAACGAACCTCCGCGCGGCGCCGGCCCCGCCAATAGCCGCAAATTAGCCGTAGGGTCTATACGGGGGGAAAAAATAAAGGATGCCCGGCACTCGGAGCTTCTTATACAATTTTATAGGGTTCGCAGGAAAGGCTCGTTTCGTCCATTACATTATAAAGTTGGCCCATCTCCGGTGCCGCGCGGCGGTTATAAGTATACACCCCGGCGGTAATGCGCGGGCATCGGGCCCTCGGACTGTTTGAAAAATAGTAATGAGAGGCGGCCCCGGGGCGACGGATCGGAGGGAGGATCGGGGGAAATTGCCGGAGATGCCGTGCGCCCCGTCCGTTATGTACAAGCACCCGTTCGCCTCGTTTTCCGCGCCGGTGAAATTTCAATCAATCGTTATTATCCGCGCCGGCATTGTGCATTCGGCGGGAGGTTTCGGTTGATAAGGCGAGCGGCCCACGCGCATCCGTACATATATATATACACACTCGGGCGTACACTTTACGTCATTAATGGATAAATTCCGGAATAATTCGACAGGCGCGCTTTAACTGCCCTTCATGCCTCATCCGGGGGGTATTTAATGGAGGCGTATTTTACGCGGGACGCGCGTAACTACCGATAAGTTAATTAAAAAGAAATTTAGATCCGCGGATGATTAAGGCCGCGCAATCTCGAAGAATTACGCTCGACAATAATAATCATTCTCGAGATTAAAAAATCCGCGTAAATACGCGTTACATAGTAAACGAATTCACCCGTAAACCGCGGATCATTAAATATAATTTATGCACGATTCACACAAAATTACGCTCGCATATATCACTGGTGATTTACACGCAATTTGGCCGTCCCCCCCCCTCCGCCACCCTTGGGGCCCTGTCCCGCTTTTTTTTTTCTGCTCTCCCCCTTCTCGAAAAATCCGTACTTTATTATGCTCGTTCGCGAGAAATGTTTTTATCGCGGCAATAAAGCATTGTTTGTGGACGCTTTTTTTTTCTCCTTCTCCCTTGGCCCCTTGGCGCGCGGCGCATTAATGATCGGTTATACCCAGTAGCTCGGCGCGATCTCTCTCTCTCGTAGAGTTGCCGCAATTTTCGCCCGGCTAGGCCGGCCCGACAGCATAAATCCGGCGCATAAAGGATCTCTTTCAGGCCTTTTACGAGGCCATTATCTCATTGTGCTCGGAACGGCTCGTTACATCAAAAGGCGGCCTGGGAGCCCGCGCTCGGCCGCCGCCGGGAACGGAGGGGAGGGCCGCCGCGATAATTCCGCGGTTCCGCGAACGCCGCGCTTCGGTGTCTCGCCCGGTGTCGGTGCGCGCGCCCGCGTATCAATATTAAGGCGTCGCCCCGGTGAAATACCGCCGCGGGCCCTCCTCCTCGCGCCGCGGGCGCTTTTTTTTCGCGCGGGCGCGAGAGGAAAAAAGACCGGTAGGCGCGGGCCGGCGACAGCCTCGTACATCACCGCGCGGTTCGTTAGGTATTAGCGGCGCGGCTCGGGAGCGAAAGCGTCGCGCCACCGCCTCGGAACGAGTCGCGGCCGAGTGATATATGCGTTCTCGGTACGGAACGCTGGGGTTTTGGTAATTTGCCGCGCTGGAAAAAAAAAAAAAAAAAAAAAAGAGCCGGACAGCCGCAGGGGGGACAGGGTCGGGGCGGCGGAGGAAGATAGAGAGAGAGAGAGAGAGGCCGAGGCTGCATGGAAATCGGCACTAATGAGGCATAAATATTTTAAATGCGTATCCTCCCGGCGTTTTTACACTTTGGGCTTTGTTAACGCTTCTCGGAAAGATTGCCAATGTCTTTTTAAAGTTTAGGAGCAGTTTGTCGTACGTGAATGGGTGTACGTGCACGTTTAGAATATGCAAAAGTCCCTCTGCCTCACTTGGATACAAATATTTAGATATTTTTAAGCCGCTTGTCGAATAAAGCCAAGTCGCGCCTTTTCCTCGTACGCTGTACAATTACTCGAAATTATTGCTCTGTCATTTATGCCGCATTATTGCTGTCGTAACCATTCCGTGTTTACTAATATGATCTATAAATTAATTTGCTCAGGGGGGGATTGTTATCTCGATCATAATTATATCTTTTGTTTGGTATCATTCCATACAGTTATAATGTTGTTAAATGATTATTAGCGTATTATCATTACAATATACACGTATCATTTTACAGTATACTATCAAAAATTACACCTACAACAATCAGAAATTAAAGTACGTTAAAATTATTCAAATAGGTTATAGTCCCTCTTTAAAACGAATAATAGAATTTCTCGTTATGACGAGAATATCGTCAAAATTCTGCCTATTTACTCCGTCAGCCTTTGACGCATTCTAGTTGACAAACTCGGCAGAATGTACTGTTTACAAATGTATATAAATATATGCCCTGGGCTTAACCTAAAATGAGTTGACATCTCGGTTAGAATACGGTAGCAAACTCGTTAGCTTGTTCTATCAGTTTGAAACTATACTGGATTTTCGCAATATTGTCACCAGATACTACTCTTCACGTGGCTAAAAAGAGTCTAAACAGAACTGTTAATTCTGCAAACTCGTTTCGCGTGATATTTCTGCAGGAACCTTGGCCGAGGATGCAGATCCAATAGTGATCGAATAATCAAAAAGATCGGATTAGTTCAATCAAATGAAGCATCGACTTAATTATTTCCTTTACATATTGTTTACAATGCAAAATGCAAGATATTCTTGTTTTGTATGAGATGCACATGTATAGATAAATGTGCATATATCACACTATAAAAATTATAACGCAAATACTTTGGTAAATATAGACAATCGGTAGTATAATTTCAAATAATTATTCATCGGCCAAGTTGATATTTTGAAAACATTGTTTTATAATTAGATAAAATGACATGATATTATGACAGTTGAATAAAAATAACGATATATATAGTTGAAATAATAAAATAGAAAAGATTAGTATTAGCAGAAGTTGTATATCAGTTTAGTCAATGATGCAGAAGAAATAAAGTTTTGGAATAAACAGAGGGGAGAAAAAATTCATCGGCCACGTGCATTTATTTCACGCGGGTTATAGCCATAAATATTTACGGCAAAGCAGGAAGTTGACGAATTTTTTGCACCTCGCATATTTGAAAAGCACACATCGGCGCAGAGGCGGAGGCGAGAGACCGGCTAACGCGGCTGTTTAATTATTTCGTGTACACAGAGCGTGCGAAAGGCTTTGCTTGCTCGGGCCACGGGCACGTACAGCTTGCCATTTCATGAGGCACACGTGCTCCGGCAGTCCCAACCGCCCCATGAAACTACAATATTCGCGCTTTCCTATAAATAGCCCGGGCGCGAGTGGGGGAGGAGTCCGCGCACTGATTACACGCGACGATTGAAGGTGGGCTGCGCAATTGAAAGGTACGCGGGCACCGGCGCCCGGAGACGTAAATCGCGTAAGAATCCGGGGCGCGAGGGAGGCTGGGCGGGAGGCCGGGCGAGCCGCGGGGAAGCCGCTCTCCGGCCCGCGCACCCGGCATACAAATGAAGAGTATAAACATGTCGTCATTATCTCGTGGATTTACAGCGCGGATAGGGAGCGGCGGATCTCTCGCGAGGCGCGGCGCACGCAGGTGCGGAGCCGCGGCTCCCGCGCAGACTCCCGCTCCCTCCCTTCATTTTTCCAGGGGGCCCGCGGAAGACGCGGCCCGGCGCTTTATCGGCTGAGTTACTGCCCCTCGGCCCTGCATATTTCAGGAGGCCTTAAACCGAGATTGCTTTTTCAGCCTGTATCTTTGATTTATTTAGCGTTTTTCTCGGGGGCCGCGGGTGCGAGGCACGCCGCCGCCGGCCAACTTGCCCGGCGCCCCGCCATCCTAACAATGTTATGAGTTTCGGGAGCAGCTAGTCGTGGGAGAGGAGATTTTTCCGCCTTTCGCTGGGAGAGTAATGCTCCTGCCGCGCTCGCGTAAATCTTGTATCGCGAGTGCGAGCGCCTCGCGCGCCTCGAATAAATATCCCGAGACAGTGACGATTTATGCCGACCCGTCGACTTATTCCACGCGGTTAAGGTAAACGAGTGGCAAGTTGCAGTAAAAAAATCCTACCTTTTCTCTGTCAATCTCTATTCTTGTCCTTGGGCCGTTTCACGACTCAGACAACTCCGAGGCCTCTTCGCGTCTATTTCGCATCTTAAACAAACAACTTGCAAACCTTTTTTATTATTCAATCAATGTACGAAGAATAAGTGTATATTTAAGTAAATGTCCTTATAACGACGTACTCGTACATGCCACCAATCGAGTAAGTAATGAGAACAATATACGTATGATGGCCCAAAAAATGCGCATAAAAATTATGAGGTTATTTTTTAATGAATAATGGCAAATGGTTTTTTTTCCATATAATTTGTGCTAAAATAATATCTATTTTTATAAATATAGTATTAATATTAATACCATGAACAAGAGAATTTGACTAGGAATTTGATTTAGATACTCAACATTTTACGAGTGTTCGAACGTACTTCATTGACAAATATAGCTTTAATTTACTTCGTTTCTGAGTATCGAAGTGATAATTTAAAAAGTAAATATTAGAATAATAATTTAAGTATATAATTGTCTTATTTTGGCTTATATAATTTTTCTAAAAATATCATGATATTATAATGGTTAATTACATATTTGAAGTTGTATTATCTGCTGTACAATTATTCTCATGGAATTTTTGGTTAATTTTCCTAGCAAAATCAGCGTTTTAAACCTTTATTCTTTCTTCACCATTATAACAGCCATTATACAGTTTTAATTTCTAATTACAAATTCTATTTAAGAAAATTCTATTGAGAAGAGAAATTATCGATAACTATTTTTAGGAATACTCTTTCAGAGGCTCTTTTCGTCAGGTACATATAGAATCTGGGTGGAGAACAACCTCAAATTTATAGAAGTATAAACAATTTTTATTTATAAATTTGTATATAATATTGGTTATAATCATCTGTGAACGAATAATTTCTAGAAAATAATTAGCACATAATGAAAAACTTCTAAATAAACAAGTGTGAAAAAACTCAAAAGACAAAAAGCTTTGATTTTTTATGATTCTTTTCCAAGTTTCTGATGTATCCGCTTTTAAATAGTTCTTTTGCTGTAATTATGTTTTTGCTTTTAATTATTATAGGTATTTATTATTAAAAAAAGATGTAACCAGCGAATGTACAAATTGGATGCTCATTGGCTTGATTAGATCCATGCATATGTCTACAACTTTCAAGTTTAAATTTTAAATTAAATTTGAACATTTTATTGAGATTTTTGATGGGTAATAATTTGTTTTAGTTTTTATAATTTTTTCTTTAATTAAAATTGCAGGATTACATAAAACATTTTTAGACGTTGGTATATATTAATTAATATATACTTGTATATGTATATACAGTGACGATAATTTTTATTGCATTTATACAAGTTTATATAGTATTGATTTAAAATTTTATTTGATTAACGATTCCTGTTACCAATGATAATCAAGTAAACCAAAAAATCGGTTAATATTCTAGCAAATATCATTTAGTTGTATTTCTTTTATTTAAAAGTCGTGAACTGTATAAAGCATATATATTCGATGCACACAAAACGATGATGTCAAAACAGTATCTATTTGATGATCTTAAGCAGGAACATAGCCCAAAATGGTAATAATAGGCAAGAAGTTGAAATATTATACTATAAATAATTAAGCTTTGTGTAACTGTATATAAAAGATAAGGATTCAGCAAGAAAGCAATTTGCGTCAGTCGAATACAAGAAGAATTTAAAGTGGCTTCTAACACAATTCGAAAGCAAATAATGAATAAAGCCGACGGCAGAAATGATGAGTCCCATAAGTCAAGACTCGAGTCAAGATTACAAGGCAGGGTTTGACGAGCGGGCGCCGCGGCCGGGGCGAGGCGGGGAGGCTCGGGGGGCCGGCCCCAGCGCCAGCGGGAGATCAAAAAGCCGGCCGATTTATATGGGTCATGCAGTCGTGATATTGCTCTTAATTATGAGGCGGCCGCCTTTGTTGCCGGCCCGCCCGCGCCACTTTTTACCCCGGGCCCCTCGTTATTGATGTTTTCGTGAGCCTCGAATAAGTCGCGCCGGCCGACTGTACCGGTCTATAAGGCCCCCCCCCGCGCGCCCCACCCCAGCCCGAGACTCGGTACCCGCAAGCGCGAGAAGGGTGAATGACTCTCCGGGCGGCTGATCGACGCATCGGATCTATCAGAGAGCGCGCGCCTCCGCGTACATACGCGCATGTATACATGTATGTATGTATGTATATATATATCGTCATTTTTTGCGCCGGCTGCCACATGCGATCGGCCGAATGCGTTTTAATTAAAGCATAATAACGTCGTGCGCATAACTACCGGTGCTCGAGTTTATCTGAAAAGCTTAATGCTCCCGCCGTTAATTTACATCAATTTAAAGTAAATTGACGAGAGTCATGCCAGGGCCTGCGATACGTACATATATACATGTACGCACATGCACATTCAAGGCCAACGTTATTAAAAGGCGTGGCAACATTTGTTATTATAGAAGATATTTACATTTTAAGGATCTCTTATATATTGTATGTGTTATATACGAGCGTGTGTATATGTACGTAGGAAGTTATTTAATGCACGCGTTTATTGCCGTTGGCGTATCGGGCTCCCGGAAAGACATCATATAATATTATGTTATCTGCGAGAGCTTTTAAATTCATAAAATCAGTTTGCTTATTAAAAAAATACCGGCATTATTCTAGAAAGTATATGCTTTATATCCATGTGGAATATACTGCAATGGGAGTACCTATATGTACATCTGGAAATAATTTTTCTTCGTTCGTTTGACTTTTCGCTATTTCTTCTGCTCCATTTTTGCAGACTTGCAATGTGTCATAATTAATCTACCGTTAAATTCATAGGCAGGTAGGTCGTAGTAGTTATTTTAAAACTAATTTTCTCTTGAAATTTCATAATAAATGTATCCGCTCGCGAGGTTATATGCGAGCCCAATGATCTAACAGTGTTAATTCATCTAATTAACCGAAGATAATATGTAATCGTTGATCAATTATATAAATCAATGCAATTAGTTAATTTCGAAAGCGGATTCCGATTTAATTAAAAGGCGGAGGGGGGCAGGCTCATTTATTCGCAATGTTAAATGTACTGTAAAGGTAACTAATTAGAAGGGATACAACACGCGGCGAGTGGCTTCTGTTCGAAAGTCAAAACGGAATTTAAAAAGCGCTGTTCAGGCGCCGATAGCGCTGTCGAAAGTCTCGCCGGGCGCGTCCCCCCCATTCAATTAGCCCTTAATCAGCGGGCCGTCCGCGTCGGCGCGGGCGTCCCGCGGGCACGGCGAAAGGAAAGCGATGAACCCGTTAGCCGCGCCGATGGGAGGCTTAAACGATAATCAACGGGCCCGCGCCTCCGCCTCGATAAATAATTCTCGCGCGCATACATAATTCCAGGGGCGCGCGCGTAATTGCGAGGTGCGCGAGGGGGCCCGAATTACGAGGGATGTAGGCCGGCGCGCCGGGGGATTATTTATCGGGCGCGGGGCCTCCTGCGCGCCGGGCCCGTTATTACGCCCGGCAGTCTTGCTTGCGTGCCGCCTCAATCAGCTCGCGTGCACCCTTGCGCGGGGCCCTTGACTCCTCGGCGGGAGGACAGGGCCCTCGCAAAAAGGAGGGGCCGCGCATCTGCCCGCCCGAGTATCGGCTGCAATTAGCCCACCCCCTTTTTTTTTCCTCGCCGGGGTGAAGTACATATTCATCGGGCGTCCTATGCGACGCCGCCGCGCGTCGCTCCCCCTGTCGGCGGTGTCGCTCGTTACGCCCGGCGCCTCCTAACCTAGAAAAAGGAAGAAAAGTAGAGAGAGAGAGCCATCGGCCCGGGAAAGCGCCGCGCGGGAAACGGCCCGGGGTGTGTTGAGGTGTCCGCGATCGAGCCTCCATAAAGATGTCTCGGCATCTAATTGCCGCGGTTCGACGCGCCCCAGGTAGCTCCGGGCGGACGCGCGCGGCATATCCCCGCGGCCGCTAATTACGCCCGAGCTCGTTAGATTTTTTGTTGCGCGGCTGCGAGCCTTGAGGAATAGGGGCTTAATCGGCCCTTAATGGAGACAGCCGTAGGGTGCAGCCGGGTTTTTCTCCTGTAATTCGACGGCGTCCGCGCGCCTCGCGGCTCCCGGTGGGGGGAGGGGAGGAAAAAAAAAAGGAACCCTTAGCGATAATCTGTAATTATACAGAGGCGCGACCAGCGCGACCGTCGCCTCGCTAATTATTATTTATGACCGGCCGGATAAGTTTTACGGGATGAATATTATAATTGAGCCAGGAGAGTTTTTGCCGCGGCCGGTTATGGTTGTTGATAACTACTTTCAGACAGATGCCATATAGATACGCCTATTATAAAATATCTACACCTTACGCGCGCGTAGTTTATTTAGAACGAACCTTTCTATCTTGCTCTTATTCTTCGAGAAAAGAGAATTTACAAGCCATTGTTGCGACTGCCGAAGCGCGCGTGCTTTTTTCACGCGGGAGGTATGTAAAAGAAGCGATTGTTCAACCAACTGAAGCGTTAAAAATGGTTTATCCAACCCATTATTGAAGAGTGTATCTTATCGACGCGAGCGGTACATCTATACTTTAAAATTGAATATTCAGCTCAAATGGATGAGTAGATAAGCCGCGTATAATTACATAGGAGTAGGCGTAGGTGAAGGTGGAAACGTTACTGGGCCCGGGAAAGATTTTCTGCGCGTCACGTTTATCAACGTAGAATACACATGTCGTAAAAGTTAAAGCGCAATCTCACTCCCGTTCAGTAAATTACGATTCACTTAATTTTTCCCCTCGGCATATACATAGTATCTCGCGTGTCAACACGAGCGCGGAAATAAATAACGCACATAACAGTCGACGACTGCTTCAACCCCGATGCTTTACATAACGATCCGAGCGGATCCGAGTGCACTTAGCCTTATAAACAAGTCTTTCTCTCAGGCGTCGTTACGAAAAGAGCCGCGCGGCAGCCGGCAAAAATCCCGAGGGAGGCGCGCGCGCCGCCGCCGGGCCGTAAAACCCGCGCTCGCGCGCCCCTTCGCATTATAATAAAGCGCGAGTGGCGTCCTTAACCCGGCCGCGGGCCGATATAAACAAGGGACCTATCGGCCGATCGGACGTTTACGCGCCGCTTAAGCGGCCCACGAGTCTTCCGCCGGGGCGCTATCTCAATCTCCCGGGGCGCAAAGGCGCCGACCGCCGAAAAGCCCCGGCCCCCGGCTTTTCGATTTCCGCGCCGCGGCCATTATCTCCGCCGGCCACGCGCGAACCCAAAAGAAAAAAGAGGGGGCCGCTCGCCCCGCAGATTTTTCGTGACGAGATAAGCCACGTAACCGCCCCGCGCTAGACAAAGACGCTCGTTAAGCCCTTTAGCGTCGGCACGAAGTTGCCGCTCCTGCAGCGGACCCCTCGGCGGACCCTCGGCTTTTCGGCGCTGCCCCACACGGCTCGTGCACCGCTTCCTTCGCTCCTTCTCTTTTTTTTTACATTTCTTTCTTTTTTTTGTTGTCTTTTGCCACGCCGGCACCGCGCAGCCAATTATAATAGGTCTTTCCCTACTGGCTGTTATCCCGGCCGGGTTATTCCGGTTTTAGAGAAAAAGCGAAAAAGACTCGAGGCTCATATGCCTGGCGTAATTTTAATCGTATGTAACATTGGAAAAAGGGCGCTTGCATAAAGTAAACGAACGAGCAGCTGTGAAAGAGATAACACTTTACGCTTTGAATTTAAGATAAACATACGTTCATTTCAATATTTTATACAATATACATAAAGATAAAGCTCCGAGTTGCTGAAAGTTACATAAATTATTATCGTTTTAAATGCACTTTTAAGCTGTAAGTTAAAAGGAAGGATGATACCCATGCATACGCTTGTATAACAATAATCTCACTGTTAATTCTCGTAATCAAAATGTGTTGTAGTAAAAAACATAAGCTTTTCTTATGTGGCCCAAAAGCAAATCTACTTGAATTATTATTTTTTTTACGAATTCCATTATCGAATGCAAAACCTCCGACGAATACATATTATTTCGGCAATATTTTTCAAGACTCAATATTTCAGCTGTTACGTTCTCCTGCATATGGATATGGATTTTTTCGCACGCTCGTTTAACTGCGAGGCGTACTTAAAAGTGTGCGTCTGTTATGTAGAAAAAAAGTAAGAGACACTTAGCGAAAATTCATTTGCGATAACTTCTTGGTATTCTGCTGAAAGTCATTTCTAGGAGTAGACAAGAGAACCCGCGCGAGCGCTATTGGGACAATGTACAATGAACGGTTTTCGTCTTCTCCTTCGACACGCACATCGTACATAGTTTATTTGTGCAGTCCGGGGAACTGGCGCCACCCACATTCGGTTCCTCGGACCCCACGCTTCTCACTGCTCCACTTGGCGCTCTTTCACTCGACGTCTTTCGTGGCCCGACGGCCAGCTTGCATTAATAACGCCGCAGACCAATGATTGATCGATTGCGCCTGTCCCGATTGTTCTCCGGCGATGAAATGAATTTGTGAATCACGACGGGTGAGTGACACTTTTTGCCGGGCGGACTTTCCAGCTGCGCGCACACGGGGAGCTTGCGCGCATGAAAATGCTTTATATATGAATTATGAATGATATGCGCTTCGTGTGCATAAAGAGTTAATGTTGTTTTATTATGATTGAATGTATTGTTGTCAAAGTATTGCAAACAATATTATAAAAAGTATCAATTTTCTTTTAATGCAATGTATAATATTGTAGTAAAAAATATCAATGCGTTTACTTTTAACGTGGATCGAGTAATAATAGAAGAGGGTTAAGCAATGTACGTAAAATATGAGCGTTCGTAACAAGTAACGAAACATGAAAATTTGCGACAGGTGTCCGATTCGAAAACGTTTGTAACACAACACAGCAACGCAGCGTGACATCGAGCAATTTTCATCCATCAACCATACAAAGTTGCATGCCAGTCGAACAATTAAAATTAGATAAGCGTGCATAATTGTGACATAACGAGGCGCAATATGGCCGGGAGCGTGAGAAGTGTAATTGTGCACTAATGGGAGAAAGTGCGCGAGTGACAAACTGTATGAAGTGGGTAAAGTGGACTGCATACTGTACAGCTTATCACCGAGGGGATAAAAGAGGACAGGCATCACAGGACCCTGCATTGGGTTAACGAGGATCCTCCGATCGCGCTCGTAATCTCAAAGGGGCTCCTATATACTGTGGACCATTAATTTTCCTTCTGCGCATCTCTTGCCGTCATCTTAACGTGCGCAATCTGCGCCTTTCTGAGCGCAGCGCCTCTTTCGCTCCGACAGGGTGCTCGCGGCTCTTTTTTCATATTATCGCTCCGACGGGTAATCATCGGGCGTATAATCAACGCGCACAGGACACGAGAGAATCGCCGTTTATTTTTCTCTTTTATCACGGAGGATAGGGGGATCAATCGGTGAACGCGACCGCGACCGCCTCTCCATGTACATTTCAATCAAGCATGGCATTGCCTTTTCCCTGGAACACGGGCTTAATAATAGGTCACAACACTAATAAGATTCGCACACCGATAGATATTTTAAATGAATTTTCTTTGAGACTTATGATCTATTCAGTGAATGTTTCCTTTACTATGTTGGTGATTGAATATAACTTTTTCCCGAAGTTGTTTTGTAATTGATTCTTTTACTTGATGATTACTGGTAGAGGCAAGTGCACTGTGATTAATGTTCTGCTACTTTAGTAATAATTGGGGGGTTTGAATTTTTTTAATTGATGAGTATTCTTATGTAACATGTTTGGTTTAATTTCAAGATATTTACAGCCACTTTTCCATTAAGGATGTTCGTAAGGTGAAAGCGAGGGTGAAAGTTTAGAATTTAAAGGAAATTGTGTGGTGGTGTTATAATTGTTTCAAACTCAACAGCACTCTCTAGTAGAAATTAGATTAGCTTTTCTGATCAAACGACTGAAAATCGCCTAAATTTCATGGTGAAATCTAGATAGAATACCAAATGCTATATCTTTCAAAACCAACATATATATTGACTACGCCAAAGAGAGAAAGATAAATAAATCTTGAGATTAATTATTAATTATTAATTATTATTGTTTAAGATTTAGTATAGATTATTTACATTTACTGAATTTAACTACAAAGTATTAGTTCATTGACATTATCGACTGAGAAGTACAGAAAAATTTTGTTTCCGCTCATTTTTTAATCTCCTATATTTCTGTTATAGCTACAAAATTTTGCATGCTGGTTTAGTAAGCTAAAATTTTACCTAAAATTCATTCAAAATACTTTATCAGGAGGTGACGTTTAAAGTTATCAAATTTGTGTCTTCAACCTGAACCAAACTTCAATTTCATACCGGGGTACACTTGTTTCGAAAATAACAACAGATGTGTTAATGGCATTAACTGTTTTTTCCAATTCGGGACTATGTAATCAACTTTTGGATCTAATTTGTCACATATGCGTTATATTAGTTGCAGAAGATTTGCAAGGTTATTTGCATAACACATATTTTATTCCTAAAGAGTCGAGTGTATATCATTGGAGGATGAGCGCTTCTCTTGGATTGCTACCCAGATCGATCTCGGCTATTCTCCTCAGTAACTTGCAGGTGAAACAGTGTCAAAGGTCTTACCCAAATCAAACAGGAATTGTATCGTATCCTATTATTTATCCATGGCGTCACATATGTGTTCTATAAGTCAAACCAAGGCAGTCTTTATCACACTATATTGCATCCAATCTGAAGTGCATCCAAGATGTTATCAATCTAGAAATATTCCGAGTGCTTTCGTTTCCATTGATTATTGATAACTCATAATGTCAGAAAAAATAAGCTCTATTAGTATGTTGTTGAAATTGCTCACAAAATGAGGGCTAATAACCAATAAAAGGCTGCACCACAATAATGTGAGGAATACTATCGCCTCAGGTTAGAGGCTCAGATTTTAACTTGACATAAATTGAAAGTACCTCAACTTATAGCCATCTCTGTTTTTAGTGAAGGAAAAAATGACGTTCCTGGCCGTTAACTTTGATTCATTTAAGAGAAATAGTGGTAAAGTAGAAAGTTAAATCACCCAGCGAAAACTCATGTAACGCCCTCTTGGTCTAATACTTGGCAATTTGTAATCTTGATGGTATTGTATTTCTTCAATAGACAATTGTAAATATAATGAGTCCTCGCCTGTGATAGTAAGCTGTGTGCAACTGTAAAGTTTAAGGAAGTTCTGTAAAAATTGTTGCTTTAATAACATAGATAAAAAGCCCTGTTCTTGCGATGCAAGCTACTCACCTCAAGATTACACACCATCCTTTGTTCCAGCTCAATCACGGTTAGTCAGAAATAGAACCAGTATTTATCGACGTTTACTGCTTTATAATTACGGTAAAAATACGAGTTTAAAATGGGTTCGGAAACTGGTAGTTTTGTAGTACCACATAATATTATGTCTCCAATAAAAGGGAGTCGGAATATTGGCTGCATCACTTATTATATTATTATTATTTATACAATCACAAGGTCCATTTTGTTATAAGGAAATGTGGATGCGATGTGCATAAAATCGCATTGGGCTGAGTATGCTACAACTTGTCACTAACCAGCTATCTCTGTTTCAGAATACAATAATTTAATAACTTTCAAAAATTCAAGGATGCGATTTGCGAAGCATTGGTGTTACAGTCAAATATTTTTATAAATCGGTAAGTATTTTCGCTACAGAATTATTCGAGGAATTATCATAGAAATTGGAGACACGATGTAGTTTAAGCAGAAAATAGAGTATTATCAGCTATAAGATAGAGAATATGAATTAAGTGGACGTTTCTGTAACCATTATAACAACAAAAAGAGAAGATAGAATTGTATAGATTTGATTGTGTTTTTTCTTAGCTTTCTCATTTTTCAAATGTCTTTCAGCTGGTCATATTTAAACGTTATCTATAATAGTTAAAATATGGCAATGACTCGCAGAAATATGCATAATATTGTAAAGTGTTTTATATATTTAGACAAGAATGTCAAATTTATCAATGTTCAAATTGATGAACATATGTGCGAAGCGTTTAAATGAAACGAAATGAAAATTGATCAAAAATAAACAATTGTTGCAATACAAAGGAAGAATTGTTGTTGGTCACTGAATTGGTAATATTTGTCAGCATGTCTCGGGTATAGGAAGTCCACAGGCAACTAGTGCAATGAGGCGTGTAAGGATTGATTGGACAACATTCGAATACAGCTATTACACAGATGTAAAACAGTATATATGTGCAGGGTTAAATAAATGAGCAGTATAGATGCAGCCACCGTGTGCTTTGACATTCATATCTGAAATAAGTACGTTGCTCGTTGGGGGCTCGAGGAGAGGGATTCATTAAATAGCGCGTAATAGGTCTGGTGCGAGCCGAGGGCGAAGGATTCATGGCGGAGGAAGTGGAATCTCGCGGTCTCGCACATAATTTGTATCCCGCAATGACGCTAACGCCCCGCGATTATATTATCTCAATTATTCTGACTCGGCAGCTCGGCCGTAGGTTATCCCGGCTCGCCGCGAGGCTCATTTGCAACACAAACCGTTACAAACGCGCGCAACGAGCGGGGGGGAAAAAAAAAGGAGGAAGAGAGAGGCTCGGCTTATAAGCAGCTGGTCGGTATATATACGGGTGTCGTCCGCGGCGCGGCGCTGGGAGGCCTGGATACTTACACCTCGGAGCGCGAGCGCGCCAAGCATCCGCTGGCTATCCGGCGCGCGCGTAATTCAGTAGCCAATTACTCGGGAGACAAGGCGGAGGGCGACGCCGAGATTCCTATCTGCGGGGAGCGTATAAGCGCGGCCGTGGGCGTCGTCCCCCCGGCGAGGAGAGGCGCGACCGGCTTAATCAGCTCAAACCCGAGCGTGTGCCCCTCCGGCCCGCCGCTATCTCCCCCCGGACATCGGGGAAATTATTTTCGCCGCCTCGCTTTCAATTGCCGGGACCTCCGGGCCGGGCGGGATAAATCCCAGGTGGAAATGATGCGTGCCTGCGCTGCGGCGTGCAGCTACTTAGGGCCGCGCGGCTGACGTACTTGTGACGGGCAGCCGCGGGGCCGATTCCATCGGTCGTAGCCGGTTTAATTCCGCGCGGCGTCGGCTCCGCCTCGGCGGCCGCTGACTTATCCCCCGAGGTACACGTATACGGGGCCGTGGGCCGGAATTCACCGAGGCGATCGCACCGCGCGCCTCTTCAAAGCGATATCGGGTTTCGCCGATGAGGAGGCGGCCGGCCGAAATCTCGACGGGGCCGCCTTCATAAATCCCGGGGGCCGTTTATTAATGGCCGCTGGGGAATCGTACAAAGTATGCGCGTGTGGGCGCGGGGCCGCGGGTCAAAACGCCCGCTAATGGCAGCTGCTCCCGAGGCGGAGGCGCCCATAAGGCTTGTATCGGAGGGCCGCGTCGCATCCCTCACCGGGCGGAGACGCATTAATCCGCCGGGGCGCGATGTGCCCGGCCGATTACACCTCCGGATAATGCAAGATGAATCAACGAGTATCAAGCCTCGGCGGGCCCCTCGTTTCTCAAGCGGCTCGCCTGTCGGAAGAGAGCCAAGCTGCGCCCCGTGCATAAAGCGACCCCCGAGGGCCACCCGCCACCGAGCCACTGCACCCGCCAATGTAATCTATGCCGGAGCCTTGCGCTGCCCGGAGGAGTCCACTGTTTACCTCGCGGTTGTTCCATCCTGGCTTTCCAGCTGGTCCACGAAGGTTGGGCTTGTGGACTTGCCATTAATAACAAAGGGCCTGACCTTATCAGGCCAACCAGTGAATCGTTAGGGAACAATACTTTAAAGAGTGTTTTGTGGAATTTGACTATTCTGAGGCCAATACAATGTTGACTAAATTGTCGCATCATTTGCGATTCGAATTTCAAGCACAAAAGCTATAGATACGTATAAAAAACATTTTTCTTGCAAGGAGTCTATAAAATAATAATTGATTCCTTTCATAGCAGTATACTAGTTAATAATATTCCATCGATAATGTTTCTAAATTATACTTAACCGCAATCGTATACTTGATTCTTTGTAGATAATGGTAATTATAAGAAAAAAATGTTTATTATTAAAAAGTGAGTGAGAAACAATATTCATGCAATAAATTTTCATTTAAGTACTTTTACGATTTGAAATGGGTTATTCAACAATGCGTCAACTACGCTTATTAGGTTTTATTCCGCTTATTCATAATCATTGTGTTAATAATAGTAGGCTGTTTTTCTCTTAGTACCGCGATTAAAATTCATCAACAATATTGCGCTGAATCATTCTCACTAAATTTATTAAAAACAATTCAATATTCTTTTATGGAGTAGTATATGGGTTGTACAAGATGTGTATCTTGCTTGTAATTGGGCTATAATTTTATTATTATTACAATTAAATTTAATTTGAAAATAAACAGAATTATGTACTAAGCTATACACTATGATATTGAAGAAATAGTAACACGTAGCTTTCTCTCGTTTAAATGTAAGATAGTTACGAGCACGGAAAATGCATTGCATGTCTCATTGAATGGTGAAATTGAACTATATTTAAAAGCAATAGTTTTTAAATGCATAATACTACTGCTCGAGCATAAATTACTATCCTTGAGTTTGCCATGGCGGTACAACGAGCAAAGAGTTTGCGTGGTATACGGACTTTGTAACTTTCAACTCGAATATCACGCATTGGAAGCTGATTGCTATATTTTACCATTTTCCTAGATGTAATTGTCATTGTTAGTAAAAGAGGAAATATATTTGTAGGTTTCACAGTCGAGCCGAGGAGCGCAGGGTTGGTCGACATTTGTGACAGGAACAGTCCAATAAGCTGGAAAACTAGGCTGTTCCAATGGAAGATCGAAGATACAGGGGCATTAACTTTGCCGGCTCATAAAAGGATGCATTGGTGGATTGGAACGCGGCCACGACAAACAAGTCAATGGCGGAGTCGGAAGAAGCAAGGGGGGAGCGATAGCTATAAACAAGATGGGAGCACAATGGGGAGGTCCTTTGAAAAATCCTCATATTTATCCGTGGCTAATTCGGCGGACAGTGGGCTGAATAGCGGCGGAGGCACCACTGGCGTTTTGTGAGCCGTCCCAAGTGGTCCTTTTTATCAGCCCTAAATCAGGTTGTAGGCAGTGGGCATAAAGGAGGCCGGGGCAGACAGAGCGGAGGGGCCGGGCGCTAAATAGAACGGGGCCGAATATATAGGTGCCGGCGGTCAAGCGCTCCCCGGGCTACACGGTGGCTAGCGGCCGAGCGCGGCGCCTCCTCCCGGCGAGATTAAACAAAACAAAAAAAAAAAAACCACCGAAAAAAAACCGGCCGCAGCGCCCTGTAATTTCGACCCCCCCCCTCTACGTGGACCGAATCCAGGCCGCGGGGCCGTATTATAGGGGCGGCGATCGGGAGCCGGGGCGGCCGGGCCCGTTAAAAAGAAGGGAGGCCCCCGGCGGCAAATCATAGCCGCGGCATAAATAAATAAATACATCCGTCCTCCCCGGGGGCGGGCGGTGAATTTACGCGGCGCGGCCGGGCCGTAACTCAGCGGGCGGGCCGTCCCTCCGCGAGCCGCGGAAGGTTTATGCCCGGGGTCCGCGCGGGCGCCTTGCGTAATCCCGCTTGCCACCCGGCTAACGGCCTACCTGCGGCTAATGAGTAGGTGTTTGTCGGACGTCCTGACACGTTTTACGACTCGGCAGATTACCTCCGTCCGGGCGTCGCGAGGCCGAGCGCCCGGCCACCGCACGCACGTAAGGGCCCACGCATACTTGCGCCCAGGAGTCGGCCGACTGCGCCCGAGAGCCGCCGAACAAAGCCGCCCGAATATCATTCGGCGCGGGGGCCTTTTGTCCGGGGGGCGGGATGTAAGAGCCGCCCGGGCCATTGTCGGCGCGCCCGATAAGCCCTTCTTTGGACACCTGAGATGCGGCGCGCCTCCCGCCTTGTGTGTGTGGGCGCGTACGTATTTGCGCCCCGCGGGCGTCGATCGCCGGGCCGGAGTTTCTCGCCGCGGGCCTATTTTCATTCGGGGGGAGGAAGGGGGCCTCGTTATCGGCCGGCGCATCCGAGCGCCGCCGCCTGTAATAACCTTTCGGACGGAATAAATTTCCGACTTTCTTCGAAGAGCCCGGCGCCGGGGTTCCGCCGCGGCCCGGCCAATTTTACGGCCGGAATATGCTAATGCCTCGTTTATTAAGTTATTCCGATCTAGTAAGCTTTGTCTAGGTAATGCGACGTTTATGAATAACATATATTATCGGTGTAAACTATGCGCACCTTCGCCTCGTCCGCATTAATAATCATTAATCCCCTTGGAAACAAGTTATTTGGTATGTAAATTAGCCTACGAATTAAGAATAGCCTCACCTCTTGCGCGCATCCCCGGAGAAAGAAGCGCGATAACAAAAGAGAAAAATAACCTCCGCTCCGGGAGTCGGCGATTGCCGAATCGGCCGTCGTTAAACGATCGTCGGTTGGAAGGCGGTGGAATACCGCGAGGCTGCGGCCGACGAAGAGACGAAAAAAAAAAGGAGGGAAAAGGGCAGAGGAGACTCGTTAGGGGCGGCGGTGGGGGGCAGAAACACGGGCACTCGTCCGGGGGCGGAATAAACCGGACGTAGATGAGATCGTAGCGTCTACTTAGCTCGTGCTCAAAAAACGCCCGGGCCTCCATTAAGAAGTACACGAGGGGCCGGCAGGAGCGCGCGAGACCCGGGCGCTTCCGAGAAGAATGGGCCGTCTTTATCATCGGAGTCGGAGATCGGCCCGGGCGTCCGCCGGCTCTAAAAGCTCGCGCGCCGCCTGATTTATCGCGGCCGCGAGGCGATCCCGGGGGCGCCGCCTCGCCCGTATAACTCGCCCCCGGCTGCCTCTGTCGCGCGAATTAAAAAAAAAAAGAGGGACGACGGCGGCCGTTGATTCGGAGGGGGAGGGCCAGTGGGCCGCGAGGAATCGACGCGGCTCCTCGTGCCTTTTGCTTCACGTCCCCGCCGGGAGGTCCGCGCCCCGGGGGTTATATCGAGTGCGCCAATTTCGTCCGCGCGCGCCGCCGCTTTACAAATGGCCCGCCCGCGATCGCCCCGAGTTTCCTCGGCCCTTTCTGCTTAGCTTCCTCCCCGGCCGCCTCGTAAATCCCCGGGCGGCCCCTCTGCTTATTTCCAAATTCGCCCGGCGCGCCGAGTAAGCGATCGCTGATAAGCCGCCGATGGAGAATAATCGAGCGCCGTATTTTCCTATCGGCTGCCTCGCGCCCTGCTCCTGCTCTATCTCTACGCCGAGTTGGCCGCCTCGTGGAAAGTAAACCGGAATAATTGCCTGCCAAGCTTCAAAATTAACCAACTCTTCGTGCTTTTCAACGGGAAGACCGGGCGATCGTTCTCGAATTTCGTTTAACCGAGGCCTCACATGTAGCAACGCGATCGAAAATTCGACTCCTCCGAGATTTCACTCGGTAGAAAGTGACACGCGGACGTATAATAATAGGAGCGCGGAGAAACAATTTAATTGACATTTTAATCAAAAGTATTGACTTTCTTCAATTTGTCACATATCGCCAAAAGTCACTCGATTCAAAGAATATTATCCGCACACGTTGACACGAGATTGACATGATTGTTTAAACGCGTCTCCTACGTGATAAGAGACAATACAGTGAGAGGAATGGTATCGTCATTTTTACATAATAAAAATTGCAATTACTACTTGGTAATTTTTATTCTATAGTATGCAATGAGTTTACTTTACAATTTGGTAAAAATTACTTTGATATTTTTCTCTGCAGTGTGTTGTTTAGTTGACGATGATTTTTCGATTTTAAAAACGATCTTATAACACGGAACTCTCAAAATGTCTATGCTGTCTACTTTAATTTCCGATCATCTTCATGAGATGTCGAGTGATACTGTTTTATTGGATTAACGATCGGCATTGACGTGTATAACCAAAATACTCGACAAGTGGCGAAATGTGGTCTTGGGCACAAAATGACATTCCAAGGCACGTATATGCAGCTCTCAGCCGATCTGTTGGTACTCGTGCGCTTAAAGCTTATACTCTAACGCATATAATGGCGAGAAGTTGAGATTTCTAAAATCATACAAATATATTTTATTTATGCCCACTTTTTATTATCCACGCACGCGTTTTACGACTCGCGCGACTTTAACGACCTAGTTGTTTTTAAATAGAATTTCATTCATTAAACGTAAATCAGTAATTAATTTGCATTATGCAAGAGCCCCGCGTGTGTGTTGATGACGGAGCGGGAATAAAAAACTTTTATGACATTTACTCGTTTTATCATGGGAAGGTCATTTATCACCCGTTTTATTGGTCGTTTGCTATATCATGCGCTTATTTAAGAAGCATTACAGCGCATTAACATTAACTAACTCGCGGCTTCTCTTCAAATCCCTTCCCGCGTACATTTAACGGCGGAGCGCTTTCGCATTGACCGATGCATCGGCAGACCTGCGGCCGAACGATGTGTAGCGTTCGACTGCGATCGCGAGATTCCTCGCCGCCTGCGCTTATATATATATATACACAGGTATACGTACGTGTGTCGAGTCCGCGCGAGACGCGGGCTTCGGGAGGAATTTTTAAAACACATAGTTGGGCAAACAGGGCTTTTTGTAATTAAAGGAGAGGCGCAGTTCGAAGGAGCGGGGCATCATGTGCGAATCAATAAAGCGCGTTATAATTTACTTCGCGGTAAGGGAGCTATAGACCGACCGAGGGTCCTTAGGTTACTTTTCCTTTTTTTTTCTTTTGAGGTCGTTTTTCGAGAAATTCATTAGGAGGGCCTAAACTGGAGCTGCCGGCCTGTATTAATCGTTTCATCGAACTTTCAACCGAACGGCCAATTTTCTACGGCGCAGTTGTTTCGCTAAGCGCCCGCCGCCTTTGAATAAATACACTTATTCTAAACAAGTTCGGAGCACGCGAGATTATGTTTACCAAGGCGCCGTTTCTTATTCTTCTTTTTTTTTTTTCTTTTCCTTCTAGTTATAAACCGCGGGTCGGCAGAGTCGCGCGGCCGCCTTACATACGTATACATGTAATCGGCCCCGATATAATCGATGCAAGATTCTACAAATCGACTTTGTAATATACGCCCTGCCGCGGCACAATGACGACCGACCGCCGCCGGATACAGTCAGTGAAATCCCGGAAGACGTCGACTTCCGCTAAAAGAGCAGCTAGCCTCGCGGCGGCGGGGGGATATATACGCGCAAGGGCCCGGGGCGCCTGTACTATACACGTGAAACAATCTGCTTTCGGAAGGGCGACACGCGGTTTGGAGAAGCGGCCACCCGGCGGAGGCTGACCTAGATGCTGGCCAGTCCGCCCGCTTGCAAATGAAGGTGTTTTTCGCGGTAGCCGGAGGGGCGGAGTGCGACGGGGACGGCGGCGGCGGCGGCTCCCGGGCGGCCTCGCCCTCGCGGCCCGGCCCTAAGTGCCGGCCGCGCTTTCGCCGCAGATTCCCCGGGCGATTCGGCGAAGGCCTGTTTCGGCGGGGCGCGCGCGCACATCCGCTCGTAAAAGTCGCCCGGGGCGCGGGCATCCATCCTAATTAACAAGCGCGGAGGCCGGCCCGGGCCATCTGATATCGCGGAGGCGCGCGCGCGCGCGCGCGAGCCCCGGGCGTAATCCCCTCGTTACCGACACGAACGCCCGCGGCTCCTCCTTTTTTTTTCCTTGCCTTTTCCCTTCTTTTCTTTTTTTTGCTTCTTACATCCTCCCGGGCCGCTGCAGGCCGGTCCTCTCGCGGCGCCCGATAGCCCGCCGCTGTAAATTCTCCCGCCGCTGCCAATTCCCCGCTGATTGCACGCCTCCGCCGAGGGAAAAAAATGATATACGGCCCCCGCGGCCCGACCGGCTTTCATACACGCGCCCCTTCAATCCGACCCTTGATTGGGCCCATTTTTGCCGCAGACGCTGTGTTAATTTTTTGATTTTTTTTTTTTTTTTTTATACCCCCGACCGCCCGCGGAATTCAATATATGTATATATGCTTCCTCCCGAAGGAGTCTAAATTATTTTCTGCCGTTTAGCCTCTACAGCGGATGTTTAGCATTTTATAAACGACAAACCATAGCTTTTATCTCGCGCGCCTGCCATATATTTAGTTTTGACTCGCAAAGCCGGAATCTCGTGAAAACTGATTCTTAAGAAAGCTGACCGTATATTTAATCGATAGTGTGAAGGAATGTATATTAATGCGCGCGGGTTTTATTTTTGAGAAGGAACCCCCATTTGCATATAGCTTAAACGCTGCGGACTATATGCATCGATAAATTTACCTTTATCTACATATATTATAGGGATATATACGCGTAATTGTCAGTTATTGAATCGAATTTTGTGAATTTGCCCATTTGCATATTTCTTCCTCTTGAAATGATTTCTGGTTCTACGCAGGAGAAGTGCTACCGTAAAAAACCAATATTATAGGCTCTCCAATTTCAAACTTTTACCGATAGTAATCGATTGCATAAGAGGACGTATATTCGTGACATTAAAAAAAATCTATAAACGTAGATTAAAATATAGTTCAAACCTAAAACATGATATTCTAATTCTATCGCCACAGATTTATAGACTCGAAGCCGTATTAAAGAAAGCATTTGGAATAGCCTCTTGAACGGCAATTTGCATCAACGCCTATAAATCAAAATTCGCTTTTCTTTCACAGTAGTGTAAACGCCGATTCGGAGGACTATATACGGCGCCGCGCGATCGCCCCTCGCCCAGTCCAAGCTTTCCGCGCACGTTTATTATATCCTGCAAAGTTGTAACGGGCGGGCGCGCAGGCGGCGGACCCATTGACCGCTTAATTTGTCGCGCAGCTGAATCAACCGCAATATGGGCTCGGTGTGTAAAAAAAACGAACGGCCCTCGGCGCGACACCGGGCGTCAAAAGCCGTAATTTATCGCACCGGGCGCGACCGCAACCGTCCATTAACGCCCGCGGCTCGCGGAGTTCCCTTTTTTTTTTTCGAAAATTTTTCATGCCCTCGTGCGCGGAATTATACAGCGTACTTTACTCGGCCGCGCAAACACGATAGACACGGGGGTCTCGCGTGCAGGGCGCGCGCGCCGCGCTCGCGGGGCTAACGAGCGACAAGCTGTAAAACAGTCTGCGGCACGCGGGGCAAGAGCCGAGGGGCGCGCACGTGTGTGTGTGTGCGCGCGAGCGGAGGAAAAAAAAAAGAGGGAGGGCCAAGGGCGGGGTGGCGAGAGGAGCCGGGCGAGTGTCAGCGCGACTCGTAATCCGAGGCTCGTTAGGGCCCCTAAAGACGCGTAATCGCGGCGAGAGTAGCGCCCTCGTAAATATTCACGATCCCCGGGGCCCGATGTGCCCGGCGCGGCCCCCGAGGGGACCAAATTGTCCGAGGCGCGCCGGCCACTTACGCCTCGTTAAAAAAAAAGCCCCTTGAATTTTTTGACGGGCATAACGCGCTCCCCTGGAAATTGATAAAATCAGAATGGCCGCGGAATGCCCAAGCCCCGGCCGGGGCCCTGCCTCCCCGCTTTTTTTTTTTTTCTCTTTTCTCGTGCGCCGGCTGCAAAGAGCACGGGCAAAAAGCCATTGGAAATTTCATCGGGGCCCGCTGATAAGGATTAATACTCCCAGGGTGATTATTACGTAATTATACACGCGTGCCGGGCGAGTGGGCCCGCGGATATTGGCCGAGTCGCGGCTCCGAGGCAGCCTCGAGAGATAAGCATCCGGGCGAGAAAATAGCCGAGTCAAATAATCAATGTTGAAAATAATCGAGCGCGAGGTATGCGAGGGAAGCCGGAGGGGGGTCTGCACGTCGCCGGACGAGGGCCGGGGGGGGGGGATGCCTGCGGACCGAGTGCGTAAAAAGCCGCTCGGCCACGAACGCGCCGGCGGGCAAGAGGTGGCGCGCGCCCTCGGAAAACGAGCCCGCAGGTGGCACCTGTGGCCCACGGCCGATCTTGCCCCTCGTAAAAGAGCCGCGCGCTCTCGGGGCCTTCGAGCGCGCTGAATTATTATCGGCCCTCGTTGCATAAGCCCGGGCCCTGCATTATTGTAGAGAAGAGGGTCGCGCGATATCCCCGCGAGCGGGCGGTGCGCCGGGCCCAGGCGGCCGGCCCTTGTACCGGCCGAGATGGTAAAAGCGGGCCGCCGCGGCGTGGGCGCTGTATACGCGCCCGCGATGAAGCTATATAGGCGCTCGCGCGGCTTTTACGAGGCCATAAATATGTCAATGGCCTCCTAAATTGGCCGGGTTTCCTCGGCGCGCGCCCCCGCTTCTTTTTTCCTTTTTGTTTTTCGCTCGAGGGCGGGGGGTTAGGGGCGCTTCTTAAAATACTCTCTTAAAAGTCTCGGCGCTCTCGCTTTTAAAACATAAACGGCGCAGTAAAGCCGACGGGGTACTCGCCCCGCCCCGGGGGCGCTTTTATA
This sequence comes from Sycophaga agraensis, assembly GCA_018906755.1. Lineage (NCBI taxonomy): Eukaryota > Metazoa > Arthropoda > Insecta > Hymenoptera > Pteromalidae > Sycophaga > Sycophaga agraensis. The sequence goes on along the minus strand of JACCIE010000061.1, from coordinate 234,513 downwards.
TATTATATCAAGCTCGTGCATATACATATATACACACGCACGCATATATATATACTGCTTGTGCGGGCGGCGCGCGGCCCTTAAAAGCTATATTCGCTACTTTTAACACTCGTCCTCGCGAGTCGTATAGGGTCCGGGGCCCGCGGCCCTCTCCTTTGGACGCCCTCCAACTGCACTTACATTGCGATCGCTAAAGTGTTAATGCTCGCCGCGGATGATGAAAAACCCGCGCGCGTAAACGGCCCTGTTTCTCGCCCCTCCCCCCCCCCGGCTTGTTTTGCACGTCTCAAAGGCCGCGCGTACGTATATCGGCGCGCATTATCTTGCCCTCGGGCGACGCATTATATGCAAGACCGAGCGCTCGGCGCGGAAAAAAAAAAAAAAGGAGCGGGCGGGATGTATATATATATATACACATATGCGTGTACACGTGTGTGTGTATATACACGCCCGCGGCCTCCCGCGCCCGTCCAACTGTCTATATATCCCAGGGTGGCTCGCGAGTTTTCGGTGGAGACGTTACCGTTATTTATGGCCTCGTTTATCAAGGTAGCACGTCGGCCCCCGGCCTTCCCCCCGGGGCGCCGCCGCCGTAGGAGAGCGCGCCGGCCCCCCCGACGCGCCCGCCGACCTCCCAGATATATATCGGCCCGATACCGATGCCCCGGCGACGTAGGCCCGCCAGCCGGTGCACCGTGGACCGCGTCTCCCGGCCGGCGCATTCCCCGGGACCGGCCCGGCATTTCACGCCTCGACGCCGGGGGTATATATATAGACGCGGCTCGTGCGTTGCCCGACACGTGTGCGCCGGGGCCTCGGTCAACACCGCTCGGGGATGTCCCTCGGCAAAAAAAAGGGAAAAGGAAAAAGGAACTCGCGGCGCTCGGTGCACTGCGCACGCGATATACATATGTGTGTATCTATATGATAAATCATCGTTTCGACGCGGTGTCCGGCGTCAAACCTGCGAGTGCCTTCGCAGCGGAAATTTCAATCTGGTCAATTTACTTGATTTTGAGTTTTAACAGGTTTCTCGACATTCATTAACTATAAAAGTGGGAATTAGCGGCTCTTTTCATCTTAAATTATGCATACAATAAAACGCCAAAGGCCATTACGGTATAATATATTTTAACGCGTTAAAATCCTGCCTACTATGCTGATTAGGCTTTTCATTTTTCTTTTATCATACGTTTCGTTTCGTATATTATAAATAATTTTAGAATTTTGTAAAAGAAAAGGTAAAAAATGCAATAATAACATGGTCTGCGGTATATACTCTCTATGCGATTATAAATATAACAATATAAGTGTTTTGACGTCAAATGCTTAAATATTGCAATTAGCCGAGGAACTGCTTATCGAGCCATGCTAAATTACCATACATATTAAAATACAAATTTTCTTTACTTTTTCATAAGCTTTTTTCATTGATAATGCCTCGGCTTATAATTCGATTTGATGCAGTAACAAATCCTACATTCAATTTTTCACATTGTCGTTCGAATGGGAAATTCCAATTTTTTTTTCTTTTTCATTCAATTTATAAAATGTTCGTATAAACTGCACGGCGATTAGGCACTTTTATCATAGGGTGAGCAAAAAAAAGGTGCGCGTTTTGGTTTCGCCTCTGCGTGGGTGATGTATGGGCAGAGGAAACGAGCGGATAAAGCTTTGTTACACTCGACTACTCAGGCTCGTGAATTTGTTTGCCGATATATCGCGATGATAAATCGTAGATAGGACGGACTTTTCCTTGTAAGAAGATTTAGTGGGAAGTGTAACTGGCTCGGTACCGCGATGCCTCACTCTCTTCCCAGCCCACCCTTCTCTCTCTCTCTTTCTTTCGCGCGCGCCTTTCGAGAATAAGGGCGATGATTTATGGGCGGAGGATGAAGTGAAATGCAGATTTTTCAGCTGTTTCCTCCTTTGATTCCGCGCTTCTTCTCTACGCTTTCTTATGATAATCGAGTTTTTGTGCACCCCCGGGGCCCTCGCCCAGCCGCTCGCGCTCCTGCTCCAGAAATTAGTCAACGACGATCGCTCTCGAGATTACCCCGAGGCATTCCCTCGCTCGATCACCCAGCCGGAAAAGCCCGCTCGCGAGGTGTAAAAAGGAAACCCAACCCACGGGGCCGCGCGCGTTCGGGAAATTTTCACGGGGGTAGGGGGGATATCCTCCTCGCCCTATCTGCCCTCCTCCCCTTTTTCCGGCCGGGCCGCAAGACAAATGACCGGGCGCCGGCGGGGCTGCCCGCGCCAGGAAAGGACGCGGCGCTTTTCGACCCGGCCGTGTGTCGGTATAAAGTGGAGCGCCGACACCCGCGGGGCCGTACGTATATATATCGGCTGCCCTCGTTCATCAAGCAGATTCAAATCTACGCAAGAAGTCGCCCGGCGACACCCTTGGCCCCTATATCCCCTTCTTCGGTTACGGCTTCAAATGCCCAACTTGACGGCGAGCCTCGGCCGGGAAAAAGTGATCGAGCTGCGCGATCGCCGAGCGGAGCTGTCGAACCGTTTGCTGTCCGACGTACCCAAGCTCCTAACCTGAACAGATGCGCCACTCCCTTATGTGTTCGATCACACGCGGGACGAATAAAATAACTTCTCGAGTCGATAATTTTAAAGCCGATAGAATTCCGAAGATCCCTTGCCGCTTCTCACATCGTCGTGATTACTGCTATATTCAGAACGACCTTACTGGGAATATCCATTTTACTCGAATATAATGCTCGAGCGGGTCCTCTATATTTTCCAATCATAACTTTTCCCAATAATCAGAAAGATATTTTATTATCCATTATTTATTCTTACGCGGTTTATTATACTTCTCAGCCTGTATAAATAAAAATCCGTAAAAATTCTATTGATGCGAAAAATGTCCTAGTAATATTATGTACTTATTCACATTCTACTAAAATCCCATATCGAGTGCCACGGTAACAAGTTCTAAATAAAATTTCAATAAAAATTTTAACCACTTTTCACTCGGTAAAACTCATAAGTGATAATCGAGGTGATAATAATTTGCGCCGAAAGTACCTCTATGGGTCGATTTTATATAAATTGAAACACCTTTTCGCATTAAAGGTGCAAACGCGCAGTGAAAGAGTAATCGAAAAAGCCCCCCCCCACCCCCACCCCCTCACCGCCACTTTGCAAAGCAATTTACACGCAAATCTCTTACGGAGCAAAGAGTGCCCGCGACCGCTTCACAAGGCTTAAGCGGCGCAATTTTCCCAACGAGTATTCCTACATATATGTCGTCCCGCGCGAACCCACCCCACCGTCTCTTGTACACGTCGGCCTTGGCGATCGATGTACGAATAATGCGTCGACAATCCGACGGCGATTATCGGATATACCAGCTGCAAGCCTGCAACAAAGCTCCGGAATAATCTCGGATGCCGCGCGACCGAATTAATACCTCTTTTGATCTTGTTGAAAACACTGTAAAGAACAAAACTGTAAAGGGAGTGGAAAGCAAAGTTATTTACGCTCTGTCCAAAAGTGTAACTTGCGGGCGTGAAGAAGTCACATGGTTATTCTAATGGACCGCCTGGAGCTTTTTGCAGGACGTGAGAGGGACGGATGTGCGAGCGGAATGCAAAAAGTTTCATGGGTGTTTTTCGCCACGCACGTGATGAGAATGCATTGTAAATTAGTTTTATGTACGCCTTAATTCAGTATGTAATTTATTTTATGGAGCCAACCCGCTAATTGAGCACTATTTGATGACTTTTACCACGTCTTTTACAACTGAAAGATAGCACTTGTATGAATATACATAACCTGTCATTTCGTTTTAAACATTTTTAAGATTTATCTCTCGAGATTTATATTTTTTTGGTAAACCAGTATCCTGCTATTTTTAAGCACTATATAATTCATTTTATTTAGTCAATCAAACATAATCTAAAAATATGTTGAATATTTTAATAGTATTAGCACTAACAATACTTATTATCATTCTTACTCCAAAAATACAACTTCTGCTTGCACATTTTAAAGAATTATATATTAATGATTTAAATTTATTTTATCTGAAGCTAAATGATAAATTAATTCATTTTTCAATTATACATCATGTTTATAATATAAACTAAATATACAATTCAATATTAACAACCAATTCGAAGTTTCTCTCAATATTTACCGACACCTTTTATTCTATTGGCGTACAAAACATAGTTGCTGATGTTCAATAACATTCAGTCAACTACTTCATTTTCACATCAAAATCGATTCTATTTCGATCTGACGGTTTTTCATATAGATATTCTTGATAATCTTAATTTTTTAAAAAAGAAATATTCATCGTGACAGCCGATTCATAAATTTTTTATTATTTATCTCTATATGTTTATTTTTGATACGAACTAAATTTTGTTTTAAGCTATTTAAAAATTCTTAATTATTTGAAAAAATTCCAAATAAGTACTAGTTAAGAATACCTATATAGTCTTAAAAAATTCTTTATAATTCTTTCGTATTTACAAAATTTACAGGTATTGTTTTGCAAAAATTGTGTAAAACTATTCCGATTTAAATTTCCGTTATTGAATAATAACATAATTTCTAGTAAACTATACTTGTATTTACTTATAAATATTATTTTTGTTTCACTAAATTAATTTAAAAAAATTTTATAATAAATTTTAATACTGTTTGTAGTTAAAAACTTTACATTAATTTTTGTCAAATAAGAGATTTAGTCAAAAACGGGAGTATTGTGTATATTTTGAATTTTAGCTCTATATGAAATGCTTTATATAATAAACGACTGCGGTTGGATTAACAAGCTCGTAGTTTTTATATAAAAATGAATTAATATTTACACATATAAAAGAGACTTTACGTATTCGTATACACAAAAAATTTTTTTATTAAATTGCTAATCCAACACAGTATGCATTATTTATTCAAGCATCAATATTAAATATCTTTAAATGCATTTAACTTTGAATAATATTACATAAAGTTCTCATAGCACAAGCACTTCAGCAAATAACAATAAAAAGGAGTAGGGTATGCGTCACGGTGCACCGAGTCTGATAAATAAAAGGAGAAAGAAAGCAATCAATCGGAAGCATCGTAAAATCGCCGGGCGCAGGGCAACCGAACAAAAGCTTTATTACAACGGACTTTGATCATTGCGCCTCCTGTCAATCCCCGAAAGCTCTCGTCATTTCCGTTTGGCAGAGTAATGCATCACGCGTTGCATATCCCTTTGGATATTTCGCGCAGCAGGCACAAATCTATGCTCGCGTAATCGGGATCTGTCGGGCGTATATAAGCGCGAGCTTTCACCCGCGTCAGAGTTGTCGCGCCGCGCGAAAGTACGGGAGGCCGACGCGTAAAAGCTCGATCCGACAGACGGAATAGCGGAGGCGGAAAATGTAAATAATTGAGAGAAAGAAGGCGGCACAAAGAAGGAAGCAATATTCTTGGCGCCTTTGGTTAATGGCAACCTCCCGGCAAATAGACTGCCAGGGCCCGCGATCTGCCACGATCTGCGACTGAGTGCTCTCGACGCTTTTCCCGCGCGATGTCCTTTTGTCGAGGCACCGCCGCGGCGCCTCCGCGCGAATATTGAAAAGGAATCCTCTTTACTGCAGCTGCGAAAAAAATTGATGCGTTACGCCTGACGGGGACTGAACTAATTATAATTGATTACCTATATATACAGAAGTATATAGGGACGAGATTTTCCAGTATTCTTCTCGATTAACTTGTTCTAGCTCATTAGTAATTAAATTGCCGTACTACGATTGTATTCAAGTTTTGTCAAAAATGCATTGTTGAGTTTAAATCGTGTCACTAATAAATTCGTATTTTTTTTCCGGCGATTTATTGCTATCGTAATATTGTTAGTTTGAACAGAATAATTGGCTTGTTAAAATGATTTCGAAATGGAAATTTAAATCAATAATATTCCGTAAGCCGCATAAATAATGGAAGTGATTCGAGAAACAATTATAAAACAACTGAACAAGTATCTTTGAAAAAATGTCGATAAGATTAGATTTACTTTAAAAAATGAATTCTCAAACTGACGAGTGAACTCGGCCTCGTCACTCGAGGCCCTCCTTCAGATTTTCTGACATAATAATACAAAAATTTATCCTGTAATGCGATCTGTTAGGCACATACGAACGAGCCATTTTTACGGGCAAAGAGAGTATAGACTCAGCGTCCATAAATTCAATTGCCATAGTTAGAACGTTACAATTTGCACCTTTTTATCTGAGTCGATGCGTGTACACATGCTCGAGATGAAATTTGGCAAAGTTTGCAAAGCGTCTGCGGCTTTGTTTACCCACCGTCTGGGGTGCACTCGAAGCGCCTAAGCATTCGAAAGCACCTAGGTCGCACGTCACAAATCTTCCGAGCGCGACCTCTCGCGAATTTTCGAGGAATTTTGCTTTCTGAGCCAAGTGTCAACAGCGACAGGATAATTCGCGTACGCAACGGTTAAATAAGTGACGCCAATGACGCAACCGTCACCGCGCAACACGTTACACATATATACGAGCGCAACAGTATGGCATAAGTGAACGTGTGCCCCGCAGGTATGTACGTCTAATGCAAGGACGGGCCGGCAGGGATTTCTGTTAGTGGGCTGTGGCAAAATATATATTCCAAAGGCGAGTCGCCCGCCCTGATATAACCCAGCTCAATCGCAGTCTCGCGCGGGGGTGGTGGTGCGGGGGAAACAAAGCGGCCCGTATCTCCGTCGCGTGCCCGCGCGCAGGATACAAAGCGGCGGCGCGACTCCCCGGGCGCGCCTCGGAAAACGTAGAAAAGACGCGCGGCCAAGATATACACCGGAGGCGCAATAAAAATAAAAAAAAAAAATAAAGGAAGAAAAAGGTCGAGGAGCCGGGGAGATACGTAGACGGGCGCGTATACGTGTGTGTGTATATATATATACACACCTATAGGGGGCGAGGCGTCGTCGTCGTCGTCGTCGTCGTCGTCGTCGTGGGCGGCGGGTTCAGGCGCGGGTGATTTAGTGGGGTGACCGCTCGACGAGTGACCGAGATAACCCGACCTGTCCGCGGAACAACCCCATTTGTCCGGTGTCTTCCGCTACAAAACTGCCTCTATCTCGGGAGGGGTGGGGGGCCCGGGGCCGCGTGAATAATGGCCCTTCTTCGCGGGCGCGCTACCGGATAATGCCGGATGCGCCGCGGCCGGCCGACCGACGGACGTTGAGTGCCTGCCCGGCATTAATGTTCGCGCGGCCTGCCGCCGGGCCCGCGCACCTGCGATTTATCATTAGCCCCCGCGGCCGAATTTATAATGAGCCGCTCGAGTACGCACTGCCTGCCCGCGGTGCATGTATATATACACGTGTGTGTGTGTGTGTGTGTGTGCATGTACATCCTGTCTCCTTCGGAGGAGACGACTTCGAGTTCTCTCTCGCTCTGTGGCTTTATATCAACGCTCTTGCCTATATTTCCCGGTCAAATTCATTCTCCACTTTCCACTCGACGCTCCATCATTTTAAATTCTTCCTTTTGCCATTTCTGCATCTGCAGCCGATTGCGCGGAATTCCGCAGAAAGATTACAATGCGACGTTCGCAAAGGAGCCAGAGATTGATATTTATATGGCGACGGTCCATAAATAGAAGAGTGAAAAATAATCCGCAGGCGATGGGTGGATTGTAAATCAATTTGGATTGTCCAAGTCGGTCGGTGTAATAATTGGCAAGTGTATAATAAGCGGAGAGGGACGTGGAAAGCTGTCGGAGTCTGCCGGATGCTGTCGGGCAGGCGTGTACTTACTAGAGGATAACGTACGGCTTTTCGATTGATAAAAGGATAGAGTCACCTCCCGTGGAGCCGAGAGAGCGCAAGCGCACGTATATATACGTAGTGGCTCGGGCAGTGCCTTATACATGGAGGCGATGCATCACGTCGGACTTTGAATGTAAATCGGATTAGAGTACGTAAGCCGCGAGGGGCTCGAGGAGCCGTGCCGACCGAGCCGAGTGTACAGGCCCAGGGAAAGAAGAAGAAGTGGCCGGCCCTCGGCGCGGCCCTGCCGCTGGCGGCCGCTTGCCCGCCGCGCGTCCTGAATAATTCACGGGCGCGAACTGCGGGGCATTTTGATATCGGCCGTCAATCATCGGCCAAATCCGATTGGAAAAAAAAAAAAGCCGCGGAACGAGGGCAAAAGCCGCGTATACGTGGATAAAACGCAGCTGCCTCCCGGGCCTGCCAAGGGGACAAAAGGGGACAAAAGAGGGAGAGTAAAACAAAAAGGAGAAAAGAGCAGGAGGAGGAGGAGGAGGAGGAGGCAGCCGAAGGGCGAAATCGTCGGACGCGCGGCCGCCCGCCTCGATTTATACCCCGCGCAGGCACTTTGAGCCATCAGCGGCTCGTTTGAAGTGGCCGCGCGGACGATATATATATATATATATATATACACACGTGGGTGTATGCACATGTGTATATATATATATATACGCGCGCGCACACACACGTGTGTATGCATATAAAGACAAAGTGTGCTCGCGGCTCGCCGGCTCGTCCTCTTTCCCGGCCCTCCCCCGCCGCCCGAGCGCTCCCATAACTCTTCCCCCGGCCGAACGCCGCCGCCGCCGCCGCCGCGCGCGCGTTATTCCTTTACGGTTATGGCTCCGGCCGCGCTCGCCTCCCGCCGCCGGGTAATAAAGATGGTTCTGCTTACGTACGGCGGCCCGGCACCCGCGGGAGGCGGAGTCGAGCTGCCCTCCGTGGGCAGGACTAACGCAAATGACTCTTCCGCGCTGCAAGATGGCGTAGCGCGCGCGGCCCCCACTCACACCCGCCCCCCGAGGCCGGCCCCCCCACCCGCGGCCGCTCGCCGAGTCACTCGCCGCTCTCTCTCTCTCTCTCTCTGGGTCCGTGTATGTGTGTGTGTAAGTGGGTGAATAGCGCCTCGCGTGCAATTGCGCGGCCCCGGAATCCGCAAGCAGCCGCCTCGCGGGGCTTTAGGGCTCCGGCGCGCGTTGCGCCCTAGTGCGTGTAGTACCTTTGGTCGCCGCCGACTTGGGCGAGGCGCGGGGGCCGGCCCTCTTTTATTGCGACTGACTACGCGGATGTAGTTCTTTAGCACTTTACGGCCCGGCTGTTGGTTTAGGATTCGGGGAAAGTTGCCGTTTGCCGCTGCCCACATCCTTGTGAGAATCTGGAACATGAGTCTCCGTGGTCCTGGCTGTGACCGACCTTTGACTTCATAGTGATAATTCACGCCTGCGAAGCAGCCAGATACGCGGATTAATGCCCGACTCCCTCACTGCGAGCTTTCCCGCTCGGGTGTTTGTTTTCCTAGGCCTTTCTTTTTTTTCGATTGCAAGCAAACGATCAAAATCCAGCGGACGGATTAAAAATAACGCCTTTTCTCGAAAATGCCGTCAGCTTGCAGTCGAAGCCTACTCGTTAATCTCACCTTGCTTTCATAGCAGTGCCATTTTATTTATCCGTTTTTTTTTCGTTTGCCTGCAAAAATATAAATTGATTTTATTAGCCTGTAAAATTTACCCGACAAATGACCTATTACCGTTCAAAGCAGGTCATCGCTCAAGTATCTTACATTATAAGTGAAAATTGTTCGTAAAAACTTGTCAAGAAGTATAAAATTTAAAAAGTCGTCAGATCTTGATGATAAAAATAAAAAAAGAAGTAAAAAAACAAGAGAATTAAATTTCTCGAATGTAGTGAAAAAGTGGAACATGCGTATAATCTTTCGTATTATCTAGATATTATTTCGCTGGCAGAATAAGTTTATAACTCGGCTTATAATATAGCTTTATATTAAGCTTGAGATATCTTGAATATCTGTTTTCAAAATAAATATTTCAATTGATTTAATACCATGTGACAAAATATATAAATATAATTGAAATCTTTAACACTATTAAAACTCTAGAAAAATATATTGAAATGGCTGGGATAATATAAATAAAACGTAAAGTAGCTAGTTTTGGCATCCAAAAACGCAGTGGTGGAACTGTATAACCAGCTGAGTTGATCCATTTTATTTGGGTCACTATATATGCTCGCGACAGTAGACCATTTTATAGAGTTATACTTTTTCTTCGCTCGACTGACGTTTAAAACGCTGTTTATGGCATATGCATCTGGCTCACGTAAAATCACTTCCAATTTGGTACAAGCGATCGCCAGTGCGAATACATATACTCTCAGTGCGGCAAGTGGACGAAAAACCGACAAAAACAAAATCTCGACAGTCCGCCCGCGAAGCCCCGGAGCCCTTCGACTTTGAATATTTGTTAGCGGAAAGGAGGAGTCGGCGCGCGGTAGGAAAGAGGGACGGAAGTTTACCCGGCGCTCGGCGACGTTATACACACAGCGGCCGAGGACAGTCCTCGAAAAAAAAGAAGGGGGGGTGGGGCCCAGCACACAAGCGCCGGCGGGGGCCGATATAACTCGCGGGCGATCGGCCGCATTCCCGAAGTCGGGCGGAACGCGCGCCAAAGGAGCCGCCCCTCGGTCGTTAGAGGTGTACACGTATATATGTGCGTGCCGGTCTATGAGGTGGGGCTGCAGGGGCGCCCGGGTGCCCGGTAGCCGCGCGCATCCGTCAAGCCGGCGAGTCTCGCCGTCCGCGGATTACAACTCGGCCATTGTTCTCGCCGCCGGCATTCTTTAGCCGCGCGCCACCGTAATTCAAAGGTTCGGGGGATCCCTCGTGGTCCAGCTGGCCGGAACACGAGTTACTCGCGCCGGCCGGACAACTGCGCGGCGGCGCAGACGACCGCGATGACGAGCCGCTGATACGGCCACCTATCGCCGGTTTAGCTGTTAAAGCTAGAATGGTGCCCGGGAGAGTTTTCGGGGAAGGCTATATATATGTAACGTACCTTATGGTTACTCTCGCTGGGCTAGGTTTATTAGCAGGTGCGGGTTTTACGCGGTCGAGCTGCCGAGCGTCAAGGTCGTTGCCGCGGATTGTTCCTTTTCCTAAAACTTGCAGAGTAAACGTATATACATGTGTGTGTGTAATGGTTGCCAAAGCGCGTTGCAAGCGCGTATTACAACGGCTCCACTGATTTAAACAAAAAAAAAAAGGAAAAGGAAACCATCAGAATTCTCCCGCCCGGTTTGTCCGTGTGTATATATATATACGCGGGCAATTTAGAGAAGTAAAAACACTGATCCGATAAAGTAAGTAGATAAAGAGCGGAGCCTCGGGCTCGAGGTCGGGCTTGGTGTGGAAACAAGAAGAGCCGTCTACTTGCCGGTTGCTCTGAATTTTTAGGCGAGCCAACAGCTCCTCCGCCGCGGCGGGATACATATTCCTCGGCCAAGTTTTTCAACTGGCTCCGCTTACCATTTGAAGCGCAGTGACGAGAGAGCCGCGCTCGGATGAAAAGGGTCTCTTTTAGCGCAACTCGATTCCGCGGCCGACGATCGCCGCTGCAAAAAAATCGGCGCGCTCCTTTTCCCCTTAGCCCTACCGGGCCTTTGCGCTCCTCTCCTCGCGGGGCCCGCCGCGGAACTCGATAAGGTAATCGCTCCTCGGAGATCTCCGGGCCGTCCTTCGAGGGGACAGGTCGATACAGCCGCGCGGCGATACGCATCGGGGGGAGATAAACCTCGGGTGGGTGGAAATCCCGGCATCCGTCAGCCGGCGGAAAAACGGTGAGAGAGAGAGAGCAAAAAAAAAAAAATGGGCCAGACTAACCGGCGGCCGGAGAGTCTGGCGAGGGTTAAAGGCATTCCTCGGGACGCGGGCCGAGCGGCAATTTTCAGCGGGCCGAGGCAGCGACAGCTTTACGGAGACGGATTCGCCTCGTAAAGACGTCGGCCGCGCTTACGCCGGCTTTCCCGCGGAAGCGTTACGAGGGGGAGCCAGAGACCCGCGGGAGCCCCCGGACGAGGCAATCGCGTCTCTTGCCTCCCCGGCCGCCGACGCGCGGGCCAATTCTCTCGGCGAGCCGCTAAATCTCCGGCGCGAGCGAGGGCCGCCGACGCTGACTTAGGGGCTTTCTCACCTTTTGAACTTTAATGCCGCGCGCCCCCTCCGATTCCAACTGGCTTTGTCGGCCGCCCTCGGCCCGCTGGCTTATATCGACGGCCCGTTTGTCGCGGCTTCCACTTTTCGATTGCCCTCGCGCCCCGCTTCCTATATATGTGCTTCGCCCGGGGTCCTCTCAATTAGCCGGCCGCTCTAGTATATATATATCCGACCGTATAGTCTGCTACATTGTTGGAAAAAGAAATAAAAGTGCCGATCAGTCGGTAATCAGCGAAAGAGAGGGGCACTCCGGTTTGCATATGGAGCGAGCCGGTTAACAAGCCGCGGCCAGAGATTTGGGGCGCAGGGCCGCAAAAGGGAGGGCTCGCCGGGATCCCCCCCCACCCCCCGGGAGGCGGCGGCGCTCAAGAAAAAGATCATTAGTTTCAATATGGTAATACAGGGGCGAGCTTTTTCCGAGGGAGAAAACCCGGGCGGCGCCGGGGCCTTTGAGCGCGCGCCGGCCGCGCAACTTTTGTCCGCGCCTCGGCTCATTGGCAAGGCGGGCATGTCCCGCGCGCGGCGCTCCCGTCTTACCCCGGCGGCGGCGGCGCGCGGGCGCTTGACGTCGGCGGCGCTTTGCCCGTCCGCGTCCGCCCCGAGGATTGATGACTCCGGCGGATGAGAGCCGCAACCTGCCGCCGGCACTTCTTCTCCGCGGCGGCCTCCCCTTTCCCAGGGCGGCCTATGCATTTATGGAATATATCTGAAAATCGAGCCCGCGGGCGGATGACGACGGCGACGATGATGGTAATGATGATCGACTCGCGGCCCGCCGCCCGCGCCCCGAGCATAAATCGCTTTTAATGAGCGGGGATAAGTTACGGCTGGGCCGATTGTTCCCCGGCCCGGGGCCCTATATCGCCGGCCATCCGATTGGCAATTAGGCTGCTTTATGCCCTCGCCGCCGTCGACTCTTGGATGCCGTGCCGCCCGCGGTCGATAAGCTTTATTGCCCGCCGGAGCTTCCTCTTAATTGAACGGGACCGGCGTCCAGCGACTTTTTTCCACGGGGCCGCGACACCCTCGTAAATCCCGGGGGATATGACGTTTGCCCGCGGCGACGCTCCCAATTCAATCCGCCGAATCTGCTTTACCGATCGCGATCCCACACTTCTTTCCCGCCAGCTCGCCTCCTGCCTCCTGCCCGAGCCCCTGCCCACGATTATTCTAACCATTTAAATCATAGCCTTTTTATAGCTATACCGAGGGGCATAAAACAGCTACAACGTACACTTAGATAAAGGACGTAAATAATGATGAAATACGATTATAGAGCTTCCATGTCAACCGAGCCTCTATAGTCTCAGGAAAGTAAACAACTTCGATAGAGGGAATTTCGAGAATTTTGACGAGCAGACACTACTCGCGGCAATAGTAAAGCTACCCTTACAAAATCCTGCCTATGAACATACTCAAAATCGTACCAAATATCCGCTTGCACTAACTAATTATCGAGCGATTACGTTTACATACTCTTTGGTCTAGTTGGTCCAGTTTAGAGACTGGCAAGTACAAGATAGCCAGGCGATAAGTCATTTTCGTTATCACTAATTCGTGACACTAGTGCAACAAAAATGCCGCCAATCTGTCAAAGATCTTACCGACCTCTCCAAGAAAGCCGAGGAAGATCCAAGTATCAAGAGCTCCACGGTAGACGCGGCATTTGAACTGCGCGCACATTTTTCCTGTCGAAGGCCTCGCGTCACGACTGCCGTCGATCGGTTGAGGTTTGTTTACGCCGCGCTGGCAAATGGCGCCCGGCCTCGCGGCCGCCAGTCATAATTTTTCATCGGACACGCGTCGTTAAATATACACGTCCGTTGGATCATTAATCGGGGAAAAAGCGACACGTAACCGCGAGCGAGCGCTTCGTTTCAATCACTCGGCCGAGCCCGGACTGTCACCGGGGAAAAATTTAACGAGCCAGCGCAATTAATAAACAATGTAGCGCGCGGCGGAGCGCGAGGGCCGACACAGCTGCCAGCGCTCACCTTGCCATTGACGAATTAGCGCGGGAGATAATGACTAAAAAAATAAAACAAAGGAGGGCCGCGCGCCGGTTTACCTTGTAGGGCGCGGGGCGCAACCTGCCCGCGGGCGTCTTCATTCGACCAAATTCGGTCAGGAGATTGACGTCGGCGAGCGGCTGCTCCCCGCACACCTGCCCGCCCTTTTTTTTTTCTCTCTCCCCCCTCGAGACTCCCATGTCGCCGCGACATTTGCGTCCATGCCAGTCAGCTCGGGCTTATCTACGTCCGCGGGGCGTTTTTCCTTGCGCCGTATTCTCGGAGCGTGCGATCGTTAATCGGCGCGGGAATCCCGGCGACAGTCCCCGCTTTATACGGAGCGAAAAAGCGCGCCGGGGAACGGGTCGAGCGAGTGCGTATATACGTATATATATACCCCTTGGGCCGAGCGCCGCCGGTTCTTTGATCCGGCATCCGGTCGCCGGGGCCATCGCCGCCGACGGGGAAGGAAACAACCGCCCGAAACTTTTCCCCCGGCTCCCCGCTAATTGCGAGCGAGTCCCTTTCGATACGTGGAGAGGAGGGCGCGTCTCGGCCGGTCCGAGTGACACTGATCGATATACGTGTGTGTAGCGTGCGACGAGCCTTGACCCCTGCCGCGGCTACCGGCGCCACGCACTCGGCCCAAGGTCGCGGCCCACCTCCCGGGGACACGTACCCACGCGGAGTCCATTGTCCGCCCGCACGGCGAGTGCATATATATATATATATAGACAGTCCTTGGGTCGATCGGCTTCGATCTCCGGGCGGCTTTTTGCGAGGCCCCAAGTCGGCTGAAAGGGGCCGCCTCCGGATACGCGCCGCCGACTTTCAACCTGCGCCGTCGCTCCAGTTCGCCGCGGTCGAGACGCCTACTGCAGGCCCTACATATATTGGCTCCAGCGGCGAGCCGGTTTTTCGGTCAAGAGCAACATCGACCGCCGATCGAGAAACTAATCGCGCGATTTACAAGTCCGACGATAGATCTTTAACTTTCTAATGAGAGGTGCTTTTTTGCCGGCCGAGTGACCCGCCGGCTTAGGCGGGTATATACGCGCTGTATACCCGGGCGGAATCGATGGACTTTATCTCGGAACGGATCGCGAGTCCGGGGCGCGACGTCAGGGCGAGCGGGAAAATCTGCATGCATCGCTCGTCATTTCCAGGAGGTTTCTCGGCTTGGCCATGGGAAAATAGTCGGCGGTTGTGTGGCACGTCGAGGCGCGCCCGTCGGCCAAAGAGGAGCAGACCGGCCCCGTCCAATTAACTCGGCCTGTACGCGTCACTTGGCCATCTGCAGGGGAGCCTTTCGCCGGGCGCGCGAACCCGCGAGAAAGTGAATCCAATAATTGCCATTCCTCCCCCCCCCCCCTCCTGCAACTGAATTGTTCCGATCCGGCGAGCACGTGTATCCCGTAAATCGTAAAACGACAAAACCCTCCCGTCAGAATCCCGCCTCGCTCGCGACTCTCGCGACAAGCTGTTGCGGTCCCGATATATTTTAACGAGCGCCACTCGCACTCCGGCTTCCTGCGTCACTCTATTGAATAACATTTCTCTGGAATAATCTTTAATCATCTGCCTCTGCGTTTAATCTGCATGTGCAAACACATCTAAGCGCGCCTTCTATATATGTATGCATTTTTTAACGCCAACATAAATAACCTAACATTAATTATTTATTATTCATTAGCTGCTGCCTTGTGGTACTGACGCGTATCAATACTCGGCATATAAACTTATGTTTCAAAGGTCTAAAAATTGTTTGTTTATAAATTAGTTTTATGGAAATACTACTGTAGTACTGTGCATGCACGCTTAAACTTTAAGATATATTTTAATGATATTATGGATCTATAACGAATAATCTAAAAATATCTAAAGAAAATCATAAATATTTTGTGAACGCGTACATGAATTAAACATATTTTTATTTTAAAAGTATAACATTCATCTAAACAGCAACAGGAGTTATAAAAAACTGAAATTCAATTTATATTTTGAAAAAGACGATCTTGAAAAAACACAAATAATCGCACAGGTATACGACCACACCTTCAACTATAACATTCATTTCGCAAAATGCAATGTAGAAGCCACTTTGCATTTTTAGTGCGTGCAATGTGACAACCAATGCAAGAAAAATTATGTTCACATTAAATAGCTGCAAGCCTCATCATTCGTCCTTGCAATATATACTTGGAATTAATATTTTCACTACATAAAATATTTTCAAATTAAATTCTTTTAAATTAAATTCTGTAAGATATTTGGAAATTAAACATAACTATGCATAATGGTTCGCCAACGTACGCATAATTCGCTAGAATTCTTTGAATAATGCAAATACCGCGTGGAGTGCTTTTGAATTCTATTTTACAATGTTTTTGGTGGATTGAAATTATAATTTTATTGAAAATTCGGCATATATCGGCATCGTTCTTTCGATTTTCCATTAAAGCGATTATTTCCTTCTATTTACATTGACGATTGCGTTTTTATTTCTATCCATTATCCATTATTGTAAAAGTTACGGCACTGCAATTAGGAACGGTTATGACTATTTCTTGAAAATCATTATCAGTCTTTAATTTTAGTTTTGCTCTCCGAATCGACTAAAATAAAATAAGCTTCATCATGCGACTCTGAATCAAAATTATCACAGTAACCTTTGGTCTTATTGAATAACGAATAAATCACTTCAAATCTAAGTGCTATCAATTGTCATAAAAAGACGGCCAATACGGGAGTCATAAATATAAGTAATCTTATCATATTTATGACTGTATATGAACTGTGTACGCGTTTCTCGACTCAAGATCCGATGCGATCTTCCCCACTCTGAACAATGTGTAAAGTTAGACAATATTTTATTGGAACGATAAATATCGCATAAAAATCACTTGTACGAAGATTTTGTCTAATTGTTACTCGGAGACAATTGTACTTATATTTAATTAGGGACTAAATTATATTAATCGCCTGTCTGTATCAAGATTTAATGTTTTTGAAGAAGAAATATGATTGTGACGTACTCAATGTGACAGTGACGCGACAAGTTTGATTACGAGTTGAAAATAAATTCTGAAGTAATTAATTATTTATTATGAACGTTAGAAGATAAAAAATACTTGATAAATAAAAACAGGATTTCGTATCGACTATGTTTCATTTAAATTTAGTTAAATGTATAAAAAATATAAATCAAATCTGTCCACGAATGATAATTGTGTATATAACGGATAGTCAATCGACGCTATTGCAATGTATTAATTATAATGCTCGTTTGAAATATCTCAAATATAAGACTCGGTAAATGTTCTTAAAATTTCTTTAGAAGTAAATAAGACATTAACGATAACTCTAAGATTAAGTATTCTTAAATATTTTATTCATCAGCATTTTCTTCGCAACGACTTTAAACGAATGCGATCTTTTGAAATATTTGTCAATGCATTATACAAATGAACGTTTATTACAATAAAATGAAATCTATATATAGTAATATTTGAGGAAATAATCGAAGAACTGCGAAAGTACGCGAAAGAAATAAAGATAGATCTGTTTGTTATCTTTATTGTTGGTTGTTAATTAATTATTTATTGAAGATTTTGTATCGGAGACTTGTAAGCTCGATTGCGAAAGAAATTTAATAAATTTCCAAGCTGCTTTTTCGCGCCTTGAATCGATTGAGCATGCGTCTCTAGATAATTGGGTATCTATAGGCAGAATGAAAAATCCTGGTTAAAGTCAAAGTGATGATAAAGCATTATAACACATGTGTAGGGTATTTATGTCGATACACACAGAGGTGTTATTGAGGATATCTAGGGCAACGCGACGGAGTGACTGCAACGCAACGAAAGTCTCTCATAAAGCAGGAAAAGTGCAGGGACTGGTTGATATCCGATAGCAAGATAAACGATCGGCAATGTCTCGAGGGTGAAAATTATTGAAATGGTTGAGGTTGACCCGAGTGACATATCGTCGGCAAATCAGTTCTTGCCCGACCGATTCCTATCCCAGAGAGTCCGAGGCTCAGGAGGACGCGGGGGCCCCGTATCAGCGGCATCTTGGCGAAAGCCGCATACTTCAACAAGGCGGAGGTACAATAAAATGGTTAGAAAGTATAGCCCCTCGTCCGGCGTGCCGACCGTCGGATATACACGCTGGCCAGCCGGGCAATGTAACCTGGGCGATATCTGCCTCCTCGGGCGCTTTCACCGTGCGGCGTTAGAAAGGCTGCAAGCCCGCGCGAGTATATATATATATATATATGGGTCCGCGTGATATCGCGCCGGGCGACGTGTATCCCCGGGAGCCGCGCGCCGCGCCGAAAGTATGTATATAACGCGGCGGGGAGAAGCCGCACGGTAGCCACGCCGGCGGATCAAAGGGCCCCCGTCGGCGCCCCCTATATCTCTCTATTCTTCCCGGGGACAGCCTCCGCGGCCGGTCCGCGTTCCACCGACTGCCGCGTAATCTGGCCGCGGATCTGGGCGGCGGCTATTGTGCGGGCCGGGCATTCCGCCGCCGGGGAACCGCCGTGGGAACCGGGGCGAAATCAAACGCGTGCCCGATGATCCTTCCCCCCCCTTTGCGCGGCTCCTCTAGCCCCGGCCCCTTTAATTTTCTATTTCTTGTTTTACGGGGCGGCCGTAAATGCGTATAAAATAAAAAAAAAAAAAACACATAACCGATCGGCCGCGGCAGGTTCGATTGTAAAAGCGGAGGCCGGCCGAAAACGCGGAGGAGCCGCCTGCGCGGGCCGCCTTGGCTCGTACATGTACGCTTTTCATGCCGCGGCCCTCTATAAAAATCCGCGGGCGCTTCCGTAAAAATTCGGCCGATCGCGAGGGCGTAGGCAACCGCGCGCCCCTGTAAAATACGCGCCGTATACGGCCAGGGGAGTCGCAAGAGGCCTACAGCCAGTGGCTTTTTTTTTAATTAGCCAGCCGCGGGGGGAAGTGGAAAATAAAAAAAAAAATGGTATTTATCCTCGGTCGGCCCACCCGATTGTCCGCCCTGGACTTTGGGGGGGTTGACGCGCGAGCGCCGGGCTTTTTCCTCGCGGCTCCCTGCGCGCGCGCGATTAATCAGCCGGCCGCGAGGCTCGGCTCTCCTGCAGGCTTATCGAGCGAGGTCGTCGAGCCTCGTTGCAGTCATCCGTGACGAAACTTTACAGCGGCTATTATAAGGAAATCGCAGGCGTCATTAGTGTCCCGCGGCGATTCCTTAAGTAACGATGATGGATGGCCCATTCGTCATTTCCGCATTTGGATATAATTATCCGTCCCCTTCTTTCGTCCCCCCCCCCCCGCCCGCCCGCCCGACTTCTTTTTATTTTTCGCACTCGCGCGCGCGCACTCGGCCGAATGAAAAATAGAAGTGTACGCGGTGTATGTGTGTATGCATATTCACCGGTGGCGCGTAAGAATTACAGTAAAAGAGCGCGCTCGAGTAGCTCGCGGCAATCATTCTAAAAGTTCGTGACACCTCTGACAAGTGAAAAACATGATTGATCGTTGTTGATTACTCGTCGAGTTATGTAAACCTGTCAAATCCAGCGTAAGAATATCATCATTTAATACCCGCTCGATCATAAAACTCGGATAAATAAATCCCGCTGGAAAATATACGTACTGTACGTATATAGGTGAATGCAGCGCCCGTCTCTCTCTCTCTCTCTCTCTCTCTCGTTTTTTTTCCTTTTTCCGTAAAGGTAATTTACAACTGCGCAGACAGTTGTGTAAACGATGATTCTCCTCTCTGGAAAACAGAGTTTCCCACTCGGAAAGTATATAATAGACGCGGTATACGCGCCGCATGCAGATGCACACGAGCCGGCCGGCAAAAATTATCTCGATATATAATTGGCAGGTTGTTTGATCGGCGCCTCGGCGCGCCTCGGTTCCCATCGAGCTCCACATCCTCTCCCGCGATGCCGGTGAATCACGCGAGGCCGCAGATAAGCCGCACGCGACTAAACCGAGCCTTTGTCGGCCGCGGCGAAAGAAAACCGAAGGCCCTCGCACGAGAAAAGCCCCAAAAAAATAAAAGGGAGGAATCAAACGCGATAATAACATTTGGCGAGTCTAACCATCTTATGGGGGGGAAAAAAAAAAAAGAAAGGTTACGCCGGCGCAGGCCAGATGGAAGCGGTTATGTGTGTGTGTGTGTGCATGTACGCGTAACGCTAAGCGGGCCTCGCGGGCGCGCTAACGAGTGCCGGCTCATTTCCTCTTTCGCAAGCCGCCAATCAAGCGCCGTCGCGCAATCGCCGCCCGGATTCCTGCCGGCGCCCCGTCAACCGACCTATCGCCTTTGTAGCGCGCCGCGCGCGCGGAGTATAAATCGCACCCGGCGGCTGGCTGCGATATATATATATATATATACATATACACAATATATATATACACACGTATATATATACATGTGCGTAGAGGGTTTTGAAAAAAAAAAAAAAGAAGTGGCAACAACTGGCGGCGCCGGCGCCGGGGAAGTCGCGCGCGCGTCTGTGCACGTGTGCGCGAGTCGAGGGGCCGGCGGCCGATCTAGGCCCCGCGATCGATCAGCGGCCAGCTTTTCTATTGTCCGGCGCCGGCGCAGCTGCTCGCGGCACGATGAATTATTGCCGCGGATAAATCGGCGAGCCGGCCGCTTACTCGGCGCCCCCGCGGCGTATCATCTCGCGCCGGCACACACACACAGGCGTTGAATCTCGGCCGGCGCGGCCGTACTGCGCGTCTCCTTGCTGTACACGTATATATATGTAGAGTTGCGCGTGTAATCATCCCGGGATAATTTCCGGGGGCCCGGCCTTCTTTTTTCCCCCCGGTGGGCCGAGTATATAGGCGGGACGCACGGGCGGACGTAATACACGCGCTAAGGGAACGTCCGCGGCCGAGGGAGCGGCGACGTTATCGGATTATCTTTCCGTCAGTCGGGGGCGATCGGGCGGACAGTTACCTGACACTTGGCGTGGCTCGCCGAGCTAATCCCCCGGGGGCGAGGCAGGTGGCCCGGGAGGAAAAAAAAAAGAGAGAGAGAGAAAAGGCAAAAGAACCGCGGGCCAACGCTCGTCGAGAGTTCGGGGATATACAGGCGCCCGAGCGCGTAACGCTTAAAATCCTGATTTAATTAGCGCCGCTCGCGTCCTCCGGGGGGAGTATACACGCGGGACGGTGGGGAGGAAAGGAAATAAAAAAAAAAGTCTCCAAGGCCCCGCGGACGGGGATTAATCGCGCCGGCCCGGGGGACGATCAATCCGCGTCGGCGCGGCGTGCGAGGCCGGCCCTAATGACGAGGCGCTAATTCCCGGCATATTCTTGGCCGGCGAGACAATGGCCGGGGCGCGCACCCGGCCACTCTAACGAATGGCCCGTCGCGGTAGCCCGCCGACGACACCCGGCCACCCACTCATAATCGGCCGATTACACCGGCTATATACGCATTCGGCCCTTCCCCCGACATCACGCGGCGCTCCCGTGGACGCGTGTATATATGTACGTTCACTTGGCCGCGCGCGCTGGTATGCCTCTGTGTACAGAGCGTACTTTGATCGGCCGTCGACGATCGGCCTCTTTCTACTTTTGCCAGGCGGGCGCGCAGCCTCCGCGGCAGCCGTGCAATTACGCGCGAACAATAGATCCTTTCCTCGTATCATCCTCGATTGATTAATAAAAATGGCGCGATAAGGGCAATCTATGCGCGCACAGGTAGCGGGGAAACGTGCAAGTTCACCGCTCGCGAGGTCGCCAGGGGGCGCCCCTCGCCCGCCCCCGAGATGTAGGCCGGCGAATGCATCTGACACGCGATTCGCGCCGCGGGGTAAGAAGAGCCGCGTCCGCGTGGGAGAACAACAAAATACGCGCATGTCCCTCCCCCCCAATGTGCCCCGCGCCTTCTTTTCCCGCGCGATGCCAGATGTATACAGGCCATGTATAATCGGCCGGGCTCGAATCGTTCGGCCGGGCCTGAGTATGTATATGCGCGGTGCAAGTGCACCCGGGCAATTGACTTCCATTCCATCTGCCGAGTCTCTTTGTTCTCCGCTTGCGCTGCGGCGCGCAAACAATCGCGCGGGCCCGAGGCCTTTTTTTTTATCATTTTTCGGAGATCGCCTTTTTTCGCTCGATAGTTGTGTTTAACGCTATTAGGTAAAAATAAAAGACAAGCGTGTGTCCGCGGTTATGTTTGTCTGCGCAACACACGCGAGGAGTTTCTATAGCCGCGCTTATCAATATTTGCGTCTTTATTTGCGCGAATATCTATAAAATTAGAGCGCTATTGATCATTTGTAAAAATATGTTTATAAAAGCAAAAGCTCGAGCAGAAGTAAACAATTAAGATAAAAATGAGCCACTTTGGCTATCGGGGTAATAAATTTGATAGTATATAAACAACTATATGTTTTGGTAGAGATATGTAATATAGCGACCTTATCTCTCCGCGCGCGCACGATCGAAATATTAATGGACACCAAGTTTTTAGGGAGGCCTTTCAACCACGTGTGCAAATCCGATGTTGTATTAGAGGGGTTATGCAAGCGCGTTATAAGGAAAGGACGCGGGCTCTAAGAAAAGCATTTTGACGCACCAGTCGGTGAAAATTATGGCGCAGCGGATTAACGATCCCCGCGATCCCATCGGAGAACGCACGCGACAATATACTCGTACATATAAAAAGAAACCAAGTAATTGGGAATTGCGACAATTAATAACTGTTACGAATCCCCTACTCGGTGCGTAAAGAGGAGGGGCTGCGCATCGGCAACCGCAATACCGCGAGCGGAGAGCCGCACTCGTCGCGTATACGCGCAGCCGCTCCCCCCCCCGCATTCCGCCTCGGCCCCGCGATTGTCCTCGCCGTCGTCAAAATGCCGATTAAATAAAACGAGGGAGGAGAGAAGCGGAGACAGAAGCGAGTGGCTATTAGGGGCGATATAATGCCGAGGGCCGCGGCGCGCTTGTCACGTGTATAACGCGGGGGCGGCGGGGACCTCGGCGCGGATAGCATTATTAATGGACATCCCTCGGTCCGTCGCGTAATTTTAAATAATTGCCGGACTAATTAAATTCACGAGGGGCAATTAATCAAGCGCCCGCACGCACACACACACAGGGAGGGCTCGCGGCGGGAGCCATATACCTGCCAAGAATGCCCCCGGCTCTTGGCTCCCGCGGGCCAATGACGACAGCGCGGCCGATGGTAAATCAAGATAGCGGGGGCGGGAGGCCCTCGGCGGGGCCGACGGTTTTACACGAGGCGCGTCCGTCAACCGCTCGCCGCCCCCTCGTCACATAACCGCGCGCGCGCCCGCGGATACGAGCCGCGCGTTGTGTGAAAGCGACGTGCCGCGGCGATAGTCGGCCGGCCGCGCAAATGTCGCAGCCTCGCCCTGGTCTACTGATCCGGGGCGCGCGCGCGTCCGCGTTATCGCCGCCGATGGCCCGTCTCCAGGCGCTCCCGGCCTTTTTCCCACCGGCTTTCGGGTGACACGCTTGATAAAGCGTTCGACTTTTCGAACTGGCGCTCGATTACCCGAGTGCTTTTTAATGGAATTACCATGATTTAGCTCGACTCCGCCGAGAAAATAAGAAGACTGACGGGAGAGGCGAGCGCGCAGCCAGCGGTCACTAAGCGCTTAGTAACAAGATAGCCAATCTCAAGCAAGACACTGTCAATTAACATTTTTATTTCATCGATACATTGTTCCTCCCCCTTTAAATAAAACCAATTCTTCAAAAATCCTTTCTTCGCGATTATTTATAGTCATAAACTTTTTAAACGATTATTTTTATAGTTCATGCCTCCAAATTATTGGACGTTAGAGAATGTCAAAGTTAACTTTTTATTTATTTCGAAATTTCTATTCCTGCACTATAACAATTGATCAATTTTCATTAATTAACGTTGGCTCGCGTTGGATCCATTTGTCCTAGAAAAAGAATTACTTAAAATGGATCTACTGTTTTGTGTCAGCTCTATTAATCTTTCAATATACTCTGACTTTTAAGGTAATCTGTACACATTATCATTACTTACAATGAGTAGTAAAAATAGACTCCTCTACTTTGAGATTCATTGATAATAATACATGCAAAATTAAACAGAGTTAGTCGGTCATAATCAATGAGCATTACGAGTGATAGTTCTATTCTGATCCAGACGAAAGTCTGAAAGCAGCATTTAATATTTAAATTCTGCTCTTTCAGAACATTCTTATCTATAACTTTTTTTAACTTTTTATCTATAATAAACACTTAATTGACCCTTATTAGGCTCTATATTTGGAAATAAGTATACAAAAATAATCTATATAAAACTATGAGAAATGTAAAAACGAACAGTGAAAAATAAAATTTTAATTCTTTTTGGTAAATAGTGATCGTCTCGAGATCGATCTAAAAATCGCTTTATAATACTAATAACATATTAATTCTATAATATAACACTAACTACAATGTAACATAACATAATGATCATTTAAATAATTTATCGAATACATTAAAATAATGTTACATGTACATAAAATAAGAAAAGTACAACATTTTGGCAAAATTATAATTGATTTACATGCCTGGTCAATGCTCCCACAACGTTAAATAACAATATATTCCATGACGTTTATATAAGTACTTTTAAAGTAAACACACTAATTAAAATCCTTGTTATTCCACCCTAATCACCTTTCGAGTGCTACAAAGATTATACACTCGAATGATTATTAACAAGATATTGAATACATCGTAAACTAAGTTTGTACAATTAAAATATTATTTGATTTCGCAGAAGGATTCAAGATCAAGACATTAAATTAAGTTGTATCCTTATTCTTTTTAGAGATTTATTAATAAAAATAACAAAAACAGTCTGTGTAATGTTGATTGGGATAATAGTAATCAATAAATACTGATAAGTGTAGGATCAGTTCAGTGTAATTAAATGATTTATAAATAAGCTTTAAGTATAGCATGATGATTCGATATTACCTTTATTTAATATTCATAACTGGTATTATGAATAGAATAATTATTTACACGTAACTATGATAGAGAAATACCATTTCGAGAACAAATATTTAATTTCTTAGACGTATTTTCATCTCAGCAATCTAAATGTTTAATCTACATACTAATTATTAAGTTTCTGTATAAATCAAAATCACTTGTAGCTTAGCTCTATGAATTATAATAACGTTGACGCTGTAATTTAAAATACCGTGGATTCAAAAATAATGTTTTAATTCATTCTCGTCTTTGCAGTTTAATTTTAAAAATTAACATCGTACTTTATTAATTTTTCTGCTCCAGTTTATTTTTTTGCAATAATATTTCTAAATTACAATTTATTATAATTTAGTTTGCATATTATTAAATAATTTGCGAAGATATTATGGATAGAAATGAATAAAAAAATTTCAAAAATGTTTTTTATATCTTCTATAAATATCTTAGCTTTGGTTGAAATAATTTAAAAATACTTTATGCTGCATCAAAAAAATAAAGTAAAATATAATAACATTTTTAAAAAATTTATTCTTAGACTGATAATTTTTTATTGACTGACAAGTTTGTATTGAAACTGGAAAAAATATTTCCAATATTGGCAATGCAATCACAACAAAATATTAGCGTAATAGTATACAAATATAACTCATGCAGATAAAGTGGTGCGTAGACTAAAGTGGGATTTATAATTATGAAGTCATATTTCTAGAATATAAAGAATAATTATTATTCATAGTTTATACATTTTTTTCTAGCACTACTCAGGTACTATTGACAAAATTTGAACTAGCAGAAAATTGTGAGTTTTGATCGGTTTAATATTGGTCAACATGTACAATAATATAGTTAAAACTGCAATACAAAAGAAATAACTTAATTAAAATACATGTAAAACATTCAATGTATACGGAGTAATTATATTATAATGGCCTTATTTTATGTACTATCATGGTTCATTATCTTTTATCGAAAACATAATTATTCATTTAATATTTCAATTAGTGTTTATTATCGAGAATTCAGAAGATATGTATTGTATTTTATTTGCTTACAGAAAACGTACAAGTAATAAACTTTTAGGGTTCAAGTGATGCTACATCAGTGGAATGGACTGTATTATTCCACAAAAATAATAAGAATTAAAACATAATTATGTTTCGCATACACGTTGTTTACATTAATTTCATATAATTTAATGTGATTTATAGTATGGAGTGGAAAGCGAAGTGACTGTAAAAGAAATTAAATAATTTAAAATCAGCATAAATATTAATAAATGTTAACATTACAAAAGAATGGTTAAAAAGGCAGGTATAGTCTTGCTCGTAATAATAGAATAGTCTAAACTCTGGTTACATTCGAGTACTTGCACTCGTATTCAAAGACGCAGTGCATAAGCAAGACATAAGACATAAACAAGGTAGAGAAAGTCCGAAGCGTGCATACATCCTGAAATCATCCTAGCAATTGCTCCTCGTGAAAAGCGCACCATTATGCCAATCTGTTAGAGCACTTCCGTTTATGACAGTTGGCCGTAGAGCTTTTTTTCTATTTCGACGGCCTTGTAGCTCGATGTGCAAACGGTTTTGAGTGAGAGGTGAAAAAAGGACGGTAAAGAAACGCGAGAGAAAACAGCTTTTAGCCGTCCAAGCGCGCGTCCAAGATAAGGTCTCTATCTATCTTTCTCTCGGGCCTGCCGAACGAAAAGCCAGAAGACGGGGGCGCGAAGACCTTGTAAAAAGAGACGAAAGAGAGCAGAAGGAGGGCAGAGCAATTACCATGGCTAGTGAAAAGTGGTAGAGGGAAAGAAAGACTCGCGTAAGGAGGAAGGGAAAGGGCGACAGGTATAAGGGTGTTTTCTACCCGAGTTTCTACCCTCGGGCGCGCGCCCGACAAGTCTAAAGAAGGAAGGTCGGCTGCGCAACGGGAAGTGAGCGGCCGAAGAATGAGAAAATGGGCGAGCGCTCGAGGAAGGGGGAGCAAGAGGGAGCGTGTTCCTGCGAGATAGCGAGAGTGGGAGCGAGAGAGAGAGAGAGAGAGAGAGAGAGGAGGCGGTGCATTGTGCGCTGATAGATGTGTCAAATCCGGGCCGCATTGTGTGCGTCCCGTCGCGGGGAGATAAATGGAGCCGGAGTGAAGAAGCAAAACACGATCCTTTGTTGTCCGGTCTACTCATCGAAGGTAATTTAGCGGAGGTTCGGGGAGAGAAGGAGCGACAGGGAAGGAGCTAGAGGAGAGCCAGGTCGGTGTGAGCCTCTTACGTCTGTATGCGTGGCCCGGCCCGTCCTCCCTCTCTCTCTTCATCCTTGCACGAGTGACTCGGAAACATGGTGAGCGAGAAGCCTCCAAGGTTACATTATGTGCACCGAGTCCAGCGGGATGTCCCTTCCTCTCTAGGCGCTCAACCTTCGGAAATAGTGTCACTGTAAATATAGGTAACTGATTAATTGCCTGCGAGATAAATCATTCCCGTCGAGGCTAGTGAATGCGCGGCCTGCGCGGAACGAGGATTCGGTCTGCGAGCAGCCGACAGTCATTTCACTCTCTGCGTGGAGCTCCTTTCAGATCTTTTTGGCGATTCGCTTGCGCCGCCCATAGCCGTCGCCCGCGTGCGAGCATGTTTCAGTTTTCGGAAAGAGGGACGGCTAATTTGTCTCGGTCAGGCAACGTCTTCCTAACGCGGAATGCCAAATAAAACGGACCCAGCCCGAGACTCTGCCTGTGCACAAGTGACTCTGCTTCCGCATTTTTAAGCTCACCGGTTATTGGGGTTTTAAGCTCAGGTGCGCAAAGAATACACATGCGTGTGCAACGTGTCTCCTTTCAAATCAATTGATCGATATAAGTAGTGCAAATGCATATTGTATTATATTCGTAAGACGAAAGTGCGACAAGGGAGAGCAAGGAGCTTTCGTGATATTGTTTCAAGTACTGAAACATAATTTATTTTGTGTAAGAAATTTCCCGAACTGAGATACTTGTATAAGTTTGGAGAAAAAGATCGATTCATTATATTGTTAAGTATCGCATTGAATAATATAGAGAATCTGTTCAAATATTTTCTCTTTTCATTTCGCACGCATTATACTGCCAGATCATAAAAATCTTTGAATCTTTCTTATTTTTGTGGTATGCATCAATGAAGTAGAATATACCTTTTTCGTTTCCCATTCACAATTGTTGGGGTCCAATAAAATACCAGAGGTACAGGCATTGATACAGCCATTGCTCATTGACAAATAAAACGAACAGTCAGTAATTCATAGAAACCCATAAATTTTCAGAGCTTTGAAGAACTTTGAAAAGTACCAAAATTCTTAGATTTAAAGAAATAACTAAATTTATTTTTGCCGAAGATAAAGAATGCGTATTGACAAATTGAAATAAATTAAAAAACAACCAGGTAATTTTCGTTTTCGAGTAAACAAGCATGTACATAAATTATGATGTTTAATACAATTATAATTTTAATGGTTTTTTCGACAAACGAAATTATGAATATTTTTTTAATTATAAGATTGGCAATGACAGACTCCAAATTATCGGACAAATTTATTTATTTAACGAATTTGGTTTATAAAACCACGATTGATTGACATATTAGTGCTTTTTGTGTTAAATATTGATTGATTCGAAAACCTGAAATATAAGGATATTTTATAGTAATATTTTTTAAAATTACGTGAAAGCTGCACAAGTATTGTAGAGGACTCACTAAAAGGTTAGACCTATTATGCACAAAATTGAATTACACTAATGCGGTTATAACATTAATTGATATTGCGAAGGTATGTATGAGGTACATATTATTCTGTATTATTTTTATTAATTATCAGATCTACACCAACATATGAATAAATCTCTCCTAAATTATACCATTGATATTGCTTATCGGCACCAAAGTTAATGTTGTTTAGTTTACAAAGTAAAATGTATGTATAGGATACTAATCGTAATGTTACTTGGAGATACTAAAAAAGCACGTATTCTTTTTTATCGTAAAAGTATCGTAAAGTAATGGCCATTCAATATATTGGACGGGATAAGTATATTTTTAAGAAAATTTCCCTAAAATTGTACTTTGACGGCTCCCTGTCGAAAGATTAGATTTCAGCGGGTCTTTTGAAACGTTATCGAGATGCCCCTACGCGTATGTACATATGCCTCTATGCACTGTAAGATACAGGCAGGATATATGTTCAGAGTTAAAAAAGGAAACTTGTAAGCAATATTTCACAGTGCTATCGCGGCGCATTAAAGTGCGGAACGGCTGTAAAGCCAGTGTGAAAAGACAGTAGACAGGGAGGCTTCGACGCTCTTATGGCGAGGAGAAGGGAAAGGCATAGAGGGAGGAAGAGGCCGAGCGATCGGGTGCGGCGGCCCGTCCGCGGGCGGCAGCGCCACGAGGCGCCCGCCGGGAAAGCCGCGGGGGCTCGCGCGGCCAATAAAATACACTCCGCGCGCGGCGGGCACAAAAAAAAAAGAGCTTGTTTGCCGGGGGCGTCCCGCGGGCCTTTGTCCGGCCCGGGGGGGAAAAAAAGGGAGCCGCGCGGAGTCGCGTGGCGGGGGGCGCGAGGACGTTTCCGGAGATAATGCCGCCGTTAACCCAAAGCCCCAGCGACCTACCCGAAGGCCGAGCTCTCTCTGACGTGGGAGGTCGCGGGGTCGGGAAAGCCGGGCCGCGGGGGGCGGGCAGGTATTCCCCGGGATTTATGGGGCCCGACCGCGCCCGACAATCGGCCCTCGTTACCCACCCCCCGGGTTTCCCGGGCGCGGGCCCAGGGCCACCAGCTGATTTATGCTTGCGGCCGGGCGCTAGAGGGCCGCACGCGCGGACGCCGCGGGACTGCCGGGCGCGTGGCTTTCTCCGATCGGCCGATAAACCGGGCCCGCAGCCGCCCCCCCGAGGGGACGACCTAGCGCGCCGCTTTTTCGCGCGTCTCCTCATTGGGACGTTTGCGCCTCCGATGCGTAAAGGGCCCGCGTCTCGAGGTTTATCGCGTTGCTCTCCCGTTGTTTGACTGCGATTTCGTCCCAGCGCCTTGTTTGGCCTAGGTGTATATACACGCGCGCGGGAGGATTTCGGAGAGCGGCGCTCTTGTTATTCCCGGAGGTTTTTGTCGGCCGCGTCACCCGCGACATTATGTGCCGGGAGTTGCGGCTCCCATCCACGTCTCTCGACTCCGCCGCGCCGAGATCCCGCCGCGGGATAATGGCGACAATCGGCCGACGAATTTTTTCGAGGAGCCCGGCCATTGTGCCGGCCGCCCGAGCGCTAATGCAATGTAATGACTCTCGGAACGGCGCACCGGATGCTCCGCCCAGCCGAGGGCGCGTGTAATTCTCCTTGCCCGGATTTTTCCGTGGAAAGGAAGAAAAAAAAAAAAAGAAGAAATATTTGTCACGAGGAAGGAGGGCGTGCCGCTTGGCCTCCGGCCCTCTTCCCAGCGGGCGTCTCCTGCGACGATATGGCCTCGGCCGACTTCACCGCGCGCGAGGAAAACCTGCGCCCCCATTGTCGCCGGGGGAAATTTTTGTAACGCCGACAGCGGGTATGCCGCAACGTGGACCGAGCCGGACCTCCCCGACTTTTCGCAGGAGGCGCGGGGGAGAAAATGGGGAAAAAAAAGGAGGAAGAGAGCGCGCCGCGTATTAAAGTCGAGCGGAACGCAACCCCGCGGGGCAGGGCGGAGAAACGGGCCCCGGGGCCAAGGGCGCATAGGCGCGCGCCTCCGCCCCGCGGCGGCCCTCTGGTTTCACGCTCCTCTCCGGCTTGTCGGGCCGGCATTGTTCGCCGGGGGAGGGCCGTGCCCGCCCGGCCCATAA
This sequence comes from Sycophaga agraensis, assembly GCA_018906755.1. Taxonomy (NCBI): domain Eukaryota; kingdom Metazoa; phylum Arthropoda; class Insecta; order Hymenoptera; family Pteromalidae; genus Sycophaga; species Sycophaga agraensis. Next base: position 203,631 of record JACCIE010000061.1, on the reverse strand, counting down.
ATCACCCGGCTGTTTTTCCGTGTTTGACTGCGGCCGAGGCCACGTCATTAGGCCAAACTTTCACGCGCTTCCAATGGTTATGGCGCCCCGATGTATGCTCCCCGGCGATTCCGCGACGGCCCGACGATCATCGGCTCGTAACCGGTTCTTCCGTCGTCTAATTTTGCCCTGGCCGCCTTCCGTTCGCAGATTCTCCAAAAAATCCTTCCGCTTTGTCGAGAATGTATATATATACCGAGCGGTGAGTCAACGGCCGCGGAAAAATCGACTCCGCGCTGCACTCGGAATGCGCACATATCGAATTAATCGCCGGCGTTGCCGAGCGAGCTGCTGCGGCTAATTTATCGGCGGGAGGAAAAATCTGCCCGGTTAAGGCGCAGCTTCCAGGCCGCTTATCCGCGCCATACGTCTTCCCGGGGTACATTAACGAGCCGGCGATCGAATGCGCCACAAGGTGATTTTCAACACACGCCCGGGAAAAAATTGAACGGAACGGTTTGCCCGCGGAAAAGAAGAAACAAATAGAGGACATTTCTTCGGCTCGCCGCGAGTTTAGCCCGCGAGTAATCGGACGGATCGAGTTTGATTAACGCATGCGGGAGAGCCGCGGCAAGGCGAAGCTCGATCGGTTGCGCCGCGCGTCTTTCATTAGGAAGCATTCCTATGGTAATTTTTGGTGGGTAAACGTCCAGTTTTAGAAGGGGCATTCGTCAGCTAAGTATATGAATAGGTCCTCGGTAATTATCACATTTCGCCCGTTCGCGTGACTTTGAGGAAAAAGCCAAGCGAAAGATACGATCACAATAAAAGGAAAGAGAGACGTTGAATTGCGAACGGTTAAGTGCAGCGCAGAAATTGCGTGCTTTACGAGTCGTGTGTATACAGCCAAGGCCTTTCCGCAAATGAAAAATACGTAGAAATAATAAATTGTCCGGTACAAGGTCTTTGTCGTTACCATCTCCCCGCGGCTCGTAAAATCGTACGTTATAAAAGCCATCATAAAATTTATATTCTATTTTATAGATACACTATTTATTTACATTTTAATACCTCGAGACGCGATGCGCGCATCGTTCGCGCCGCGCCCGTGTATAAAAATCGTCCCGGTCCGCGCTTTTGAGAGGCATACTCGGCCGAGGGAAGAAAATGGGACGACGCTTGCCCCGCGGAGGCTTTAAAGCGCCAATCTTTCGGAATAATTTTTTTCTTTTCCTTTACTCTCATTTCTTTTCTCTCGTTATAACCGCCTTATAAGAGCCGCCCGGCCCGAGGCTCGCGCGGCCGAAGCTGTGAATAAAATTGACGATCGCTAAAGCGCCGTGTAAAACGCGAGATTACGCTTGTCTTTAAGCTCTCGCGGGCCTGGTAATCGAGGATTTAACGGCGCCTCGTTTATTCAGCCGATCCTCCTGCATTGTACAAGACGCGCATTGAATTATGGAGGCGAGGCCGGGGGGGGAAAGGCAGGCCGGTGGCACCGCCGGGCGACGTGTGCCGTCGAGCCGCGGCGCTTCCTTTTTACGCGGCTCGCTCGGGCAATGCAAGTTGCAGCCTTAAACGACTCGCACTCTTGCATTGGTTAATTACGAGGGGGGCGATGTTATCGCCGGCAGTTTCGGCGCGGGATAAAACGCGTGGAATGTGTATTGTGCCGAGGGGCGAGCCGCGACGGCTCGCATGTAAGGCCCGAGCGTAAAACAAAGTTTCACGAAAAGACATATAACGAAAATTGGACGTCGAGCGGGGAGGGGAAATTCAAATATAATGTAGAGATAACTGCCAGCCGGGGCTTATTTACGAGGCAAGTTTATTCGGCGTTTTTCCGGCCGACTTGCCCCGGCCACTATATGGTTCCTTTCCCAAATGCCAGCCATAAAGGAAATCTCGGCCGGCGCGCACACATACGTACACGCATGGACACGTGTGCGCCCGGCCTCGTAAAGGAGGCGGCGTTGCGTCATAAAGATCGGGGGATAATGACGAAAATGAAATAACGCAGGCGCGGGCGCGTCGCGCGCCGGCCTCACCGGGCCGACGCCGGCGATCGACGGGCGGTCGAGGGCGGCGGCCGCGACCGGGACCCCATCTCTCTCTCTCTCTCGCTCAACGCGTGACTAACGCCCCGGGTAATATTACGATGACAGTAATTGCCGCTTTGATCAATGTGGTCCCGAGTGCGAGTAGGCAGCCGTCGGGCCGTATATATCGGCGGCGCGGCCGGCCCTTACCCGGCGCTCCCGTCGCAGGGCCCCGGTCCTACCCCCGGCACCTCGGGGCCCTCGTTCCGAGCGTTATGTGTTAAGCCTCGAGTGACGGCCCGCGGGCTTGCAGCTTCCTTTTATTATCATTCTTATTATTATAAAGCCGCGGCAAGCGAGGAAGACGGGCGATCTTTCTTCTTCCCGTGGCGATCATCATCGTCGCGCGCTGTTATTACACGTGCCCGCATGTATATGCGCGCCTGCCCGCAGCGTTCGTGTGCCAGTGGCTATATATGCGTGCGCCGGCGAGGCAGATGGGCCGGGCGATCGGCCCCGCGGCCCACTGACGCCCCGCCCCTTTACTTTTATCCTTCGGAGGGCCGCTCATTTTTCCACCGGCGGGATGCGTACGCGCGAGCCCCGGTGAGAATTCGTAATTGAGATTTCTCGCCGGGGCCTGGACGCGCGGGCCGTGTCCCGTTTATTAATCATCCCCGGCAGCCCGAACGCGCGTATATACGCGTCTGGCTACGACAACCAACGTAACGGCCCAGTTTTTCGAACACACTTATACATGTGCCCAACCGTTTAGCGCGCGTGTATATACATGCCCGCAGCTGGGTTGGAAAAACGGCCCCGCGGGCCGCGCGCACGAAGCCCGGGAAATCGGTATAGAAGGCTTAAAAAGCCAAGGTCCTATACCCCGGCGCAAAGGGGCGTGGGGTACGGGTGTCCCTCCTACGGGTGACCCCAGGTGGGGCGAAGCTACGCGGCGGGTGGGGGCGCAAGGCCGCCGAGAGAGGAGAGAAGAAGCCGAGGCCGCCTCCCGGGAGTCCCGCGGCGCTTGGCGCGTGTCCTTCGGGGAGACCTCGGAGAGCCGCAGGCAGAGTTAATAAATTAACGAGGGCCCGGGGCGGTCCAGCCGCAGCATCCCCGGCATGCGCGGCCCGCGTCGAATCGGGAGCGATGGTTCTTTGCGCCCCGCGCGGATTCCGCCCTCGGCTCCCGGCCCTCGAGGCGCGCCCGCCTGTATATATGTGTACGTGTCGAGGCGGGGGCCCCGGGGCCCTTTTTCTCCGCCGCGCCGCTTTATTGCCTCCTTAATAGCGCATTTATCTTTTCTAATTATGAGCTTCGCCCGGAGTGATTAATACGCGGGCCGCCGGGCCCGGGCGCAAGGCCCGCTTTTAATATCTTTATTAATTTATTTCACTTTCGAGCGCGGCGCCCTTGCCCCTATATACGCGCCCTGGCTTCTGCCGCGCTCCCTCCGCAGGTTAATGTGCGGGTTGCTCTTTCCTTTTTTTTTTTGGAGGCCCGTCGGTAAAACAGGAATGGCGCTCCGGACAAGCCTCTTAGCTTGTATATACTTGGATGGTTTTCGCCCTCTGGATACGGCTCCTCCCGTAATCCACCCTCGAACAATGAGACCCGCCCGGTTCGCCGAAACGACTCCGCGCTCCGCGGCTCTCGCGCACCTCGGCCCCCCTTTAAACGGACTTGTCGCAGTATAACCTGCCGCGCGTTTCGCCAGGAATCCCCGGGCGAAAGGCTCGCCCGGGTTAATCCCCCGGGCGACGGTGCCGATCCGCCCGGACGCGCGCGTATATATATATATATATACATATACACACGTCGAGCCACGCGCTCCTCGTTAACCCGGCCGGCGTAAACGGCGACCCCCGCGTAATTCGAGGGTAATATAATCCGCCGGCGCTGGCATAAGCCCGGGGCCGCGGCTAATGCCGATGCCCGCGCCCTCGTTCGGTTTAATTGCCCGTTGCGGGGCTCCTCGCGGGCCGTCAGTCCCCGCGAGACGCGCCGATATATATATATATATGTGTGTGTGTGTGCCGCGCGCGATCCCCGGGATTATCGCGCCTGCCGCGCCCATATCCGCCCGCCTGCCAACTTCTTCCCTGGGATCGAGTGCGTGGGCCGGCCGCCCGCCAAACAGTCCGCCGCTGCCCGATTTATTCTCGTCTGTTCCTCTAGCGCGGGAGCTTTTTCCTTGGCGGTAGTCGTAACGAATCTTCGTTCGGACCAGAGAAATCGGTCTACATTCTGTAGCGTAAACATGTATTCGAGGAAGCTTAATAAAATTACGAAAAGGCGATATCATTTCATATTATTTAGATCAGTTTTGAAACATTTTTTAGGTTTCTAGATCTTTCGCTACTTAACTTTACGATCGGCTCCTCGTGGCTTTCAAAATATGTCTCTTAAAATACAACTTTGAGAAGGGAACCATTATCCGACGTTTCTTATATGCTTTATACTAATAAATTTAAATGCATTAAAGAAATATTCTATGGGATGACTTGATATTAACGATTTATTTTTCCATCGTGTAAATAATGATAAATGATACTTAAAACATGAGGGCTTTTTTCACGACATGATAGATTGATGTTTTCCTTTAATTCTCTGCTCGCTTGAAAAATTTTAATTTCAATTTATTATTTTGTGTATTCATTTAATAATACTTTTAATTATGAATTCATTAAAATGAAATTATAATTTGCGAAAAACGTACGAAAAAAGTTAGACGAGACAAATTTACCGATTTGTTCAATGCTTTATATGCCGGTAACGTAAAAGAACAGAATATAGCATATAATTAATGCCATAAAATGTCAATTATTAAGGTTTAAGTCGATTATCGGTGATCATACAAGAGAAACGTTCGGGCACATTAATCAAAAAAAGTCATTTATTTAAAAATCTTTCGATCAGAAAAAGCAAGTAGAGCGCTTGTTGTAATATCTCAATAAAAATAAAAAGTACACGTAATTACCCCGAGTAGTTATTTCATGGGCTGCAGTTAGTGGTAAATTAAGGAGTGGAATAACTTTTGAAACGACTCATTCATGGGACTATTCGATATTTGCATATTAAGCTCTGTCGAAATCAACGTCTATAAGCTGTCAGTCAGCCGAGTCGCGGTGCACTAATTATTCCCATTAAGATAGAGGCAATCATTTGATCAATCAGCAGGTGATCAAGCAGAACACGTGTAATTGGTAGTTCGATTGCCGAGACCTCGGGGGTGTCGCGCGGCTGGAAGGAGCCAGCCAGAGGATCGAGACGCTGAGCGACTCCTCGGGGCGGGGACAGGCGCGTCCGGGGGTCCTCGACAAACACACATACACACACGCACGCACACGTGGGGGCCGGGTGCGCGGCAGCCCCAGAACGTGCCTGGGGAGGAGGCGCGAGATATATCGGCCCTCGGCGGGGGGAAAGTAGGCGCAGACCGCCCGGGCCCTACGACTTCGAGGGCGCCGCTGTCCCCGGGGAAGCGGATTCCCGGGGCCCGGGCATCGGCCGGCACTCGCCCCGGGGGCTTGATAATCGCCCGCGGCCCCGGAGATAGGAGCAATAAATGCCCGTCAACTAAATCAGGATGAAGCGCCATCGAGGAGCGCGTAATGGCCGCATTAAGTGAATAACTCAGGGCCCCGACGTCTTTGCGCCGGCGGGCCGGCGATAGCGCCCGGAGCCGCCGCCGCCGCCGCCGGCACCATCAAACAACTTTAGCCCGGCGTTAAGTGCCGCGAATGTCGCCGGCCCGGCGACGCCGCGCTGACGCATTGCCAACCCAATTCCGTCGGCGCGGCCGGCTCGAGCCGCGCCCCCGTACGTACGCGCCCGCACAGACACACGCGCGCATATACGTACGTGGGCGCATGCCCCCCGACCGCCGTCGCCTTTTATGCGCAATTGGCTACTTCTCGATTTACGGCCCGGCGGCCCTGCGGCCTCGGCTTTGTGCAATTCCAATCGGCCCGACGATCCCGCCCCATGATTGATGTGTTTGCTGCGGAATCTCCTTTTAACAGCTTTATACGCGCCCGGGCAGCATTCACTTTATCGCCCGGAGATGACGACAATCTCCGTTTAATGCGTTTAATTCCGCCTTTGCACAGCGAGAACTAGGCCTCTTTCTTTTTTTCTTTTTTTTTTTTTCCCCCTCGTCACACTTGTTAACCCCGACTAATTGTTTGACGGACAATTGAAAGAGCCATACTTCGCCCCCATCTCCACAGACTTGTCTCGTTGTGCTTTTTCAATCCGTATCCAGCTGCAATTGCAATCGAGCCGCTCGATCCCGGGTAGATTCCCTACCGTACCGACCAAGTGCTACAAGTAAAAATAAATCTTAATTGTACCTACACTGCAGTTCGTAAATTATTAAAGCGAACGCGTGTATAAATAACAATGTATTCGGTCTAAAAGAAATTTAGTTAATTTTCATCGTTCTAATCTGTAAATAAAATGAAGTCAAAACAAAAACAAACTTACTGATAAACGCAATAAAAGTCAACTAAAATTATCGCCGTGAATTAGTTAAAGCAATCGAGATAAGTAATACCTGTCTGCTTTTATACAAGTTTAACATTTTTATTTATTTACAAATGCGAGTATAAATTTGACATATGAATTCTGCCCATAAACTGGCTATACAACGAATGGATGAATCACATAGTTCATAAATTAATAAAATTAAAAATACAAACGAATCGTCACTAGGAACAAACAGTGTGAAAATGGATAAGAAGACGCTTTGGAGTATATATGCAAGTAGCTTATATTAAAATAGATATAAAGGAAAAAACCAGGCGATTCGCAATTAAGGCGCGGAGGTGAGATTTTCTGAATGCCTGTATCTTATCTCATTGTTGGCATGTTAATTCGAATGGAGGTTTCTTTTTTATTTATGGCATAACGATGCTTTCATAAGAAGACGGCTTTAATTTACGAGGAGGCAACGTTTGAATTAGTGCGTTACATGGTGTCGCGATAAGCATGAGTGACAACGGTATACTGTGAACTAAAAAATTCTGTAGCTCGATAAGAAAGAAAAAGTTCGAGATCCGCATAAATCACGTACATCTGATTACTTTAAAACATAAAGGAAGCATAAATTAAAGAGAGACGCAACAGCCGGAGAATCGAGGCGAGAGTTTGATAAACTTTACAGCGTTTGTTTATGTGCGCAAAAAAGGGGGGAAAGGAAAGTTGAGTTATTCACATAATCTTATACAGAAAAATGATTGCCCCGAGATTTATGGGTAAGGGAAGTGAATTCTAAAATAAAGATTGCATTAGCCGTCGCGTCGCTGATTACGTCACCGATTTTGCCACTGCGCAGTTTTTTTTTTTTTTCATTTTTTTTTTTTCCCAGCAAACCTTTAACGGCTTAAACGGCTGTCTAATGCCGGCTGATAATTACAATACGCTCGCGCCATTAAAAAGTAAAGGGAGCTTGATTGACGGTCTTACAATATCGGCCTCGCACTACTTGATATTCATAATGGCGTTCGAAAGGAGCTCCGATCTAAATGGCTAGACATTCGAAATATCAGATGGCGTCTTTGTCAAGCGCGGACGGGTACAACGGGCCAGGGGGGGAAAAAGCCACACGTACCGCAAAGGAAGCCGGGCGGCACATATATCGGTGGGCGGGGATCCTCCGGGAAAAGGAGCCGCGACGGGGAATAATTTTGCGGATTAGAATTTCCGTCAGGTTGCTTGAGGCCGGCCCGTCCGACGTTTCCTTCTTCCCCGCGGGGGGGAGGGGGGCGGCCGGGGGAGAAGATTTACGGGGCGCGGGAGGCGCCTCCGGCCCGGCAGTTTTCGAAAAAGCGCGTCTATTTATAAATTCGAGCGCGCTCGAGTTTCACGTACGTATACGTACACACACATATATATATATTCGCGCGCGACTCGCCGCCGTCGCGCGCGGACAGTGCGCCCGTAAAATATTTAAAGGGGGCCGCCCGGGGGGTGTCGAAACGCCGCGCGGACAGATAAATCCTCGGGAAGGTTATACGGCCCCTGTCGCAAGATTGGTTCGGCCTCCCATTTCCAATTTTGAGAAAGAGCCCCGATAAAAGTCGAGAAAGAGAGCCGCGGAATTGCGCGCGCCCGCCGGGGGTTGGGCACCGGGATATAAAGCCGGAGGGCCGGGTGTGGGGGGGGGCGGCGGGGGCAGCCGGGAGAGAGAAAGAAAGAGAGAGAGAAGGACGGGGCGGGGGGAGACGGGGGAGCGGCGAGGCGAGAGAGAAAACATATTTATAGCCGAGCGAGCTATTAAGATAATTTATCGAGGACATTACCGAACGAACGAGAACATTAATCTATTCTAGCTTCATAAAGTGAACTTTGCCGACGATTTTGTAGCCGCGCGGCAAACGAGCGATTCCCTCCCACTCGGGCTCCCTTTATCTCTCGGCCGGATGACTTTTTCCCTCCCGGCGGCCGGCGCGCCGCCTTTGGCCCCGCCGACACGTACGCGGCCCAATTATTCAGGGGAATCGGCGAGCGGCCGCGCACTCGATCCGACTCCTAGGCTCGCAAAAAAAAAAGAACACTAAAAAAAAGTGGTGGTGGGGGGGGCGAGCCTCGGGGTGGCGGGCTTGATTGCGCCGTCGCGATCGATTCGGGGCCGGCCGTAAATCCCGCGCGGGCGTTGATTGCCGCCGGAGAGCGGAGGTAGGTACATATATATATATATCGCGATGCGCGGGGCGCACGCGATCCCGATAAACCGGGCCGGGCTTGTCGCGATCGCACGGGTCTTTCCGCGGGGCCGATCGGCCGGTCGATCGCGGCTTTGAGGCGGCCGATGCTATATGTCCCGGGCGAGCGCGTGTCCCGGGGGAAGGAGCCGGGCTCCGGTCGCGGCCCTTCAACGCCGCCGCTCTCTTATAAAGGTGCGCGGCTCTATTTTATCCTTTACGACGCCCGACTAATTTATTTATTTATGCCGCCGAGATGTATGCACAGGCTGCTTATGGCGGCTGTTAGGCGCTTTGCAACCTATTATAAACCATTGTCAATAATCGTTAATGAACGAGGCCGCTTTTATTGCTCCATTTTTTTTTTACGGTCGTATTTTTCCATTAAACCACCCGGCATTCTTTAATTACTAGTTTCGGAATATCTGTCGGCTCGAGCCTATTGTTTAACTACTTCTTAGAAGCCCAATAAACTTTTATAGCCCTTTCTAAGTACCTACTAAAAGCCTAATTGTTTGCGAGTCCCGGCCGTTCTTCAAATTCGCTTTATGTAACAATGCCCCGAAGATGTTGACGCAATTTCACCAATTGTCGCGCCGGTGCATGCAAAAATCCCTAGCCGATCTCGCTCGCGCGGGCCGCGGCTCAAACGCGCGCAACCGCCGCGATATCCCGAAAACCCTCGCGCCGAGAGGGCTGTTTTTTTCTTTTCTTTTTTTGCACCAACCGCGAGCGACCGGGCGCACACACGCCTGAGGAGAAAAAGGGCCGCGCGCGCCGCCTTGATTTACAATCGGCAAATGAAATTCCCCGCGGCGCGCGTATGAATAATGAATCAAGCGGGCGCGCGCGCGTACGCGATCGGCTTATGTAGGTCCCCGCGGGTGCCCTCCCCCTCCGCCCTCGGGCCGGGCTAACGAGCCGCGCGCCCTTGCCACGGGCGCCCGGTGCTTTTTGCCGGCGTTCGCAGGAAAGTCGCCGGCTCTCGAGGAGTAAAAGGAAGGAAGCGCGCGGCCGATCCCCGCGGCCCGCCCGGAAATTCTCGGGAGATTTGGGTGGCTGCCTTTTTATTTCCCGCGCGGTTATCCGGCGCTCCCTCGAGGCGGACGCATGCACACACACACACACGTGTGTATATATCTATGTACATGTATTGGGAATAATACGACTTTCCTCCGTGCCCGGCAAGCGAATGAATCCGTTCCGCGAGGCGGTTTAACTCGGCGATCGGCACCGCGGAGGGAAAAAGCCGCGGCCCGGCGGGCCCCCGATTTACAATGTTAATCGGCGCCGATTTACTTTGATCTCGCGGACAATCGCTCGCCCGGGGGATCGTAAAAACTCGTTAGAATGGCGAGCCGCGGCCGGGCGGGGCAAAGAGTGAAATAATGAAGCTGCGTCGAGCGGCCTCGGGGAGTGACAGCCTGCCGGTCTTTACGCGCTCCTTTTTTCCCGGCCAGTCGCTCCGATCGCAATCTGCATAAATCTGCATGCTTTCGGGGGAATACATATATGCAGGGCTTTTGATTGGGCCGGCGACGCCCGGGGGCCCTATAGCACCTCCCGGGCTACACGAGCGCCACGCACATACATATGTGTGTATATATCGGCACGCGAATGTGGAGCATAATTGCCGGGCGGACGATCATCATCAGCATATCACGCCGACATCCGTCATCGCGGCGCCTCTCCGTCCGCGGCGAAAGGACAAAAAAAAAAAGGGACCCTAGGATACCGGGCGCGGTGTAGATATATACGTATATATAGGACGAGCCGCCCGGGCAAGATCGGCTCTCCCGCCCGGTTCCCGGAACGCCCGGACAAATCGGTCGTCGCGCGGGCGGTGGCCTTGGCCCGGGCGCCAGCTGCGGCCGAGGCCACCTCCGGGTGAAACCAAGGGCTCGGGCAGGCCCCGGGCAGTCGGCCGAATACATTAGCGATATACGCACGCGCGTATACATATACACGTGGGTATGTAGGTGCCAGTGGGCCCGGGCGTAATGAATGTTTCCGGCGCTCCTCCGCGCCGGACGGTATAAACAATGCGGCTTAACGGGCCCCCTCCCCCGAGGCCTCGCTCTTTTTTCGGGGCGGCGCCGATTGTTCGGCGGGCGTTTAGCCGGGGGACGAACGCGCAGCCTCTCGCCGCGAGACGGCCGTTGTATGGTAAGCGCCTCGCGCCCTCGCGGGCTTCGCGCGCACGCCGCCCCCGCGGCCCCGTGGCTCTAATCGCATTAAGCTCGCGGCGCCGGCCAGTTTTGTGCGGCCGCTGTGCAAGCGAGTGGCTTCGGAAAGCTGGATTATGAGGGGCGGGGGGCATTGTGCTCCGCGGGCGGTTTACACGGCCAACCTATATACGTGGCGAATCATGCAGCCTCGCCGCGGAATCGCAATAACTCCGCCACTTGTTGTATCCGCTGATTTGCGAAAGGTCGACTCCTTTCCACCGTAAATCAACGCTCACGAGCGTTCCTAACGCGGGACTTTCGTCACGCACCCTGCGCCGATTTTTCTTAATTCTCTCGTTTTTTTTTTTCTTTTGACGCGTTCGTTAAATCGACACCGTGACACTCGATCCAAAGCGAATCGACTCCATTTGCCATAAAGCAAATCTCCGAGGAACGGCGAGGGCCTCCGGGCCACGGAGACTCTCGGAAAATCCCGGTCGACCCTATATATCCTGGGGACATTGGCGCCGGCCCCGCTCCTCCGGGCCAACGTCCCGGGCAGCCGGGGTAAATTGGCCCCGGGGCAAAGCACCGCGATCGGCTTTACGAGGCGAGAAGCCCCCGGGGCAACTCTTTCGGGGGCCGCGTCCTCGTGGCCCTCGCTCGTTACCCGCACTTTGGCCGCGGTCCAACGCCACGGCGCGCTCCCCCGAGCCTAAAGCCATCTAAACACTCGGCTGCTTACGCAAGCCCCCGCGTGGGCTAAGTGCATAACAGCGCGTGGATGCTTGCGAGGCCCAGACAGCCGACGAGCCTCTCTTTCGCTGCCCGAGACTTACAGATGCTCCGCTTGGTTATTTACGAGCGAGCGAGATCGTACCCTCGCGCCTCAAGCCCGCAAGCCTCGAAAAAATACCGACGAGCCCTTTTTTTTCGAACGCGAGCCCCGCGCGGATACATGCTATTTTCTTGTCCTCGTTCTTTAAAGCAAGCCTCGTCATTTAGAGATTTAGTATATTTCCTAGCTAACGACCAGTTAATCGTATGAACCGCGATTAAAATAAAGCCGTATAATATATTATCAACGTCACCTTAAAGCGACTAAGCCTTGTCGATTGGTCATGGTCAATGATTATATAATAGCATTTTCTGTCGTTGTCTGGGTAAAGCAAATTAATTTTTTACTTATTCTACTACAGTTGTATAATGTTTATTTCATTTATGAGAGTAGTAACTTAATAAAAATACAAAGCAGCTAATGGGCTATGTACATACTAGTCTGCACTAACGTACAATTATATATGTTTATTATAACATTGTACAGAGTTTTAACCTAATTTCTGCTGAAGTAGCTTTACGTTTTAAATATGGAACTACTTCAAAAACTAGTAAAGAATAGCAATTCTTCTATTTAGACAAATAGTTTCTAATAAAAGAATAATACTGCAAATAATCGACAATAATTTGAGCTGTTCAAAAAATATTTTTCTTGAATTGGACGTATAAGAACTACGAATGGCAGATTACAATGCCAATGGCCTTTTGGCGGCGGATTCAGGAATAAGGAGTGATAAAATGCTTGTTTTGAATTATAAATATCACTTTATCAGAAGCCACAGTAGAACTGATCAGTAAATGGAAGGGCCCAAGCGATTAGCTAAATAAAGGAGACCCTAAGAAAGGTAATAAAATGTCTGGAATGATGCTTGACTCCATCAAGTTGAACTTATAGAAGAAGTTCAACTTATAGAATCGTATAAAGGTGATGAATAAGATCGCAACTAATAATCATCACTGTCGTATGCTGAAAGTATACGTACAACTGCACTACTGCAATGTACTGTATTGGATCAAGGTTCCATCCAGTGCAAAAAGAAAAGTATAAGCCAAGAAGTTATAGAATGTTTATAAGATCGAATAAAAAGACTAAATACAGAAATATCAATGATTGCATAATATAACTGCATATAAAGTATTATTATTAATCTTTTTATTATTGTTATTTTTATCATTATTAAAAAACTGAATAATATACAGATTTTCTTAAAATTTCAAATAAATTAACTATTCCTTTTACGAATTTTTCACATGTTTGTCACTATAAAAACACGGAAATTTTCACCAGCACTACATCAGTTAAAGTTATTATTATACATTTATTGTGCATATTATTGTGCATCCTTTAGCTTTTATTGCTTTTATCTGAAAAAAATTACAATCTAATCTTCAATGAAACTAAATTAATTTAATAATTTTAAAAACTTAAATAAAAAATCATAAATATTACTATATTTTACAAAATCAAATTATATGGATTTGTCTCTACTCTGATAAAATTATTTGATTGAAATTTGATATCTATTACTTATTAAAAATACTAATAAAAATAGCAATTACAAAAAATGTATTAATTGGACACAGATTTAAAATTAAATTTTATCCAATATATAATACAGCTGCATTATACAAATATTACTTGGAACATTCGTATAATGAAAAAAAGGCTCAGCAATATTTTTAAATGCAGCTGTTTTTTGCGTATTTAAAACTTTTTGACCATATTTTTATATCAAATCTGTTATTCAGCGGTGATTTTTGTACAATCACTGATCATGAATCTGAAGCAGAAATAAAAAAATTTAGTGCATATACGTACATTTAGTACATATATTTATATATAAAGATTCCTCGACTTTGGAGAATGGTCCGACAGGATTTATTTATTTTTCGCGGCGCGCTCGAATTATCCGCGCGTGATTAACCGGAGACGAGCTTAATCGGGTATGTACGAACCCTGGCTCGGTAATCGAATCCGCGGCACTTACGGAGTTATGTATTAATTACGAGCCGGCTGCGAGGCCATAAATTGACAGCGATAATCAGATCTCCCTTGTTATAAATTCACAATTTATCGGGAATTGAGAAATTATTTTTTACGGAGCCCCGTACATTATACCCTGGACGTATTATTATGGTCCGCGCGCAGTTAAAGTAATTAAAGTAATTACGAACGCCTTTATATAGTTGCGCGCGTATTGAAGTATCGCTTTTTTCGTTTCTCTTTCTCGTTTATTTTATACAGCGTCTTTTATCGCAAACATGATTTACAGCTGATTATGTTTTGCTGCAATGCAATGACAGCAATAAAAAAGACTATAAGATATTTTAATTCTTGTGCTTAACATTCGTCAATTTCTCTTGTGCCACACAACAGCTAAAACTTTTTGTTTATATCGAGACCTGAATCAGAGTAGCATCAAATTAACTTCTGGCAAACATAGAGAATCGCATGTCTGTATGAAAGTTTCCTGGTATTATCATGATAATATGATCAGATTTTTCGAATATCATCACTTTGCAGCGAAAAATATCATTGTAATATTGGCTGAGATGTGACGATTTGTAATGATATATTGATTAAAATACGTTGTCCATTGTCAATGTTTGTCAGTTAGTACGTTCGTGAGACATTCTGATGCGCAAGCTGGGCAAGGCGAGAAAGGCGAGGTTAAGCTACCATCAGCTAGCGCCAATCACCGGCTACAGCATGGTAACGGCACAAATTAGCATTGATCGCCAAAATTCAATACAAAATTGTCACCATGAAATTATGTATTCAATGTCAAAATTATCAATCGTGATTAACAGATTCAGGTAAATACATTCGTAATCAAGTTGTACATTTCAATCTACCAATTTAAAAAAGTTAAGTTATGTTAACGTTTTAAGTATATATTGCATATACTACGCATCAATAATAATACAATAATAATAAATTGATAGCCATAATATGATATCCAGATGCAAGCTAATGATACGCCATATTTTGCAGATATATTTTCTTATACGGACCAGTGAAACAGTGATTCCTCCTGCATTCTAATTGGTAGATGCATCGAAAACCTAGTTGAAAATCCTGCGGCTGCAAACGTGGGATCTGGGATTACACCAGTCGGGAGTAAGCATTAGACGCGGCGGCCCAGCGGTCACTACGTTACGGGCTTGGAAAAATCGGGGCGGCCATCCGTGCACGTATATAGACGATGCTAATCGCGACGAGTTTTGGGCCGCGTGCGCGAGGACGGCGGCGCTCCCCCTTGAAACAAATTCGCAATTAGCCGATTGCCTACCGCGGCTCGCCGCGCTTTACGAGGATCGTATAATGAAGCGTCGGGGCCGGCACGAAAAAAAAAAGAAGGAATTCGGCCCCTATCGCAGCGGGATCGCGTAGGCGCTCTCTAAGCGCAGGCGTCGCGCCGCGGCGGTAGCCTCCCAGATTCCGCGCAAAGATATTGCCGGTTATTTATTTGTCATAATTTGTGATGCTTTCGCTTACGCCTCGGGGCGATAAATTTCGTCGAGAAGCTCTCGCGCGGCTCTTATATCCGCGACTTTAATGCTAAAAGAGTCGTACGGGGAATATTGCGTTTATTTTAACAGTCGCAATTATGTAATTTATCGCCGACTTTATTACGTAGTTTAGCGGGCTCACCGCGCGCGAAATTTCTTCTGCGAGGTATCGCCGCTGATTTACGAGACGGAAAATCATGCGTTATTATTGTTTTGTCGGGCTCGTGAGACCCACAACCGCTCACGTATTTATTCCTGAGCACGCGAGTGCCCGTCTAATTTCGATTTCTTCCCGGCGCTTCATTTACATTCTTTGACTTTTGCACGCTTCCCCAGTGCTTTTACGGGTTTTTAATCGAAATTTAAAGATACTTATGACACGTCAGACACGGTGAAAATTTTACTGAACGAGTTACCACAACCCTCGACATACTTATTTACGCTTAAATAATATACGATACCCATATTTATATTTTATATATTATTTGTATTTACAAAGTGTTTAGTAATCAAGTATTAAATATTGTTGAGCAAAATCATGATAAATGCGTAAGCCGTAATATATTCATCTTGAGACATAATCTAAATGTTCTTATACAAAAATCTACATTTATTTTAGTCTTTTAAAATTTATTTCTTTGGTAAAATTTTTTATATAAACTAAAATTATAATATAAATATTTCTACACTATTTATCAATGTTAAAGCACATAAAGTTAACACGTTAAAATATGTGTAGCTATAACTTTTGGCTAGGTTAATCTCCACTTACAAATAAATCATCTTCATACATGTTATTATATACATAGTTTATAATAATCTTATTTTACTTTACATAATTAAATTTTTAAGTTTTCATAATAGTTTGATAATAGTAAATATTGGTTGTTGAACGTAATGTGTAATCTTTTGTTTGATCATTAAAATAACAAGTATAATTAGTTTTATTTTTACTCAAAAATGCGTAGATATATCTACCTATCCTATATTTATTTAATTATTTTGTAGTTCTAGTAATAAATCTTGAGTTTTTCTATACAGTAAATGTTTCCACAATTCAAGATTTTTAATACAATAATACGCATTGCACAACATGAGTTACTGCTAACGTACATGTATATTTAAATTAGAATTTTATAAAAATATAAAATTTGTTGGAAAGATCAAAGATTAAACTTTGTTCGCATATTATTTTGACATTGAGAAGAAAAATATGTTATTTTTTGAACTCTTAAATATAAAATACTCGGCTAATTATCTATAACAGTATAATAATACTTTAAAAATTCTTCCACATAAATTCCGTTATTCTTTATGATTTTAACTTAAATATTTATGACCGTGTAATTTTGTTTTAAACGTTCAATATTTAAAATGATAGCTTGTGATTTGAGAATGATACACCCCTTCTCTTATAACAATTTAACTTTACATTCTTTGTGCATAAATTTTCGCTCACAAAAAAAGCGCATTATCCGTCATTAAGGGATGAACTTGGCTGAGTACAGTCTCGTTGTTACTCCGCCATTGACCCACTAAAACCGTGCACTAATCGCAATAAATCCTCGATTGAAAGATCCTGCGCACCATATCCCGTTGACGCGCGCGAGAAGTCGCGTCGGCCCCGAAATCCAGCTTGGGTTCATTTGCACCGAGCGAGAGAATGCACCTGCGAGGAGGCAGAGCCGCGCGTTCCGGGCGATCCTCGCCGGGAGCGGTGGCCACCTCTTCCGGAAAGCCCGGCCCTCGCCGGGCGGCAGATGGCGCGCAAAAAATGCCGAGCGGCGCACCGGGCATCCGGCCGCGGGCGTTTCCCCCATAAACAGCCCGCGATCGGCCGCATTCCCCGGGGAGAAATGCGATCGGCCGAAAGTCCTCGGCCCGTGTGTATATATATATATATCTATATGCGCGCGGCGCCCCGTGTCCGCGGAGGCCGCATTCCCCGCGATTAGCGCGCCGCCGACATTCCCGGGTGTTCGCGCCCGGGGACCGAATTCCCCCGGGAAAGTCCCCGAAGGCCGGATCGCTGATTTCCCGCTGTCGGATAAGCGGGCCGCGGCGGGAAGCGCCGGACACGCCGAGGACGCGGCCGTTCCCTTCCTGCCTCGGCCACTCCTTTGATTTATTTCCTCGGTCTCATCCGAGCCTTCTTCCATTATGTCCTGCACTTTCACTCGGGCTTGTTAAGAATGACATTAGATCATTTATCAAACTTGTACCGGGAATCGAGATGTAACGGCCTCTCGGAAAGCTGCGCTTGCTTGCACTTTCACTGCGTGTACGCGCGCCTGTACCCGATTATTTCTCGCCTTTGTCGCGTCCAAAATCGTTCCGAGACCTACAGCTCTACCAGCTCCTTCGATGTTCTCCGTATATACGCCCCCTGTTTATGGCGATGCAATTATTTATCAAATCAAGCCGACTGGGATTTATTAGCAAACTACGTGTTCTCGCCCAATTAGTTTATTAATTAATTGTGATTTCTAATGTAAGCAGGCGCGGGTAAATTGAGTATTGTAAACCAACTGTTCAGGGAAAAGGTATTATTTTATTTTGATCTACAGCTCGTTTGATTTATGTGGTTCTGGATTAATATGTACCCTGTGTATCGCAATCGAGATTCTTGAATAAATTTGCCTAGCTTTTTGTATAAATACACCGGAGAGAAAATAGTAATAAGCATTTTGACAATATTTACAACGCGTGCGCAGGCATAAAACCAAACAATTCTGTCGTAACGCACTATAAATTCTATAGAAAAACAAGTGATAAATTATTGTAATGTGCGCTGTTAAGGCTAATTGACTCTGCTACGTGCAAGAGATACGCAACGGTATAAATCTTGATGTGAATTCAAGCAAAGGCAGCTTGATTGATTTTTTTCACATTTCCAACCATTTCTACAGTTTTCAAAGAAAACTTTGTCCTCAAATTACTTTACTTTTCGCAATTCTAAGAATTTATGCGACGGGTTTTGCGGCTGAACCCGCCTAGCATTCCGAAACCCATTGCCAGTTTTAAAAGTTAAATAATGGTTATAATCGTAGTCCGATACAAAGGAAATGACCGAAATAGTCTAGTAGTTAACGACCAAAGCGGAGAGTCATCCATTAGTTTGTAGTCCAGCTTGAGCCAAATGGTTTTCTGAACATAATTTGATCATTTATATAACTCGAAAATATATAATCGGTTTGATTGTGTAAATACAAGCTCGTAAATACTCGTACAAGTCGGCTAATAGTAATTTTATGGAGAGCCGCGAACGCAGGAGCCATTCAACAAAAAATCCGATCGTATTTGCGATGTTTGCTTTAGGTGAAGCTCACCAGAATTAGTCAACAAGGCGCAAGAACGATCTCTGGGACAAAAACCGTCGGCTTTCTCTTGCAAAACGCGTGTCGTTGGAAAGGCATCAATCATGCTCGGTTCGCGCGCGTGCATTCTCAAAGCTGTTTCCCCGCTCGTATGCGCATCCGCAATTATTCCGATCAAGCGTTATAAATCTAATGGTTTCTTTAGAAACTAGGTAAAAGTAGCGGGGAAGAATGTTTAATTTAGGCGTGATAAATGGGTGGAAACGTAGGAAGAAAAGTATTCAGTTAGTCTGCGCGGCGTTCACGCGGCGATGGTTCGCTTACTGACTATTAAGCGGAAACGATAATTCCGAAGGGGGGTTTGTTAGGCACGTTCACACGTATGAATATGTATGAAGCCAGCGAAGATTTCTAAGAATAGGGCATATAAATTCGGCCATTACGTAAGCGAAGGATTGACTGCTCGGGGAGGGCTCTCGCGGCCGTCACTGAATCAAAAGATTAAACGTGGATAATTGTCAAAAGGCGCATAGGCCGCGACGATAAATTCTAATCAGGGCCGATTGTAAGTATTAGTCAACGAGGGGCGGGGACGCGAAATTATTCAATCGGTTAAATCAGGATCAATTGTCCGGGGCTCCGCCGAGGGCGCCATCAATTGGCCGCCGCGCAGCTGCTCGCCGCGGGTCCCCCCGGCCGAGGGGAGCCTCGCGCTCTTGAAAGAGGGCCCACTCCTCCGCGGCTGCGCGATCACGGGACGGGGGGGAAGAAAAGAGTAAAAAAGGGGGGAAAAAACGGAGCCCCCGGCCGAGGAAGACACGGCCGGCAAAAACTTGGTATAGCCGTCCCTTTGGTCGCCGCCGCGGGCCAATTTATGGCCCGAACGACGACGGCGGCGGCGGCGGCGGCGGCGAGCAAAAGCCTCCGCCCGCGGCCGTCCCTCATCCGGGCCTCCGAATAAATATAAGCGGGCGCCGCGAGGTTCGCGCCTGGGCACGCGAGCGCCCGGTGCCCGTACGTATACGCACGCCCCCCGGGGCGAGGGCCGCCGCCAGAGGGCCGCCTGACGGTTTAATCCGCCGAGCGGGAAAAGCAGCCGCCCCCGTATTTATGGGCTTTCGATTTTGGTTAGCTCGTAGTTTATGGCCGGCCGAGGCTCGATAGCTCGCCGCGGGAGAAAGTACCGCGCGCTTAATGACGGGTTAATTGAATGATATTTACGCCGGGCTGATTTATGTAACGCGCGCCTCCCGGCTTTCGGGGAACAAGTGCCCGGGACCCGCGCCCCGGCTAATTGGGCCCCGTCGCCCCGATCGAATTTGTAGACCCGCTCGGCTTAATCGAAGGATCGCTCCGCGCGAGCCGCCGGCCGCAGCCTCGATATTCCGTCTCCCGTCTATCTGGTTTAATGCCGCTTCCTGTCGCGCCGCGCCGTTCCTCTCCGCGCATACATATATATTGTCTGGAAATCAGACCGAGCGCCCGACTCGCCGCGGCATAATCCGTTCCGCGCGAGCGCCCGCATTTTGAAATCGTTAATGCACCGTAAACGACGTCGATAAATAAGCCGCCGCCCAGCCAGTTGGACCCTGCGGCCCAATTGAAAATTAACGCCTGCTTTACTCGATTGCACAATATTTAAAACGCACTCTGCAGGTGCGTTAGTTGTAACGCGCCTTTTAACCTTATATACTTTATTCGATCGTACTTGTCATGTAGTATCGCTCGATAATATTTTCCCTGCAATTATTGTTATTTTTAAAACTTTACTTTATCATTTTAATTTTACTTGCAGTTAACGTTATTACCTATACAGGTTGGCTATCGCTAACGTTAATCTGTCCGTTAAGACTTAGTCATAGATGAGTTACGATCTGTAATGATATAGCTTTACATGTGAGATTTTAAATAATTTATGTACCGCCGAAATAAACGCCTAAATGTGCATTAAAGTTATAAGATACAAGATATCCAGTTTTTATTCATGTCCCATAACTGACTAAATACTATTAAGGGTATATAAGATGTAACGTTTAGAAAAAACTAGAGCTCTTTGGTCACTTTTTAACTAATGAATCCGTTAACATAAACGAAATTAACCAATAATTAGCTAAACGTTGGTTAAGAACTCTACTAGAGGAAACTATTTAAGTCACAGTGTACATAATATATGTATGTATATTGATTGGTTATAACCGAAAGAAACGAGCATAACAACCCCCGTGGTTAATATGCATTTTGAAGGACAATAAATACACGGTGGGCGCATAAAACTCGCGAGCATAGTAAATACGGGGCAAATTGAATTAATGAGGTTCTTTGTAATGGGCGCGCAATTTTGAAAGGAGGCCGCAGGAGGATGCAGGCTAATCGCGGCCAGGTACAAGATCGATTCCCGATATGCCGGGGGAGTGGGGGAAGGTAGCCGCGGGCTCCCACTCAATCTCAATCCCGGCGGATTTATAGGAAACCGGCGGCCTCGCGGCGCCCTCGACAATTGGCCTGGAGGCAAAAATGGGGCGCGCGCAGTGCAAGACTGGGATATCCGTCGGCCGGCGACCGGGCGACGCCGAGGGCCCGGCAATTTATTCCCGATTGGAGCTAATCCGACACCGATTGCGGGCCGCACCGCCCTATCGCATTATGATTGTATATCAAGAGCCGACAGATTTATCGGGGCCGCGCGGAAGTCCGGGCCTTCTTTCTTCGGGTGATCCGCGGGCTGGTTTATTTACACGGGCGATGGAGGGGGGGGGAGACGTTAGCGGGCCGCGAGGCGGGTCGGGCCGTTGCGCGGATTAGACGCGATCGGGTCCCCGGGGGCGCGCGCCCCGGATGATTGAGTGGCCCGCTTGCCGACCCTGACGCCCGTCCCGCTCTTTCTTTCCCGATAAATCCGAGTGGAAGCCTCGGCGGTTCTGCTTCGTCTCCTCGACTCCTGACGGACCCAGAAGGATGAACAGACTAATTGCCAGACGCGACGTTCAATCTGATCCAATCTTTTCTCCCAGCTCCCATTGAAAATTGGATATCGAGCGTCATTTGAACAGCTGCGGGATTCATTTCAAGCTCCCCACTTCTTTGCGTCTCCTATTAAATAACCTGACAATTTTTCCCTTTCACCTTGTTATGTTAAGCCAGTGACGTTCAAGTGACAAGTTTCATCTGAAAAAGCATCCAATTCACTATTGCTGTAGGAAAATTATTGATCGTCGTCTCCGAGCTCCTTTGCTTATATTAGATCATCTTTTGATAAGTATACTGAACTAGATTTCAGCTAGAACGCTAAAGACAATCTTAGCATAAACTGATGAATTAGTCTATATTACAATTATATGTATATTCCCCGATAATTATCATTCTACATAATTTAATTTTGAAGCGTGTAGCTTTATTCGATGCAGGTCCTAGTGAATATTAAAGGCAGGCGTCTTTAAATAATACACACAATAAATCAAATATTCAAATTGCTACGTGTATTTTAATGAATTCATTATCAGGCAATACAATTATATTTATATAATAATGTAATCGGATTGAATAAATAATTAAATCTGTAATCAATTAACTGATATGAATTACGATGGTGAAAAAATATTCTGCATTAATGAAAAATATTTTTCACAATTATTACAAGAATTATACATCTGCATTTATTTGCACAAATAACATACATTATATTTAGTTAATAAATAAATTATTTATGAATTTAATCTTCTTACGATTGGACGTGTTTAAATTATTCCAATAGTCTTTGATGTAAAGACTTGCATGAATACGAGAAAATCTTAAAGAGTCAATTCAATTCAAGAGAGTTACGAGGTAGAAACAATCAATACTGTCTATGGACGGTAGCATTGGAAATCATTAAATAATAAACTTATGAAGATGATCTGCAACAATCATGGAATTATGCAAAGATTATCTATCTCTATATAATAATATTAAGTAAGAAGGTTATTATACGTATAGTGGTACGTATAGCTCTGAAGTTTGAGTGACATTCGTCAGTTTCATTAATAAAAGAACTTTGATCAAAGTTGTATAGTAGACGGACATAATGATTAATGAGAAACAATTATATTAAATGATCTGTTAATATAATTGTTTTGAATCGATCCAAGGATTCGCACTGGTATGTAAAAAATTGGCATTTCTGAGATAAAAAAAGACCCGCAGGTAAAGTAGGTATACGTACAATGTGTCCTCTTTGCAAAAATCTGTCCAGCATTAGATTAGCGAAAAAGTGTTGGAAAGTTTTTGAGAATGAAAATACGAGTCGGAGAAAGAGGAGACGCCAAGTCCGCATGGAGTCGGCAGGAGGAAAGGAGTGCAAGGGCAACAGATCGGCGGGTAGATCGAACAGGCTCGGTACAAAGCAGCCTGCTTGGCGATAAATCATTGGCGCGGGGCGGGAGGGGCCCCGGGAAGGTAGCCGGAGCACGGGGGTTTACAAGGCGAGGCGCGTCCGCGAGGATAAGCCCGGCTGCAGCGGCGCGGCTTTATTACAAGGCCGCGGGGGCCCCGGGCGCTTAATCAGGGCGGGATCGCGGGCCCGGGCGCATAACGCACCGCGGCGGCCATAAATCGCGGGCAATCTGGCCGCAGATGTCCCGGCTTATCGGCGCGGTGTGCTCGCGCATCCGGCGCCGGAGGAGCCCGAGAGCCTCACCCCCCACCCTTATCCTCCCGCGGAGGATGTCAAAGTGCCAGATGATAATGGGCCGCGGATAAATCAAGCGCGCTGAAAAGATGACGCTGATAAATGCCGGCGCCCGGCGGTCCCCCCCCCTGGCTAATGCGCGGGGCCCCTGACTGATGCCCGCCCCGCGACGCCCCGCCGCCGCCTAATCATTCATAATGGCCTCGCGTCGCCCGGGCTTAATCGCTGATTAATGGAGCCCGCGGGTTCGATCTGCCCGATCGCCGGCCAATTACCCGCCCGGCCCGCGCATCTCTCAACGTCGGCTACCGTATATTCAGGCCGGGCGAGGCGGCCCCGCCTCGGAGAAGCGCGCCGGGCGGACAATATGCGCGTCGGGCAAAAACAGGGGGGGGGGGGGTTCCCTCCTTTGGCACCGATCGCGCCGATCTCCCCGGGTGCGTGTGCACCGCGCCGGATCGCGCCGAACACGAGAGATAATTGACAAACAACTTTATAAGCCGCGGCCGAGTGTGGGACGGCTGTTGTTCCCAGTGGCTTTGGTCCCCGGCGCCCGCACTTATACGGTCCCGTGGTTACGTAACTCCCTGCGATAAAAGCCAAGTGGAAAAAAAGGGAGCCAATCTCATTTCGAAAGCCGAGTGCAGTGTAATAATTTATTAGTAACTTAATTCATTAATTCAATGTTTTCTTTCAATTTGAATGGCTTTATTGATCGGCGCCGGCTGCGAACGCGGCAAAAATAATCAATCAGTCTGGGAGCCTGGGAGAAGGTAGACCTGTCCGTGCTAATGACACCAACATATCACAGATAATAGGCATCGAATCTCAAAGAATATAACTTACATTTACAACTTTCACTTTCGAGCGCAGGCTCGGCTCCTTCTCCCGAAGGATTGCCTTTTTTTTCTCTCTCTCTCTAGCCACTGATCGTAATTAATAAGCCGTAATGAGTCAGCCTCCACCATTACAAGATATTGTGAGATTCGTGTCTCTTGCACCGAGTGATCGATCGACTCCTTATATTTTTTAACGCGATAATTATTTCGCCTTTTTTTTTCTCTTTAGCCTCCGCTAATTCGCGCCATCGACGGATTATACGCATCGCCGCGCGAAGACGTAATTTTTACCGTCTCGTCGACGATCCTCTCGGCATAATAAGTCCCGCTGGAGTGCCGCAATCGCCAGCGACGGCCTTGTCGAGGAACAAGAGTGACCCTCGCGAAAGACCCGACTGAAAGGTACATAATACCTGGGCAAACATACGCGGTTAAAATATGAAAAAAAAAAAAATCAAAATAAACATTTACCGATCGAATGCGAAAGATAAAAAAAAAAACGTCCGGGCTCGGATAAGATAAAAAAAAAAAAGAAGCAAATGGGGCTCTATATTTGTTCATATATACGAGCATGTGTAACACGTCGTCGGGGCGCCTGGCACTCGTGCGCAATCCCGGGGGATTTCCCGCGACGAGGCGCGAGCCGCGTCTCCGCGAGACGGAAGCGCAACCGGGCCCGATGGGCAGATTACACTCCGGGCGTAAAACAATAAGGCGACTGCGCCGGCCACTAAATAACCCGGGGGGGCACGTGTCCCGTGGCCCTTTTTTTTTTCTCTCCCCCGGACTGCGTGTATCTGGCGCACGTATCTCCGGCGGGCGCGTTTCCCATGGCGGGCGCGATACCATCGCCGTGGGGGGAAAAGTCGGCCTCGCACCCAATTCATCAGGGCGGGCGCGGCGCCGCGGGAGACGCCGCTCGCGCGCCAATTGATGGGAAAGCTTCGGGGCCCTCGGCGACGGGGGGAAGAAAAAAAAAAAAAAGGCCCGGGCCGGCCGAATGTTTCTGTAAATATATTTACGGCGCGGCCGTGTGCATCGGCGCCGGTCTCGGGCGCGTATGTGCGGCGCGCACGTGTGCGCCCGCTCGAATAAAATAGTGCGGCCGAGTCTTATTTATGGCCTAATGATTGCGACGGGCGATAAATCAGGGCAATCAGGATACGCGGGCATAGAGCCGCTCAATACCAGCCTTGACAGTTTAAATATTTAGAAATAACCTTTTTATGCAACCGGGTTGGGGGAAAAATCGGGGGAAAAATGCCATCCAGCTAGTTGGATTTGTAACTTGCGCGCTTCGCCTATGTACGTGTGTGTATATATATATATAAATACAGATGCAGTGTACATATGCGCGCTCTTGTGTTTATTCGGTCTGAAGCCTGTGTGTACCCGATGTATTAATCACGCTACATTGTAATGCGAGAATAGATAGCTCTTAATAAATCATAATAAATTAATGATAAGGGTGAAACTTGATTAGTGCACATAAAGCATAATTAATAATCGTTTTCAAAATGTGCATTATGTGAGCGCGTCCACCTATTGCACTGGGGCGTACTCGTGTGCGCACGTATACGCGAGTGCACGCGTTCCCTGTGTATAAACGTTCCGGTGTTGCGAGCCGCGGGGAAAAGGACAGGAGCAGATATCGGGGTAATAATAAATCGTCCGATATTGTGGACAGAAGCTCGATTCAATTACCCACATGTATCGACAACGGCAGCGCGATCAAAGTATATCGAGCAGATAAAGCCGATATAAGGCGGCTTTTACAAAACCAACAGGCTGCGGGATGTCAGAAAGTTAAAAAAGACAAGTCGAACGGTAGGGGATAAAGGAGGCGGGGAGGGCGGATCGAGGTGTATAAATCGGCGGCAGGCGGAATGATCTCGCGCGAGTGGACAAAGGATAGAGCGAGAGCGAGCGAGGAACAAAAAAAAAGAAAATGGAAGGAGGCGGCCACGGGAGAGCGAGGGCGGGCAAGCCGAAGGAGGGAGAGAGAGAGAGAGCGAGCGAGCTGCGTGTCTGTTGGTAATCATGCGCCGGGGATAAAGTTATTCCGGCGCATAAATAACGCCGGGCCGTCAGGAATAAGGCATTAATTTATGTTATTTATCGCCCATTAAGCCGCAAAGAAACACTCGCATATGGGAAATAATGTATCATTCTCCGCGCCGGGGAATCGGCGAGTGATTCAGAATGCCAACGAGTCGAGGCTCCCCGGGTGCGAGCGTTTCGCCCGCGAGGGAGGCGGCCGTTAGCGGCTGCCCGCGGGCCCCGGCCGGCTGATTGTCAATGGCCCGGGACGGCTTGGCAGGCCGGGCGCGTTTCGGCAGAGCCGGAAGCGCCGCCCGGACGCGCCGCGAATCCCGCCGATTTCCTGGCCGATTTTTTTTCTTTCTTCCGCGCTGACGAAAGCGCGACGCAGAGTACACTTTCGATCAGGCTGCGCACAATCCAACAGGCGCATACAGAAATGGCGCGCGGTCGCGTCGAGCGAGCGTTTGCCAAGTGTATATAGGGGCCGATCGGCCGATTTCGCCGCACCAGCTGCGCGCCAAGCCGCCCGGGTCGCTCTCCCTTTCTCTCTCTCTGATGTTCCGATCGCGCGCGGTGGGAGAAGCATCCCCGCGCGGCGGCCGCTGGCTGCGAGAAGAATCGGGTGGGACCGGTAGGAGCGCCGGCAAGTGCGCCCGGCCCTCCCGGCGGCTCGATGGCCGCCTCGATGATGCGGCCACTGAAAGGATTCCGGGCCGGCTCGTAAATCAGCGGCGGGTCCGCGGCGGGCGAGAAATCGGGCCAGCCGGGGGGGGGAGCTATAAAAGCGGGGCGCGACAAAGGGGAAGAAAGCGCGCGGGAGCGGCGAGACAAAGCCGGGGAGAGAGCGGCCGCGCGCTAATGGCGCGCCGTCCGCAGACGCTAATTGCGCATTGAGGGCGCAATTTACAGGCGTCACCGCAGCGCGCCCGCACTCGGCTCCCCGGGATTTACGGGCGCCCGCGCGGGCAGGAGGGCAAACCCCGGCAGCCGGGGAAAACGCGCGGCCAACTTTCGACTCTGCGGGTAAGCCAATATTTCAGCCCCGAGGCGGAACCAAGATTGAGGTTAGGAAGCAATAGAGCCTGCTGACCGCGGCGGAAGATAAATTCGTTCCGCAATTGAGGCGGGCGCGGCGCCGTAAATCTTGCCGGGCGCTGCAGGCGCAGGTACCCGGGCCACTCGCCCGCGGCTATGAAAAATCGCGGCCCTTTGCCCCCGGGCGGAGCACCCGGCTACTTTGCGCCCCAGCACGTGCGCCGCCTGCGAATATATGTGTGCGCCCGGCTGAGGGATGGCCGCGCGCAGCCGCCGCCACCGGCCCCAAATTAACCGGCCCTCGATGCCCGACTCCCGCTTTTCTTTTCTCCCCGGGCTGCCGCGCCGCTTTTCCAAAACACCGCGGACGGCGCGCGCAGTCGGACGCCTCGGCCACCCTCGGCCCTTTGTCCCGCGGACGCTCGCTCGCAACTTTCCATTCCCCACCTCTCCGACCTGCCCCCTAGCTCCTCCCTTATATGAAGTCGTTACTGCTCCGAGTCGCTCTGCCGACATTCCGCATGACGTTCCCCGTAATATAGCGCACCGAGGTGAACCTGCAGCCCGGCGCAATTGATCCAACTAATTTATTTCGAGTGAA
Source organism: Sycophaga agraensis (assembly GCA_018906755.1). NCBI lineage: Eukaryota > Metazoa > Arthropoda > Insecta > Hymenoptera > Pteromalidae > Sycophaga > Sycophaga agraensis. Next base: position 175,890 of record JACCIE010000061.1, on the reverse strand, counting down.
AGGGGGCCCGGCTGCCTTTCCGTAACAAAGTGGCCCCATCTTTCCTGGATTTCCCGACGATAAATTGCAATGGACCGGGGTGCCAGGGAAATTCCACGAAGCCAGTTCCCGAAAATCCGGCACAAAGATCCCCCGTGAGTTACGGGAGGGAGAAAAACCTGCCGTCGAAAAGGGAAAGGCTGCGCGCGCTCGCCGGCGAAAGCCGAAGAAAGTGGAGCCGCGGGCGCCCGGAGCCTCGCCCGGAGCCTCGTCCTCGGCCCCCGGGAGCGCGAGACCGGCCGAGGGCCCCGCGGAAAGGAGGCCAGGGTTCCGGGCGGCTGGCTCGCTGGCCCGGCTCCCGAGGCCCCCGCGGGAGGCGCGAGTCGGCGCGAGGTCGATCGGCCCCCGGCGCCGCCGCCAGCGAATATAAGAGCTGCCGCGCGCCCAGATTTACGAGCTCCCCCGCAATCCCGCGGACGCGGAGGCCCGGCCTAATATTTCACCGGGGCCCGGCGCACCGGTGCTCTTTCTCCCGTGGCGGCCGGCGCAATATTACCGCGGGCGCGCGCCGCCCGCGGCCCGTAAATCACATTTTTACCGTGTTTACGGGCCGCCCCGGGAAAGTCGGGCGGCCGCGGGCGCGCGAGCCCTCGCTGATTTATATGCGCCCGCCGCGGCGCAATCTCCGGCCGAGGCCGGCGGTCGGTAAGGCGGGCCCCGCGCTTGCCGGCCGCGCGCCCAGCGCCCCCTGGCCTCCCAGGGCACCCCCCCCCCCTTCGTCGTCGCGCGGCCTCCCGCCGAAACCGAAACCCTCCCCGGCTTTTATAGGGCCACATAAATACGCCGGCCGACAAAGCCCGGGGGATGTTCCGAGTGTTTGGACAGGCCGTCACCCGGCGACAATGGCCGCGGCCGCCGCAGCCGCCGCAGCCGCGGCCGCTTTATATGGCGGCCAATAAACCGGACGAGCGCGACGCCGAGGGCTGTATATATATAGCCCCTCGCGCCCGGGAAGACGCGGCAGGTAGCCGGCGAGGCGGGCCCCGGCTTTCGGCACCCGAGGATCTCCGAGGGAGGACCTGCCGCGGGAAAAGTGGCCCCCTTGACTCGCGCCTAATCCCACGCGTGTGTGAACAGCTGTTGAACGAGCCGGCTGAGCCGGGGAGAGCCCTACATGCGGCTAAGCCGTCGAGCCGCAACCGACTCGCTCCTCAGAGGACTACTCACGGCTCTCTCCCTTCCTTTAATCTGTTTATTTTTTATTTTCCCCGCCAGCTGTCAACTGGAGATTGACAGATCGCCGAAACAGTACGCCCGAAAGCGACATTTTATTCATTATATTCTCATCCTCGGCTCACCTGACACTCTTAATTAGCCCGATATTCCCGGCCAAATAATTATTGTCATTTATAGACTGCAACTCCGGCGCATTTTTCGTTTTTCTTTGCAAAAAGAGTCAAAGTATAGCATCGGGACTTTTATGTGCACTCCGCGCTCATGTGGGGGGTATGTGTGTCCTTGCACGCCGGAGGTCGCGTCCCCCGAACGACTGCGACGAAAATTGGACTGCAATATACGCGCGCGTCCGAGCTGGGGAGCTTCTTCGATCATCCCGAAAAGTCGCTTATGGGAGCCCCTCGACTGCTCGACTCTTCCGACCCTACTCGCAATTTTTTGGCACTCGGCAGATCGCATAAATGCCCGGCTGATCCCGGAAGGGAGGCTACCCGAAGAAACAGGGGAAAAGAGGCATACGTCGCGGTCAAGAGCGCTATGTGCTTGTCCCATTGTGCGCCGGGCCGTCTACCACATGGGACCACCTCGACATAAAGACGCCCCGATATTTGCATTACTATATGCCAACGCATAACTATTGTATACGGGCGCGCGGCACAATACTCCTTTGGGAGTTACGTTCCTGGGAAGATGCCTATATAGAACGAGCATATGCCTTACGTATACCTATATACCTGCATATCCCGAACGTTAATTGCTTCCTTAAACGAGGGATGGGTACATATTTCACGGGGACACGTTTCTATTCTCTGCTCGGTAAAAATTCATTTCTAAAACATTGCGACTTTATTATCCAATTTTTTTTATAAATTTAACTTTGGATCTAGTTGACTCTCGAGTTGACTACATTTTCTTATTCATGTTCTTTCCAGAATCGTATGGAACATCATTACTATTATTGGCCATGTTTCAACAATTTATAATGCATACATTTAAATACACTGATGCAATATTTTGACGTCAGATTTGTGTAAAAATCTATAATATTTTTATCATACGAATGGTTGTTAATTTGTTCTATACATCTGATTGATGTAAGTTGACTAATTTGTATAAAAGGGTGTTAATCAAATGTAGTCGTAAAGCCATAATATTTAAAAATTAATTTATATAAATGTAAATGAAATGATCTTACATAATAAATTTGTTATCTGTGTAACATGCCGAAATCGATGCCATCAACTGCGCAGACAGTTTGTATCTCTTAACTCCCAACATTAAACTTCAAGTGATTAAATAAAATATGTATAGGAGTTTTTTACATTTTAGTATAAATTTAAGCTCCGTAATATGCGAGAAAGTATGTTTCTATGGCTACAAATGCGTACGCGGACCCTACTACAAGTTTCCGGAATTATGACGTTTAAATTTTACCAATTTACCTTTCAAAAAATACATTTTATTTCACATATATATTTTATAACTTATAAATTAACTTTTTTCACCCGAAAAGTGAAAATGGTCTTCATCCTACATTATGAGTAGATTTTTTAACGTGTAGTTATTTATATATAAATGCTATAATGACCTGAAAATATAACCACATCCTTTGATATCTAATTTTACCAACCCTATTATTTAATACTTTTGTAATAATAATATGCATTTATAGTTTTGAGTAAGTTCTCTGAACGAAAGTTAAGCATTTAAATTGGTTATAACACTAGTTTACGACTAAAAATAATGCGAGGAAAATGTTTTAGTGAAAATGTCAAAAAAACTCGTATAAAATGCCTAATATTCCTATAGGCGTGGACTACTATAATTTCAGCAAGTATATACAATAACCAAAAACTGGAAGAAATGAAACTAGACAAATTATATTTTATAATTATTTATTATAGAATATGTAATTATTTATCATTTAAATACGGACAAATTGAACAAGAACTACATATTTCAATAATGCCAATTAAATGCACTTTTTATCCATATTTTAAATAGTTCATATGGAAATCGGTGCATTATTTTGCTGATAGTATACGGTAATTTATTAACACGTATCATTCATTAATTTACTATTATTAAAGGTAATATTAGCACTTTATGTATGTTTCAAATGTTAAAAGTGTTAATGAATAAATAAATTCATATACTTACTAATCTAAAGTCATTGTTTACCATCCCATTTTTATTGTGCAAAAATATTATAAAAAAGATTTCATTATTAGTAATAGTAGTTATTTAATATTAGTGTAATTAGTAATAGGTAGTAGCACAGTAACAAGGATCATTTACTGCTAGAAAACTGTATTTTTCACCAGGGATAATATGCATAACATATTTTATTATATGTCCATTTATATTATTAAATACTTTTCCATTAAAAGAGTAAACTAAATACTGCGAGTTCTATAATATATAACTATACATTTATTACTTGTATATGTATACACATACATATAAGAAGTAAAGGGCTTATATCAAGAACCATAAATCTTTAGGCTTTAACTAAGTTAATTCTAATTCTTTTCTAGGAAGCATAATGTTCGTGTCGATCGATTTATGCGAATCATCATTATGCTTCATTATCTTCCTTGGAGTCTTTAGGTTTCCCATTCCATAAACCTAAATTCTTTTTTCTGATGATCTATACTGTAAGTTATTTTTACTAGTTATTTTTTTATATTTTTTATCTGAATAAATTGATAACTAGCGATGAATAAGTACCTTTAAGTATGTATTTATATACACAAGAAAACAAATAACTAGGAAATGACAATGTTGCTTAATATTTTACAAAGTATATACATGCTGAGCTGTACATTATTATTTCATTCATGTCACTATTTGAGACTTTGTACATAATTTGTTCATAGGTGTATACACTGTTCTCTTCAAATTATAAACGTATTAGTTTAAGAAAAAAATCAATGAGCAAATATTTAAAAGCATTTGTAAAAGAATGCTTACATATCAACTGCGAAGCTTAAGTAAATTATAAAAATAATTAGAAACTGTATTAAACATTGTATTAATCTTTGAAAGTTAAGGTAATATGTTTTTCTCTAACTATTTGTTTTAAATGTTAACTTTCTAACTAATTTCAAGTTACATTGTGACAAGCTTCTGTAAAAAGTAAAATTACTTTTAAAATTGTTTGTGCAAAATTACCCAATTAATTTTAATGTGCATGTAATTACGTAATATAAAAACATTGTTACGTTTTGCAAAGTGGCTAACATTTAAACGTATAAATTTATCAAAAATAATTTAAAATAACAAATATTAAGTAATTAAGAACATAATGTACGTGTTAGCTTTTTGTAGGTTTAATATAAAAAGAAACTAGATTTATGGCAGATTCTTATCACTATCCATAAAACGAATGATCTACTGCACCTGTAAGTATAATACATCTTATATAATAAGTCGTCGAGAGTATAATGTATTATTTAATAGGCCTGCTATTAATCTATAAAAATCAACCATTAGTCACGAGAAATTAGATTTTATAAGGATTATAGTTTCTTAGGCGTACAGCGTCGTTTGATTATATCACTCTATGTATATATAGTACTGTTGTATTATTCGTATTTTATTATTGGAACTAAAAATGTGTTTTGAGGAAATGACGTGCCGATGAATTGGCAGCGAATCTTCAAACAAATTATAATTGTTTATAAATACTAAGTTGTCTAGATATTTTCGGAGAAACGACGAGTCCAGGGTTATAAATAACTCAATTTCGATAAAATCTATTTGCAGCGGAACTGCTGCGCGTATCCAGCTAGAGTCTATAGGTGAGCGCAATATTACTATAAGTAGCCGCTGTTGTACGCAGCGAACCCCTATAATTTGAACGTAAATTAACCTTGCGGAGCATCATCGTAAAGGGCCGTTGGCAAGAAAGTGGCGGGCAGGGGGAGAAGGAGCGCCGGTTTATTGCCTTGGGGAGGGCCTCATCTAGCGGGGCTTTTATATTACGGTCGATAGTTCTGTCTGCAGTGCGAGAGACTGGCTATAGCGGGGACACTTTTTTCTTTATTGCGCCCTAGGAAACAACAGAATCCTGCTGTATGCCTCCTCGAGATATGGAGATAAAGTGCTCGTGATAGGCCGTTATTTATAACCCGCAGCCGATTCCTCGTGCCCTCGCGCGACCATACGTGTGCGAGTCGGAGGCAGTGTCCCGGGCGCCGCGCGCCGGACGCAGACAAAAGCTCCCCGATACATTCGGATGATTAGGTAGCGTAAACGATGAATAGGCGCGTAAAAAGCACGGGCCGATTGGCTATCTGGGGCTTTAGGGCCCAAGTCCCCGGGGCGTATATCATTGGGCGGCTCGGGGAGCCGGGCAGGGTGACGATCCCGGTGGACAATTTGGCCTGCCGTCGCCGGCGCGTCGCGCTCGTTCGATGAGGTTATTATCGCTCCGGCAGTGGCCGGCCCTCGATTCAATGCGGCTGAGTATGCCCGCACACGCGATCGTGATCGCCCGGACAGCGGTACTGTATTTGAGTGCCGAGCGAGAAGCGCACCGTTTTCCAACTGACATGTGGCTTTTAATGAGCTGCCTTTCAAGCTATCGACCGCTGGCTTTTTACGGACGGATAAATATAACCAGGGCGATAAAGCCAGTGTCAGAAAAACCTTTCACATCCACTAAAGGACTGATTTCTCAATGTAGAAAAGCCAAGTGTGACTAAAAGAAGCTTATAAATTAAATTGATACCTTAAATTATACCGGCTATTAAATTGAAATCTTTTGGGTACGATTACGTAATAAAAATTCGTTCTCTTAACGAGATTTTTATGGCCGCTCGGACAGGGACCGCGTTTCATTTTATAAGTTACGAAAAACACACCAACAGATTATATAAGAATCTCTAGTGCTGATAATGAAGGACTTGGACATGAAAACGCTTAAGAGTTTCTTGTAAACCGTAAAGACTTTAAAAGATACGACTTCTGCAGCGTTGATTAGATTTGTTCTTTCAAGAAAGATACTAATGTTTATGTAAATTAAATATCATGGATTTCACAGTATCTTATAAGTACTGTATGATGATTATGCTCAAAGTTATGAGGAAAAACTCCAATTATTTAATCAGTGCATAAACGATCGAGTTTTAATAAATTATATAAGCAAATAAACGTGCCTCGATAATCAAATTTATCACTTTGACCAAATTTAACGACTTTTCCCTGCTAGAGAATTAACTAGCTTTTCTAGATAACGTACTGTTAATCAAATAAAGATAGTCGCGCCTAAAGACAATAAAATCATCTTAGATTGTTACCGTGTGCATTAAGTATAAGATAACTAACATATATACATATATATGTACATATAATAAGTCTAAGCTTTTCATTTGATGATAATACCAAACCAAAAACTGATTAAATATATAAATTCTAACTGCATAAGCTACAATAAATGGCTCAAGCGTAATTTATGTCCACCGTAGATTGTGGATCATATGCCGCATAAAAAACCCTTGGAAAAATTGTGAGCTAAAAATTTGAAAACGTAGAAATATTGTGGGTAATTCATAACTTGTGAAACGGATCGTGTCACGTTTTCTCAGTAATTATTGGAAATTATTGATAATTTAAGAATTTACTAAATTTTTTCAGATTTTGTAAAAACAAATTAGTTGAAGTTGACTAAAATTTAGCGAAATTGGGTTATAGGGCAATTCAGTAAAAATACGCTGGATTTTAAGTTAATTTTTCAAATTTTCCACATTTTTTCTTGACAGAATGATTTAAATTTCATATAATTCATATGTCAAATAAGTAAAATCGATTAACATAACTTCAAAATATATATAGGCTCTCGTAAAGTACATATTTCTTCTTGATAAATTTTTTGTGCATTAGGAAATACTACGTTCCAATAGGATAACTGAATCTGATTAAAAATATTTTAATAATTTCTATTCAAGGGATGAATGAATTCAATATTCTCTACTATTGAAGTAAACAAAATTATTAAGCGTCTGTTTCTTTTTAAAAATTAAAGATAATAATCAAAATTATTTTGCTAAATTATGCTAAAATTATATTTAAATCTGAAATGTTATATTTGGTACACTTAATTAATATTTACCTCAATATATTTTCATATTTCAACTATAAATTCTATATATTCAATTACTTAAGATGTTAAATTTTTTTTAAACTACATCTAGTTTAACAAAGTTAGACTAATGATGTATGTTTTTGTAAGGCCTAGATTTTTAAATATAAGTATCAAAGGATTTTACTTGTTTGTTTGGGAAATGATTTGATGCGATATATATTGATTAAATATCAACGGATTGATAAAATATCAATGCAAATTCTCTGAAAATTTAGTATTTCGTAGCATTAATTTAACAATGACTTGATTTTCGTTAAAGATACGCAAAACTTCAAATTCCTAAGTTATCAAGAAAAAGACCGCAGAGTCTGATTTACAAAACACGATTTTTTAACCGACTCTTTACAATTTAAAATTTTTGGCCACGATTTTGCTAGGATTTGTTAATATAGGAATCGATGTAAGATCCCGTATCAACCGAGCACTTAAACAATTTTAATAAAAAACTATTTTTGTTTACAATGCAAGTTTTTCAGAATTCCCAGTTTAACGATCATTTATTGTGAAGCTGGCAATCTGAAAAGATCAATCCGAAGAGTAAAGGCACTCTTGCGTATGCTCCTCTGCATTAACAACCCTCACACTGCCTATACACGTGTACCTACAATTTCCATAATTAAAAGCAACAGGAAAGAGGCTAAAGCAAAAGCAGTTATGACGTGCACACGGGTGTAGTGGTCAGGCGGTCGGATGGCCGGAGAAAAAGCGGAAATCGGCGCATTAGCGGATAACGCGGAGATGGCCGGAGGCTCGGGCCGCTCCCCTGAACACCGAGGGACAGTCCCGATGCGCGCGTCCCCCGCGGGCACAAATTATACAGTCGGCGCGGGGAGGCCGGGCTCCGGGTGCAATTGAATCCTCCGGACGTCTGCCGCGGCATCCTAGGCGGAATGCTAATCGGGCGCTACAGGGTCGCGGGGGCGACTCGTGCACGGGGCGCGCGCATGACAATCGGCCCCCGCGGGCCAAGCGGCCGCCAGGAGCTAATGGAGTCGGGGGCTGACGTTGATTGGCTCCGGGGCCGATACCTCCGGCGCGCCCATAATGCGCCCAGTCTTTCGCGGGGGCGGCGGGTAATTAGCGAGTGGCGCATATCGTTATCGCGGTCGGCGGGGCCGCGTATATCGGGGCGCGGGAACAAAGGTCGGGGGCGGGGGCGGCGGGGCAGCCGGCGGCGGGTAATGGCCGAGTGAGTATGATGAATGGGGGGCCCGGCCTGACAAGCGGCCATCGCTGCGGCCCGATGATGGATGACGCGGCCGTTCCTCTCGAGGCCGGGGCTCGCGCGGCCCTAATTATTTCATACTTTGCAATCAGTGCGATAATCCATCGGCGCGCGCCGCTGCCTGCGGGACCTGTCGCGGATAAATCATCGCTCTTATCGCGGGCCCGCGGCACTTTCCGGCCCTTTCCGAGGCGGAGCCGAGCGGTGACGAGCGACACGCGGAAGCGGCCCGATCGTGTTTACGATATGACACTCGACGCTGCCCGCCCGCCGCGCCCCGCAATTTCCATTCGTGTACATCTCCACGCATGACGGCCGCTGCACGTGTTGAACTCGGGACGAATTAGCCTCCCGGTGCGGATGAGCCGGCGAGCCGGCCTTCCTGCCCGCCGGGACCGCCTCAGACCGCCCGCGTCCGATCGAACCGACGGTTTGCCCAGTCGAGAGGCGCTTTTTTCCGGAGGATGAAAACATTAAGACTCGCCGGCTCTACGCCGGAATCCACGCCGGCTATCTCCATTTTCTTTCACTATCCATTAACCGAATTTTGTGCCTGCGTTAGAAAATCACTTGAAAGCCTCATCTCTTATTAGAGATATTGATGTTGGCCAGGTTGAAATTAGAAACTATCTATAAAAAAGGCCAACGCTTAAGTGCTTTTCAAACTGCTCGTAAAAACTGATCGAAATTCCAAAATGTATAACGAATGCTCCCGCCTGATTTCTATCCAATTCCAATATGTTGGATACATCCAACAAGTAAATAAGTAATATAAATTTCATTCTAAACATATTTTTTATTCGATAATAAATACGTTTTATAATTTTATTAGTCTTTTCGAATACCCCGAATAATTTAAGTAGTGTTTTATAAATAGTAATTCGTGTACATACCTTACGTAAATAAAAAATTTCAAACATAATATAGACAAGCTACAACATATTTAACAAATAATTCATGATTACAAAATAATTGAATAAAAAATTGTAGAAAATTTAAGATTTAAGAGATATTCTTTTGATTTCAAAATCATCCGATTTGTAACAGTTTTTGAAAAGTGGAACACGAAAACACAAAACTGTATTTTTTCCTATATAGCTTTGAATTTTATTCATTTTAGCGTAGTGCTTCGAAGTACTAATAAAAAATAACTGCGAACAGATGAAAACAATTCAAATACATTGACTTGCGTCTTGTTATACTTTTATTATTGCTGTCATTTTGAAACAGCGCAAGACATAATAGTGAATGGATCTCGCGTCCACGAGCAAAAAGATGCTATAGCGAAACTATCAATTATTCAGATGATTGTAGGATAGAAGCTAACGCTTTCAAAGAAGTGTCGGACCGCACCCCGCTCGAGACTCCATTGCTTGCCTTTGCACCAGGCTAATTATTTTCTTAAGAATCCACGTGGCTGTGCACACAAGTGACTATTTAATGACATGGCGGAGTGCATGTGCGGATGCTTACATGACTCGGCGTCTCCCTCCTCTGCGCGACTGTACCTTTACGTACATTAACAGTGGCATTCGAAGGGGCGAGGAGGCGTCGCGTCGGCGGCTGCGGCGGGCCAGGGGCCAGCGAGAGGGAGGAGGAAGCCAGACGCCGAGAGCTCGATGATTTAACGCCTTTTCGCGCCCGACGGAGTAATGAGCCTTTTCAAATGTCGTACCCGGGAGAATTATTTGAAAGGTGATTTAAGACTTAGACCGCGCGCGCCTCCTCCTTTCTTTTTCATTTTACGCGCCGCCGCGGAAATATCGCGCCCAGATATTCTAAAGAGAGTACGCGCATTTGCGAATTAAACTGCCGTTGGCCTTGGGATCTAGGGGTAGCTCTTCACAAGATCATAAACGACAAGGAATGGGAAAAAATTACACAAAGAGATTGCGAGAGTCTCTTTGAAAGAGTGTACTTTTTTTATATCAAAGTCTGAAGAATCAAAACTCTTTTGTCTAATTGCGAGAGCATAAATATTTTATTGTACCGCGAGTTTATTACTGCAGTTCCATTGAAAATTCAAATTGACTTTGCAATAATTTTAGTTATTTTCAAATAGATAGTTCTACAATACAAGTACTTTAAACATTTATGCGAGTGTTATTATATTGGAGGGTTATAAAGTTAATCATATTTATGTTCACAGTCAGCAACATTTAAAAATAAAAGTAGAGTTATTCTATTTTCTTATCGTGAATAATAATTTTTATAAATTGAATGACTGATACGAGCATTACCATTGCATCATGCCATAACTCGCTTGAAGAGAACACTTTTTGTTAATTGATTTCCAACTGACTTTTTATTATAAATGTAGCTTATTGCACAAGATTGATATGATAAATATGGTGTCGTTAATTAAATGCTTTGAGATATGTCAAAAGCATTTGTCAGATAAATAGAACATATAATTATTGTATATCAGAGTAAAAGTTTCTGAAACAAAAGCAATTGCAGTTTTCAAAAAATTGATTAAACTTGTGATAAAAAATTCTGTATAAAAAGACTAATAACACTGTATAACATCGTAAAGCTTTTCCAAAAAAAAATGTTCAAGTGTTTCCGTAGAAGTACGTCTTTTGCCATCGTAAGTTTGTGGAAAACGGCTTTTCCCGAAGAAGATAAAATTCTGTACAATTGTTACGAGCCAGTCGTATAGGATGTCATAAAGGAATCCTAACCACTATTTCACAAATTCTTCTACAGGTATATTCACTTATTCTTTCCCCGGCTTAATAAAAATGTACAGTGGATTAAGAGCATAAAGCGCGAGAGCGAGGCGACTGAACGCGCTCTCAGGATATTATTTTCGTGTTATATACGTATAGATCTTCGCCATTATACGTGATCACAGTAAATGGTTATGCGTACACGACCGTCTTTTATCGCTCCTGTCCCGTCAGAGTGTATATTTTATTGATTGGAGATTACAAAAACATACGGGCGCACCTGCCTTACACGTCGCGTAAGCGCACGCACATTACACTCGAGCCCGCACGTGTGGAGTAGCATCGCCTCCCGGGGCTCGGCTACTCTCTGTTCTCACGCGCTAACGCGAGCCGTCGCGCGAACTTTAATAATAATTCATCGCCTGATCCTTCGAGGAACAATATTTTATTACCCGCCGCACGACAAATGCGCTCTGTCGCCCCGCGCCGACGGAGACGGATAGATTTCAGACGCTCTTGCATGCCGACGCGTATAAGCTGCTTTCGCGCACGAGAGCCAAGCTGAAGGACAACCGAGATAAATAGACTGAAGGAAAGCGACGTGTTGGCGAATTGGGTTTATCCAATGCCTTATTGCCGTACTGCCAGCGTGTCTACTTGAGGAAACTGGCGCTAGCGAACTTGTTGCGTTATTTACAATTAATATAGAGTGACAATCGCAGATCAATATAAGGGCAGACTGTATAATGCATGTGTAAATGCACATAGATAGATCGATATCACATTCTATATTGCAAGAAAAACATCAATCAATGTTAATGTTACCATGCTCTAAGAAATATAAGGAATGCTGTTGCATTTTAGTTAACTAGGCATTAACGGGAATTCAACAAGAAACGTATTGAATAATTATAAATACTACGTACATACAGTTTATACCTATGTCATTTACATAGACGTATTTTTTTTTTATAAAATTGTAGAATATCATTTTTAACATAATTTATGTAAAATTTTTTTACCACATGTGTATGCGTCTTTCTATCCGTTCATATTGAGGTTCATATTCTTATAGGAAAAAACGCAAAAATGTGGAAAAACCAATAGTTGCTTAATGTTTATCTTTGTGAACATTCGTAATCGCTCAAATTTATTATTCAGAATGTTGTCGAAATTTATTTTTCAATAAAATAAAAAAAACAGAAAGAGCCTCCAAATAGCCATACTTGATATATATCAGTGCTTATCTTCGTCGTATAAATTAATTTTTGTTATCAGTTGGAGCGGCTTTCGGTTAGACAGTTTTTATTGGTCATTCGTTTCATAGAGGTAAAATTAAACACACTTGAAGATATATAGACGAGAATTGAAATTGTTATAGCGTTTGTAATATATTATATCATTAAGTTATTATAATAATTCAAATAGTTGAAACAATGTATTAATTGTTTGCCTTGAAAAATCTCTTAAATTCAAATATTTTATTTTTTATAGAAGTATTTATTTGCGAGTATAATAGTTTAACCAATAAAATTTATTTTAATTATTTTTCTTATAAATATTATTACAAAGGAACTGAATTTTCAATATTGAGAAACAACATAAAAAACTAAATGCAATATATTTTTAAAAAATTACACTAGATGTTTAAGTAGTTATAGTTTTATATAGATGTAGAATCATAACTTAAAAGTCATGAAGTAAAAAATATAAATTCATAATACATTAAATGTCTTGTAAATTAGTTCTGTCTAATAAGCTTAATACAAGATGTACATTAAAATCATATATGTGCTTCCCAACATTTTTAACAAGACTCATATACTTAATTTTACCTTTGTTGAGATTAATATAGGGAAAACAAATTTTTACTGCATATTAATTTAAATCAGAGACAATGAATATATGTATTTTTTTTCAGGTTGTAAACCTTTAAATGCTATATATAACTGTTACATTTAACAATATTTTTAATTATTTCAACTTCTTTAAAATACATTTTTATAATTATTGACATACTTTCAAAACATGCGAAAAAATTGAAGACGTGCCTTTTTTAGAAATAATAAAATAAACGGTTAAATAAATAGAAAAAAGGAAATCATACCGCTAAAACTAAACGTGGTTCAAAATAAAACTATAATGTAAGTTCTAATAGGACTTGTATAAAAAAGATAAATTAAATTAGAAGTTTCATATTTGCCCATCCTTACAAAACTTTGATAGAAAGAAGCAATAATATTTTATAACAAAGGCTATTATAAAAAACAAAATATCGATTATTAATTTATGAAAATAGATCAGGTACGTAGTAAATTGTACAATTTTCACACAGGCAGTATAATAATAGGGTTTCAGAAGCAAATTTAAGATTAGAATTTTTATTTTTAATTGCATACTGCTTAAATTAATTTGCAACTTTTAATTATCGTTTAATTGCTGTTTATAACATCTATTAGCCATTTATATATGTATATATATAGTATTGAATGTAATGTGTCATTCACGTTTAAAAAATTATTAACTGTTCTGTAATTAACTCGATAATTTAGAGCAACTTTGCATCAATTTTTCCAATAATTCTTTTTAATTTGTTTACGATAGTTTTCTACCTTATTATAGAAGTACATTATAGCAGGAGGCGGGTACTGAAGTCACAAATTGCAAAATTACTTAAGATCAGTATTGTCATCTTGCAATTATCAATAATAACTCGAAAACAGTGAATAACATGTATGAGGTATGTAATTTTCTGATGCATTAAAATTGTACATTTTATAATTCTCAAATACCGAGATCTTTATTGTAGTAATTTAAAAATAAATGCTATTTAAATTTTATACAATGCATATTGTGTTTCATTGATAAGAATTTTTTTTAATTTTTAAAATTATTGTGTTTTCTTTTAGCTTGTAAATTGTAGCTAATTATAGCTGATAAGCATTTTGGAGTTATTAGGCAATTAGTCGTGCAGGCAGTATATACATTTTTCAAAATTTTATTCAAAAGTTGTTGAAACGCGGTGATTACCCGGGGGACTATAGTCCCGGTCACGGGCCCCAAGTCACCGCGTAACTGAGGACTGTCCACCCTCTGTCGCTTGAGGCGAATACACGGAAAGTCCGCCCTGAAAAAAGGTAGAAAAAGGCGAAAAAAAACGCGCCCAAAATTCCAACATGACTGATGTACATCGGAACAAGTGTATTTACAATATCTACAGCCGGCTGATACTCGCACATAAGTGGCGACCTAGTAGCGGTTAACTCCGTGGGGCGGGATATGTCGTCGACTGCTTGCCGCCACCTCCTCTTTGTCCCTGATGGAGCCCTGGATCCAAGGACGGTGAGCCCGTCTACCCGGCAGAAAAGGGGGACGGCCAAAAGCCCAGCAACTCCGGCCGAGCGGAATCAAGCCGCACGCGCGAGCGGACACGACCTTCCGCGCACTCCGCTATCACGCTCACGAGCTTCCTGGCAGAAACTCCGAAAAATCTCTCGCAATAAAGCGCACGCGACATTAACCCTGCGCCCCGAGACACACAGAAGGCCGCTCCCGAAATTAGCAAGGATCGAGGGCCGATCGCGGATAATTCGGCCTCTCTCTCCTTGATTGTATAGCCGTCGGGGCGCAGCGTTGCACGAATGGCCGACATTTTTCGCGGATGATCCCGCCGATCCCTCGCGCTCGGCGTCTAAGAGCGAGGAGGTTATTACCGTGGCGACCACGACGAGATATTCGTCGGAAAATAAAAAGTGAAAAATAACGCGTATATAAAATGAACGAAAAAGTAAAATAAATACGTTTCGATATCTTATTTTTAAATTAGGAGAAATATGATTTTATCTCTTTAATCCAAATCAGCATCGTGTTCAATCAGCTGTTCAACGAGATAAGTAAGTGATAGTGAAAAGTAAAATGATGAGGATCAGTCGTGTCTTAAACCATCCTTGAAGAACTGCACTGACATGTGCATACAGCTTGAACTTATTATTAGCTTTCTAAAAGAAATTTTTTTTAACGCCTTAAACCAAATAAGCCGTTCATGTTTATCTTTATTTTTTAAATTAATATCGTCTTCTTTTTCTTTCTTCATTTAATCATGTATTATTTAGTTTGCAATTTTTCCCTTAGAATACACAATAAAGTATACACAATAAGTAAATATACAGATTATTTATTATTCGTTAATAATACAAAATACAGTATGATAATACAAAATATAAAGTACATGCAATAGTCTATACTTAATCGAATATCACGGTTCATCTACAAGTACCTGTTTATCTATTCTTTCGACGTAGCGCAATCCTACTTGCAATTTATATCTTCAATGAATACCTATTTTAGTCAATGCAATCAAATACACATTCACGCTGTGAATACAAAAATGAATATCAATACAATGATAATGAAATGGAGAACATTCATACAACTCTCACGTGCAAATAATCATAACTTGGATACGACATCAATTTAATGGTGAGAACTGAAAATGTAATCCAACAATACAGATGTGCATGTCTTGCCTGACTACAGATTAATTGTAGTCTTATCTCGAGATTTATATTTTTTTTCTTTTTTTTTATAGGTATGTTTAGAAATAAGAACAATTTATCAAATTTTCGCGGGTCACGTATAATCGATCTGCATACAAGACAAGCGGCTCGACAGCATTGACATGATTCAAATTAATACAACGTGCGAGCTGAAGGCCATTCCAAAACTCGCGTTCAAGAATTGCTTAAAGATGTGGAAGCACCGGTAGTAGCGTGTGGTTCGATCAAATTGTGACTACTTCGAAGGATGCTACGACACGAATAATCAAGAATAGCGCCAATGTGGAATTAGAAACGCTGGTTAGATACTTTTCGGATACATTGTATATTCTGACCATCAGCTTTATTGAATTTTTAGTTTATTTTATGAAATATAACGTTTAGAAATGTTTTGTTGTATATTTAATCATTTTTCGCCACTGAAAAAGTGCACTTGAAACAATGTCGCTCGCTTGCAGAAAATGTTGAATAACACCAACGAAAATCCAGATCTGTTTGTAATTGTTACAACTGGTGACCAAATAACAGTATATATACATCTCAATATATATGATTGTTATTTGTAAAATCAAAGACTAATCCTAATTCTGGTTAAATGTCACGATTTTATTAACTGCTTTTTATCGTTATTAATGGCGTGATACATTCCGAGTTCTTCTCAGAAGGAGATCAATGAGAAATATTAAAGTTATGCGTTGCTTATTTGCATTAGACAATGCGAAGAAAGAATGCTAATTTGTTACGCATTTCATGATTTTTAAAATGAACAATGCAAAAAAATGCACAAAACAATACACAAAAGGGCGTAGTTTCACTAAAATTTGTCAAAATAAGAAGCACATCCCGGGAAAATCTGAAGGTTATATTTAAAAGCGTATGTCAGAAATCCTTCAAAGATTGGAAAACTGCTGACATAAGTGTATATGTAATAATAAGGATTATTCTGAAGGGAAAAATAGATACATAAAAAAATTAAATATTTTTCAAGAAAAATAATATGCCATTTTTCTAGAAAAACAAGAGTTTATAAAATGTATAAATAATCGATGAATTAGAAAAATTATTTTTAATATTAGCATATCATCTGGCTCATGCTCGGGGTCATACTATAAAATGTTTTCGTCTCTTTTGGAATTTTATATCTATGAAACGTGTTGCAGAAATATGAGTTCCAAAAGTATACATTTTTATAGTAAACAATTCATGGATTTTACATAAATATAGTGTAACCACTCAAATCATCATTATTGATGAATATTTCTCGAGAAAAATAATATAATGTTAATATTTGACAAGCATAAATGAGATTAAAACTGCATTGATTCTATCAAACATAAAAATGAATTGTTTAACACAATTTATATATCTTACGTGTTATCGTATTTATTTAATAGGATTATTATTTTGTTATTTATTCTACTTATTCATGTACATAGAATTAAAATATTTCACTCGAGCGTTTATTTAACTATGCTTAACGTAGTTTTTAATATTCTTTTAAGTGCGTTAGTTTTATTTTTTAAGTATTTATTATTTTACGAGAGCTACATTGTACCTTGTACCCTTTAGTCTTTATATGAATCTAAGTCCAACTTATATTTATCTTCTTTTCAATTTGGTCGTTCAATTGAAAAAAATTTATTGGTTTATTTATGTGCTTCTATGCCTTAAGTTTATTGCTTCCCGCACTTGGCACTATTGCGTCAAACTATACTCGTGACTAAGCTATATAACGCGTTTCTTTATGATATCTATAAACGAAAAGTTATTATAAAAAATGAGTGTACATTTGAAATTCACACGTATAAAATTTATGACTCTGACCCAAAGATGACAAGAGACTTTTGGGTAAATAAATCTAGGAGAATTGTTTCCATGTAGCTTTTACCTGGCAACTCGGTGAGAAAAAGAATCTTGTAAAGAAGTATTCGACGGCTATAAAACCGTGTCAATAGTATTTTTTTTTATAGAATGTCATTTTTCATTATAGCTTTTCAGGTACTTGTTGAGTACCGTACTTGTCTAAAATCATGAACGTAAAAGAATCGTAACGTTGTGGTTTACCGAGGAATAAGAACAATTCGAATAATCATCGAAAGTGTCTATACCCGAGGCTGATTGACTGCGTCCAATCGAACTGCTACATTTGTGTGCAAATTCCGGCCACAAAAAAAGGGGTAAATGACAAGGTACAGTAGTAATCGTCGGTGAGTTTGACGCAGAAGAGGGTAAAAAAGTCTCCGTGGAATCGCCTCGGGTGAGCGGGAGGCGCTAGGGAGCACCTGTAGCCGGGGCAAACGGGCATCCCACGTCGGCGGCCCGTCAAAGGCGTCGGCCTCGGTCCCCGGGCTAATTGCCCGGGCCGCCTCCTCGGCGCGGCCGGCGCGCCTAATAAATAGGAGCGGCAGGGGCGCGGGTGGCGGCTCATTAGGCCCGGCCGCGCCCCCTGCAATTAGGGCCGCGCGGCCCCTCAAACCGCCGGGGCTTCCGCGAATCAATTGGCGATCGCGGGCCGATCCGCCGGCGGCCCTCGGGCACGCCGAACAGCTCCCTGGCGTATCCCCGCCGGGGCCCGCGTCATTTCCATATATATATACATACGCGTGCGACGTATATATAGTCCTTCTCCCCCCCGGCGCTTTCCCGATCCTCCTCCCCCGTTGTGTGTATATGTGTTTTTAGGCGCGCAGGTGCAGCCTCGGGGCTCCTTGCGCCGGGGCAATAGTCACGGCTCGCCCGCTCCCGAATTAGCGCCTCTCGCGCCGGCCCTTTGATCCGCTGTTTCCCTCGGCCCTCGTCAACGGGCCGCGCCCCCGCCTACCTGCGGCCGCCGCGGAGATAAGGGGCCGCGGGGGCGAGGCTGCCAGGTCGCCTTTTTATACGGCCCTCCCTCTCCAAACCTGCGGCAATCTGCCGGCTTTTACGTCCCCCCGTCGAGCCTGGCGTTTATTGCGAGATAATTTTCCTTATTAAAATAATGTCAATGCAATGATATGGGCGCGGGCGGCGACGCAACAGCGAAATTAGAGTCGGGTTTAACAGCCGCTTGGCTTTTTTTTTTTTTCCCCCGCCCGTGCACACGTATATATACGCACGCGTACGTACACGCGCGCGCTGTGTAACGTACCGATCGCCGCGTCGCTCGGCTTTTTTACCCGGCGCTTTTACGACTGGCCTCTTGCGACTGTTAAAATTAATTATGCTAAACGCGCGACATAAAAATGCCGATTGAAGAAATTGTCGTAATTGCTCGACTTGGCGAGAACGGCCTCCTGCGGTGCCGGTGGCCAATTTGCAAACAACTTCCAATGCAACTATCGCTCGAATATATACATGGCCCGTGATTGCGCAATCTGATAAACGACCTGAAGAAACGGTCCCGAAAATCAAACAGCCGGCTAATCGTCGCAATATTCATCAACTTTGTTCATTATGTGCAGAAATAGTCGAGATAAACACTCTGCCGCGGATATTTATGCGAATGCTTTGTGCGAATAATCTAACCTTGTGGTAGAAAAGTCACCAAGATTTTGCGCGCGTTCATCAAACGGAGCCTTAAATCAACAGAGTCAAGTTAGGAGCGCAATAAAATTCATCGAACACCACAGTCACCTTGAAAGTTTGCGAATTGTATCCATTATATTCGTTTATCGCGTTGGAAATCAATCCGTTCCGTGGAATACGGCAAACGTCTTAAATTAAACCTTTATTTTAGAACTTGTATTCTTAACTTGAATTCCTAATCAACAAACTACTTATTATGAAATCAAGCACAATGTTAAAAATGCATAAAGATCATAACTATATTATTTAAAAATAAGGTCGTTGGGAAACATTCCCTCTGCCATTTTTACTCTTTCTACATACATTAAAATATAATTTTTCTCATTAATATAGCGTTGCTTGTACATGCTAAACCGAGTGCTAAATTTATTTCATTTCTACTGCATTTGTCTCGCTCACAAATCTGCGTGTTTCCTTCATCTACCGACAATCTATCCTTGCCCTACAAAAAAATTATATACCCGGAATAATCTAAAGCAAATAAGTGCACTTTGGAGCACTTGGTACACGTATTCATTTTCCGAGCATAACGATTGCCCCAGATATCCGAATGCGCCTTTTAAAAAGCTCGAATACAAACGCGCAGCGAGACATTACGCCAAAAGCATCCGAGAAGTGGCGCGAAAGCAGTGCCGCTCGACGAGCCCGCTACGTCGTCCCATTCAGACGCGAGGATTAAACTAAAAAGGAAAAAAAAATGTCCGTCGGGTCGACTGAAGCGGTAGTAGACGAGGGCGGCAGACTCGTCGCTACATCCTCGGGAGCGTGCTGGCTCGAACCAGCTGACAAATCGGCCGTGGGGGGGGCGCGCGCCGGGACTCCGGTCGATTGGCAAGGAGTGACGAGTCCGCGGAAGAAGGGAGTCGTTAGGCCGGGCGGCACGCGCGCCGGCCCGCCGGCGGAGCTTCGCGGGCGCCGATCAATCAAGCCCGCGCGAGGCCGCCACCTTTCGTATAAATCATCCGGATCGATCGGCGCCCGCCCGAACACACACATATATATATAACACTGCCGAGGTGCCCGAGTGGATTAAAAGAAAAAGAAAAAACGGGGCCGGGATTAGTCCTCCTCTTCTTTTGTTTTTGACGGCCGGGCAGCCTTTAAGCACCGGGCGCCCCCTGGCGGGGGATCGCGGAGGGGCCGGGCGGGCCCGTCTTCCCGCGAGCCCCCGTGAAAGAGCCGATTGACGTCTCTCGAAGCGCGACCGCGGGAAAGCCCTCTAATTGACAAATCAAGCGCCGACGAGTAGCCGCGGCCGATCGATTTTTCCAATTAGCGCGTCTTTCCCCGGCCGGGGCGCATTAGCATGAGAAAGGGCCGGCGAGCGGCCGGCGACAGGAGCCGACAGAGGCCGCTTGTCCGCGCTTCCTTTTATTTATTTACTTTTTTTCTTTTTTTTTTTATCCCCCGTGATCGATGGCCCGCCGATTGACGGAGGTCGCGCGGCAGAATGTATACGCCCGCGGCGGCCCAATTTTTTTTTTCTCCCCCCCCCCCTCGGCCCTAATCAATTTCCCCGCGCTTCGCCCCGGTATTTTCCCGCGTCCGGCTTTTTCACTCGGGAAACTGTGCGCATATACGGCCCCTTGTTTTCCTCTTTGGCCGAGCGTCGGCACTTTGATTGGCGCCCGATCAAGATTCCGCCCGGCCTCTCCGCCGCTAATCAATCACGCGCGTCCTTGATACATATAGCACCGTTTTTCTATTTTTTGTTTTTTTTTGTTTTTTTTTTCTACGGATCCTCCAAATGTGCCTGGTGTAGGAGAAGCAGAACGGAGGCGCGGAAAGCTGTTGTCGCGGCCGAGAAGTGCGTGTGTACGCGCTCGGGGGGAAAGCCAAGGGAGGGTATACAACCCCCGGCGCGGTAGGAAATACAGCTAAACAAGCGTGCGCGCCCGGCCGATTTCTCACGGTGGCGCGCAAAGTGAAAAAGCCCCCGCCATTCCAATAGAATTAATTGGAAGAAAGGCAATCGGGCGAGACGGCGTGCGGCCGAATCAGATTTAGCGAGTGATTTAGCGCCCGGAGCCGAGCGGCATTCCCAAAAGCTTATCCCGCGCAGATAAACGGGGCTTTGGCCCGAGTCAACGAGGCGACGGGCCGTCGAGGGGCGCCCCGGAGCCCTGGCCTACCCTGACCCTCGGCTCCGGGGAGAGAGAGAGAGAGGGGCCAACAAAATAAAAATCCCCGCGCGCGAGTAATCTCCCCGGGTCCTTTTTTTTTTGAACCTCCTGCGGCCCGAGAAGAATGCGGGGAGTGAGCGACTGACTCAACTCCCCGGGCGCTAAGAGGATTATTATGTAACTGTCGGACAGCTGCGCCGCGAGCTCGCGCTGGACCGACTCGCCCTTCCGGTCTATCGCCCGCCTCGCCCGCTTAATAGGCTACACGACTACTTCATTTTCTCCGGAGGTGGAGCCCGGCCCTCGTCCCCCCCGAGGCCCGCGGCCCAGCCGAGCCCGCGCACACCGAGACTCCTATTTGTTTTCCCTATTTGTCACTTTGCCTAGGTGCCTTCACCGCCCACGATTTATCTCCGAGGTCTACTGCTTCGCCGCTGCCTTTCTCCCGCGCTTTTTTTTTCCCCCCCCCTGAATTATGGCCCCTGTTGCGAGCGCGCCTTTTTATGCGAATAAAATCGATCGCGTAATGACGACCGACAGATTGATCGGCAAGCACTTTCGGCACTCGAGCTCTGGGGGGGAATCGGCGCACCGACGATCGAAAGGGAGGAACAGCTGCCGGCCCGTGTACGCAATATCGCGATCGAATGGATGATCGCCCTTTCCTGTCCCAATGTAAACGCTCGTGACGCGAGGGTCGCTCTTTTCGTTTACCTAATTATTTACCCTTACTGAGCAAACACTTTTTTTACGGTATCTGATTCTCGGGCGGCACCGCTGCAGAAATGACCTATCGACAGCTCTCCATATAAGTTTGTATTGCTTTTCTATTATACTTGAGTGACTATCGTTCTCGAAAAAATGACTTCATTATTGTTACTTCATTATCAGCCATGTGTTTACAAAGTAAGTCATTTATATGAGCTATGTAAAGTAAGCTTAAGCAGTTTTCTTAATATATAATACACACTACTTCGAAACAGTATTAAACCATAACAAGGTTAATGTTGAAGCAGGTTTTTACGCTCCAATTTGGAGTTTTTATTAATTTGGAGAATTATTAAATAAAAATACTTGAAGAAGATAGAATAAAAAGAAAAAAGAGTATTTCAATAAACAATATGAGATACAAATAGGAAAATTGTCCCAGATTTTGTCTATAATATTATCAATTGGGGTTAATATTAATAGCTTTAACCAATGCAAGGTAGTGTACTAATTTTAATCCGTGTGTCGGACGATATGAATTTCAGGCTACATTCAGCCGCTTGTTGACTAAAATATTTATAATTTCTTAACCTCCTCTTGAACTTGGCTACTCAACTATGCACGACAATACGAACATTTGCACTTTTGAACATCAGCAACCTCATCAATTCATGCCCAGACGTCACTGCTCCTAATATATCATCGTTCGCTATTGATCTTTTTTGCTCTCACGACAAGATTCTTGACACATCGGTGACTGATCTGCACCCTCTTCCTGTATCAAAGTATGATACCAAGTATATGCCTTTGAAAATTGCATTAACAACAGACGATATCATTAGTAAAGTAGACGCTCAATTTCTTTCAAAGAAAGAATCATCTCGCAACTGTCTGAGAAAAAAATCTTGATACAAATCGCATGTTACTTGTTTTATGCATCATCAAATTTACCTAATTAAGAAAATATGGCAATGTTGATAATTTTTAATTTCTATAACGATACATTTTAACAAAGTTTTGCAAAAATCTTTAAGAATCTAAAATTGTTTCTAGTTACATGCTACAGTATTTCTTGTTTCTACACTTTCAATATATTGGTCTTTGATCCATTAACAACAGTATATTTTGAGATAGTAAGTATAATGCCATCTTATTTTCCAGTCTTGGATAGTCAATTAATTCTGAATAGGGTGCAAGCCTTATTTATCACTTGTATATAATTTATCATCGCGACTTTAACTGTAATGATAACAGCGTCTATATTTTAAGGTAACATCTCTACATACACAACTGACTCTATTAACTCTAGTGACTCTATTCAGTATTTCTATTATGTGCTTGTATCCAGTCGTAAGAAAAACTAACTCCATGGTATTTCTATTTCTCGCATTGATTTATTTTCTCTTGAAGACAGAATCAGGTTTCTTTTATTAAGAGAAAAGATGGTTCTACTTGAAGCTGCAGTTTTTTCCACTCACACTGCAATCACATCAACTAAATTCCGAAAGTAAGACATTAAATAATAAAAAATCATCTCCTTAGCATAAATAGTCAAATTAAATATTTCGTTTTATATATATTAATTTATTATTATTCTGAATAAATACACTTTTTGCAATACTCAATGTAAACCTTCTTCGTTCAAAGGAGTGCAAATGACTTTTCCTAACAGCTTCTTCGGTATGCGTGTCTCTTTCTTTTCCATATCCTCAGTGGATTCTCGTTCCACTTAATTTGTAGAATCATGTACTTCAATTTAGTAAATATGTGTCAAACAGAATAAAATCTAATATTGGAATCTTATAGTTCCCATTCTATAACCTTTATTGGCGTAAAATTTATGACTTGCCCATCCATAATTTAGATTTTTTTCTCCTATTGTCTCATTTCAGTTCAGCAAAAATCGGAAGGTAATGATTTGATTTATAGATTTATTTTCAATCAAATTGAATTATACACTGATTTTTTTCAACAAAGAGCTTAAAATGAGTAGCAGTTTTTTCAAGATGCATGGAAAAATGAGTTCTTTCTTTGTTGTTGCACTTAATGTACATCGGCGAAACCAAAAACAAATTCAATAATATAAACGACTATAGACTAAAGCCGCATTCATCTTTTACACAATCGAAAGAACTACACTTAAAATAGGAAATTGTCTTAAATATTTATAGATAGTTTAAATATTTACTGCATGTGTACTACTTTAAAAAGGAAAATGTTGAAAAAGAGAGTATAGGTTACCTGTTCTCGGGCAATCTTTTTGAATTACACCCAATAAGTTTCAAAAACATGTTATTTCATATTATTGATTAATATATAAAAGGTACGAATAAAGTAGTAGATCCCTAAAAGCAATCGGACAATTGAGCATCCTTGACTGGATCATACTTTTGGCAACTAATATATAATATTAAATACCTAGATAAATTTTTTAATTCTGTGTATATATTAATGTAGTTATATATATTTAGATAATGAAAGAAAAATTGATGCATGTTTTTGAGCTGATCGCCCGTATAAAACTTGAATTTATAGAATCGCCTATCAATATAATTAATTATCGATTTAAAGATGACTCAATCACTCGCAAGCTCGAACATGGATTTCAAGCATGCGATATATCCTGCACGAGATCCTGCACCCCCGAACGCGCACACGCGAACGAGTCCCAACTGCCGATGCGCAGAATCGGGCGCGGCATCATCGGAGGCAGGGATCAAAACCAAGAAGCGAGCCCTTGGCGTGGCCCGCGCTTAATAATCGATACCTCGCGATTAACAGTCGATTCGCGCGCTGTTTTTTCGAGGGCGCGGGGGTCACGCTCGTTTGGCCGCCCCTCGAATATATATCACCCCGACACTCCTCGACATTAACGGACCATTCGTCGAGTCCTCGAGTCCTCGCGCTCCGTCCCTGTCGCGCCCCTCCGCCGTTCCGCTCGCGTACGTGCCTCTCTTTTAATCTCGCGCTCGCTCGGGACTTTTTCTCCCCCCGCGGCCTAGATGGATGATCGCCGATCGTGAGTCCCGACTTGCTGCGGCTGCCCCCCGGTTCCGGGCTTCCAGGAAAATAATTAGTCGCCACGCCCCGGGCGTCCGATGGCCCGGAATAAAGCGTTTTATTTTTATTTCCCCCGGCGGACTGCCAGGGGATGGAGGAGTCGGCAGTCGCAGGCTGCGCCTCGCCGAATACACCCCGACCACGGATTCGGCTTGTCAATTTTAAGCGAATGAGTCTGAACCAGTTTCCTCGAAAGCTTGTCTTCCGTTTGGGTCTAGTTGTGTTTGCAACGAGCAAACGTAATAAGTAGACAGACGTTTATTGCATATACGCACGCGAGTATAAAGATAATTAACAGGTCCCAAATTATCGGCGCGAGAAGGACACTTTTATTTGTCTCGTAGATCAATGCGGATATAAGATTTACTAAATTTATTGAATAAATTATTGCTTAATCTTATAGAATCTTGTTGATCGCTTCAATGACCTGAATGTCAACGCCTTTTATATACGTTTCATTTTTCCCCCGGTATCGATCTCTCGGCTATATAAATTGAGAGGAGAAATCTGCGCCCCCAATAATCCAGCCGTATTGCCATGACGAGATACGGGATCCTAAGTTGATTTGCCTCGGCGATAAATTGCGATTACATTTATAATTAAAATGATATAAGCCCCCTTCTTTTCTCTCTACACAATACTTGGCTATATATATCCGGAGGCTACGTTCATTTGTTCGTAAACATATCGACAGATTTAATTTTGCGAAATCTCGTACCGCCCGGCAGCGACACGCGCGACGTTTACATCACGTTGCCTTTGAGTCCCCGCTGAAACGCGATTGGATTGTTTGAAAAAAAAAACGACGGAAACACGTTAAAAAAAAAAACAATAAAAACTCGCGGAAGCGCAGATAATTCGAGCACAGCCGATCGCAGGCGGCCAAAGTAGATCTGCCCTATAACTGGCGAGTTGGCGCAATCGCGACGGGACTCCCGCGGGAAGGAATGAAAAGCGCGGCATGGGGCCGGCGCATCGGCCCGTGAGCAAACAGCGGCCGATCCGCCGGGCCGCGCAGCTGTCGCCGGCGACTCGCGCAAGGAAAACACAGCTCGCGCTCGCGGCGTGTTTGGACAGCGGCCTCCTCGCGAATCGCCGCTCGCAGGTGTGTTTCTTTTATTTCCCCCCTCGGGTACGGGGAGGTAGGCGCGCGCCCACTTTGGGCGGTCCTTTGTCGGGCAGGGTGTGTATATATATATGTGTGTAGGTTTGCGCGCCGGGGATTATCGCGCCGATGACGTGCCGCACGTTCGCGCCGCGCCTGCCGCAAAGAGGGTCAAGAATTTATGTGGCCGGGCGATCGGCCTTTCACGGAGTCGTTTTGCGGCGAGAGCGACTCTGCCAATTGTCCCCCGGGCTGTCGCGCAGGGGCCCACCCTAATTTATACCCAAGTGGAAGCGCATTGTTATTACAGTGGCGCGGACGTGCCCCGCACTCCCTATGACGTTCTCACGAGTGCGCCCCGGTGCATGGCAATGCTCGAAGTAATGATCGCTTTGATCTCGCAGGACGATCGCGCGCCCTTTTCAATTACAAAAAGAATTATTTTATTCATGGATGGCTCTCGTACGCCTGAATTATATACTGCCGGATAATCCCTCGTGATTTATAAACAAAATGCTCCGCTTTCAAAGGCTGCGGGGATCGTATCATTCATTTTGATTAATTATTTAGCTTTACTTTTAATAGAAAGAACACTCCCATTGCAATTTATTCTCGAATTTATTTTCATCTCGATCCCTGCATGCTTCCACAGCTTTACATCTTAACTTCTTATCGTTATTTATTGTTTAGTCTACTTTGGCAATAATATCTTCAATTAAATAATGAAATGATTTTTTCGCCGATTACGCAATGAACCAAATGTCCTTTTTTAATCTTTTCGAGCATAAATTCAAATATAGATATATATTAATTTACCAAAATATATTAAGAAATGACTTTACAACATTTCTTTTTTACGCTGAGAGATAAACGTTCCAAGAATATGTTTTCTGAATATATTTCTGAGTAAACCGGAGAAAGACTCATCGAATTAAAAAAGTTGCTATACAGTAAAAATTGTGATTAGTTTACCTAAAATTACCTACATGCATATTAACTTTCGACATGTTCTATATTAATCGCTAGTAATATTTGGTAAAATAATCACAATTTTACTTGCAATGTTTGCTGCGTGTATTATTTTTTTAATTTATTGAATTAAATTGTTATGTCTCGCTACCTATTAATATCCTCGAAATACAAATAGTAAAGTAATCTTACTTAACACTCGCTGTCTTACGGACTGTTAGTTTAATTGTCATTTTGAGTCTGTCTGAACGACAAATACATATTAATAATATAGGTTCTCTTTCGAGACAAAACAGTTGAAACCTGTCAAAGTGTTGTAAACATAAGATACGTTGCATTATGTAACACAGTATATTTATGTTTATAAATTATATTTTGCCTTGGCTGGAAACGACAGTTAATAATAGGTTCCTTCCAGACTAAGTCTGGGCCATTTTCGGCACCCTTCATAGTTTATGATGACTTCAAGTCAATTATAAGTTGAGAAGATTTGAAGATGTAATAATTGCTCAAGAATTGTATACAAGGCAACCGATGGAATAGATACCTATATCTATTCTCCTTGGCGTGGAAAAAGCCGTAAAATATTTATAAGAAATTTCTACAGATACCTTTTCGGAGAATGCAATTTGGAACACAAGAGCCTTACACGCGCTTTTAATACTCTTTATATAAGACGTAAGGTACACGCCTGATCCCCGGAGGGCGCGCACGAACGAGAACGTATACCCTGATATATCGGATTAATACCCGGTGTCGCGGCGCGAGATATAAAGAGGCCGGTGAAAGCGCCGTCGAAAATCGGTTAGCCTCTCGCGCGCATAAAGAATAGATCGGCGCAGCCGAGGAGGCGTCAGGGCCATTATCCCGGGCGCGGCCAGGGGGACGCACTCCGGCACTCGGCAATCCCCCAGGTCCCCCCCCCCCGTATGCGCGCCGCGCACTCCTCCGTGGAGGCACTCGCGCGTGCCATTCAATCGGCCGTGGCGCCCCTCGGGGCGCGCGCCCGCGAGACACGCCAGGGAGGGGCACCTGCCCGGGACGCCAGCTGCGGGCTGCGATATTGCGCGGGCCGCAGAAAGGAAGGGGCTGAGAAAAAAAAGGAGGAGGGAGAAATATCCGGAGACACATCGGCAGGTCGCTCGGTCGCGGCCTCGCTCCGAGGGGCCGTAACTCCGAGTTTGCCCCGGAGCCGGCGTATAAAGGAGGCGCCACTCGGCGAATTGCGCCCCGGGCCCGCGCCGCTCGTAACTCCCGGTAGAGCCGGCGCCCCGCTAACCCCACCCACCCGCGGAGTAATGCGCCCGGGATACGTGCCGCCGCGCCCCGCTGATGGACCAAGGAGCGGGCCGGGGGAATCGTTGTTTATGCCGGGCATTAGCCCGCGGCCTCCGGGGCGTTTTTACGCCACACCCGCACGCTCCTTCCTGCCCCTCCGGCCTCTCATACATGGGCTGTATAAGTGCCGATGAAAGCCCAAGTGGCGGTGCTCTTTGGAGAAACTTTTGTTTATTAATCAGTTGGCTCGCGGCCGGCCGCTTTGTCGTCAATTAGCTTAACCTATTCGAGCGCTTGCGCATAGGATTGTTATTGCATCGACAATACATGGTTTTGCTCGTAATCTGAATATGCGCCTGATATTGTCTTTGGTATGTGCGCACGCTGTGTAAACACGTGTAATTGAAAATGTAAATCTGCATAAATGAATACGAAAATGATGGCTGCATTGATTAAACTTACCGCACAAATTATTGTCGGGAACCCTGCATGACATCGAACGCCAACTTGAATATCAACATTTTGATTTACAACAATATAGCGTTTTCTATATTTAAAAAGGATATAATGTGCATTAAAATAATTTTTTTACAAAATTATTAATGGCCCTACTTTTTCGGGCGCTTATCATCTTGACAGATGTTTTACTCGACGAGCTTCACATTGCGAAGGATACATTGAAAACAGCAGTTCGCTATTAATCTGGAGAACTTGTAAATGATTAAAATGCACAAAGTGGAAGGAACAATAAACGCGGTACGCAGCTAGAGCTGCGGTCGGGACAGCGAGCGCCTGCAAGCGGCCCGGGCTCTCCATTATCACTTCAGCGTATCGACACACGGTCGGAGCAGTCCCCCCTCCCCTGGAAATCCCCAAGCGCGGCAATAATCAGCCCCGACACAGCCTCGGTCTCCTTCCGCGCTCGCCACTCGTTGTAAATTTGGGGCGCGGCTCAAAAAAACCACGGGCAGAAAAAAAAAGACGCGGGGGTGGCGGCCGAGAAAAAAAGGGCGCCGGCGGGGGTGGTATAAGTCGGGGCATTCCGCCCGCGGGTTTATGGGCGGCTCCCCGGGGCGGCCGCACGTGCGCGCCTTGTGCCGCCCGGCGTAACACGGTTTCTGCATTCTCGTAAACTAGCCGCGGCGGGAGGGCGGGACGCGCCGTCGGCCCTCGCCGCGGGATCGGCCCAAATTAATGGGGGCGTGATTTGTAGTCGGGCCGCGGTTGCTGCGTCTCCGCGCGTGTTTCATCGCGCGGGTATGTGTGTCGCGGGCCGCCTCGCCGAGGTCCTCCGCGGGAGGAAGCTGCCGTCGCTCCTGCTCAGCGGGTATTGATTCGCGGGCGATCGGTTTACGGGGCCGAGCGAGCGGTGCGCTCCTCGTCACGCCCATTTCGAACTGCTTCCGCGGAAACTGCTTATTTTATAACGCCGTTAGTCTTGTGGCTGACAAGGTACGGGTGCTGTTTTCTTCCTTTTTTTCGTGGTACATAACGAGACAGTCGATGTATGGGAGTTTTGAATATTATATAAAGGCCGAGGATAGGTATGCAGCGAATGTAATAGCTGTATTTGCCTGGAATTATCAAACATGCATTACCCGATCGGTAATCCAAATGGAAGCATTAAAGTTGCCAGGTGCAATTTCAACACTAACATAGATTAAATTCAAAGGAAAGCCTTATGTAACGAGGTGCACAATGAACATTCACCTGCATTTACGCGATAGCGATTGCTATATATATATGCGTGCGTGTTAGTATCTCAAGTTTAATTGCTGGTAGAACACCTCGGGTCAATTAGCCGATAGGCTAATCTGATATCTATAATGGGGGGATAATCCAGTTTCCGTCGTCACACTCGATCATCGCTTCGATTCGACTAAATCATCCGAGCTGCATCCAAGCGCATTCGTCCGTCTCGCGCATGCTCGGCGTATTACGTGACGTTACTATCCAAGTACAGGCCGCGACCGAATTATTTCGCGCAGTTCGACCCTGCGATGACTGCACGCTCGCACCCAATCTCGATGGAAGCGCCGCGTGGAAATCGATTCCTCCGCAATGCCTGCAAATCCGAGGGCTCGCAAGGGCCTCGTGTGTGGGGGGCAGTTATGCGCGGGTCAGCCCGCGATAAGGGAGTCGCAGGCGGGTAACGGGCGGCGCAGGAGCCGCGCGCCGGTAATAGCCCCGACTAATGCGCCCGCTCCGGGCACTTTCCCCCCCGTTAAGCCGCGCCCGGGCGCGGACCGCACGAGGATGTGTACCTCCGGGGCGCGGCTCAGCCCCGGATCTACGTGTGCACGTGATAGGGTGCGTCTTGCGGGGGGGGGCCCATCGCACTCGTGGGATATAACGCCGCGCGCGGTTAATTGAAACGGCCCGTTATACGGCCGATATACACGTGTACACGTAGAGCCGCGCGGAGTCGGCGGCCTCGGTGTCCCCGTCGGCTTCGACTGCCGCGCCCGCCGCCTCTATCCGTCCGTTTCACGTTCGATTGAGTGAACGCCGCCGCGGCGAGTTGGCCCAACGGCGCGCCTTTGAATTCGTGCCATTGGCACGAGGACTCGGACCGCCTGCAGCCAACCGCACGGCCAATTCTTCTTTTCCCAAATGCCGGCCTGTTTATAAATAAAAATACTGTCCAACCTATTTATGTAAGACTTCTGGTTTGTAAAGGAGTCGGGCGCTCGAATAACATACGGTCTTTCCATACGAACAGATTTTCGTTGGCGTTGCATACTCCGTTGCGTTAATTAGCGCTAATTAGTTATACCGATTGATTTAATGACTTTAAGCGCGATTCGTCGGAATAGCTGTCACTGCCCGCCAAGATGTAAACATATTTACGTAAGAAACAAAGCTGCAACAGAGAAACTCTCATTAGTACGATAATAAAAGAGTATAAAATCAACATTAACATTTTTCTAAACGTCCACCACCTTTTCTTTATGATGGCACTTCATGCCGAGCAAATGTGCTGACAGATTGCAGCAAGTGTTAAAAATAGATTTCTTTTTGACGATATTTTCTAAGATGAACAACAATATCATCTTATACTTTAGAAAATGCTACAAATTATTGACACGCTTCCATTATTCAAGATCAGAACATTTAATAGAAAGGACCATTTTGTGTAATTTTATTGTGCTAACAATATTGTTTTTTGAAGAGAGAATCGTTAAAAGTTTTTCATTTTAAGTTTTTCTGTAAAAAAGGTTTCTTCAGATAATTTATTGCTATATTGGGAAAGTAATTGCTTTAGAGATCTTAAAGCACTACTTATGCCACCAAGGAGCGGTTCAAAGAAGAATGCACTTAATTGACTCAAAGACGAGCTCAAAGAAAGCTTACAAGTCAATAAATCTTACAGAACTATTGGCGCAGCATAAATTGAAAAAAATTTATGCTCAGTAGCCTTGTAATTTGAAATGTATTTTACAAATCTCAATTTTCTGGAAAACTCTTGAGATGTGCATTGTTTTATATTTTCAGTTATCCTAATTAATTGCAGTTCTTAAAACTTACACTTAATTTCACTTTTTTTTTGATTTTAAACAATAAATATTAGAATTTTTTTTTAAATATTAAAAAACTGCTTAAAGAATTTATATCATAAGCAGTGGGCATAGTTTTAAAAGATTTTACAACAGTGTGAAGATCTACAGGAAAAGAAAAGCATATTTTTTAAATTATCGAAATTTATCAACGTATAGAGGGTAAGTTTAAATTTTTAATTTTAATTTATTATAAGATTTTTATATTGATATTTTTAATAAATCATTTATTTACTTTTAGCTACTATTGGGCACAAAAACAAAAGCTTTAGCGATGTTCTATGTAATGATAAAAATTGGCATTAACTGTTTATTGTTATATTTTTCATAGTTTAATTTTTTATATTACAATATAAAATAAAATTATTTGTTGACTCATATTATTTATCGCTTCTTAATTTGTTTTTGAAATATTTTATTCATTCAAAATTAATGCTTATCTGGTAATATTGTTATTAATAATATTCTTCAAATTATTTATAATTAAAAAAATTAAGTTGTTATATTTATTTTCATTATTGCTGTCTGCAGTCTGCACACGCTGCAAAGTATGCGTAGGTATATACAACCTGTCTTTTAATTACTTGTCTCTAGCTATACCACGGGATAGTTGAGCCAGTTCTAAATGATTTTCTTGCCGGTCGTGAAACTGTCAGATGCGCCCTTGCGAAAATACAAGCGATTGAAAAATGGAAAAAGTCGAGCCCTTGCGGCCGAAAAACGCGACCTCTCTCGCCGCAACGCAACGAATGAAAGTAGACGAAACAGTCAACGGGAGAGAGTAAGGCGGAGCTATCGGAGACGCAAGACAAGCAGCAAGACTGGTCCTGCCCTTCAGCACTATCTGTAAATGTGTTTATAATATTATTAATTCGTGCATGTAAAAATTAATATATTTGCAAGTGTGAAAATAAGAAAAATAAAATATCTTTCGAATATAATAATAAACTTCTTTGTATTTCATATAGATTCTAATAAATGCTATGAATTCAAAAAATTATTAAAAAATAATACATTTTATCAAATACCTAATTTTTTTAAAGCTAAACAAATTAATTCTAATTATTGTAAATATATTACTAATAATGGAAGTGAAAAATTCAGAATAATCGAAAATTTTATTAATATATGTAATTGTAAATCGACCTCTTTTTGCAAAACTGTTGTGTATATGCCATTATAAGAAAATATACATTTGAATTCGCTTTTAAATGCAATTTAAATGAGTTATACGTACCAAGCATATTTATTTTGTACGATAAAAATGATTTACAAATTATAAATGTTAATCAGCTTCAATGGACTTTAATGCCTTTGTAAACAGTTCGCTATATATTATTGTTCGTAGAAATATTGAAGAGGTGGAATAAAAAAGCAAATTAAAAAAATTAGAATACATCTTGTATTAATTTATTAAACATGAATCGTCAAATCACATTTGTCACTCAGCTACTTAAAGAAATTTCCCTTTTCTACGATCACATTAAGGCAAAAAATTCTGAAAACTTTAATTATTTATAAGGATTCAACCAATTGTTTTTTATCTTTAAATGTAAAGAATGTTTCATATGCGGTGCATGTTTTTAATATATAATATATCCGGAATACTATAGGATCAATGTACCTCTCAAAAAAAATATTGAACTAGGCACCGTTTTTGATAGTAAATATTCATATGATCTAAAACAGTGAAATTTGCTGTAAAATAGTGACAAGCTTCCACTGCATTACAGTGGAGCCTCAAATGATCTAATTTCAATATTACGTTAACTGTAAAGTAGTGAAATCATATACTCTATGAATATGCATATTTTTATTACAGAATGAATGCATCAAAAGTTTTGAATGACTTTTATGACTTTAAAAAGCATATTAGAAAATATCACATGGTTTATGGTGATTAGATATCCACTCAATATAATTTACTCATTGAAATTGATCAAAATGATGGACTTGATGCAGATAATAACAACTGTAGTAATGAAAGAATATGCGATGATATTCAGTTAGATGATAGACTGAATATTAACCGTAGATATCGATGATCGTAAGAGTATAATAAAAATATTATATTTTATGAACTTACTTTCAATTTTTTTTGAGGAAAAAAGAAAAATGTCTACGTTGATGCTATGTTGTTGAGCTTTACATTACATGTTTAAAAAGTCAACAACCAAGATATTTTGTTTACTGCGATGGATATATGTTCACCAAGAAAGATAATTCAAATATTATTTCAACATTTCTCGAAATTCTTCCAGTGAAATCATACACTGGGTATAATGTGTAAAGTGACATAATGCGAATGCATAATGCGAATACATAATGTGAATTTTACAATGGTAAATGATTCATTATTAGTTTCTACGATCTTTTCTTTATTTTTAGTACATACATAATAATAAGTAATATCAAATAATAATCAAATAAAGATGATAACTTAAATGACGTAACTAGCAAAGCCATGGTGTTCTGTAAAGAAAAAGACAGCAAATCAACTTTGGCGCCCTCTTTATATACATTGAAGCATGTGCTTGTGTATCTGCGCGAATATTTGTCTAACGATCGAGTGATAACAGCAAGCATCAGTCCGTATTGTCCGTTTCATCTCGGTTTCATTTCGCTTTCATAATAATCAGTTTTAAGACAATAAAGGTAAGTATGTATATTTTTATTGTATAGTATATTATAACATATATATATATTATTATATAATATGCATATGCACATTTTAGAACATTCTAGCATACAAATTTAGAAACAGAATAACATCTAGATCGCCATTAACCTCAACGTATTTATAACTTTATTTATGTTAGATTTTAATTTTGATCGATAATGGAATTATCTACTGCGAAAATTGATAAAGATGTATGCTCAGAGGAAGGAGTTCTTGTGCAATCTCTATCTGTTCATCAATACGACAAAAATTAAATGAAATTATCTGTCTCTCTGAAGCTAAATTTTTCTCCAAGAATTCAGAAATATTCACAACTGAAGAGAAGTAATTTATATAAAAAAACTGTAGATATCGTGGATGGTAAGAGTTCAATAAAAATATTATATTTTGTAAACTTACTTTCAAATTTTTTTATTCTTATTCTTGTTTTTAATATTATTATTGCAGTTGATTTGAAGGCTTTATTACTGTTGGTTAATTTGTTACCAGTCTCAAACGCCAAAACAAAAACCTCAAATTCTGAGGTTCAGGCGAGGGTTCAGGCGAATATGACTAAAAGTGGACGAAATGATCTTTTAGAGATATTACCAGTATATATCACAACCGTTTATGAAGTAATTTTTATTAAAACATAAATATTTTTTTAACTCTATTTTTAAATTTGTTATATTAATAGTTACTTGAACAGCGAGTAAATTCATTGTTAATAATTAATATAAGTTAATATATTTGCTTATAGAATATATTTTTAAATTCTTTGTATTTTAAAATATGTAATGACTTTTTAAAAATTGTCATATCATTTTTCTTTTATAGGCGCAGACTGATATACAAATTTTTTGCGAGGAAAAAAGAAACACATCTACATCTTCGTCTAATTAGCCTTACCTCATCTATTTAAAAAGCCAACAACCACTTGGGCTTCCACAACAATCGAGATTAATCTTGATATTGTCCTGTCTTGTCTTGAAAATGAAGACAATATCAAGACAAGAATATTTATACAAGATCAAGAACAAAATGCAGAATTTTCAATCAAGAACAATATCTAAACAAGATTTTAATATAAGAATTATCAAGACTTGATCTTGTTCTATATGTGAATAATTAAGAGTGATTTGCACTTGTTTATTTATATTTCTTGGCGTCGATATGCATCGTCTCACGAGAAGTGGTGGAACAACCTAGCATGTTCCCTGTTTATTATTTTGACCAGCGCTGAAGCTACTGCGAGTACCTCGTGAGTGTTTCCTGCGTGTGGTTTTTCGTTTACTATTTCGATAAACAAAAATGAATCGCAGTTACTTGTCGCTAGCGAAGGTTTTGTTCCAGATTCAGTCCATAGTTGAAGTCGTAATCTCGTGATCGTTGTATTGATTTCATTATTAATTTATTTAAAAAAAAAATAAAAAGCCATGTGCAAAAGAAAATTCGATGAAAGTGATTCTCAAAGTGATTTAATTAATGATGATCTTTACGATCAAAACATCGAAAAACAACCACTGAAATTACAAAAAGCTTTATCGAATAGTTTCAAGAAGAATTACAATCGATATTTTCGATATATCACTTTAAATGGCGAAAAACAGGGGATTTGTTTAATATGCGAAGGAAAATCAAGTTCAGTTATAATACACCGAAAGAACATAAATACGACAGGAGTGAAATTGCATTGAAAAACCACGTAATCAGATATATAGAAAATTCGACAAGATCAAAACCAAGGCAATATTTCTTGCGTATAAAACAAGTCAAGACAATATTATACTATTCAAAAGTTACTCAAGATCAAGACAAGATCGTTGGTCTCAATATCATTCAAGAGCAAGACAATATTTAAAAAAATTTTGTATTGTCTTGTATTGTGAAAACCCTAAACAACCAAGATATTTTATACAAGGAGATGGATATGTTCTCACGAAGAAGGACAACTCAAATTCTATTTTAGCATTTGGCTTGCTATTTAAATTATACTATGTTTTAAGAGAATTTTGAATTTTATCGAGAGATATATATGTATATATATGTTGATACTATGATGAAATACGGCGATGGCCGTTCAGTTGTTGGGATGTGGTAGGTGGTAATAAAGACACTAGCACCACTTTTTCATATCACCAATTTCCTTTAGTAGCACGTCACAGTAGGCGGAAGAAGGAACCGGACGATGCGAACGTTATAACAGTGCGTTCTCGATAGAGCCGAAAATGCTCGCGATAAAGGCTCGTCGAGACAGCCGAAATGCGAGCTGCGAGGCGCGATGTGTCTCGGATCGTGTCCGTCAGGCTAATGAAGCGGCCGAGTTAGCCGAAAAGTGAAAAAGTCACCCGCGGGGCGAAGGGGGCTCGTGGAACGCGACGAGCGCGTAAACACTTGCGACCCGCGAAGCCTTCGACCTGCCGCGGGAAGGAGAGTCGCGAGGTATTTACCTCGTCTCGAGACAAGGCGGCGAGTCCGAGCTTCGCCTATACGCAATTTAACGCGAACAATATATATATATAATATATATGAAATAGAAAGTAAAAAGCCAACGACCGCCGTGACGTCTTTATACGTAGATTTATGTAACGTATGTTTAGATGAAACGGATTAATTAAAATGTACAACAATTTTCTTTTTATGTAATATATTTTTTCATATATAAAAAATTATTTCAATAATTTTTATGTATTTATTATTTCATGCATCAAATAATGTTAAAAACCTAAAATATTGCGCCAAGGATGGGGGGCTTTTTAAGTAGTGTATCTGTATCGACATTTAGTGTAAATACACTATTTTCTTAGTGCGTTGGCACTGTTATAATGATGTATATACACTATTTTGCAAAGTCAATCTACACAATTTCACAGTGACCTACTTATCACTTTTCGAAACAGGGTATATATGCTGAAAAATAGTGCTTATTCACTATTTTTTTTGAGAGACTAATATGTAAGATTGTATGTACGATACATATCGGATAGTCTCGTTAGAGCATGTATATTGCATGTGCGGTATTTGTAAAGTATATAGTGAAACGGATTGTATATTTTGAATATATGCATTATATTATAATTTCAACAGATTCAAGTAACGAATAAAAATAATAATAAAAAATATCTTAACAGCTTTACTCTCTCAAAAAAATAGTGAACTAGTCACTGTTTTTGACAGTGCACATTTATACACTGTAAAGCAGTGATGTTTGCTGTAAAATAGTGACAAACTTCCACTACATTACAGTGAACCTCAAATAATCTAAGTTGAATATTACGTTAACTGTAAAGCAGTGAAATCATATACTCGGTATAATGTGTAAAGCTTGACATAATGCGGATACTTTTACAAGGATAGAAGACTCATTATTAGTTTCTACGATCTTTTGTTTATTTTTTAGTATATAAATAATAATCAAATAAATATGATGAGTTGATCGGCGTAACTAGTAAAGCCATAGTGTGCTGTAAAGAAAGAGATAGCAAATCGACTATGGCGCCCTCTTTATATACTCGGAACCCCGTGGTCGTCCGCCCGCGCGAATATTCTTAAGATGACGATCGAGTGAAAACAGTAAGCATCAGTCGTGTTGTCCGTTTCATCTCTGTTTGATTTGGCTTTCATCATTATCAGTTTTCAAGGCAATAAATGTAAGTATGCATATTGCCGTCGACTTATTGCCAGAGTCGCCGGGCTGGTCACCGCCGACTTTCACAGAAATTAGGAAAATCGGGCGGGGAGAGTTTGCGGGAGAAATAAACACTATGCGCTATTAATTTGAACGAAACATCTCGGGCGAGCGAGGAGGTAGCTTACGCGGTAGTACGTCGGTCGCGGTTCGCGTGATTCCCGACGCGGCACGGCGTTTAGCCCGAGTACAGAGAGAGCGATGTGTCTCCGCGCGACAGACGAGCGACGCAAAAGGGCGCGTGCTCAGGATCTGCCCCTTTTATGCAGCGGACAGTCGTCCGCCCGGTGCGAAGGTAGCGCGTCTTTTTGCCTGTGCGAAAGGGCGCACGTGGCGAGAGAGTGACTCCGTCTCGCCGAGGTTGGTGGGCAAAAGGCCGGGAGCTCCTCGCCGTCAAGAGTTGGCGGAGGTCCGATAGAATCTGCTCTGTGAGACCCGCGCGGCGTCTGAATCTGCCGCGGGCCTACACTCCCCTCCACTAAGACTGTGGTAGGGGCGGTCGTTGATTGGCCGGTATAATTTGGGAAAGGGTACATCTCTTCCCGTGGCGTTGACCATTGTTTCCCCCGAATCGAGTCGAAGGCAATTCGGCGGTTATCGTCTAGCGCGGAGAAAAAGGCGACTCGCGCGCGTACATCAATATTATAATATATGTATATTATTACATAGTATACACATACACATTGTAGAACATTCTACATACAATTTCAGAAATGTCAATAAATACTTAATGTATTTATAATTTTATTCATGTCATAGGTTTGAAAACGGATTCCACTCTGCATTCATTTACATTCTTTGAATTTTGATCGATAATGGAATTATCTACTGCTCAATTTTCTGCAGATATATGCTTAGAAGAAGTTCTCGTACAATCACTATCTGTTAATCAACTTCGATAAAAATTGATGTGGTATTATCTTTGACATTGAAACCTTGGATATACTAGAGGGTGAGTGAACTTGATAAATAGTGTATTAAAAATTACACAATGATTTTTATTGTTTTAACAAACAATAA
The DNA here is from genome assembly GCA_018906755.1 of Sycophaga agraensis. NCBI lineage: Eukaryota > Metazoa > Arthropoda > Insecta > Hymenoptera > Pteromalidae > Sycophaga > Sycophaga agraensis. The sequence continues at coordinate 136,343 of JACCIE010000061.1, read as the reverse complement.
ACTATTTATGTAATATACTTTTTTATAATAAAAATTAATTGCAATAAATTGTATGTACTTATTATTTCACACATATCAAATAATAAAAACCTAAAATATTGCAGGCAAGGGAGGGGAGGGTGGTGCATGCCTATTCACTTTTTAAATAGTGTTTAAACACTGACTTTTAGTATATATACACTGTTTTTATAGTACATTTGCGCTGTTATAATGGTGTATATACACTATTTTGCAAAGTGAATATACACTATTTCACAGTGACCTATACTTATCACTATACGAAACAGTGTATATACGCTGAAAAATAGCGCCTGTACACTATTTTTTTTCAGAGAGTACATGTAATATATCTATTTCTGCCACTACTTTAAAGCCTTATTGTAATAACAGAGTCTTTTTTTTATATAGTTGTTATAAAATCTGTTTCGAACGAGAGTATGAAAATAATTCTAATAATATTTATTAGACGATCCGCCACGTACTTTTCGCATATAACAAATAAACCAATATTTTAATTGTATTAATGCTTATTTTGGGCTTACAACTAAGCAGATTTATCGCTCTGTATGCAATTATTGCGGGGAGGATGAAAAATCCTCGGAAAAAACTGGTAAATATTCAATACGAGCAATTTTTGGAAGGAACCAGGAGCTTTCCGTCGGAGTGGAAAAACAGATGCTATAAAAGCGATCGGCTACAAAGGGGGGACAGGGGCGAAGTAAAATTGGGGGAATAATTGGTCGAGCGAGCCTGAGGTTGGCAGTACACGGTCGGCAATAAAGAAGCCTGCCGGGCGCTAAGAGCATCGTCTGGGGCGTCGCGGTCGTCGCGGGGGCTGGCGGGAGTTGCGGGCGCATATCGGGGGCACAAAAGACCGGGGGCGGTGAATGCGCCGGGCCTACGGGCCGCGCGGCGCGACACGATCTTTGCGTGGCGCTGTAAATCAAGCCCGCGGGAGCCGGTCCCGGGCGCCTTTTATCTCCCGTGATCTATACCCTCGGCGGCTTTCTCCCGCGGCGCGCCCTCTTAAAATAGCGGGCCCGCGGGCCGCTTTCGCCGGCGCGGGGACGAACAATGCGCGAGGCGTGACAGAGGCATTGTCGCCCTCTCCCCCCTCACGGGCGGCCCGCCCCCGAGCCGTCAGTTCCGCCGGGCGCATTGTACATCCTCCCGCCCCCCCCGGCGGGGCCCGCCTCGCCCCGCGTGACGTCTTAATGGCCGGCGATCGGCGCGGCTAATTGCAAAATAAACGATCGGCTAGTTAAGCGGCCGGTGTAAATCCTCGGGCGGCCGCCCGCGCCCATCCCGCGAATCACGGTAATTCGCGCGAGATTTCTCTGCTCGGCCGGTGAGTTACGGCGAGGCGGCTCGGGCAGGGGCCGCCTCGTAAAATTCCGCCTCGTAAAGCCTGATTGCTGCCAAATTGCGCGGGGGCAAGCAGAGAGGACGAGAGCAAAAAAAAAAAGAAGGAAGCGCCCATCGGCCGACACCTATTCGATCCGCGCCTGACATCGGGCCTGCCTCCTGGGCTAATAAAATAAGGGCGGGGTCCGGGCGGCGACACAAGTTTCTTTTTCTCTCACTTCGGTTACACGATCGGGATTCCTCCGCGGCGTGTCGGGGCCCTTTTCTCGCCGGCCGCGGCCGACGTGAATAACGGGCGGCGCGTTCGCCCGCGCGAGGCGTCGCCGCGGCCTGATCTATATATGCGAGGCCGGCTGCGCGCGGGTGACTCGCGCGGGCCGCGGGACAAAACGCATTCCCCGGGCGCACTCGGCCCTCCAAGCTCTCGGGGAGGCCGTACCCTCTGCGCCTCGCGGCACTGATCTATGCCCCTGTGTACGTGCGCGCGCCCCTTGCCGCGGCTGTTCCGCCCGCAAGAAGGATCGAGCGAGGCCCCCTCGCTTTCCGCGTTATTTCCTCGCGCGAACAATATGCGTTTTAAAATAACATCGGGCCCGCAGGCCGATGGTACTAATAGTACGGTACACGGCTATATCCGCCCTGTACTGTCGCTGGCCTCCTGCCTCTGGCTCTCTACCTACGCGTATAATATGCTTCTCTGCTCTTTTCGACTGCTATATGCGTATACTTTTTCTTGCTTAATTCGCCGCGCTAACAACGATTTATTATGCGCCTTCAGCCTTGCTGCAATTTAACAGGTTAGGCCAGTTTACAACCAGGGAGCCATATCAAATAAACCGACTGGAAATATTATATTTATATATAAATATAGTATATACTTGTTATGCAAATAGGTTCAGCTAACGTCGAGCATGGGAGGTTCCTTTCGTTACTTTGTTCATCAACGAGAATCCTTTTTTTCCAAATCCTATGCACGCAGTAAATAAAACTCCATTTTTATGTAGTTCCCGCCACCCAATATTGCATAATCTATTATTTTCAACCAACAATTTCGGTTTATATTTTCTATTCAAATAGCAGACCATTTTCGTTCTCCAATTAAATGAATTAATTAATACTAACTAATTTTCTTGGTGTAGAGCATTGCTTTGAATAATCAACGACTATCGAGTGTTTCAGCAGAAACTGGTCTGTAGAAATAAACGATCAGAAAAATTAATGACATATTATTGTCCCTGTGCAAACGTTGAAAAATGCTTTTACAGATAGTATTACAGTTATTAGAAGACCGCACCTGCTAATGCAGTAATATGATTTGAAAATTTAAATAAAAATTTTGAATTTAATAATAAACAAGTGAGTATGAAAAAAGGATTTATTGGGATATCGAACTTAACGGATTGAATTAATTGTCATCGAGACAAGGATACAATGATTCAATTGACAAACGGTAATCGTCCAGAATCTCGTAAATATTTTTAACGATACAATATACAAGGATAAAATATAAAGAACATTGACATTTCAATTGGAATCTTTTTTAAAATTAAAATAAATCGGTTTCTTTAGTGGGACTCTGAACAATATGTCGCTGTCAAATTACCAAAAGAATGACTTTATTTATTTGATTAATTGACTACCGAGGCTATTAAAGACTAAAAAGCTACAATGTGTAATCCTGAAATTGATTTTCATTAGAGTACAGTTTGAGTGAAAAATGTGGCAGTTGATTTGTTTAAAAATAGACTTGTACATCGTAAAGAGGCAGGCTTTGGAGCATCATCGATTGAAATAGTTAAAAAAAATATAGAGGTTAACCATACTTTTGAAGGTGATAAAGTAAGCGGTAAAAGTAGAAAGAAAATAAAAGCGGAGAGATGGGGATTTTATTAATGACGGGGGAACGAGGGCTAATTATAAAAAATGATATCGGTGGAAGGCTGCTTTAAGTTATTTTCTCGTAAAATCTCTCGAGAAGAAAAATGGCGGTACACTTAACGAATGGTGTATATAAGACTTTCTGGTAAAAGTGCGTCTGGAGCGGAAAGAGCGATAGGGGATAAGATTAGACGTGCTCGGCGTCAAGGTGGAGGGAGCCTCGGCCGGGCGCTCGTAACAATAAACCGAAATCTCAAGCGGGAAGCCGGAGGTCCCGCAAGGTCCTCCCCCTCCTCCTCCTCCCACGTCGGGGCGCACTACCGCGGCACTTAGAAAGCCGTGTCGAGTAACGAAACCCAAGGAACGGAAGCCCGCGGCTGTTCCGGGGCCGCTCCTCCAAGGGCCGCGGCGCCCGGGGGGAAACGCGTACATATACACCCGGGCGCCGTCGCAGACAGCTGTCGATCGGCGTAACCCGAGGCGCGCCACGCAGGCACGCACCGCGTCCCACGATAAACCCGGCCCTCGGGGAAGATACATAAAAGCGCCCGTGACCGGGGCGCCTCCGGCCGGATTACCCCGCCGCGCTAATCGCCTTGTTTACGCCCGGGGATCTACACGTATATGTAAGGTTTGCGGGCGCGGGCCCGTTATTGAGCCGCGCGGCTTCCGGGGCCGATCGCAGGGCCGCGTATACGCGGGGGCGCGTGTTGCCAAAGGTCGCCGGTATAAATCAGCCGAGGTGGGACTTTATCGACGCGTGCGCGTGTACACGTATATCGGCCGGCAGGACGTCCGCGCGCCCTCCGGCAACTTTCGCGCGGCTGATAAATATTTCCGAGGGTTAACCGACAGGCCGCTCTATGGATTACAAAGCCCCGCTCGGCTAATAAATACGTTATTCTCTGCGGCCCGCTGATCCACGGCTCTCGGCCGGCAAATCCCCGCTAGCGCCCCATTAACCCCCACGCGCGTGCAGGCGTGTGAATGCCGCGGCCGGGGATCGCCCTTACCCCCAATTCTATCCCGTCATTCCCTAATGTTGACTTACGGGGAGGGGGGAGTCGTTTGCGCCGCGTCGCACGTACGGCAACCGGCCATCGCTCCCCTTACACACAACTACGTGCGTGTGGCGTGGACGACCAAGTTTTTAATCAAACTTCTCGCCCCGGGTCACTGCTCTCCCGGCCGCGGCTCGCGGACTCGCAGATCGGCAAAGGCCACGGTGTCATCGGCAGTGCCCCGCTCCCTCGCCCCGATGACTCGTCCGCCTATAACGTGGCGACAGGCTCCCACGACGTTGTCAGGTGTTATCGAATTCACGCAGATTACCCGCTTGAGAGGAAAATAGCCGGGGGAAAAAAAAAAAAAATTCGATTAGGCCAACGGCTCCGCGCGTCTTAATGCAATGCCAAGCGAGTGGACGAAGCGCACGAGACCTCTGGCAGCGGGTTAATCTCTGGACGGCCGTGTATGTGCACTGGCCGGCGGCACGTATAGATATTCATTGGGCAGCGCATAGGCAAACAGAATAATCGGGGCCACTTATTGAATGCCAAATCGGCGTGTGTACATAGGGCGTACGTGGAGCAGGCGCACCCAAGTGCCGGGCGGCGTAATTCGAGGAAGTTAACGATCCCGGAAACCGTCGAAATTTATTAGAAACACAGGGGCCGACGTCGAGTATTGTTCCAAGCGTTCCCAGAAGCCACTCGGCAGCTTATATAATATATTATAATCCGAGGCGGGGGGCGTTAAGGACTGCGTCAATCGGTGACATCTCACTGCGGGGCAAGAGGATCGGCCGAGGCGCACATGGGAATGGCCTTGGCTGCATCTCCCCAGGAATATAGGGGGGGAAAAAAGCCCTCGGGCCGAGGAGGCCGGGCCGCCCCCGGGGGAGGGCCATTACCGGGCGCCTGCGTGCGCCGCCCCGATAAATCTCTCCCAATGGCGTTAATACGACGGCTGGCACATACACGCCGCCGGCCGCCCGGTTATTACGCCCGCCCCCGCGCCCGTAACTCGCCCGTCGGCGATAACGTTCGCGCGGCCTTCCTATCCTTTCGCCGATCGGGCTTTTACACGCGCCCGGCGCCGCCGCGATAATTCTAATCGATCAATTGGCCCGCGGCGCACTTATGCCACGTTTATATATATATATGTGTGTGCATTCATCGCTTCGCGTGCTGCCGCCCTCTTTTTTTTTTTTGCGACCGAGCGATCGAAAAAATTTTTCACACCCCCGGCGCCTCCCGCGTGCCAATTGATTTATACATACTCACGTACGTATATATATATATATATATTCGCTGGCGCGACGACATCGGGCCCCGGGCAGGCGCCTCGCGTGCCTCGCCTTGTTTGCTTTGGCCGCGCCCTATATATATATATACGTGTGCCGGGGCATTAGCCGCGCTCGGGCGCAATCTTTTATTTTGCCTTTGGTCGCGCAGGGGCCGGCTGACAGTTCCATACACAAGGGCTAACCGGCCCCGTTAAAACACTATCCCCCCCGGCACTTCCCTTCGGGCTTTGTGTTCGCATTAAACGCTCGCCCTGCCAGAACAAGGCTAACCACTACTTTACGATCAGGCTCACCTACCCAATGGAGCCTTCAATCCTCAAAATCGACCCGTGAAATCGCCGGGGAGCGCGAATACACTTTCGATAATGTAAGCCAACTAGCGCGCGTGCACCCTTCTCAGAGCCTAAGGAGCCTATTTTCTTTTTTATTTGACTAAGCTCAATACTCTGCGGGTAAAGTGCCCGGGAAAATGGCGTGCGTTTCTACGACAGGAGTTTGATAAGCTCGGGTTAGGTAATGTTTGAGAAGGGATTTTCTATTGGGATTCTCAAGATTGTTTTGGTACAATAAAACGAAGACCAACAGTCGACGAATGAAACTTGATCGCAATCGAAGTCGTGTCAAAATTGTTTATTCGGCCGAGCATCATAGGCAGAAGGATTAAAAGTAAAACTTGGCTCCCATACACAAAAGAGGACTCGTTAATCCTTCAGAGGCAATAAATAGCGAGGATAATACGTCTCGGGGGCTTTAAAAAGCCCGGGCTCTCGGCGATCTTTTCGATTTGGAGCGAGAGCGGAGGGCGACGGCGGCGGCGGCGGCGGCGGCCGGCAGCTTCCATTCATTAATTCCAGCATCCGCAAATATCGCCCGCAATATATCACGCGGGGATTCAGCAATATAAGAGAAACTGATTCTTTTATTATTTCGCTAACGAAAATACGGGCCGTGGCCCTGACAGGAAGCTAAATGATGTACGGCCTAAGGAATAAAACGGCAGCTAATTTTTTCCGAGGAACAAAAAAAAAAGAAAAAAGAAAAAACGAAGCAGGCGGCAGGGGCGCAGCGGGCCACATTAATTTGGCGGCGCGCGCGTTTTTGTGCCCGCGCGCGGGGCATAAGTCAGTCGGCGCGCCGGCCCCGCAGCCCGTCATAAAACGCATTAACCAAGATGAATCCTGCCTCGGCTTTTATTGACACGCGTGTCAAAATGGGCGCGTGTAACGAGCCGGCGACCCGGACGCGCCTCGTTTTTCACCCGCGAGGGGGCGCGCGCTCGCACTCGACGGGCCCGCGTCTCCAAAAAATTCATACCGAGTCGATTTATCACGCGCCCTCGAGCCGCCGACGACGATTTTTAACAGATGAACCTCCGTCGCGATCACACGGGGGTACCTTTCTATACGCGTGTATGTATTAGGAGGAGTGTATAGCCGGGAGGAGCTACGAATCCCGATGGGTTTAGAGAAGCAGGCGGCGGCTCTCTTGTACACATGCCGTCAAGAGCCGACCTTGTCAAGTGCTCTTCAAAGTGTCAGGGGGCATATACCGAGCGCCGTGAGATATGACGCGGGAGCCGATCGAGCTTGTATACATATGCGCCCCGTGGAAGCTCCAGGTCCGCCAGCGGAAATTAGCCACCGAACTCGTGCCGTTCCGAGGCGGAGACATCGGCCGCTGGCGCTAGGCCGCCCAAGGACGATAATAAATTGGCCGAACGCATTGATCAGCCGCGTACGCGGGTCGACGAGTTGCCCATTGACAGGCGTTCCGACGTGTATACATATATACATGTGCAGTACCCGCGCGGAGGGTGTTGGAAAAATCAATAGAGGCGTAAAACATCGGGTGGCAATGTTTCACTTTCGCCGATATATCCGGCCCCGGCCCTGTCGCGCGTTTTGTCCAAATCGCGCGTACATGTGTTGCCGATGCGAGGGGGAGAGAAGCTCGCGAGCCGCCGCGGCAATATGAGCGCGAGCTGCGCATATAACGTACGTGTATATGTATGCGTGGGCCGATTGCGGAGGCAACGGGCCCGGATCCCCGAGGGCGCGGAGTCTCCCAGGTAGCTCTTAACACTATATCGCTCCTCTGTGAATGCCCGTGATAATGATGACTCGGTTGTTGCTTTTTTTTTTTTACCCCCGCGAGTTCTAATTTATCGGCCGCGGCGCGAGGGGAGACCGGCTGAAAAGCCCACTTTTTGACACCAATCGCCGCTTTGAAATCGAGGCAGCTTTTTTTGTTTTTGTTGTCGATTGTTTATGGGCCGCGCGGAGGCGAGGGCAGCTCGTCCTTTGGCCCGTCCGCGGCAACCGCGGCGGCCTGCATATACGCCACAGCGTTGCCAAATCGTATTTCTCCGCAGGCCGCGGCCGGATAGTCGGTCGATTGATTGTTCGATGCAGGAACCGCGGGCTTTAAATATCAGAGTTATTGTCTTGTTTTGTGGAGCCTCGGGGGAGCTAAATCACGAGGTATAATAAAACTCCATTCTGCGGGCTGTAGAGACGAGAATATTTGTTGCAAGCCGTGTTATAAATTCGAGGAGTTTAACGGGGCGCTTTACAGGGATTTTCGTAATGCACTTTAATTGATCCACGAGTCTCGGATTTCAATCGTTCCATTTAGCCGCCGCCTGTTGGGATTACAAATTAATAAACAGTTTTAACTGCCGGCAATTCGCCCCTTCAAATTGTTGTTTAAACAACTTTTATTCGCTTTCACGGAGCTACACCGAAACAAAAGCGCCCACCTATTAATCTTACACGGTAAGGGGCGTCCCGCGGCCCTTGCGCACTCGCCTTGTATACGCCATTAGACTGAAACCGCTTTCCGATGCAGAAGCACGATTGGTAATTTAAACAAAAAAAAAAAAGAAGAAATAAAATAAAAACGGTATAATTACACCGGCGGGCGTAGCCCACAAGCCGCGCGATGTAATGACACACACACACATATATATAGACGCATGTGAAAAAAAAAATGCAAGTGGGCGGGCTGCGGGGGAAAGGGCCATCCCCCTTGGGCGCTTTGATCTGGGCAGGTCGCGGGGGCCGGTCGTTAGCCCCGAGTGCTTTCCCCGGAAGAACATTAGCGGCGTTATTAGTAGTTAGCGTCGCGCGGCGCGTGACGGCCCTCGCACGTGTAATTATCCGCGGCCACGCGAGCGCCGGCCGCTGCCGCATCCCCGTTTTATATACGCGCAGGCGGCCTCCGCTGAAAGCCCGGCTATTAAGCCCCGGGATGAATGAACCGCGCGGGCCCGGGGGATATCGGCCCGGCCGCGCCCGCGGCGACATTACACGGCGCCGCGCGACCCCTCGGAAGTCCCGCGGCCTCCCCCCCCCAGAGCTCAAAGAGGGGCCTTCCTATTATGCATTGATGTATCGACAGGCGGCCGCGAGGAGGCAGTTCCTCCTCTTTCGGCGAGATGACGAGCCATGAGAAACGCCTCTGCGCCTCCTCCCCGCCTTTCTCGGATCCGATCAGCATTTATTTATTAGACGGGTAGCCGGCCCAGCTGACGCTCGTTCCTTTCAACCACTGCCATTAAACACGGCTTTTTACTTCGCCTACATGACGTTATATCTTCTTTTAATGAAATTTCGCTGCTTTTTTTTTATTTTCTTTCGCGTCGTTTGATCTTGCGGAAAAATAGAACCGAAAGTGGGCCGAGGAAACACATTTCAATTTTAATAAGATGCCACTTTTCGATATATGGGACTTTGAACAAGGCCGATTGTCCCGCTGGCAATAATTGTTTCAATATTACAAGTCAATTAATTTATTTTTGACAGGTTATTCATAACTGTCTCGAAGAAATCTAAATTTATTATTTTACATATTTCATAAATAGACATACAAAAATGTCTGTATAATGTACGAAGTTTTAAATTGTTACTTGAGTTACTTTAAATTAAAAGACGAAAAGATCTTCAAATAAATTTTAATCGGTAGAATATTAAATTTTATCATAAATATAACAGCTATTATTTAAAAAGAAATGTATCGAAATTCAAAATAACAATTAAATTTAAATGAAAATAATTTTGATCATTTTTCATATATTTATTGCCTTAGAATAGTATTTAGTTCACTACCCGACTATATGCATAAATCTTTTAATAAATTTCAAGCAAAATTTAAAAACAAACTAGAACAATAACTACACTCTTATAATACATTAATACAAAAGCATCAAAAGTAGTCTTCTTTAATTCTAAAAAGTGTACACTACACACATTCAATGATTTTAATTAACTGTGTGTTCTTTTTTATTTATTATAGGCAATCAATTTATGAGAAAAATTTGTAATAGACATGATAAAAGTAATACTAAAAAAATTCGCACATTATTACAGAAAAATATTGAATATTCTTAAAGTTTACCGAATTGAGAGAAAACCGAGGAGAAAACTGTTATATTAAATTTTACCAAAATGGTTATACTATTTTATTAAAGATTACTATATCGTTGTGCAATTTTCTAAACAACTGTAACTATTGCATATTATTGATTAAACTGTGATCTTTACATTAAGAGAGTATGTTAAAAACTATAATATAATATTAAAATATAAAATTATAATATTTTTCTCAGTGTATGAATGTTTTGTAAACTAAATTATAAGAAAATTGTATTAATAATTAGATTTTTACGAAATTGTGAAATAGGTTTGTATAAACGTTATATAAAATTAACAATTCGTTTTTTTATTTAAAGTCTAGCATTTCCTTGAGTGAAGTATATAATATAGTTCTTTAATTACGCGACGACTTAGAGCCAATATCTTTAGGTATAATAAATAAAATGTTTACCAACATTGCTGATTATCTGTAAAGAATGGTGCAGCGAATCGAATGGTTTAATGGCCGAGGAATCTTTTTATCGTCTTTTACTATTTTTATCGTGGTCCAATGCTTATCTATAAATGTATAAAGGATGCAAGAGTGGCCGGGTAATGGTAAAAAAATCTAGTAAATTAATTGTCCGTGATTGTTTAGCGGCAAGAAGAAGTACAAACGGCGTGCAGGTTGTCGATGTAAAAACTTATGTAAGGAGCTACAATAGCGTTATATCACTCGTAGACGATACTGCCGTTTATAAACTAAAATTAACATAAATCAGTAAAAAGTTTTATAGTATGCCTGAATAGAATGGAAGATATAATGAAAAGGAATAAGGTATAGAATATCTGCTTCGGACAGAACTCAGAAGCGTATCGATGGCGCATTAATCTTTGTTCCTCGCAGGATAATCAATGCATCTCGTATTTCATCGGGGGGGGAGATGGGCGAGGTGGAAAAACTTGGATCTACCGGGCGTCCGAGGGCAGGCCGATATCTCGCAGGAGGCACAGCCGGTCGCATGTACTCGCACCGAGGCGCATTAATAAATACTTTAGAAAGTGAACAATCGACAATGGGCATTGAATCAATACAAAGTCATCATAAAGCCGGGCAATAAAGCCTGACCGAGGGCCCCGGCCACACTGGCCAACAATGGCCCGCTGCGGAACGCGCTCGCAAAAGTTTTGGAAAATCGAGCCGCGTGGGTGGGGCGGGTTTCCCCGAAGCCCCTGCACCACCGGCCGCCCGCCATAAAAACCCGGGCTGTTGCGTCGGCGAGGCCCAAGTACAGGAGTATCGCCCAGGTAGCCCCGGCCGCCGGGTGGCCGACTGTCACAACACAACCCGGGGATATCATTATGCGTGCACCGGGGGTCTAATTACCCCCGGGTCCGCGACGCCCGCCTCCCCGGCGGAGCGTCGATCGCAACTTTCCCGCGGGCGCCGAGGCCCTCGACGCAAGGCTCGAGCCCAATTCCTGCCCTTAGGCTTAGCCGACGGGCGCGTCGAGTCGCGCTTCTAACAGGCCGCGAGGTCGGTATGTATGTAGAGGCTACACAACCTGGACAAAGGCGCAACGAGCGCCGCGGGTTTACGACCCGAGGTGTGTGTGTACAGAGCGGCCCGGGTCAAACAGCCGCGCGAGCCTCTCCTTGCGTTGTTATACCGTGTATGTATATATATATACGATCCGCGGGCTTTTTAGGGCCCGTGTATATATATAGACACGCATTGGCGCGAGTCGGGCCCGGGCTTGAAAAAGTCGCCGGGCGCTTCAAACGCCGCGCGGTCGAATCAAGCCCGTAAAAGCGTATAATTGCCTTTTTTTTTTTTTGCACCAGGCCCATATAAAGCCGTAAACTCTTGTGTACTTTGTACGTGTATATATGCGGGCCGTGTGTTTGCTCGGCGCTCCCCTGGCCAGGTACTAAGTCCACTAATGATTGGGAATAATTATACGGATATCCGGAGTAAATTGGACCTGGGAGCAGCCGCCTCGGGCCCAGCCGAGTAAACCGTTTACGATATTAGGCCTCGCGGAACAGCCTACAGGCCGACGCTTTGATTAATGACGTAGGCCGCTTTATTTTTTTTTTTTGCCGGGCTTAGCGGCTTTACTGCTGGAGCCTTTGGCCGGGGCAGACCAAAGCGTCGGCCCCGTGGAACGAAATAAAAGCAATCGTCGCGCAAATTGCCGGCAAGATTATTATTGTACGCACATGCCAATTGTCCGACGTGCGGTCGGTTATGCGTTTGTGCACTTTTCCAGGGAATTAGGTTGGGCGTTGTGCAAGTGAAATAATCGTACGTTGGATCCTGCATGTAATTTTCAATTTAATCCTCGGCCCCTTGTCCGTTAATTGAGTTCAGATTGAATCGTACATTCGCATAAGCACATGTTCGAAATTACAAACGCAGGCGCAGCCGCGATACCAAATCACCGCGAATCGAGAGCATACATGCAAATAAACGCGATAGTTAAACTGATTTCGATTCGGACTGCTCGTATTACGAGACTCTGCGCGCCGCTGCGTAAACATACGTTCGGCCGTCGAACGTCGCGTATATTTTGAACCACTTTTTTTTTCCCCCCTTTCGGCAGCCGCGCACGCATGTGGATTATATGCCGCGTATAATTGTAACGCGTCCAATGATCGAAAGTGGAAAATCAATTTGGAGGCGCCGCACGTCGAGTGTCGCCGACTCGAATATAACGCCGAGTTAGTTCGGCCGGGGCCAAGGCGGCTCCTCCTGGCGATTCCACAAAAAAAAAAAACAGTTCGTTCCCGCTCGGCGCGCGTATATATATAATGCGCGTGTACATTATGCGAAAGTGCGTCCCGTCGTCTCCTCCCCCTGTACGTGTATACCTAAGCTCGGCGCGCGGCGCGCCCGGCGTAATTGAAGCGTCAGCGCCCGCGCGCTGCCTTATTTGACTAAACTATTCTGTAAATGATGCATTTGCATTACAATTAGCGAGCGGATAGCGCGAAATATGAATAATACAGCGGGGCCGCCGTCACATTGTCATACCGCCGGCCCTCCTATCGGCCTCCGCGATCTATGGGAGTAGTGCGCCCCGCTCATTGTATCCACGCAATGTTTCCCATTAAGTGCGCTTTAATGCACATTATCGTCAAAGCTCGCGCGCGGTAATTTATACGTTTCACTCGGCGCGCGGCCTGCGCAACATATATACACGTGTGTGTATATGCGCCCGCGGAGCCGATCCGCGCGCCTGCCAATGTCAATCCTCCCGTAAATTATTATCAACTCGCGAGCGTCGCGCCGTCCCGCGGCGAGTATCAAGCACTTTGACGTTATAATAAGTCCGCGTATCGGTTTTACGATTGTCCCACTCTCCCCCCCCCCCTCCCCACGACCGCCGAGGAAGTTTTTCCTTTTGAGATCCTATCGGCCCGCGGCGGAGGCATATAACGTGCTGCCGTGCATTAAGGTCTAAGGATAATATATTTGGCGCAATAAAAAAGGCCTTATTAATTCAGCGCTCGCGGTGTTCTTTTATTGCTAGCGTTATTTTTTTCTTAACCGGGCCCAGCTGTTTATATCTAGATTTTAATTTTACGAACCGAAATAGATTTCCTCAAAGCCGATATGAATAAATGCAAATGGCATTAATAAAAAAAGGCTATAGCTCGTCGAAAGTTGTTTAAAGTGCGTTGCGGCGCCGAAGATTAATACGCGCGTACTCCGAATGGGATCGGCCGGTTTACATTCAAAGGCAAGCAGCCAACGGAGTCGGCCCGGGAGAAAAACTCGGCCGGCTTGGAAAGCCGAGCGGAGTCCCCGGCTCCGGCCGCCAGGGGTCGCTACGTCCCGGCGGCTCGCCCGGACGCCCGTGTCGAAAGTCGCGCACAATGCCCCACATGCACACACACACACAGAGAGCCCCGTGTGCCGCAGGTGGCATGCAGCCTAGAGCGCCGCGGCGCACGGCTCTCCCTTTCAAAAAAAAAAAAAAAAAGCCGTCCGTGCGGCCTTAAACACACGGTTTTTAACAGGTGAACAGCTCTCGGGCCCGATATCGCGTCGGACGCGAGACGCGAGGAGATGCACGAGTCGGAACTCGTCGACTGCGAAAAGGGAAAAAAAAAACTGGCGGGTGGTTTCCTTCTCTCGGTTTTTTTTTTTCTTCTTCCCTTCCATTCGGCCGGGGGTGGGGAAGGCCGCGGGGGGGAGTCGACCCGGTGAAAAGAAACACAAAGACCTTGGGCAAAGTGGCTAGCCGCGCGCGCGCGCGCGCCGCCGCCGGGCACAAAAGCCAAGAGAGCGGCCCTCGACAGTTTAAAAAAAAAAAAAAGAAAAAAGGAAAGCTGCGAGGAGAGGCTCCGCTGACGGTCCCTCGTCAAGCCGCCGCCGGGCGCAAAACCGGGCGAGCGACAACGCGTGACACCGTGTCGAGGGGGCAGACTTGCGCCTCGGAAGCCGCCTCCTCATTTTTCTTTTCCTTTTGCGCCCCCCCTACCGAGTACGCGAACAGGAGACGCGGCCGGGCCGCAAAACTGTTTATCTACTCCCCCCCCCCCCCGGTCCTTTGATCGATCTGCCGGCCGACGCCGCGTCCACTTTGTCGACGCTCACGGCTCGGGAATCCGGTGGCGCGTATCCCAGCTGGCACTCGTCGCCGCGACTTCGTTCCTAATTATATCGCACGTATATCGGGCCGGGTTTTCCGCGCCAGGTAACCGGACGCCGGCGCCGAAATTTCGCTCGCGGCTCGGCCCGTTTAATCGCCCGAGACTTTTGAAAAAAAAAAGAAAAAAAAAAGCCCGCGGTATTACTCGCGGACGCATTTATAACGTGCGAAGCTCGGCGCGTTGAGCTTCTCGGAAGGATTATGTGCGCGCTCCAAAAGTCCGGGGACCGAATGAATCGAGGTCCGCTCGCCTTGCATTACATATATATATGTATATGTATATGCATGCGTGCGATTAGCGAAATTCACTCGCGGGTTCTCGGAAGTGCCTTCCTTTCTTTTTCTCATTGGCGCGCGCAACAATGCGCCGTTCGGCTTACTGACGCGCGGACTTTATTTGCTGTATATATATATACACATATACACGCATGGCCGGCGAACCTCCCGATGATTAATTCAAATAGCCGCGTCGTTAAATTGTATCGAGGCAGAGGCATTAATAAAGCCGGATAAGAGACGTTTAACGCCGTTTGCCCATTAGTCAAGAAAATCCCGAGGAACGCGATGTAGTTCAATTTATCGGGCGCGGCCGGCTGTCACTCGTTTTAACTCCTCGCCCGAGTATTTATTTCAGGAGCCATAATTCACCGGTTAATTAAGCTTTCGCTGTCGAAACACTTTAGCGGCGGCCGCGTGTTCTTTTTTTAAAAGCGCCCGCGCTTTATTGTTGTTTTGACAAATCCGCGCGGGCGCATTAGCCAAGGCGCTTTCGGCCGGGAGACAAGTGGCTCAGTTTTGTCAGCCGCGCCCGCCCGACCGCATACATCGGCCGACGTCGATAAAATAGAAAAAAAAAATAAAAGACCCTGAAAGGAAAAAAGAAATGGGTTAAACCGGGCCGGCGGCGGGGCTCAGTCCCCCCGGGGGGAGGGCGAGGAGGCGAAAAGCGCGTCGGCGCGGCGGCCGAGTAATCGTGGAAAATGATTCGGCGAGCCGCGGCGGCGGGCCATCCATCCTCGGGCGGAGGAGGCGCGCGCGCGCGCGCCGCGAGCCGACAACGAGGATCGCGCCGCCGCCGCCGGTGAGCGGCCCCGGGAGTGGGGGCACGTCCCGCCGGGCGCCCAGCGGGGAGGGGAAGTGGAGCAGCGCGCGCCGCTCCGGCACCGCCGCCGCCGCCGCAGTTTCGCTTGGGAGTTCGGCCGGTGAACGTGACGCGTGCCGGACGACGACGCCGTGTGCCGCTCCACCGAGAGAGAGAGAGAGAGAGAGGGACACACTCGCACGCAGCGAGAGGGACGGAGATCCAGAGATACAAACACACACACACGCGCGCGGATACGTATATATATAGTGCGGTGACCCTCGGCGACCTGTGAAAGTGCGGCCCCACGGGCCTTGATGGATTAGTTTCGGGGGCGCGAGCTGAGAGCGGCCCCCCGCGGCCAGGTGCCGACGACAATGTGCAGGTGGTAGGTGGCTCGCGAGCCGCAAGCGACGGGCCGACAGTGCCTCCTCGACCGAGCGAGCCAAGGACCGCGGCAAGATGCTGACCTCGAACGCCAACCAGTACCTCCGCCCGGAGTACCTGACGCCCCTGCCGACGACGGTAAGCCCGGGCGCGTTGGTGCGCCCCTTGTTACGCGAGGCGCGCGGGCAGCGGAAATTGGCCCAACCGTCCCAATGTCCACGTTGCCCAAGCCCTCGGTCCAGCTATTCGCGTCGGCCGCGGTGCCCAATTAATCACGCCGGCCGACCGAGCGCCCGGCTCTCCCTCCCGCGCCTCTCGGATAATTGCACCGCCGCGCCGCCTTGGAGCAATCGCCGGATGCGTCGGGGCGCTGCGCGATGCGCGTTACAGCCGCCGGTTGCCCGGGACCCGAGGTGGGGAAAAGCGCGGGGACGGGGGGAGGCGAGTCGGCGCGGGCGGCATCCGGGCCCTAAAGACGCGCGGCCGCCGGGGGCTAATGGCTTGTTTTCGCGCGGGGAGCGCCTATACTTAGCCTTTTCGCGCAATCTCCGCAGTTGCGCAACGTGTGCGGCCGGCACTCGGGAGAGCGGCTACCCCGGGATCGCACCCTCTACTCGGCGCCTTTTGGTTCGTGCCACGGCTCGCTTCCGCCAGAGCGCTTGGGTTAATCGCGGGAAAACAAAAAAAGGTTTCGCGGCGCAGTCGTCGGGCAGGAGCACCGCAGCGGCGCATTGATTTATCCCGCCTCGCGCCTTCTAATCGAGCGCGTTCGGGAGCATTGATTTTTCCGGCAAGGTTATTTTTGCCGGGGTCGCGGATCGCCACGGCCGGACGACGCTCGCGGGAGGGAAGAAACAAAAAAAATAAAATAAAAAAAAAAAGGAGAGCCCCGCGCGTTAACGCGTCGTGCCCCTTTGCTTTGGCTCTCGAGCGAAGCCCCGGGAGGCGCTTCGAAAAGGCGAATAAAGCGCTTTCATAAATCGTTCTCGTAACTCGTAATAGGGAAGTCGTAAAAAAAAAAAAACACGAAAAAAAATAAAAGCTAATTGCCCGCCGTATCCGAGCGTAATTTGATAAAGGGATCGGGGCACTATAAATATCGTTTATTTTCGGCGCAGTAAACATTTTTGAGCGCGTGTCTTGATAAAGTTTTGAAAAAATTGACAGGGAGTCGTTGAGGCGCGTATTTGGCGCGCGCGCGAATCGCCGATTCACTTTACAAATACTCTCGACTTGTGTATCCGAGCTCGCGCGCGGACAATTACAAATTCGTATATAATTAATCCATTGTCGCTTGAAATGCTTAACGGCCGGTCTAAATGGGGCGCTGGCGCGCGCGGCGCCGCGCAATGAAGTTTATTTAGAGATTTGACGAAAAAAAAAAGGGAGAAAAAAAAGCGCCCGAGGATTTCAACACGGATAAATTATGAAAACACAAAATTATACAGTCGAAAGAAAGCAAGAAAAATGATCGTGATTTATGTGGCCGTCCAAGATAAATGTACTCCCGTATATCTCGCGCAGTCGCGTGTAAGAAATAAATCTCGGGGCATTTTTATTAATCCCGTAAGAAAGCGCTGTAAAGCTGCGCCCGCGTAATATATATATATACACACGCACGCGGCGGCCGCGCGGCTCTGCGCAACAATGGTTGGCGCACGCGACCGACGGCCGATCCTCGCGCGGCAATAATAGCCCAACCTCCCTGCGCCCTGTGATCCTTGCGATGGCTCCTGCCTCCGCCGTCGGGAGACGCAGCCAAGGGCCGCGGCACCTCGCGCCCCGCAACGAAAAAAAAGTTACTCCCCGCCGAGAGTAGTAATAATGCGCGATATATCGCGGGCGTTCGTTCCGTATAAACAAGCCGAGCGTCGATCGCATCGTCGGGGCCGCCGACGGCTCTTCTCTCTTTATTTTTTTATTCAATTACCCCGCGGGCAGCGCGACGGCGCCGCGGCGCGAGGTATAACGAATGGCCGAGCGCACGCGAGGCCCTCGGCCACCGTATAAGCCCTTGGATCGGCCGGCTCTCGCCGCTCAAAGGCCGATTATTCTCTCGGGCGCCGAGTAGCCTCTGCTGTACTCGAGCCGCCGGCAACGTGCGCGTTACGTCCCCTTGATTTTGCGGCGACTTTAAACGGCGACCCGTTAAAGGTTAAGAGAAAAAAAATACGCCGCGGCTCCCATATCGGCCGGTGGAATAAAGTAAAAAATAAAAAAAAAAAGGAAGGTTGTCATCGGCGCGATAGCGCTTATGTATTCGGAAAAGTATGTTTTAAAACGGCCTCTCTCCGCGGAGAAATGGAACAGGTTCCCCGGGCGGCCGGTCGGCGTATCCGTCATTAGCATAAAAAAAAAAACTGGCAGATAAAAAAAAAAAAATAAAGACAGTAACCCGACAAACGCGTGAAATAAATTAAAGTTTTATTCCGGTAGCCCGACAAGACGAAATTGATGGTACGCTCGCGACGAGGGCGTAACAAAAAAAAAAAAAAAAAAAGAAACGGAAACCGGTATCTCAATCCCCGGCGGGGCAGGATACGCCCGCGCGACTCGCTCCCGCACTCGCGGCCAATAATCGCCACCGATCGCGACCTCGCCTCCCGCTAAACAAACGCACTGCGTCTCGCGAAGGAGGAGGGCCCACGTCGCCCCCGTAATCGGATTAAGCCGCCGCGCGCATCGTCAAAAAAAAAGGGACCGCAGGAAACGAGACCAAAAAAAAAAGAAAGGAAAGAAACGAGCCCGCGGGGAAGGTATATAACGATCGTAAATTGGAGGCGACTTAAGTCGGACCTCGGGCGCGCGAAGTGCGATAATCCGACAATTAAGTTACATTTCATTAGGTGGCGCGCGGGCGGCCGCCGTTACTCCCGCGCGGCCCGGCCCGTATTTCAGGGGCCGCGATAACGGCCGGCCGGCCGTGTTGTTGCCGGGGCCGCGGGCCGATAAGCCCGATCCGCCCGCGGCTCGTCTCCCGCGCGCCGCGCGTATAATTAGCAGTAAATTTTGACGATTGAGATAGCCGGCCCGCGGGGGCCCGATTAGCCGTAATTGTTTACAGGCCGTTTCGCGGACCGCGGCTTTACGAGGGCTGCCACTCGCGGCTCCTTTTTTTTTTTTTCATCTCTCTACCGTCCGGCTGGGCGATCGCCCGGCCCTCCGGATCGCGCGCGCGTCCGTTGGAATCGACGAATAAAAAAAAAAACGCCCCCGGGCGCTTCTCCCCCGCACCGACAGAAGGGGCAGAGGGCGATATACGCGTGTTACGAGTAATTGCCCACGTCGGTGCGTCTTCTTTTTTTTTTTGTTTTTCAATTACGCCGGGTTCGAGCCGTGCGCTAATCACGAGCGCCGGCCGCGGGCGTATATCCTCCCCGCTGTTGGTGGGGCGCGAGGTCGGCTGGCGGGGGCCGCCGCCTCGCGGACGCCCGCGCGCACAAAGGAGAGAGAGAGAGAGGAGAGAGAGAGGGAGGTACATTAAGGAGGGCCGTTTGTCAACGGGGAATAACGCGCCCGCGCGCCTTTATGCCGTCTGGAGATTTTATCGGCCGTAGTTGCCGCACGCCTCATAAACCTCGCTCCATTTCCGAGGGGCGAGCGCGCGCGCGAGCTTTTACGGCCCCGGCGCGCCGATTATTCGCCGGCGCAGCCCGCCGATGCCCCAACTTTCCGGCCCGCGAGGCCTGACGCGCTTTTCTTTTGCCGCCTAAGGTGCCAAAGCCCTCGACTCGCCGGCGCCGCCCGCTACGTATCGCTCATTCGCACCTTCCGCTGCTTTGTCGCCGCTTCCGCGGCCGCCCGCCCGCCCATTGTTCCGCTAATGTGGGTTAGAGGGATATATGCCGCAGCCGCGCGGATAAAAGGCCTTTTCTTCCCGCGATTCGGACCGCCCGGTATCGCCTCCCCGCGATATATACGCGTATGCGCGGCTTTAAAATAAATATTAAAGAAAAAAAAAAGCTATCGCCGAGCTTTGTAATCTTAATTGTAAAACTCGTTTGCGCCGGCGCGGCCGCGGCGCTCCTCCTCTCCCGGCCCGTTATAAAACTGAAAGTAACGAGTGCCGCATAAATCTGCAAGCGTAATCGGCGCGATAAGTGTCCATTACCTCCGATATTAATAAAAACAAGTGGCAAAAAACGGATGGGTTTTACGGGGCCGCGCATAGATCGAGCACAATTACCGCTAATTGCCGCTATAAATCCCGGGGGTACGGGGGGGGGGGGGGGCTGTTACGAGCCAGCCCTACGGCCCGCGAGGAGACCGGCCAGCAAACAATATCGGTCACGCGCGATCTTTCCCCCCGCGGGCGCGCGCCCGCCGCGTACGATTTACGGTAAGGAAGCCGCTCGCTAAAAACCGGCCCTTTGGCTTTTGTCGTTGCAGTTGGACGCGAAGAAGAGCCCGCTGGCCCTGCTGGCGCAGACCTGCAGCCAGATCGGCATCGACCCGCCCTCGAGCAAGGGCCTCCTCGCGCCCCTCGACAAGTCGAGCAAGGCCAAGCAGTCGGCCGAGGCCGGCCGAGACAAGGCCTCGCCCTCGGCCCTGCACCTCCACAACAACAACAACAACAACAACAGCAGCAGCAGCAACAACAACAGCAGCAGCAACCACAGTAGCAGCAGCAGCAGCAGCGGCGGCGGCGGCCAGCACGGCGCCACGACGACGGGCGGCGGCAGCAGCGGCTCGACGCCCGCCTACTCGCCCGCCTCGACGGAGAGCAGCGGCAAGTCGACGAGCAGCTTCAAGCCCTACGAGTCGTGCATGACGCGGGACAAGCCGGCCGCCAGCCCCGAGCAGCCGCGCGTCCCCTCGGCCCACTCGACCTCGGGCGCCAGCAGCAACTCGCGCTCGCGGACGCCCGGGCACCGGCGCTGCTCGAGCAACCAGAGCGACGGCTCCTCGAGCGGCCGCGCCGCCACGCCCCAGGGCCGGAAGAGCGCGACCCCCGGCCACGAGGCGGGCCAGCGCGACTCGCCCGGGGGCCCGGGCTCGAAGCCCGCCCAGGTGGGCCCGCCCCTGCCCTACGCCCTCGGCTACCCGCCCGGCCTCGACGCCCTCATGGCCCAGCAGCACGCCGTCCTCAAGAGCGGCCTCGCGGCCCACCCGTACCTGGGGTACGCGCGGGTCAAGGCGCCCGCGGGCGCCGAGGGCCTCGTCCCCGTCTGCCGCGACCCCTACTGCTCGGGCTGCCAGCTGAGCAGCCACCTCCTGGGGGGCGGCCCCGGCGTCCCGGGCGTCCCCGGCATGGTCCCGGGCCTGGGCGCCGCCCCGGGCGCCAAGGGCCCGGCCCAGTCCGGCCCCGGCGTCGGGCCCTGCCCCGCGGGCTGCGCCCAGTGCGACCACAAGCCCTCGGCCCCGGCCCAGCTGAGCCCCGCGGCCCTCGCCTCCTCGCCCTACGCGGCCTACGCCCACGCCCAGCTGGTGGCCCTCGCGGCGGCCTCCCACCTGCCCTACGTCTGCAACTGGATCGCCGGGGACGCGGCCTACTGCGGCAAGCGGTTCGCCTCCTCGGACGAGCTGCTCCAGCACTTCCGGAGCCACTCGCCGGGCCAGGGGTCCGAGCCGCCGGGGCCCGGGGCCCCTCCCCAGGCCCTGGCGCTCCTCTCGCCGCCGGGCCTCGGCCCCGGGCACCCGCTCCTCTCGCGGGCCTACCCGACGCCGCCCCTCAGTCCCCTGGCGGCCGCGCGCTACCACCCCTACGGCAAGCCCTACGCCCCGGGCCTCGGCTCCCTCGGCCTGCCCCTACCCCCGCCGCCCCACCCCGCGGCCCTGCCCCCGTACTTCTCGCCCTACTCGCTGTACGCGGGCTCGAGGCTGGGCGCCGCCTCGGGCATGCACCCCTAAGGCGCCCGCTCGCGCCCCGAGCGACCAGACAATAAGCCGCCCGACCGCCCCCGCCCCCGCCCCGAGCGAGCAGCCCAGCTTTACCTCGGCGAGTCCCGGGGCCCGAGCCGCACCGCGGACCTTTGACTGTGATTCTTTCTTTTGACTTTCTCGAGGCTCGCCAACCCGAGCCCTGACTGCCGGCGCCACCCGACCCGACCCCCTCCCTCTTACTTTGCGCCCCCGCGGCCAACGCTTACGTACCCACGAGTCTCGCCTCTCTGTCCCATTGATGTGTAAACCGCCTGCGCCAACAAGTCTTTACGTCCACTCGCAGACACGATATATTTTATACGCCGTACGTTTAGCGAAAGATTGCATAGGTAGACCTTACACTCTTCCTCGATAATTGCTTCTAGCCGATTCTTCTCATGGCCCACCCTCGGTTCCCCGGCGTCAAATTCAATCTGGTACTTATGTAGCGGATGCGAGACCTACCGACAACTTCTTCTCCAACCACGCTACACTCACTTCGTAATTAATTCTCGTCAAAATCCGATCCAATGCTAATTTCGTTCGAATCGTCAGATATGCTGTCAAAGACTTAACAGACAATGAATCTTATGTGGTCGCTACTACAGGAAAGCCCTCAACGCTTGAAAAGTTAACAACTTGTAAATTTACAAGAATCCACGTCTTAATCGCACTTAATATATTCAGAATAATATCAATAACGTTGATAATATTACCGATATCATGTCCCTGTTTCGCTACATCATTACCGGGCCGTAATATTTGATTCAATTCCTGCATCACTACACCTCAATTCTGAATTTCTATTCTGATATCGATTAAGCCATTTACAATTGATCTCAATTCGTCTGAAGTACCAGGTCAGATAGACGTGATTGAATCGATTAAACGTACACTGAAGCTTTGCTGCATCGAGTCGTAGATCAAACTTCTTATGAATTATGCGATTTGTCTCACTGGACACTTCCATATGATTTGGAAAAATACCATTCGTTTCCTGAAAAATATCTGTTGCATAATCCCTCAGACTATCACATAATTTTAGATCAACATCAATACAACCATGGGATCGTGTGGCATTGTCTGAAAGTATTTACGACATGAACAAGGGCGGTTTGTTTCTCAATTCTATCATTTCAAGCGTGCTATCATTGAATTTCTGAGTTCAATTATACTAGAGTCAGAGCTTTTTACATTAATGTATATATACTTATACTATAATGAAAAGTAGAAGCTACTTGAAACTTCTATAATGATGCCAATCCAGTTGCGATTATTCTTCAATATCAGGAGTAAAGAATTGTAATCTGACAAATATAAAGTTTGGCAACGTAAACATTATAAAATAATGGCAATACTTAGTTTACCTAATTGTCGTTGACTACTTGAAGATATCTGTGTACAGTACTATTCCTATCAACTCCGAGTACCCTTTCAATAAAATAAGAAGTAGAAAGGATTGTCCTTAAGGCTTGTCACCATTAGACAATGTGTTCAGAAGCTCTAATGCTGTATCGAATTATCTTTTTGCCCTGTTGACGCAGTCAATCCCAATATATTTCCATGATTATTACGTTTCCCTACATTGAGTAAAATACCGTAATCTACCATATTCCTTTATTCGCGGCTAATACCCGCAAGGCATTAAAATAATGTCTCACGACTGAACGCTTTGAAAGATAGAATTAGTTTACGATCTGACATGACGCTAATTGATACTCATTTAAAGCATCACACTTGGTTGATGCATTAAGTAGTATAATTTGTGCATGCAACTACGTTTGAACTACTGCTCGCATAATGCTAACATACAATGCATTATCAAGATCATTTGAGCGCTCAAAGCAGCAGCAATAATTTCCAATTGACACATTGATCTACGCAAGCCTGGATCACTTTTTATCAGAAAGCAGCAGATTGCAATGGCAATGGCCTACCCGCAGCAAGAGTAGGCTTTAATCACATTGGTTTGGTATGATTTGAAATGGTTGACTCAGACTTGGAACATTTCGAATAGGCGTTCGGATTAGAGTTGGATTGTGTAGAAGCGTGTGAAAAGAGATGGGGCGTCAATTGCTCAAGGTCTAAATTTGGGCTGGGAAAAGTTGCCTCTAAGTTAAGACGTGCGTACGTCAACATTACGGACCAATACCTGACAACTTTCTCACCTAACTTTTCTGTTGACAAGCTTATCAAATTGAGTTTTATTATAGTTCAATCAAATTGAGTATTATATGAAAAGTACTCTTCTGTTCTGATTAAACCGAAAATTGTAAATTCATATCTTCGTCCGATGAGCTATTCAATAATTACCTTCTTGCTTAGCTTTTCGCCTTACTTGATAAAGATGTTCGATGATTCTGCATCTGCACTGACTATTGGTGTATTGACAGTCATGTAAGTCATGGATGTTCCTGCCGTGTACTGCTGCAATAAATAGTCCTTTTCATATTTGGTAAAACTTGTAGCAACATTTCTAGAAAACGATTTATAAAGAGATTTTTATCGTTCCCAAATATTGTTGTGATTCCCAACGCAGTTCCAATATATCATCAAGAACGTTACTGTCATTGAAGTCTTTAAAATAAACTCTTTTTCCATTATTGGCATCTGTTCTATTTTCTCGAGTGTTGCTAGTTTCCTCTTATTCAGTGGATTCTTTATTGGCTCCAAGAAACGCGTACATTCCATTTCTTGCCCTATAAAGTCCTGCATCTTTAATAACTGTTCTATTGAGAGTACACAACATGGTAATCGCGATGATAACCTTACACCTGCATAATTGGCCAATGTCAGATCTAGCCTCCCGTTTCGCTACATATATACACGCGCACACGTACACTTGTATAAATAACCGGACAGGCTATCAACGATGTTTAAGTACTGGCGGCGAATATGTCACGGTCGCTGAGAGAAATGAGAAAAAATTGTAAATTTGTTCATAGACGAAGCAGCACAAATGTAAACTATACGTACGTAGCTTTTAACTGCGAGTGTAAGAGAGTGAGAGAGAAAAGCGTAAGAGAGCGCGTGCAAAATAACCGAAGCGTAAGTTAAACGAGAGAAAGAGAAAGTATGGAAGAGCAAAATTACGCTGTGGGACAAAAGTGCTAACGATAAAGTATCTATATTATATATAATATATGAATATAAATATTATAAATACATATATAAACAATCTCGTCGTCTATTTTTGCGTAACCAAAGTTCTTTATATAGTAAAACATTTCATTGGACTATCGTAGGTCGTTTGCACGTCGCCACGTAAATAATAAATATGACGGGGAAGTGAGAGTAAAAAAAAATTGAGCGTGCAGCTGGAGGGATTAAGAAGGTATTACAAACCATATTCTGTCTACAATTAAATTGTACGAAAAAAATTCATTTTAAAAAAATATAGTCAACATTTTTTATTAAATTGAATAATATTTCTGATAACATGATGTGACGTCCTGTCCCTTTTACAAGACAGAGCGTTTCAATTTCGAGTGAGAAAATAGGTTATTCTTGTTTTGTATTACTCGTAGTTCAGCATAGCACTATTTGCACGATGTGTACTACCTCTAAGAGTCCTATGAACCCCGGTATTAGTTTTTGCGTCAGGGAGAATCCTTTTGTCACTTTGATGCTGCGGAGAAAAACATTCACGCTAGCTGCAGCCTCGCGACTGTATTGTGTTCGGGATTCTAGCGTATCATCATCAGCAGGAAAGTCTAGCCTGATTAGTTTATTGCGGACTTGGGGGGCAATTGGTTGTAGGGGTCCAAAACCAATGAAATTCTCTGTAGGAGTTGCCCTCTCTGACTCCAGCCCTCGGGATAGTGGCGTCCAGTCATTATCATTATTAATTTGAGCTTCTATCCACCTTCGAGTGGTGCGCGGACACGCGTAAACTTCGTATACATAACATTGAACCGCAGTCTATCCCCTTGCTACCGGACCTGGTATTAACATACCATCGAGGTATGTACGCACATCTCCGTACCATATGAGTTCACTAGCTCCGTTTATATTTTGTTCGACATCTATGACTGCGAAATTAAGAGCCGTGGTACAATGGTGCAACACACGACAAAACGGCAAATCTGGCGTTGGAACTGGTTCAATACCAGCTAATTAATTATGTCCTGACTGCAAATACAAGTATTTCATATTACTTTGACAGCTGCTATTTTAGATAGTGTCGAAAGTCAGTTTGATACAAAAAATATGATATATCTAATTAAAATTAAACCAAATATTAATTTTTTAAAACAAATTAAATTTGTAATTGGATATTAAGTTTTGACATTATCTAAAATAGTTTAAAGGAATATTACATAATGTAATATTCAAATTTTGTAAAAATTAATTATAACGTTTAAAGATGACGAATGACAGAATATGTGTGCAATACCTTCTTAAACTGATGAAGGAATGAGATACCTACCTATATCAACTATAAACGTCGGTTGTAAATGAATTTATCGACATGGTAATATTATTAATAATACGCGCGTAGATATTATTAATAATATTGCACCGTATTAAGAAACATCAACAATTTATTATTTCGATTAATAATATTATTCGCGTCATCTTGTATCATTCGTATCGTCGTCACCGCCCATGATTAGTTATTTTAATTGTACGAACATTATTACTGCATTATCATTATTGGAACCTTTATTATTGTAATTATTAATTATTATTATTATTATTATTAATTATTATTATTATATTATTGAGAGAAGGAAACACTCGTACCGTTAATTTTATTATCCGGTATGGAGAATACCTCTGAAAGTGACTCGAAGCGAGGTCTGTTCTTTCGGCGTCGACTGCGTGTGCAGGAGAGCGCAAATAGCGTAGCCAATCGTCGAAATGGGTGCTCTTACGAACCCATGAAGCGGAAAAACTGTTGTAACCCGTACCGTCTGATGACCGGACAAAATACTCGCAACGTCGCCGATGCTAGAACGAGGAGAGACCAGCGAGTTTATAACATTGGCGCTTTGCTTAGTTGTTTTTTATTATTATGTACTGTTGTTTCAAACTGTCAAACGATTAAAAAAAGAAAAGAGGGATAAACCTCAAATACAGCAAATTGTTTCACACTAAAACCTTGATTTTTTATTTACACGTCACCTAGAGCTACTCGCAGTAATCCTCTCATCCCATTCGAAAGAACATAAGAAATTTTATGAAATTAAAATCGTCGCTAATCGATTATTACTGCTTGAAATCATAATAAATTTTATGCTAACGAGTTTACAGATAATTATTTTCTAAGTTACTCGTGGTAATTTTTATTTGAAAATTTAAATAACGTCTTTCTTTTTTACGTCAAGTCTATTTCTACTTTGTGTTATAATTAAGTTAAATATTCAAAGTTTGCAGTATTCGATCATTGACGGATACAAATTAATTCACGAACGTGTCTGTTTAATGCAACAAATGTCTCGAAAATTGAGAAAGCACCGTACGCTGCTCTTTTTTATCGAATATCCTGCGCCCCCGGTTGATAATTCAGCCGTTTCAAAATCTATCACAGGGAGTAGTAAAGCGAGCGCAAGGCGCAAGAGCCCGGGAACAGTACTCGCCGGCATTTACAATTTGAAAATGAAATTCAGCCGAGCCGCGGAATAGCAACAGGTTCTTAAAGACCTCGGATTATAGGCACAGAGAGCGCGAGGGCATTTCGCCACTGGAGGAGACTCGAGCGCAGCAGCCGGAACACGAGGCCGTGCACTCGGAGCGCGATTCCATCGGGCATAAGAGGCGCGCCCGAAGCCCCCGCGCACTAACACCACCACGAGAGCCGGAGCGATTCGAGTCTGGGCGCGTCCTGGGGGCTGATTTATCGGAGGACTGGCGGGAAATATTCATGCGGGCGGCGGCTGCCCGGCCCCGCGCGAATTACCAGCTGATCTATTCAATCGGAGCGCGAGCCGGCCGCTCGGGGATATTGCCCGCCCGTCGCCCGTCATATTGCCCCTGTCGCATTAGCGAGGCCGCGCATTGGTACACGCGTCGCGGATGAGCCCGCGCCAACGGATGCGCAGCTGGTGCGGTGCGCCTCCGATCGCCCGCGTCCCGCGGCCCTATTACGCATTCACCGCGGATCGCGGGGCTAATCCGTGCACGTGTATACAGGTAGGATGCGTATACGTGTGTGTAGGCTGTGTGCCCGCGCGAGCCCGGGCCTTTTCGGAGCGCGCGTTCGTTAGCGCGCGACTCGCGGTTTCCGCGCCCGCGCGCACCTGTTCCTTCTTTATAAATCACCTTTTTACGTGCCTCTAATGAGACTTTTCGCATAAATTCGCGATTGCATTTCGAGGCGCAACGGGATCTATCGTCGCTGATAGCGCATAGCCGTAGAGATAGCCGCCGCCCGCGTGCGGCGTACTCGACTGCAGGCCATTCTTTTTCTTTTTTTTTTTTTCCGCGGAAAGAAACTATTTTTATTGCAATTTGTTTCCGTGCTATGGCCCGTGCGTGCGGCCCGATGCACTTCTGTCCGTTTGATTCCGTATAGGCTTTCTTTTTACGGCCCTGCGCCTATTCCGACCGCTGTATATTCGGTCGGAGTTACGCGCTTTCGCGTGATCCCCCGACGCTTGGCCGTCTACTCGGAATCGCGAGCCTCGACCACTTTACATCGGATCTTAAAGCATATTTGCGTGGGAGTTGTACACGGGCCGAGAGTTTATTAGCAATTTTAATGCAAACGCCGCGATAAATGTTAATTTTCATTTGGATACATACCCAAGGATTGCAAACATTTTATAATTCAGCTCCATTCAATTTTACCGTGTACGTTTAGCTATTGGAGTAAAAGTTTGTAAAATTACGATAATTTGTCAAAGTATATACATTTTGATAATTATATTTGAATGTAGCAGCTTATGTGAAATTATAAGATAGATGTACGCAAATAATAAAGATTATTCATAATATAATATTAAACATTTAATTAATCAATAACAATATTTATTCGAACATAAATTTGTACAAGCGCAGCTTTTAAAATTTGAATATATTTAAAATTAAATAAATTTTATACAATAAATAGCGTGATTATAATTATATGTACTTATATTAATAAATAAGACCCGCATATTGCGATAAAAGTAATAAATTTGTAATGACCCACATGAGAATTCTACGATTATTTTTCATAGTGCATTTCCTATACGCTTTCGCGTTATTTGCGTGTACGATTAATGTACGACATGTTAAACTCTTTCTCGTTTAAAAAGTATTAAGACCTTAATAGGTTAGAATAATAATAACTAATAATACATTCGCTTAGATTTTATAAATCAAGATAATGCATCTGATAAAAATTTGAAATGGCAAAAGGCTTTGCCAGTGAAAATGCTTAAATGCGAATAAACGAAGCAAATGCGTTTATACAAGCATTCGTTATTCTTAAATATGAGTAATACTTTGGTTTACAAATTTAGAGTCCAGAAATTATTTGTTTTAATCTTATTCTTTTTCTTTTACATGTGTACGTCACGGCAATAAAATAAGTATTATCGACAATAAACGCGGCAAAGTATTAATCCAATTCTTATATATCGTTATACATGTACTTCCAATTGAATAAATTTATACGTCATTGCAATATTTCTCCGTTTATCGTTAACTGTTACGGATAAAATAAAGGATATATAAATTCAAAATCATTACAACGTGTCGATTTTCAAATATACTGGTTTGGGCGCATTTCCACGGTGCCTGTACTCGAGATTAAACTTGTAATTTGAAGAGGATTCCGTATATTTGCGTGAGAGAAGTCGATCGAGGAGTTCCAGCGGAAGTACTCGAGCGAACGAGAGGATAGGCGATCTCCGCCGAGCGCGGAAAGGAGGCGTATCCGATAGGCCAGACCGAGGAGCGAGAAGGAATGCCGAGGCAAAGGCTATACGGGAGGAACGGCCAGGCAAGGCGCAAGCCTCCGAAACAACAGCCGCGAATCCTTGCCGGCCCTGTACATATACAATCCACGGGACAGGCCGCCCTCGCGATACACGAAGGAAAAAGAAGCGAGCCGAGGTCAGGGTGGAGCGGCGGGGTTAGATGAAAAAGAGGGAGGCGGCTTTCCGCACGTGGGACCGCGCGCACAAGAGCGTCCTCGCGACGCCTCGTAATTTTACAGTTGAATAAAGGCGGGCGGAGGGGGCGCGCCGGGGCAAAAAGCGGAAGCAGATGGGCCCGGGCGCGCGAGCGTGAGAGACGCGAGTCGGCGCACTACCCGAGTCGATATATTTATGGCGGGCCGCGGCGCGCCCCGGCCACTTGACCTATTCGCCTCGTTGGAAGGGACATATAATGGTATTCACGAGGCGGCGATCGTCGTCCGGCTGCTGGCCTCTTCGCCGCGGGGCCCCGTTGAAAGGGCAGATCGCGCGACTAATTTTATCGGCGGGGCAAATTAGCGAGCGCGTGCGCGGCTCATCGGCCCTCGTAAATTACGTCGCGCGTAGGGCTTCCTTCTCTCCCTTCCTCCCGGGGCCGAGCGGCTCGTCCGCGTATTATAACGCGGGGCCTTTGCGCCCCGCTTCAACGAGTATACGCGTTATATACACTGGGGGCATGGTTAATTAATGGCCGGGATTCGAGCGGCCGGCTGAGTTACGCGCCCGCCGCGCGTGCAACGACGTCTCTCTCGCGGACAATCGTCCCCGCGGCGCATCGAGGATTCGTATCCGCCGTCGGGGAAGCGTGGCAAGGACGCCCGTCTAGTTAGCGGGGCCCGCCCGCCCCTTTATCGCTGTTGCATCGGGCGCAGGTGGCGGACTCTTGCCGGCGGAGGCTAATGCGTACTTGCCCGGGCACGTCGGCCCCCGTGATCGACTTGTCCAAACAGCTAAGCGCGAGATCCCCGGAGGCAATCGTATAGGGGCTCCGAGGGCCCGGGAGCCCGTGTCGATTACGGACTAATGCGCCCCGGGCTAAGTAAACAGGGCTCCGTCGCTCGCGGCCGCCAGTCTATTTTGACAAGTGCTCGGCCCGCGGCAGGAGCTTCTCCCAAATCCAAGTGGCTCTCGGAAAAAGAGCCGTCGTTGCACGTGGCAGGAGATCACGAGGGGAAGCTTTCCCGCAGACATAATGCCTTCGAAGCTTTCAGAGTAACCTTGGTTATTAATTTTTTACATTCTTGGGGAAACCCTTTGCGATCGCGTGCAGTAGTAGCATTAAACAATCGTTTAGAATTACGAATAATATTCTTGTCTAATTACCCTCGTAGTAAGCGAGTATTTAAACTATATACATATATTCATCGGAGACGTGATATTTCTTTGAGATATATACTTCACCGTTTTAGTCAAGCCGTTGGAAGGTCAATCGGAACAAATGCGTTTACCTACGTTTATACGGCCTGTCTTTATTAAGCCTTGGCAAAAGGTCCGACCGCACAAAAGTAAACCCGATCTCTTTCTCAATTTCAAGGAAAAGCAGTTAAAAAAAAAGGCACACGCGGCTACGCGACATAATTATAAATCTTACGGGTACAAGTGAAGTGGGCTCGAATAGCCGGGATGATTTACGCGCCTGCCTTTTTTTTTCCCCCCTCCCGACAAAGACAAAAATTTCGTTAAGCATTGTGCGCGCGGCCCCCGAGTAATAAGAAGATTTGCACGGCCGGGGAGGAGTCCTTGGCGTCCACGTACACACACACACACACACCCGCGGAGCCGCGCCAAAGCCGAATACGAGGATAAGGCCGGGACTGACGGCGACCCGGGGACGTGTACGCGGGGCGCCACCGGCCCACGACAATGGTCCATTTAGCTCCGCTCCCCGGATGAATGCCCCGCGGTCACGAACCGCCCGGCTATAAAATCGCCGCGGGCGCAGGTCGGGCCGTGCGTGCGTGGCCGATAAAAAAAAAAAATATAGGACCCGGCCCTCCCGCCAGCTCCTCTGCGCGGGCCTTAATTTCTCGAGGGCCGCGCGTCAATGAGAGGTAGAGCAAAGCGCCGCCCAGCAGGTGCGCCCCGGGCAACTGCCGCCGCCCCGGACTTGATTGCCTCCGACAGAAAGAAGGGAATAGGTACAGTGGCCCGATATATCTGCCCAACGTATCCCGTTAATTCGTGGACGGCGCTTCCGAGGCGGCACTCGGAGGGAGCCGTATGTGTTCTTCCGCTCGGCCGCCCGGTGGAACACCCCGTGCGGTTGTAGGCCCCGGGGCTAGGGAATCGCGCGCAAAGTGAAAAGAGCCAGCGGGACAAACGAGGCCGCGGAGTGGAAGAGATTAGTCCCCGGGCGGAGTGACGGACGGCGGGGGGGGGGAAAGGTCGGGGATTTCGTGCGGCCCGCACCGCCCCAATGAAATTTCGTTGTAATTCGCGCGGGGGCGACGGGAGGCGCGCGCGCGCCTCGAGGAGCCCCGGGAAATGGCCTCGGCTGTCGATGACAGGCTTTGGCCGCCGCCAGACGCCCTCGGGCGCCCCGATGCTCGCTTGTCCCGTCGATCAACCGCCCGCCGGACAATCTCGACTTTTTCCGCTCGCAGAGGATCCTAGGGCTTGCCTATTTGAATTATGCTCGCACGTCGAGGGCTCTGCCAAAATCACGTTGACAAAGTGCTCTTCGGTCCCATTATCAAATTCATGCCAATCTCTAAATCTGCAGCCTCCAATAGCAAAGGCTAAGAGTATTTAGGAAATTAACCTCTTTGCTAACAATTAAAAATATTTATATTAAAATTTCCTTGCCTTGTATTTCCAAAAGTTACAATTAAATACGATGTCCGTTCTTTTATGACATTCTCTCTCTATGAAACTAAATCATCAGTTAATCTTAGTCTATCAACATTCTATAAAAAAATAAATGCATCATACTGCACTTTTATGACACATAAAATTGTTAAATAAAAACAATAACTGACAGATTCTGACATTTTTATCGTAACTGGCAATTTTTAATTTTCCACGCTGTATACTGTTATAATGTAAAAGACATTCGGCATTTACTCAATAAATATCATAACAGTTATTTCTTCAATTTTCTTCAAAACATTTCTAAATTCACTAGTAATTTTAGCTAGACTTGACGTTACTTTATAGATATTGAAATTTCATATTAAATGTTTGGGGTCTGATCTAAGCTCCTTCGTAATCAGTTATTGCATTTTAACTGAGAGATATTTTTCGAACAGTCAAGCTATTTATTTTCTGAAAATTACTTTGTTATCGTAAAAAACTTTTAATGTAAAAATAAACTTTTTAATGTTTTTTATCACGTGTTTATCTTTTATTATATTTTGTATCCTTAAGTCTTATATTTTTGTAGCAAACGTAATATGTAACTATTTTATTATGTACACGAAATTATAATAATGTCAATATTAGCTATTTATATAATATATATAAACACTATATTTATATAATATTCAAATGAATTATACAATATATTTATTTAATAATTGTATAACTTCGCAATATATCCGTAATCAAGTTGTTTGTTGAATGTAGAGTTATCTACATTTGAATTTAAATATAACTTGGAGATAATTTAAAGGAGCTGGTAAAAAATGGAAAAATTAAAAGTTTCACCCGTTTAAAGGATTAGCGAAATATCACCATATTGCAAAATCAATGAATTTGCTAAGGTTTCACTATTATACGTTTAACGAATATTATCGATAGTATATAGGTCTGTAAAGAATGTTACATCTGCAATATGAATCAGATACGAATACGGCATAACTGCAGAAGTGGATGATTGAAACATTATTATCTGCATTGGGGATTGCTCGAATAAATCTAAAACTTACAAGTATTCGTCCATATTGATCCTGGCAGGGAATGAATAAATTACAAGATATATACGAGCGAGAATATACGAAGGCGTAAAAACTTTATCCGCGGGCAACCCAGCGGAAGTGTGTTTGATGATGCCAATCAGATTTCAACAACGGCCCCGTACGCGATATAAATCGGTCGGGCGCATATT
The DNA here is from genome assembly GCA_018906755.1 of Sycophaga agraensis. NCBI lineage: Eukaryota > Metazoa > Arthropoda > Insecta > Hymenoptera > Pteromalidae > Sycophaga > Sycophaga agraensis. The sequence continues at coordinate 102,497 of JACCIE010000061.1, read as the reverse complement.
GGTCCGTCGACCGGACGGGAAATGTATCGGCGGGGCGCCGGCCGAATAGAAAAGGCGTCCGCGCGAGAATCGCGGGCCAACCGGGGCGTTCCCTCGGTCATAAAAGCCTCGGCCGACGGGTGCAGCCGGGCGGCCGGCTCCTCGAGGTCGGGCCGCCTCCTGGAGGTCGGAGCAGGCGGGGCCCTCGGCCCATTGTCCCCCCGGTGAACGGCGTAATCGATTGCGCGGCCTGAATGGGGGCCGCGAGGCGCGCGCCAGCCCGGATTGTGGTCAAACAAGTGGTTAAGGGCGGCTACGGCGAGCGCCGAGGGGCGGCCGACTGCCCGCGCCGATTTATCGACCGTGACGGCCCGCAAATCCTTTTATAATAAGGCCGAACTTGGCCGGCGCGCCCCGCGGCTCACGGGATTAAACGCGCCCTTTTCCGGACGTAAGCTTTTATCAATCGCGACGCCGCCTGTACACATTGTGCCCGCGCGCTCGCCCCGGAAGAAAACGGCCACAAAGGACCGCGCCAATGTGCCTCCAACCGCATTGGAGGTAAGTACACACACACACACGTACACGTCCGGCCGGCGCGCTCGGGAGAGAAACGCCGAGCGGCGCCGTTCACACCTGGGGGAGGCCGATCGGCCGAATGAATCCCGGCGGCGAGATAAAGTGCAAGAAGCGCGCCCGGCGAACCGGTTGCCCCGCCGCGAGAAGAAACGCCGCGCAGCGTCATTTCCGCGGGGAGAATCGGCCGAGGGAGCGGAGAGCCTCGCGGAAACCGAGCGCCAGTGCGCCTTGCCGGCCGATTTTATGCCCGGCTCATTGTGCGCGCGCCCGGAGAATTATCGATGCAAATTATCGGGGATGCCCGGTCTTCTTTTTTTTTTTTTCTTTTTCGACTAATCCCCGGGGATAGCGCTGCCCGCGCTACTGGCTCTTTGTGCCGCGCTAGCCCACTGGCCATTTGTATGCTAATGCCCGGAGAGTCGCCGCTGCCTGACGCCCGGATCGCCCACTTTTATACGCTCGTCACGTTATGCGTAACAGCGATAACTAAGCTAACCTATTCGATTTCAGGCCGACTTTGTTGTAAGCCCCTACTCGACTCTACCGCTCGACTTCGCCTCACGGATTCTGTTCACAGAATATTTTTCTATGGAATTATCCTTATAAATATATTATTAAGGGCTTAAGACTTATTTCACGGGCGAGTTAATTTATTGCTTTTTGAGGCCACGAGGCCTGCTCATCGCAACCTCCATTTTTATGTACTCAATTCATATAATAGAAACTTTTGCTTTTCAATTCACTAATTATTGCTCCGGTATACTTTAAAATGATAATCGAACCTTATTTACGACTTAAATTTTTAAACGAAAGCAACTTTTTTACCCTAAAAGGTCACTGAAAAATACTACGCCAGTTATCGCACCTTCGCTCAGCTCGCTTCTGCATCTTTTTAATTGATTATTAATATTTTTTTAAACTTATGTTTTTACGACACTACGTTTATAAGTTAGTTTTGATTTACGATTTAGTCGATAACAACAGACGATATAAAAACTAAACATTATCCATAAAATATGTTTTATTAAACGTCACTATAGCGTCGTGTTAATTACCTTACGAAATGAAAAAAGAATTAAAAGTAGTTACTTCCTTTTTTCTTTAATTTATTTATAAAATAATGAATGTTTTAATGTTTGATGCTCAGCTTGGCTTGTTTTTAATAGGTATTTTTTGACGTTGCAATAAAGAAGCTTCACCTTTTTTAAAGGTATACCTATATATGTACAAGCGCATATCATCAAGATGTGTAGCTATAGTACTTTTTTCTGTGATCAATTCAATATTTTCCTTTCAAGAGCTCGGGAATAGTAAATTGCAATTTATGCGTCAAAATACTAGCTGGCCCAGGAGCCCTGCATGCTCGCCTACACGTACACAAGAATAATCCTGTTTTCGGAGTATAACGAGGGGATAGGAGGTTGTTATCGGTGTATAATTCATAATAGCGCAGCGCAGTGCACATCTCTATATCCAAGGCTAATTTGGAGGCAGGCGGCAGGGGCGATAAGGCGCGGACCGAAGCGCAGGTCGGGTCTGCGCTGCCAAAAGCAAAGTCCGGGCATCCAACTGCCTCATCCACTCGGCTGGCAGTCAAAACAGATAAACAGTCGGTGGGGCGGAAGGTACATAACGCCCGGGGCTCCGGGCTCCCGCCGACGGACCCCGCAATCTTGTTTTCCAACAATAATTGCTTTCTAATCGCGGCGGGCGATCGGGGGCCGCGCGCATGCATACATACACACATCGGCGGGCGCGCAGACGCGGCCCGCACGTGCTTCCGCAGGGCGCGAGGGGAGTGACGAGGGTCTCGGGCCCGGGGGCAGCCCTCGAGGGCGCAATCGGGTTTCGCCGGCCGCGCCCGTCGTCGCGCTGGCCCTGCACGCTGACTGATTCCCGGCGATTCATCATTTTCCCCCCCGACGGACCTCTGATGGATCGCGCGACCGCGGCACACTGGCCGAAGGGCCAGGCCCGCTGCGGATGATCAATCGGGACGGGCTGCCCGCGTCCTTCCGATCACGCGGCCCTCCGGCGCATCCACTTTTCGAGCTTTTCGGTGGGCTTGATCGATAGTCCCCCGCGCCTATCCATCTCCCGGGGCAAGTGCCCATCCGAACTCGTTCGGCCGCGACCGCCGACGCTAGAGGGCGCGCGCGACGTGCAACCCTTCGGCACGCGGCCATTAAACGGCCGCCCGGCGCGTAATACCGGGCGAATTATTCAACGGGGGGCTGATCCATCCAGGTCGGGCGGGCCGCGCGATCGCCCTCTTTCTCTCGAGTGCCCTCGGACGCGGACGCGGCGCGGGCAACCGGTCAACGAGCGGCCACCTTGACCCCGCGCTCGCGCGCACAATGCCCCGAAGGATCCTTCGATTTACGATCGGCCGGTCAGTCGCTGGGCCAAACCGGGTCTCCTGCTTGCCCGGGCGCCCTTTGCCATTGAAATTATTCTTTCGGGGCAGCGCGGGGCGTGAGCCGCGCCTCCCTTGGAGACCGGCCGGATAATGGCGGCTCGAGTTCCGCGTCCCCGAAATGGCAGTCGCCCGGCATTTGCATGTCGATGGGGTGCGCCACCGGCCAAGTGTCGGCTTTTAATTATAATAGGACCAGATCTAATTTATGGATCAACATTGCGGATGCCCTCGAGAACTCGGGTGACGATGCCTCTCTCAATGCTCACAATTTGCATTTCTTTAATCGTCCACGATCAAAAAGTATTATATAAAAGCTGCACTCGCTCTACTATGATAGTTCATGTCACCGAACGTTTACTATTATTGCTCTATAGTCGAACGTTCGTCACGTATATTATGACCGTATACCTGCATCCGAGTTCACACGGCATTCCGGTTGTCCTGCCTGATTTCAGTAGCTCAAATGCTTCATAAGTTTTATTTTAAATAAACATTTAGACTTTTGACTAATTTACACTATTTTTATTTATTTATTTTATTCATATTATTTTATTTTTAAACGCCTTGTTTCATTTTATGTTTGTTTTATCGTTACTTTTGCTGTATTTTATATGTACTGTAATTGATATTTAACTGTATTATGTATAAACTATATGAACCTTAAGTCTCAAATAAATATTATTATTTTTTTTTACGAGACAAATACGTGTAGAACAGTTTTAAAATCAACTGCTACCTAAATAAAATTTTGAGATTATTAAATGAAAAAATTTCTTTATCATATTAAACTAATTTGAAAATTTATATTTACAATTTATAACGCAATTTATGAACTAATTAATACAAGATAGAAAATGCGATAAATTTTTCAAGAATTTCATTTAATGAATATTTTAATGAAATATTAAATGAACATCATTTAATGAATATCAAAATTCATATGATGAATGAATATCAAAAAAATTAAAAATTAAATAAAAAATATATCAAAAAATAATTCTGCAGCACGTAAATTTCGTTAGACAGGAAAGCTCGAAGACTAATAAATTAGGTAGATTAATATATAGATATAATGTTCATTTGTAATTTAAGAATTTATAAATATTTTCAATAAATTACATAGTTTTACCATACAACATCATGAATGTGATTAAAACTAACAAACATATACACAAAAAAAGATAAGAATAATGCATTTGATAATTCAAAGGGACTGCAAATTATATAGGGATTAGAGAAATTAGGAAATAGAATTAAATATACAATTGTTCTGATTTACATTTGTATTAATATTTGCGGTAATTCTTGGTCGAATGACGATAAAGAATTTGGATAAAAATTAGCGAGGTCGATTCCGATTGTGCAAATGTAGGAAATAAATTTAGTATTAATAATTGGCAAAGTATCCATATCCATATCTGAGTTATCGCAAGAGGTAGATCTTAGAGGACCACCTGCGGATTATTTTCGTCTACAATGTAGATATGTACGTATTTGGGTAGGGCGAATTGAAAGGCAGGCTGCGCAATCCGCGTCTGGAGTCGCGCGCATGCGGTAAAACATTAAAATTGCAGAGTGGCGGCCGTTGAAAAAGCAAAGGTGGATTATAAAAGATGCTTTGAGTATCCGAAGCGGTGCGGAATCGGGCTCGCGCAGCCTTGCCCGAGCAATCGCGGCGGCGCAATGGAGCGTGGCGCGGCGAGGGGGCAGAAGGCGGGGCCGCGCCCAGCGGGAAATATTCCGAAAGCGCCCGCGGCGCCGCCGGCAATCCACGCGGAATCCGCCGGGCGCCCGCGGCCTTTGGATTTCCGGGACGACGAGTCCGATTAAATCCTCCGCGCCTCGGTGCGCCTCGAGAGCCGGGGGCCGCCCCTCGAGAGATCAAAAACGCGGGGCCAAGGGCTTAATTACTCGCGGCGGGCGCCCGAGGCGTCGCGCGGCCGAATCGCCCGGCGAATCAAAGGGCCCGACCCCTCGGCAATCCACTTACGCGGGGGGGCAAGGGGGGGTTAGTGAATTTCCCGGCCGGCCCGCGGAAAAAAAAAAAAGGAAGGAAGCTTTGAGCGGGGAACGGCGTATTATGGCGATATGTACGTGTGTGTGTGTGTGTGCCGCGGCGACCCCCCGCCGGAATGAATGCCCTCGCTTCGGTGACAGCTTTCAAATTAGACGGCCCGGCCGAAATGGAGATTTAATATCGGACAATTATGCGGGGGACGGCTCGCGGCCCTCGGCGCCGATACGCTTCATCGCCCGGTAAGCGATTCGAAAATAGTTACTATCTCTGGTCGTCAGTTAGCCTGGGAGAATCCGCGTAAACTATTCTAGTTATTTGAACTGGTACGGACAGTGACGGATATTACTCTGTCGGTGTATATATAGGCCGCGGCATCTTGGACCAAATTACCCTGCGTTGTAGAGCGGCGGGCGAGTGACATTTATTTATTGGCCGACTTTTCGATTTTGACCCGCTCGAATATTTCAAATCAAATGATTCGAGTAAAGTAACTTTTGCATGACTGGTAGTTGTAGTGTACGGGCACAGGGGGCGTCATGTAGCTATTCGAAGCGTGAATACGGTAACTGTAGATTTTGATCAATAGCCGGGGAGCAGTGCGCGAGCTCCAAAGCCTACGAGCCTTCTGAATCAATCAATAACGCACCATCAAAATATTTACACTCGGTCAACTTTTATACTTGCTTTCGCGACCTGACGTTATTAACGCTCTACGAATATTGCTTATACCATGGTCGGCTGTGATAAACGTCCGCGTAAGGTTCCGACTGGGATTTTTTACCTTTAACCGATTCACTTGGTGTCACGCTTTATGAAACTTTCCAATTGACATGAAAAGAACGAAGCCATTCTTTATCGCATGCCATAAAGTCGGCGATCAAATGGTTATACGCGCATTATATTGTTTTCCATCGCCTAGAATCGCTCGTGTTGTGTTACGGATAGAATTTAAATCAGTTGAAATCTTCGGGATAGCCGGATCAAAATTGCTCATTCATCCCACGAGTCATCTTTAATTTAGTTTGTATTTTTTGCACCGAGCATAACTTTTATTTCTCATCCGCTTGATGTACTGTTTTGAAACGAAAGAAAAAAAATTACATCTCAATTCACACAAAGTGTCATTACACTAAACATATAGCGGCCGGATGAATTTGATACCGTACCTCAAATTATAATTGGTATAGATAATACAAAGAGTTGAATGGATCTAATCCGAAAAAAAAAACAATTCCTAATCGATTCGAAGGAAAGAAATGCCAATTATCCTTAGTTGTTATGTTCGCGTAAAGCATATATATATAACGTTTGAGCGCTATAGGATTTTGGCGCGGAACAAGCGAGCGGCTCATAAAGCAGTGCGCGGCGTACCTCCTTTTGGCAATCTTCGCGCATCGGACTTTAAAGCGGCCGTTGAAGGAGGCTCGGCCTCGTATCCGCTCAGCTGTGAAATTGCCTCCCCTCGTTGGGCGGCGCGGCGCCCTCGAGCTTCCTCGCGGGCGAAGCAACGCCGGCCCCGGGGCAAGCCAGCCCCGGGCCGTTTTTCCTTTTTTTTTTATTGTATTCACATATAATGTATATACGTACGTATATGTATTTGCTAATGATCGGCGGGGGCGGGGCGACGCTTTCCCCGTGAGAGGGCCGACGATCGGAGTCGGCGGACGGCGCACACACCGCCGGGGCTGTAATGCCGTCCCCGCAAATTGTAGAGATCCCCGCTGACGGCCCGCGATTACCGGGATAATGCGCGAGCGGAACGTAACGAGCCGCGATATCAATTTTGACCGTAGGGCCCGCTCGTCCCGGGCAACAATGTCGTGATACCGGCGGCAAGGCCGGCGTTATAATTACGCCGGGGGCTACACGTGTATACATGTACGGGCTATAAGGAACAGGAGAGAAGGTCGGTCGGCTCGGAAGAGTCCACGCATACACCCTTCGCCGGCCGGAATACATGAATGAATCCGCGCGCCCCGGGAAGACTTTCCACGAGGCTTTTTCCCCCCCCCAGCCTCCCGCCGATACACAATCAAGCTCCGCAAGGGCGAGATCGCGCTTTCCCGGGTGGCATCTGCCCCCGAGGCCCTGCGCTTACGTGCGCCGAAGGCTGAATTATTGATCGTGCCGCCCGGCTCTCTTTAGCCTTTCGCCCCCTCTAACGAAGATGAATTTCGCCTTTTTTTTTAAGCGGGCCACTTTTTCATTTAGTCAATGAGCGTTGACGGAAGCCCAAAAGAAGATGAATGTACGGGCGGGAGGAGGCGGAAAACCGAGGCCCCCGCCCGCGAACCCGCCCCTCCTCTTCTTCGTCAACTTTTCGCGGTGCAATGTTGGAAAACGTCCGGGCACCGGTCGAGGGGATGCGAGGGACTTTTACACGGAGGATAATCAAAGAGTACGGGACGCGAGGGTTGTAGGCGGGCGGTAAGGATGTGTGTATATGTACGTCCGAGAGCGGCCGGCCTCGCGCGGCCCGCGCGTGAGTCGTGTTTATTTAGAGTAATAGCTTGGGCCGGCGGCGGGGGTGGGCTCGTGTTATCCGGCCTGATATCGGGGGCCGCGTCGATTAGGCCGGGGCGCCGAGGCACCGGGGGCCTTTCATCTCCTGTCAATTACGGATATTATGAACGGGGAAGGGGGGGGTCAAAAAAAAAAAACAACGCAGGAAAGAGCCCGCGCCTCCTCCTCGGCAATAGGCCGCGTCATCAATCAATGCCATTAATTATACATTTGACGCGGCCCTCGTTGCCGGGCGGCCCGCGGGCGGCATTGTTCCCCGGCGAGCGACGCCCGTCCGAGGATGACGGGCGCAAACGGGCGCGGATCAAAGCGGAGCGCCCCACAAGAGCCCCGGGATTTCATTTCGCGCGGGGCCTTTTCTTCTTTCCTCGTCTCAGGGAGCCAACCGAGAGATTCCGTTTTTTTTTTTTTGTTATCTCGCGCGATTACGAAAAAAAAAAAAAATAAAAGCCCGAGGAAAAGGCGCGCGGCCACCGGGGGCCCGATCGTCGGGCCGCGCCGACTCCCCTCTCTTCCTTTGCCGCCGTGTATACACGCGTGTACGCACTCGTTACGCGCGCGTATATCGGCGTTTTTTGTTTTTCCTCCTTTGTCAGCCGCCTTGATTCTTGCACCGGATTAATATGCGCGCGATGAGAAGTCCGCGGCCGCTTCCAGGAAGGCCTCGCCCCGAGCGCTTTGCCCCGTTTAGGGGGCGTCGATCGAGCCTAGGTGTCGGGAGCCTCGCGCGGCCGACTCGCTCGAGCGCCCGGGCGTCGCTCCTTCGGCCCGGCTACATACCCGTCCGGCCGCCAATAGAGCCGATACACAGGGCGCCGGCCTGTCGATCGGCAGATCGGTTACGTCTAGGCGAGCAAGCGCGAGGGTCACAGGGGGCGCGGCTATCCTGCAATCGGCGCAGAAGAAAAAAAGAACACTTCCCCCCCGGGGGTCGTCGGCGATGCGCTTTGTGCCGGGGGCGGCCCTCCGCTGCACGTATACGCGCACGCGCATTCGGCGGGGCGGCCGATGACTTATGCCGGCGGGCCGCTCACTAATTTTATAATCCGGGCGTAATGAAGGCCGTATTATCGTAATGCTTGTCTTCGGAACGAGATGATCCGCCGCGCTCTCGGCTGATTGCACGCTTACGCGATTCCTGTTATTTCCGATCATTACCGGCGCGGCCGCCGCGGCGCCTAATGCGTGTAATCGGCCGGCGCGCGCGCGCGCGCCCCCAAATGACGGCCTTCCTGCGCGATTGACACGTGCACACATACATATGCACGTGTGCACGTGTATAGGTTAGGGCCGCTCGGCACGTACGTGCCTGCCCTACGTATGTATGTATGTATGTACATGTACATATCGCGTGCGCGCTTTCCCCGAGCGCCGCGGCGGCCCTGAATCTTTCATGGCGAGACGCCGCGCCCCCAATTATCCACGCCCCTGTATACTCTTCGGGGATAATAGGCCGCGAGGAGCGCGCCGGCTCTAATGACAAAGCCGCGGCCCCTGTCGCTCTGCGGCCGGCCGCGCACCGCCGGGGCATTCTTTGCGCGCGCGCGCGCGCACACACACATATGCCCTCCGACCGGCCCGCCCGCCTGCATATTTCATCCTCAAAAGTCTGCACTCCCCGATAAATAAATCATTCGCGCCCGCGGCTTTCTTTGTATACCCCTTGTTTATGCAGCGAGCCGAGATGCGAGGCTTCCTCGCCTGCCCTATTAATATCGACGGATGGCAAGACCGCCGGCAAATCGCATTTCCCTCCCCGATTCTGTACCCGCGTACAGCTGCGTAAATGAAGGCGCAAATGTCGAGAAACTCGCTCAAGGGATCAATTGCCCTTCCACTCGGCCGTGCGCCATGAGCTCGTATCCTCAAGAATCTGCTTTGCTGAGTATCCTCAAGGCTCTCCATCATCAAATATTGACGTTTCACTACTTTGGGATGATAATTATTATTGTATATGAAGTTTCTCATGTGTTCTATGGATAACAAAGAAAAAAGTAAAGAATTATGACCTCCATGTTAGTTATTCGGCGGAACTTTGTACCTCGTGAGAAAATAAATAATGGAAATAATTGATTTTTGTAGACAAAAATAAAAGTAGACTATAATCCAATCCAATCTCATGCTCAAAATCTTATCTAATCTTGTATCCGTAATACTATAATTTACACGAGATAATTTACAATAATAATAATTTACGTAAGATGACAGATTTTATCCATTTTTGATATATTCCTTTTGTTCTCTTTGCAAGCGGCTTTAAATAAACTCGTGTATATTTAACGTTCAAATATAAGCAGGATTATGGTTTTGAAATATCTGAAAATTCTTAAGACGTTACACCCAACCTCCAGATTGGAAAACAAATTTTAGTCCTACTCGAAATAAATACGAGGCTTTGTTATCTAACGAGCATAATCACTCGGATTCAATTCCATATTTGATAAAGCCTAAGTGCAAATGGGTTACCAAACATTCGCGCGATCGTCCTTGAGACGGGAATGTCTCGAGGAATGTCTCGACAGGTACCCCGGCACACTTCAGCGCGCGAGCACTTGGAAAAGGAGAAATGTCGGTACGGCGCTTGACGGTCGAATCGCAGCTTCCGCGCTACCGGGCGCACAGGTGCCGGAAAAGTTGCCGGAGACCTTGGCCAGTGAAATTTGAGGGCGGCGGCCGTCCCCCGGGCGGGCGCTCCGGCCCAACAGCCGAGCCGTCCCGCCTTGGCGAGGCGGCCTCGGAAATAACCGTGATTAGACAAATCTCGTTAAGCCGGTGCAATTTGGGAGGCGCGGGGCGATCGGCAACGGGGCCGCGTTCCTGGAAGCCCGGCTAACGAGTTGCTGAGCACTATGATTACGCCCGCGGTAAGTGTCCGGCCTCCGCTCGCCCGGCCCGCGCCAATTGTTTTCTCCGCCGGGGCCCCGGGTGCGGCCCTCGCGGACCGGGCCCCCATTACCCCGGGGAAAACCTACGCCCCTCCGACCGAATTACCATTCATAAAGTGTTATTACGCACACATACTGCCCGCCCGATGAGATATAAATTTTCGGCCGGCCAGCGCCGCGGCCCCGGGGTAACTCCCCCCCTCTTTTTACCCCCGCCCGGACGGCCCTTAGCGCCCGGCCCGTATAAATAATTGTTCCCTCGCCGGCGAGGAGAGCGGCGCTTTTTGCCCGCGTGCAAATATACACGCGCGCGCGGGCACCGAGGCCCCAATTTGCCCAAGGGCCCGCGATTTTTGTGTCTTTTTTTTTTTTTGTTTTTTTTTTTTACTAATTGGCCGCGCGCGTTTATAAAGCAAAAAAAAAAGGGGGGGAAACATACCGTCGCGCCCTCGAGGGCCAAGCGGCGATAAATGAAAAGGTCGGGGCGCGTTGCGCGCGGCTTTGTTTGTTGATGCGGCGCGGCCGAGAAAGTTTGTTGCGCCAGCGAGTGCGCGGACCCCCTCGTTTCGGCATGTGTTATTGCGCAATTATTAAGGGAAAAAAAAAGGGCTAACCTCCCGCGATTATCCCGCGGGGTGGGGAAACGGGCGCGCGGTTCCAGCTGCGCTTGGAGGTTGGTGTATTTTTAGAAAAGTGCCGCACCGGCCGCTTCCGCCGGCCAAACCCCTCGGCCGAAATCCCCCCTTTGTTTATTGTACTCGGGTGCGATATATGCAGCGTCTCCGGCACTTTCACTGAGCGCGCCGCGCGGCCAACTCGTAAAGTTAACTTTTCGCTAAATTAGCAGGGGCCTCGGGTCTCTCTAAATGCTTCTACACCTTAATTTAATGAAAGCCAACCGCTGATTTAATGAATCCGAGATAGCGATTATCCGAACAAGTAAACTCATTCGTACGTCGGGTTCTGCTACATTACCCAATAAATGAAAGAAAACTTGGAAACTTTGTAAATTAGTCGAAGAGCCTTTGCAATGCATAGCCGCGTCGATAAATCTTTATTCTTTCTCCTTGTCGCTTTTTCCGCGACCCGTGGGAAGGAGACTTTTCTTAGCATTCCATAAATTCACACTCGGATCTTTTATAATGGCTTAAAAGATAAGTAACCCGAGCAGTATAAAGCTTCATAGATTACGTAAATAAATCGGAAAAATGTACTCTTATGCATTGATTTGGCTAACATAACATAAATATACATAACCTATGTCGTTATTTAAAAACATGTATATTCGAGTCCTGTAATAATAATCCAAAGTATACATCATAAAAAAATAGACGATTACGATGAAAGAAAAAAAATGCAGTGACTAATACCTAACGCGCCTAAAATATTTAATCAAGTATATGGCGCGATAAAAGGTAAACAGCTGATTCGTAAATTATAGACGTACAAATTCTACACCGTAAAAATCATCCGAAACTTGCAGATTTCTATCAGGATATCGGTTGGATGTATGTATACAAGGCCGGGTATGTTAGGATAAAAAATGCATGATGGCCGCAGCCCCCAATTTTCGAATGCAGTCGAGCAACCTGTTCCCAAATAAAAACACGAAGGCTATAGCGCGCCCTCGGCGAGGTCGTAAACCGCGCGGGGAACGCACCTTTTACCTCCGGCCCGGTCTAATTCAGCGGGCGGCTCGGGCCGCCTCTAAAAGGGAGCCGGCGCACCTACCCGCGAAGTCTTCCGCGCGACCGCGTATAAAAAGCCTCTCCTCGCCAAGATAAAGTGTAAGCTGGGGGGGCGGGGTGTGGAAAGAAAAAAGGGTGCGAGCGTTATCGGGCCGCCCGGCGCCGCGTAACAGCGTCTTCGGTTACTCGCCGCGCCGGGGCGGAAGTTTAAGCGTGGGCGTAAGTCAGTCGGCGATAAAAGCCCCTTTAAATAAAGCGCCGTATGGCTTGTAATCGGCGGCCGGAGACGCTTCCGCGACGCGCGGGCCAGAGGAAAAAAAAAAAGGGCCGCCCGCGCGAGTGTATATGTATCGGCGGGGCCGATATGGCCCTCGGAGGGACGCGCGCCTCCCTCGGTATTAGATAATGCGCTCGAGGCGCCCGCCCGGCTCTTTTTTCCATTGTCGCGGAGGCGCCCCCGAAGCCCTGAGGTGAAGCGGTGAAAGTTTAGAAGGGCCAAAGCTCCCGGCGCTGCGCCCGCGCTATCGTGAAAAATTAAGGGGCTTTTTGTATCGAGCAACCTCGCAACGCCGCTGAAACTCTATATTTTTTCGAATTTTCTAAATGTATGCGAAATTTTCTCTTCGCGAGGGAGCATAAGTGATTGAATTAATAAGTTAAAGTGAGGCTTAAGTTCCCGAGGAATAAAAGTCCGCCAATTGTGTTTTCTCAAAAAATATAAAACAATACATGTAATAAGATCTAAAACCATTCAAAATAATATGAATATATCGTTTATTACACACTTGACTAATTTACTGGACTTACACTTACCCTCGTAGGAATTCTACCTACCTTCTAATTCTACCTTTTTTTACCATTAACTATTTTTTTCCATTTAGAATACATGTTTCCTTTTCTTTTTTAAAGGTTGTGGTGATGTTGATTGTCAGTTTGAATTACCTTAAAATTTCCTAAGCCAGATTAGAAGATAATGAATTTATTAGCAATTCTTGTATAATAAAACTAGAAATATTAGTAAATTTCAGATATATTTAAATAATGCAGACACATAATATTATACAGTAAACTTAGTTCTTTTTGGTATTCTTTCATATATTCACTCCTAGCTACCAGAGGCATGTATATGTGGAAATCTAAGGTTTAGCTATAGAACATAGCTAAAGTTTCCTTGTATACTTAGAAGTTTATTTTTTATCAGGAAAGCATCTAAAATAAAATTTATTCGAATAAAAATTCTTTCAATTCAATAAACAAGACACGTGTTCTGATGTATTCCTTGTATAATTTATTTTTTGTAAAAGTCCTATATTCCGTTTTTATCTAGCTGTATAAAGATCGCTTATTGTATGTACGATAAAGTCACAAGATGATTATATACGTATTGTGGGATGCTTCGTAATAACCGAAGTCATTTGTGCACATGGAAAGAGAGCAGAGCAGACGTAATGCGAAAGTAAAAGTATGCGAGTCCCGCGGGAGAATGAATATAACGAGCTCCAGTCCTTTCTTCTTTCAACCATTCAGTACTTATTCCGGTTACAAGAGTAGCATTTGCTGCTACCTTCACCGAGGTTCTTTTTATCGCATATTCCTTGTAAAACAATGGAATCGTGCAAAGGAGCAAACGTCTCGCGAATTTTTCGTCGATTCAGTAAAGTGTCGCGCGCTCTCACATTGAATTCGTTTAAGAATCGTGTCGACTCATCGACTTTCTTATACATATATATTCGACTCGAATGTACGAATGTTTTACGTTATGTTCGGTATTAAAGGAAAAATGTTTAGTTGATTCATTTATTCATTTTTATTTTACGGCTGTGTATATTCTCTATTAAAATTGTATAATGATGACGACTGCCATGGACCCAAACTATGTATTAAATAAACGAAATATTGAATACTAAGTACTGCAAGAGAAGCGAACTCGAGAGCGAACTTTTTTGGTACTCTTTTTAAGGAGTCATGCTCCCTAACCGGTCGGTAAGAAAGATCTGCTATACCGATATTGAAATTTTACGTAAATTTACATGTAGTTTCAAGATACTTACTGGAAATCAGTGACCTTTATTAACTTTGCTGTTGAATTAACTGTATATAGATATTTTTTTAAATGCTTCTTTTTATAACTGCAATCAATAATTTAGATTAAATTTTCCTGAACTCAATTATAAATGTTTGAAATATTTTTTAAAATTATAAAACTCGAACAAAGATTTTAATCAAAACTTTTGAATGTAATTATGAATAGTTATTTTAAAAATTGTAAAAAATAATTGAAGATTATTCATTTAACAACAGAGTGAAGAAAAGCCACTATATTCTTACAAATATCTCGAAAATATATGAAAAAGCATATTTAAAAGTCTAATGCCGATACGACAGAATTCTGTTACCGACCGACTGGTTATTACATCCCCTTAATATTAATCTTTACGCGTTGTATATATGTATGCGATCTTTTTTGCATAACCGTATTCGGCAACGATAATAGATTTGACTAGAAAAAGTTTAAAGCACGAAGATAGGTTTAGTTGGCGGCGGGCGCAGATGTCGCTGCGTCCGCCAGACGGGGATTTTTGCAGACGACGCGGAAGCCGCGGGATCCCAGGTGCGGCGACGCTCGGTCGCGGGCAGGCGGCGCAAATAAATCAAGAGATCCCGTTGAGGCGCGCGGCGCGTTGCCGAGATCGGGGCAGGTCAGCCTCCCGGCGTCTCGGGCGCGGAGACGTTCGCGCCCCCTGCGAAAATTGCCCCGGCGAAGAGTTATCGACTATAAATTACGGGCGGGCGCTGGACCGGCCCCGGGCCGTTACTCATGCAAATGACGGTCGGGGGGAGGGCGCGGCCCCGGCTCCCAGGCGATTAGGCCGCGCGTGCCGCCCCCGCGGGGGCTACTTCAAGCGCAGCGCCGGAGATTTCGGGAGGAGGAGCGGGGGCCGCGCGCCCCGGTGCACAGGGGAGCGCGCGGCGATAGGCCCGCGGGCGGAGATTGCAGGAGGGCAGGGGGTGGGCAACGGCCCCGGGTCTAATGGAGCGGCTCCCCCGCCGCGGAATGCGCCCGCGGGTAGAGCCCGGATTCCCGGCGCTTTCAAGGCCGGCGCCCTCGCGAGCCGCCGGGGGGAAGCTCGGCCGGCGTCGCTTTTGACTCGGCGGGCAATTACGCCCGCGAAAACACAGAGCCGGTGATACGGCGGAGCCCCGCGAAAGATCCTGTCGCTCGTCGAGCCTCGGGCGCCGCCGCGCAAATATAGCTCGCCTAGACTCCCCGGGCGCTCGTCCGCGCCTCGGCCTCGTTAGCCCCTCGCGCCGCCCGCCGGGGACCCGTTGACGAGGCCGCGTCGAGAGATCGGCCACCCGGTAATTGCGGCCCCGCCCCCGCCACGTGCTCGCGGGGAGCCGGAGGACAGGGCGCGTGCCAAGAGCCGACTCGCCCAAGCCGGCACTGTATCGCCGAGAGCGCCATAGATCAGCCGCCCACTGCCTGCTAAATCGACGCCGGTCTACGCTGCCACAACCTAACCTTCGGATATTTTTTCCATAGATTGGCTGATACTCATCTCAGTTTAAGGACGTTATAGTTTTAACTGTAAGTTTAACTTGCAATACATGGGCCAAGACTTTCATAGGAGACGGTTTTTTATAATTGTCAAAAAATGAGTTTGTAGAGTTCTTACAAACATTATTACATGATATACACAATGGTATAAGAAACGGTATGTCAAAAATTTTCCGAGTCATACCGTCGTTGGAAAATGTACTGATGATTTTTTTCGATCACGCTCTAAATAGAATCTTCTGAAAAGAGACATCATTTGTTTTGCCTGTATATCCGCAGTTATTCAAGTGTACTATGTTTGAGGGATGAATATCCTGTAACAAACACACCAAACACAACCAAAAATAATACAAACATAACGCCAAAAGAACTTATTACTAGCCAGTAGTCCTGAAAAACTGCATCATCTTAACTTTTACGTTAATAGCAGACGAGCAAGTGAAAGAGTATATTATAGTCCATCAGGCTAGTGTCAGGCATGTAGCAATAAGTAAATACATAAATGAATATAAAAGGAATTATAATGTTTATTACTATACAGAATAAATTTTGCTGCTGTAATTCTTCATTCATAAGTTCTCAATGGTCGTGTAATATACAAATCCTGCATAATGATACAACAATAAAGATACTGCATTTGCATTAAATTATATGTATTCGCCTATTTTACACAAGAGTGCATGGCCTGTAACTACTAGTCGGAATGCATACGCTTGGGACATCCAATCAAAGCATAATTTCTACTTTGCAGGCTCGGTCATCTTCCAGCCAAACTCTACTTACAAAATAGTTAAACAGCTTCTAAGATTCGACCATTTGAAATTAGCTATTTGCTAAGCAATTCATGCGTATATAACACCCGTATAATTTCCTAGGATAAAAACACCCAAGTTTTATCTGCTTATCCAGCCTGTGAAGTATAAGTAACGTATGTTTAAGTATCCCTTATAATTTACCATAGCGCTGGCGTGATCTCCCATGCATATAGCACGGCCACCGACTACTCGAAGAGTCGTTTCGGAGATTAAAGGGTTCGCCGGACCCCCGCCTCCGGCCCCAGCTGTTCCTGGTCCTTAATGATCTTGAACCACGCCGCTCGCTCCCGCGTATATGCTTCGAGGGTGCGTCTTCGGATGCTCACCGCAGCGCTGCTACACAGACCCTCTATCTCGCTTTAGTTATGATCCTGCGGCTTATGTGCGTGCGCCCATGAAAGCATTACGTCAAATGGGTATACATTTATTATCCGTCTAATATGCATTGTAGGTGACGCGACAGATTGTCGATTGGTTGCAGAGGGTTCGCGCACATACGATCAACGGGAAGCACATGTGCCTCTATATACGTGCTCCGCCGATACGTATCTTGTTTCCATTATACGACTACCTCCCAAGATACATAATACACGAATCACGAGCATTAATCTAATGCGGGATTAAAAGTTGCTCATGTCTACAAGCTCCGTACTTATATAGAGAGAACATGTGTAGAGTACGAATGGCATTTACATTATTAAAATAAATCGTCACAGTAGTTACGATGCACTATTCGAATTCAGGGTTTTGAATATTACATTTAATCAACGTGCATGAAAGTTTTTGAATACCCGAAGAAATATTTTTCGCTAAAATATGTCTGCTTATGTTATTTTTATCCTACATACCACTTTCTTGATTCACTCAAAGATTTAAGAATGATTGAAACGATGGGCATTATTAATTAATATATTATGTTATATCACGTACCAAGTATACAGTCGTATATTACGTACTAAGAAATAAATAATCATAATTTTCATAATTTTAAAATCAATACAAGTAAAATAATATTTTTCAGTATTGAATCGAATCTGGTAATGGTATTCAGGCGATAAAAAATTTTATTGAAAATCCAATGTATAAAATAACGCATGGAAATAAAATATTAGTATTGCAAATTTGGGCAATCAAAATATTCTTCAAGATTGAATTTCTCTTAACGATAACTCGATTAAGCGAATAAATACTTAGTCTGCGAGCCATGTCATTTATGCAACAGCCAAGGAATGTAACAATGAAAACGTGGACATGCAGAAAGCTCGACGATACGGTCGTGAAACGCAGATCACCGCCGCCAGCATTTACACATCGATTCAATTAGAAACGGGGGCGTGTACGCATCGCGCGCAACGTTTAAAAAGCCCGACAATCAACTGGGCCCTCGCTCGCCGCTCAGCGGGCGGATATTTCTGGCCTTACGCCCCCCGGCCGCACGAGTAGAACAGAAGTGCAAGACCGGCCGCGTAAGTAGGGAAAGCGCGCTCGGAGCGGGCCCGCGCGGCGCCCTTGGCGGATTTATGGATCGCGCGCCGAGTATAAAACGAGCGGCCGAGGCAAAAAGCCCACGAGGAAGGATGCGGTTCCGCGTACTGCCAAGGGGTGCAGAAACCGACGGCCTACGTGTGCACATATATTAGGGGAATAAGCCGGGGGGGAGGGGGCCCGAGTCCGCCCCCGGGAGAAAAAGGAGCACAGCCGGGGCACAAAGGCGGCGCGCGTGGCGCGCCCATATACCGGCCGCGCGACCCTGGGCCCCGCGTGGGCGGGCGGATCGAGGCCGCGGCGGGGGACCGCCCGGGCGGCCAGGGCCGACTCACCATCCCCCCCCCTCCCCACTCGGGCATTATGATAATGCCCGGGCTATCTGGGCGCCGTATCGACCGCGCGGAGTTATTGTTGCGGGCCCTCGGCACTCCCGCGGACTTTATCCGCCGATTTCGTCGCCCGGGGATTTAGGGGCCCGCAAGCGAGGTATGCAGCCGAGGCGGCCCGCCCGTTCCTTGTGCCCCGGGGCCTTATCGTTTTAAGTAGGTGTCCTACGTTTGTCTTCTTTCTCGGAATGGATAATCCTTCGTGGAAGCGAGCGCCGAGATAGCCCGGCGATATCTGCCCCCGGCCGTGTATATATGTGTACCGTGTGTATGCGCGGAGGCACCTCCGGCTCGGCGTCCTCTCTTCCCTCGGTGCAAGCGCGCCCGGCTAACCCCGCCGCCGCCGCGGGCTTACCTGCAAATTAGACGAATTTGTACGTTAAACAATGACGCGCTTGGACTCATTCTTCGCGCTCGCTCGGGTACGTCGGCCAACTTTCTTTTCGTCCGACATATTTCATGCTAATTGAAGATTGCTTTAACGATAATAACGAGCATTGCTTAAAACGAATTCCGTGCCTCAGCACTTTTTTTTTCCCCTGGGCGTTTGAGCGTTCTTTCCGAGGATAGGAGGATTGAAATAAAATTAAATGAGGCAACGCTTCCTACACCAGGGCTTTAAATTAATTTAAATTGCATTCGCACAGTTATGTAGACTACTGCGCTATGCGGCTATTCATTTTTATAAGCAACTTGATAATCGCATATATCAGATACAGATTAGAGGGATATTTATTCTTATCGATACGATTGCATTAACAAAGTCAAGTAAATTATGCGCATACAAGGTAGTCTACTTTATTCGGAATTAGAATGATTATGATTAAGCCTGCATATCTCGCATATTAAATTAAAGATAACTTGATACTAGGCACTGCAAGTAGATCATGAAACCCAGCTGCATACGCATATAATATAAACGTATATCTTTTATAATTCGAAGGAAAGAATAATTAAGTTTTATTTATGAGCTTTCCACCTGACGGGCCCGCGGCGGATAAAGCTACAAGATTTACAATATAGCCGTCAAAATAGCGGAATAAATTGAATTTTAATCGCGCGCTAATAACCTATAGTTTATTTGTAAAAATCGGAATCGCACAAACCTCTACGAATTCTCTCGTAAACACGTTACATGATTATTTGATAGGGGAACAAACTAAGATATTTGCATATTTATAACTCGGCTCAATAATCGAAATGAGTTCGTGGTATTGGATTCGTTGCGGTCAACGAAACAATTGTTCCGCCCTGTAAATGTAAATGGCTCGCGGACGGATGGAAAAAAAGCCCCGAGTAAAATAAATGCGCATGAAATACAAATTCCAGGGCGTAAAAATTCCCCGAGCCGGCATTAAACCCTATTTATTCATTACATCTGAGTAACGCTAATCCGCCCGGTAATTCCACTTAATCTCCCAGTGTCGTGCGGGGCGGCGCTGGCGGCGGCTCGGCGCCGATAGCTATTTTTATTGCGCTAATAACTCGTGGACTTAGAGGCATACGTCAGCCGGCGATCAGGGCACACACACACACGCACGCGTGTACGCGCGCGCGGCGAATTACGAATTTCCGCGCGGAATTACCGGGCCGCGGGGCGCCATTACTTATAATTTCGAAAGCCATGCGTCACGCGATTCCGAAAGCATTTTTCAATTTAGATCCCCCGGCGCCCGCGGGAAAAAGCCCGGCCCCCGCGCAAATATATTTAAAGCCGGCCGCGCGGAAAGAAATTACACATATGCGTCATACATGGGCCGCGCGCCACATGCCGGGCCGTTCCACGAGGGGGTGGGCCGGGTTAGGAGGGGCTGTTGCTCTCGCGGTCAGCGCGTCGCTGCGGAATGAATCACGACTTTAATGAAAACGCCGGGCCGTCAGGTGTCCCCGATAAATCGCGGGCAACAGGCGGGAGGGCCGGCCGCGCGGCATTTATACCGAAATTGATACCGCGCCTGGCAGATATATATACCGCGCCCGCGCACGTATACGTGACGCGCTTGACAAGCCGGCGGCGCCCCCGACGCATTATGCATTTTCCAATACATGTAACGCCCCAATAAAATGAAATTCCGATCGCGGGTACGTGCGCCAAGTCCTCGCGCGGCGTCAGCCGAGGTTTTACGGGGCGGCCGGGGGCAGTTTCGGGCTAATGCCGAGTCGCGCTGATTACGCCGCGGCCCGGCTCAAAATCAAAACCTGTCCCGCGGCGGCAGCCCGGCCTATACTCGCGCGGGCCCTATTGAAATAAAGCCGCGCTCTCGCGGGCCGGACACTCTTGCCGTGTAAATTACCCCACGTCAAGATTGCAGTCGTAACTTTAACAAATTTCTTAGAAGAAAATTTTAAACTCTCGTATATGTGCGTTACTGCTATAAACTCCAATTTACGGCTACATTTTTCGTGTAATAGCCGGTACCTTGTGCGTAACTGCATAAAAATTTCAAGCCGAGTATTTCCGCAAATAGGAATCCAGCCGCGGCTCATTTAAATGCGCGTTAAAGTACAGTTTGCGTCACATTTTTTTTTTCTTGCATTCTGCTCGCCATTACAGGCATTCGGCACGTTCCGATTTTACCCTAATGCCGGCAAATTATTTTCGCGAGTGATTGTTTGTTGTCCTTTTCCTTCCACCTGGAATATCGCCCGGCGATATTGGCCAGGAACTTTTCACACACTTTATCCACACAACACGCGCATTGCGTATATATATATATATATATTTCTAATGAACAGGCGCGCCATTTAACTCGAGAATGAAATTTTATTTTATTCCACTCGTGGGATATTTATACTCGGCGTGTAATCGTTCAGCCGTCATGTTCAATTTCTAAGGCTCGAGATCGGAAGATTCATGCGTGTTTACGGCTCCCAAAATATTTAACCAAGTACAAACATATGTCTAATGGTAGAGATAAATCTTTGGGTAATTAAGGAGTGTACAATTTTAGCCAGTTTCGCGCGCTCGTCTTATTTATTCGGAGTCAAAGATTCAAAGAAAACTAATGGGAGCATTTTACAATGCACTCACTTTGCCAGCGGCCATGCCAAGAGACATTAATTCAAATTAAAATAATTTATTTCCCAACTGGATCTGAAGCGAGCGTTCAACGCGGATAATTGATGGACCTCTTGGCTATTTTCAATGAAGAACTGGCAATAAATTCATCGAAGACCTCGTTATTTCGGTCTTTTGACTAATTCATTCATCGCCACTCTTAAAGCTTGCACTGCCCACGTGCCAGTGCCGTAAATCCGCGCGAAAATAACGCCGCCCCAAAGGCCCGGCTCGCAACCCCGAATCCACGGCGAGCCGCGCACCTGTGAGCACACGACGCGCGCTTACATCGCCTCCCCCGAGGCGCTTGCGTCCCATCCTCCAAAAAAAAAATCACCAGCTGGACGGCGCGTACCGAAACAAAAAAAAAACCCAGCAGCCGCAGCGGATTTGCTCGGCAACGGCACCTGCCCCCGCGGGGAAAATCGTCCGCGGATGAAAAAAAATCTTCCCACAGCCGTGAAGCCCGGGCGGGACGATCGCGCCTCGTAAAGGGCTCCTCGCGGCCATTACTCTTCCTTCCGCGCGTAAAGCGCACGAGTGGGCCGGCGGGGAGGAGATAGGGATCAGGGGGAGGGTAGCGGCCTTGAACCGGCCGGTAGCTGGGCGATCGCGAGGGACGATGGGGATCTCGGGGCCGCGGCGGGCGCCCGGTAATTGGCAGCTGGCCGGCAGCCGGGGCGCTCGCCTCGACACCTCGTCACGAGCGCCGGCCGCCGCTCCGCCCGTCACTCCCGTCTTATGCCGCGGGACAGAGCGCGGGCGCCGATTAGCCTTTTCCCGCGCGGCAGACCCACGTCCCGGCTCCCGTGCCCCATTGATTATCCCGTCAGGCCGTGTGTCGAGTTGTGCGCGCGTTCGCTTCTCAAATTTTCAACCTTGGAGCCAGTTTCAATTTTGACTATGGAGATCTCCCGAAGGACACCTACCTCGGACTACTTTCTTATTTCTGGGTGACATTCTAAGTGGATTCCTTGTCATCATATCCTACTTTTGTAGTAAAGAGCTTTTGGTTATATTATTAAGATTACACTGTACAATTCTAGCGGGTAGGAGACTATACGACTATACACTCGTACACTTATTCTTTCCTGGAGCCTTTAAATTCCTGAAACAAATAATATGTTACTTTTAACATGACAATTTCTTTTAGAAAAATATGTTAAAATGTGCAGTTGAATACTACAAGCCCATTATAGAATCATTTATTTCAGATGTATTCGTTTTCGAAATTTTTAGTAAAATTTTTCTTCAACTTCATACTATCATCATACATAATAAGATATATACAATTAATCAAATGCCAATTTACAAATTACGTTACAACTTATTGCATATATTAACTATTGCAACTTATTTCCTAATGTAATACTCTAATAATCTTGATATTTTTAGATGTTTGAAATTCCCCGCAATCTCATTTTTTGTACTCCAAATAATAGTAAAATTTTCTTTTACGAGGCAATATCTCATAATCGTCAAAATTTGCATAACACTTTGTAATTGGTAAGCGGCAGAAATTCCAATTATAATTTGTAAAGTATAGATCATTAACGTAACTCCATCCAAATCTTAAACTCGCCATTGAGATTGTTTGAATCATTCGCTTCATTTGTAATTTGAAAATTGAAATATTCCCGTTTAACACTTAGCAGTTACAAAAATAATAATACGTCAATAGTAGTTGAGAAGGAAATGGTTGTTACCGACTGAGTAGATACATAAAAAGGACTTTAATCCAGAAGCACTTTCATAATTCAAAATCAGAACTACAAGTATTTTGGCGTATACAAATATAGTCTGTTGTCGGATATTAACTGAGAAAAGGAGAAGATGCTTTGTTTTTTTAAAATAATTTCGCCAAACTATTTATCTTACGTAATTGGATAAATCTATTTTGAAAATATTATTTTTAAATTATTTTAAATTATTCTAAATTACATATGTAATTAAAGATTATTATTACAAATTTTTGAAACATTTTATTGATTAAGCGCGCTAGTGTGTAATTAAAATAACTTTTCATGTAGGGATAATAAAACATTTTAAAATTCACATAGAGTTTACTCTATGTTATATTATATCGGTTATTTTGTTCAACATTAATTAAATCTGGATTAATTTTTTACTCGTGGTAAAAAATTTAAATGGTTTAATATTAAATTTCATATTTAATAACAAATATAATACATTCATACACTCTATTTGAGATCCCAAATTCAAAACATTGTATGATATTTATGTAATTTGGATGGTTTTTTTCATAAAAATTTTAGTGAAAAGTATAAATAAAACCTAATAAAACATGAATCGAGAAATGAAAAAGAACATAGTCTTTGTTCGTTCTCAGCAATTTGGTGGTGTTATATTGATTTGATAAAAAAGTTGCTTTAATTTCTACCGCGAATCAGAACAAGATTGTTTTATTTCTGCGAGTATTCCTAGCTTTGTAAATGTAGTGTTTATAAGACAAAACGTTTTTCACGGATAAACCATATTGCTTTCTCAATTTTGTAAAATGCAGACTACAGGAATTACGGTATGGCTATGGATCCCTCGCAGTTGGCGATTACAGTAATTTCAAATGTAAATGCTTGGGTTACCTCGGACGCCTTAAAAGCCTTCTTCGGAGAAACCGCTGGACGCACTATTTCTGAAAAAGCGTGGTATCAAAAGCGGGCAGAGGCGCTTCTCACGATTGTTGGAGGCAGGGAGGTGGAGGCACCTCCTAAATATCGGCCTCTCCGGGCGCCGGCAGATCGGCGAGCTATACGACCTCCTCCTCCTGCCCCCTCCGCCCCTGAGCGCCCGGCCGCTCGCTCTGTTTTCCCCGCGCCTCGAAAGCTCCGCAGCGGACCGGGGCGCAGTTTCCTGATTTACGAGGGGTAATTGCGCGGCGTCGGCGGCGTCGGCGGCCGCCCGACTCGCGCCTCCGTATTTCTTTCCGATAATAAGCGCGCTCGTTTCTGCGCGGCGCGTGAAAAAAATGGGATACGGCCGCGGCGAGCTTTACTTTACAGCCCGGTAGCCAATGGCTCGGGGGCCGCGAGACAGCCAGCCCATTCTTATATTTCGAGCGGAATGACGGCTCTAGCGGTCGTTTGCTCCCTCCTCTTTTTTTTTTTCTCCCCTTTCCCCCCCCCCCCTCCCTTTTTTTCCACCGCGGCTTTATGCGCCCGTTACTCTCTTTTTATTTGATTTGCAAAGTGCGCGCTGCGGGAATGCGCGCGCGCGCGTGCGCCGAGGTCACTGACCATCGCATTGGCGGCTCGTCTCGCGCGCGCGAGCAGCCCCTCGACAATTGTCCGCGGGATCTCGCGCTCGCAATGGCAGTTTTATTTCCCGACCTGCCGGCGGATGGTTGTAAAAAATGGCCACGTTTTGAATATCAATTATCGGCACGGAACTTCGGTGCACGTGCAGCTAGTCGCAGCGCGTGGTATGCTTTTTTGGATTAGGGCTCGAACGTTTTTTTTCACTACGCCGGATGTGTTACCTAAATGCAGGAAATCGATGTAACAAACAATTGTTCGCAGCCTTTATGGATGTAGCAGGCGTATAAAAAACCATCAATCTAAAAGAAAATTGAACAAGTTGAAAACGTTTATATTTCTCAAAATCTCATCAAACAATGATTTTTTGTTACCTTTGGTAACTTCTGATACGTTTTCTGGACATTCTGTTTAACGCTATATATATCTACAAGTTTTGATACGTGAACCTATTCATTTACAGCTCCACTGATAAAACGAGTACAAATAGAAGTAAAGCATGCGACGAGTATCCCGTCGTGATAGCGCGTAGGATATCATCTCACCGATTCGGTCTTGAGTCCTTGACGGAGAAGGGGAGATGTATACAACAGGTGATGCGCTCTATTATAATTATTTTTGTATTATAATCGAACCTCCTGTAATTGCCAAATTTACGGAGAGATCAGTATGTCTCTAGTGTTATAGTCTAGTTGTTGTAGTAACACCGAAAAGTATTTAGTGAACGCCGGACGTTCACTAACAGATACAGAGATTCTTCTGTATTATGTAATTGGTGTGTGCTCTGACGGTTGCATTTTACGTTCGGTCGCGTACGTCAAGTGTCGTCCTCATCTCAAGGACGCATTACTTCTCCCGTCAAGACCTTTAACAGCACGAGGCAGCAGAGTCTCCTGCGGAGCGGCCTCTAGAGCAGCCACCACGACGAGCAAGTCGTTTGATTATAATTCGCGGACGCGCGCGCTAAAGATTGTGTACTGAGCGTGAGAAAGAGTGAGAGGGATTTATTTAGAGAAGTTGCGGTTGTGTTAATTATGGTGCGGGTTTCTTGTACAGTAATGTTTCTTATTAAATTATTTATTGAGCCTAATTTGTGCGCGTATTCTTGTGCACTGTCCTCCCTCAGAGACATAGTTTCCGCGCCCACTCGTGATTTTAGCTACGACCACCCAGACAGGCCATCGCTGAGTGCGTTTAATTTTTGCGATAAAATTGAATCTTTTTCTATCGTGCGAAGTATTGTAATTTAGAGTGGGATTAGCTACCTGGGGAAGCGTCATGAGACAAGCAATATTAAAGTAATGTCCAAACTATAATTTAACAATAAATAAAAGTTAAATTCAAATCCTGCACTACGAAATTTGGGAGAAAAAGTATTTATGTTGTTTAGAACTGGAAAATTTGTTTGAAGTACACGTACAAAGAAGTTAGCCTTAAAGCTACAAGAAAAGCATATATAGATCAGCGTATTTGAGCAGGTATTAGATGTACAGAATTTTCTACTACATACATTTTTAATTTATTCTTTAAAAATAGTTTTTTATTTTCCAATTATATTATAGCAATCTATATTTATATATATACAAATTTATAAGGAATATAAATTAGAGAAATAAATTATACAATATTTCACTATAAAATAAAGATAAATGATATTGATCAATAATTCCGAGAGTTGAAATCGTATTTTCCTCGGCATTGCTATTTATTTATATTTATATATAAGATTGCAACTTCTCGCTTCACGTACTCGCTAGACAGCTGGCATACAAACGTCACTTTTTATAGCGTGTCACCTCTCAACTTATTCTGCTTTCATATCATTACGCAAAGTGCATTGCACCACTTGAGCTTAATCGCAATTACAAAGCAAGCGCGGAACGATTATCATAAGAAAAGGAACAACACAGTAGCTACATTGTTTGGTGAATGATTGTATTCAGCGGAGTCCCGCCGAAGACAACGCATCGCGCATAATGTACATACTCAATTAACCCGGCGGGCCTTTTAAGGTGAGTGAGCGCGCGCGCGCGCGCCTCTTGTGTAAGTTCCCGTCGCTCGAAAAACCGCGCAAACGCCTTGATGATTCTAATACTTAGCGGCAATGGCGATAATTACGCGCACTCGAGGCTTCCCCACGCGCGCTCGCCACTTACGTATCAACGGCGCTTGCGCGGGAAATTACTATGCGAGAGCTGCGGGCGCGAGAAAAAAAAAAAAAAGAGGAAGGCGTCCGGGTGGAAGGCGATGCGCAGCTGAGCGCGCGCCAGTCAATTAACGAACCTCGGCGTGGCTGCCCAAAAACAGCGAGGCCATTGTTTACCCCCGGGCGCTAATTGTTCCCGCTTATGCATGCCCATACGCGAGTCCCCCTTAATATTCGTGCGCACGCGCTTCGACGCGCAGGTGCGCCGACGTGCGGCAGCCTCACTTTCCTTTTTCCCCCGCTCCTTCGCCCCGCCGGCCCCAAGCCGCTGGCTGAAAAAAAAAAAATGTTTCGCGCTCCCGCGGAGTGTAATTTCCACGGGCCGGGGGAACGCGCCGTTCTTCTGCTCGGCGTTTTCTCGCGCCACCGCAGCGCGTTTGCTCCCCAAACTGCCCTGGTTTCATTATTATCGGATTGGGTTACAGCGGGCTTACCCAGAATTTTCGTTTATGAATATTTTACACCTTGGTCACATTTTAACGTAGGGATCACGCGTATCATTCGAATCGCGCCACTTCCGAGTCCTGCGGATTTAGAGAAACAGGTTGGTTGGGCACGGCCGTGAAAATAAAGAGTTTACTGTACTTAGGCGTCCACCTGCGCGAGGAGGTGGATTCACTTACGGTTAAGTCGCAACGCGGAAGGGCGCAGGTGGTATCGCTTAGAGTTCTTAGAGAGCGAGTCCGCCGGATGCGGCTCCTTATATTCGCTTGCCCCCGGTGGGGTGTACAACATGCGGTGCCGCGTTGCACTGTTGCCGTATGCTAGCTGCCGTGTCTGCGGAATGCATCCGGGATAGCCCGTATATACCCATGTGTCACGACAGAGGCCTCCACGAGGTTGTGGATCCACCCCTTATCTCGCGGTTTCGTTTTGCATAACTTTTGTACTTGTATATGCATATTTACAGAACGGGTATTATATTTACATTTGTGCATTAGTCATTCATGTGTTTCCTCTACATTCTACATTTACAATAATATATTTCCTGTTTGCTTATTTGAAAGCTCACCCTCTTTCCACCACTACACTTTGCCTCCGTCTTTATTTGCATTCCTTTTAGCTGACAATTATCATGTTCGCTGCCTTCCGTTCAGTCTCCTTTATTGTCCTACTTTTCATCTCTTCTGGTGCTTTCGATTCGCATTGGTTTCTCCTGCCTTGGTTTGCGTCTTTCTCTATAATATCTGCTATATCTGAATTGACCTGCAATTTTTCTAATTCTGTCTAATTTTGGAATTTTCATATAATTATTACTAACACTACGAGGATTAGGATTACACTCCCTGTATACGTTCCGGTAGCTTATAATAGATCAAATTTTCTGGTTATTTCCTTATGCTCATCCAACATTTTTGCCTTTTCTATAATTTTTCTTTTCTTTAATTTTTTAATGTCCTCTCTTTTGTTCTTTTACATGTTTTGTTTATACCTTTATCTGGACTTTTAATTCCCAGTTTTTCATTTTGTAATGTTCACTTAAGTATTCTTCTAGCGGTTACTGGATTAGTAATGCGATTCCCAATGTGTGCATTCATTTTTAGCTCTTTATTTCTTCTGATCTATCGTCGTTCAGTCTTTTTCATCATTACATTTGTGCTACACGCCCGATTTATATCGCTCTGATGAATCCCGTAACTGATTTATTCGTATTTGGCAGATAGTCGCTGGACAGCAATGATCCGTGTGCTCCTGCAGCTGCTAAGATATATTTCTTCCACGCCTGGTAGCGTCTCCCTATATGGTGCCAAATGGGTTGAGTGTTTCTGCTCAGGAGATTCCTTTTACCGAGCCGGTAAGTTTCTTACTCTATTTCTTCAGTTTTTTATTATTTATTTACGATTTATTTCTGTTATAGGTTTCCCTTCGTATTGCTTCCTTGGTGGGCGATTCGAAAACTTCACGGCGCTTCTGTCATAGTATAGGCACCCAGTAAATCCATTTCTCCGTATTCTTCTTATATTTGTGTTACATCCTAAATTGTGTTAACTTTGTGCTTCATTGTTTTTCCCGAAATGTCGCCGTAGGACTAGTGCTACCTCCGCTGCCCTTGTCAGTGCTTCTATTGCCCGTCTTCCTAGATCATCCGGACGCTTCTGCTGCCGTTGTGTCTACCTATTCTCTGGCCATTAAGCTCTGGACGAGATTTTTACTTATCCAATCTGTACCGTTTATTTTCTCGATGACTTTTAAGTGGGTGATCTGTGCCAGTATATTTTATGTGACAATAGAAACAATGCTTCATTAGAAACTAATTTTAGTTTTTTTTGTTGGTGTCTTATTTAAATGACATTTTAAACTTATAAAATTAACCTATAATTTAAATAAAAATTATTGAAAATGGCAATATTACATTAAAGCATAAGCTAACGAATACATTTACATTTTAATAAATCTAAATTTTTTATATTATTAAAAGAAATTCGTTTTTTTTATAAGTTGAAACACAAAGTTAATCTTAAAAGTATCCAAATGAATGACCGAGTTTTTAAAAAAGTCTTTTACTTTTAAGTCTAATTTTTTAATTCAAGTTGTATTATTCAAATTACAGTTTTGGTTAAAACCACGACTTTTTATTAACCAAATGCGCCCATTGGCCTCTCGCAGACTGTTACGGCTTTCGCCGATCGAGCCACTTTGAGCGCATAAAGCTTCCACACTCGGTTGCCGAATGCACCGGATATACGCAAAACCAACAGTCGAGTGGGTATTGCGGGCCCTCGTCCAGTCCACTCGCCGCCCCCCCCCCCTCAATTCACGCTCGCCAGGTGGCGGCGGTTGTTTATTTTCACGGCGCCCGTAACAGTAAAAGCGGGCCGAATCCGATGTCGCGCGTGCGGGCCGATTGCACTGCCTCGGCCGATCATTTTAATCTGGATTACACGTATCGACAAGCGCGGTCGCGAAAATTCGGTCAATGACGCGGTCACCGCTCTCCGGCCGCAAAGCGAGCCAGCACAAGGAGGGTTTTGGGGGGTGGGGGATTGGGCCACAGGGAGGCTATATGCACTATCCGCAGAGCGTCGCGCGCACAGGGGTGAGAGGACCTGTTGCGGAAAACCGCCAGTGCGGAACGCACACGCAGGACGCGAGCCGGCGCGTCAGCCCTCGCCACGGGATTCCTTTGTGGCCTGTCTTCTCGCTCTATTCGCCTGCGCATATATTCAAGTTGCAATCACTGACGGCCAAGAAATATGGATACTGATTACTTAATTAGGATGGTTGTTTTTCACTGTCGGAATCATGTACGACGGTTTTGAAACTGATTTACTTTCTATATGGAAAGTATAATCCTTTCGACTAAGTATATCGATGTAAATTAATTCTACATGCATAACAGTTGGTACTTTCAGAATTTAGTACCACTAGGATCTTCATAAGCGATTAACTTTTCTTTCTAGAACCTTACTTAATACATTATTATCGTAAATAATCGAGCAGCTATAGTTAGTCGGAGAAATTTTTCACAATTACGTCTGTATAAAGTAAAATAATATAATAACTATATATGTACCTACTTATTTAGAAGTGACTGGCAGTTTAATAATTTGTTTTTCTGGAGAACATAACGCAATGCATATAGTTATAAGAGTTCAAAGAATTAACCAAGCATTGATTATAGAATACGTTAGTTTTTCAAGCATTTGATTGGTCTACGACTATGCATGCTTAATATCTCTCTTGATTGATTACAAGAAGGCGTTGAAAGTAAAGTCTGTAAATTACCGGGCAGGAGTATAAATTTTAACGCATATACTTTAAAGTCTCATACTTTATTCATATAATAACTTCTCAGAGTTAATTGCCGTATTTTCTCTTTTTTTCATTCTATAGCCAAGTTCTTTATATAATTATTACTACATATCTTGAAATCTTTCGTTTCCGCATAAAAACTCTATTTCACAATACGAAGAATCTCGGAGTAACGAGTGTAGCGACTTATATTCCACGCAATAACTGCGCAAAAAAAAGGGTGAAATACATTTTTTTTTAAGAGAGTGAGGCAAGTGGAGAGCCGATCGGCCTCCTGGCAACTTCAAAGTCGTTTCGAGAGAGTTGGGAAGAAGAAAAAGGCAGGCCGAAAGCAGTGCAGAATTTGTGTAACAGCAAACACTGTGTTCCCGCGTGATTTACCACCACCGCGGATAATTGTCCGTAATTCCCGAGAGCGCCTGACAATGAAACACTCGAAAACCAGAGGAGCGCGAGGCTCCGGCGCGAGGGAAAAAGCGGCACTCGAACCGGTACACCCGGAGAGCGCCAGGCTTAACTCGTCCCCGGGAGCTCGAGGGCAATTCCTCCGCTGGCTGCGTTAACGCGGAACCGCGCGCCTAGGTCAGCGAAACATCATAACGAGCAAGCCAGCGGCAAGGAACGGGTGCGAGCCGATCGGACCGTCGCGAGTTATCGATCGAGTGCTCCTCTGACGCAAGCGCTTAGTGACGCGGTCCTCGCGCGCCTCCAACCCTCCAATCTATACCTATGTGGGTTCACAAAAATAGCCTGGCTTATGCACATTGTAGGTTAGGGCCGACGTGACGTGCACCTCGGTCGTGGCGCGCGTATACATTCACGTAGCCGCTGGGGAACCAATTGCCTCCTCCAGGGTAAATATTGGAAGGGAGGTTCTTTTTTGTCCCTTCGTCGGCTGGCACGTAACGCCGGTAAACTATTAGGCTGGAAGACACCCGATGCGATTGGGTTACTCCATCTTTTGACAGTGGCTGTCCAAGCTCGACGTCCGACTGTTACTCCCGCCGGTGCTCCAAATCAATATTACTCGACAGGACGTTATCAGCCGGGTGCGACGTACATCGGCTCCCTACTGATACGGCGATTAGGGCTCCCGCGTAACCCGGCCGCCGGGGGCCGATACAAAAGGCGTGTATTTGACGGGCTATTCCGACCAATTGCTCGGCTTTGCCCGATGCCGCTCGCGCCGTCACTTGTGCGTCCGACCCTGGGAACAGAGAGGGCGCCACAGAGATAATGTAACGCGCTTCATACACATCAGCGCTAATGATAAGGGCGGAAGGAAAACGGCGGGGTGCGAGGTACGGATCGGCCGGCTTATATCGATTCCCGCTGACAATCTGGCTAATGGCCCGGCCCCGCCCGCGGCCGAAGAACGATCACCCGTCAAAGCTGCGCCCCGAAGAAAAGGGGCTCGCGGAACGAGGGCCGGCGGCCGGCCACGCGAACCCTATATACGCGTATGGCCTCGGGAAGTTCGCCGCCGCGGCCGCGTCTATATTTAGGTTAATTGCTCAAAGTTACGGACAATTAACCAGCGGCGCGTCTCCCCCTCGGGGCCGCGGGGGACGCATCGATCAGTCCATTAAAGAGGCCCGGGCCATTCATCAACGTCGCCGGGGCGTCGCGTCGCCCGCGCCGACAGCCGCCCGGCCAAACAGCGCCCAGATGCTAATCGGCCGCAGCTGCGCGAGGTGTCGCCCCCGACGGCAATTATTGCTCGCGGCTTCAATTAGCGCCGATTGTCCGCTCGAGGGCCGCTCGCCCCCGGCTGATTACCCGAACGGAGTCACACGCGCCTGTGTGTACGTGTAATGCGGGCCGCGAGACCTAGGCCTGCCGCACCCCCCCCCTTTTTTTATTGTGTATTTTACGCCGCGACGTTCCGGGCCCGCGGTTTGATCGATAACTTTTGTAACTCGATGTACTCGCGAGGCGAAGGCGCACGGCTTCTTTTATCAGCGTTAAGAATCTGGCCGGTTATCGCGTTTGTAATTATGCGAGGAGTTCGTGTTGAAACTTGTCGTGCTTGCTTTTTTATGTTTGTATAATATCCGAGCGCTCGCCGTAGTAGCACCAGCTCGTACATCTTCGGTTCGTCCGTTCTTTTTTTCGCTCCTTGCTTTGTTGAGACATCGATTTAGGTTCAATGTACTACCGCGAATTAAAGTCAGCAGCGATTATTGTGCACCATTGCAAACGATGTGGCAGGATTATTATTTTTAAACCGTTTGCATAAAATGCTAATATCAACTGTCAACGCTTGTTGAGGATTTCTCCTCAAAGCGAAGACGATCGATGCACACGATACTATTAATAGGTTACAAAGTGTTAACGGTCACTTCATCGCTTAACAATTAATTCCCCAGCCAACGTAAGAACGCGGAAATTCTCAACTCGAGTAATAGATTAAATCCATTATTTATACGATCGTATAAGAAATGATAGGTTACAGCATTCGCGTGTGCTAATTAAAAATGTGGGCGAAGTTCTCCGAGATTAATTATATACGTGTTCTGACATTCGAAATAGTCGTACCGCCGCTACTATTCGAATCTGATTTTAATTGTTAATATCGTTAGTGTAAAATCTAATTAAAGCTTCTAATTGATTTATGTGTAATTGATAAATGTTAATTTTAGCGAATAAAAAAATTATTCGCGTCGTACTTAACGCCCGTGCATCTTTTAGCATGCAAATGTATGCAAGACTTTATGATACTTTTTTCCAAAGGTAACATCGTCAATCTTTATTAAAAATTATGAATGCACGGGACTCAACGGACGCAATTATCCATAAATCCTCCATAGCAATGATGTGAGGTGTTCTAAGTATAGATTCTTTAGAAATCTTACCGTGCGAAAAAAATCCATTATTCAGAAAATAGATACAAACTATCTGTGTAATGCACGTCTATCCGATTCTTTTTCCTCATCGCTTTACATTACCTTATATTTAGAAGTCTGCAATTAGCGAATAAATATATTCAGGAATATCTAGATGTCTCAGATGAAACTGCAAGATTTATGACAGCGATTACAATAGGCGATTGTTTTAATTGTTTTACTAATCAATAACTATTCATATTTAAAATCAAAGAAACAAAATAGAAAATGAATTAATCATCATTTTTATAATAATTTTATAAATTTTATTTAAAGTTCAATTCAATAGACTATGTGTTAAATTTTTTGAAAATTATGTACCGATGCGTGATATCGCAAACATGTCAGGCAATAATAGATAAATTTAATTTTAAATTACTCTAATTTCTAAAAATATGTTGAAAATGGGCTTTGAGATCGAATATGAAGACTTTGTTCCCATTGCATAAGTCAAATGTTCGTTTTCATTATTATGAGTTGGACTGACGCCGGAAATTGATAAGTTTCACTGTATAGTTTTGTCGAAATTTCTGACAGCTATGTTTTTATTCCGCGACAGTAACATATTGGATGTTAAATATTATATTTATATCGCGGAAAATCTGCCAATTCCAAATAAACTAATATCAAGTGCCAAGTATTATTAAGCTGATTTCCGGAAAAAACGACAATTGCTCACAGGTGCTCGTCTCCCTTTTTCTTTTTTTTTGCGCAAGTGAGCGGTTAATTTCGGCGAGAAAGCAGGATTGCACACGAGGAGGCTCAACGACGAGTATAACCGCAGAGCCGCACTCGGCGGCCGCCATATAGTGGCCCTCGGGCACGAAACGAGAGCGCGGCGAGAGGGAGTCGCGAAAAATGAAAGAAAAAAACCGGGGGGGGGGGGTCGGAGTCGCCTTGGCTCGTACGCCCGCGCGTAATTGATTCGGCCGCCCGGGCGCACTCAATCGCGACGCGGACGAGATAGGGAATCGCGCGGGTGTCCGCGAGCCGTCCATTAGCGGGGAGCCGGACCGGTTCGGAGGCGCGTGCGCGCCGCCCCCGCGGCGGTTAATTAGATGCCGGGCGGCTCCTAGTGGGGCCGGGCTGTTTCGCGTCGTTAGGCCGCCGGGCGATCGGCTTCTTACCGGCGGCTGTGTGCCCAGGCCGCTAATGCCCGGACAAGATAAGCCGCGGGGATGATATGTTGGGGCGGCCGAGGCAAGAAGCGCGCTAATGCTAATATTAGTCAGGCGGGGAAGCCCGAGCTGTATCAGGGCCGATCGCCGGCTTCGGCATTATATTATTCATGCGGCATTCATCAGGGCCTCCCCCCCCGGGGCGAGCAGTGTACTCGCGCGCTGAAAATATGATGCCCCGTAATTGGACTAATACTTTCAGGAACGAGCGAGTTTATATCGGCTTCCTGCGCAAAAGGCCCCGCCGCCATTACTCGGTGCCCGCGCGGCCGCCCCGCTAAGTCGTCCACCTCGACGACTTCCGCGGTGAAAACGACCGTCTAATAAGTAGATACAGACTGTTGTAACATGACGCTCGGGCGATCGCAATAAATTACCATTCTCCAATTAACCCGATGGCTGCAGCAACGATTTTCTTTGCACGTTCGCTGATCCATAAAAATGAAGCGCCACTTCCTTTTAACGGTTAATCTCCCTCTCGCGCGGCTGCATGCAAAAATAGAATTACGCTAATTGCACCGTAATCAGCAGGTGCTCTTTTTCTCCGTAAGCTTTCGTGAGAATCTAAATCATTAGGATCGGTAAATCTTTCAATAACAGGCCGTTTTATTCGCCGTTTCCACCGCGTTATACCCGCCTACTTTGTCTTATAACGAGGCTACTTAAAAATTGACATTTATATAGAAGCAATTACCACGAGGAGTTTCCGGTGCAAGGATCAAAAGCTTATTACAACGCGCCCCACCACCTGCGCTTTCTTAGGTGTAGAGTAAAGCCTATGGAAAAAGTCAAAGTAAATGGGCGTTTTTCAATCGACGAGTATCCAGCGCGTATAATTACATTTTTCATTGCATTCAATGTACCGTATTGTTAACTCTCTAAAGGCAAACGAGCGAAAGTGAGTCTGTACAATGCTGCGGAAAATTGACCCATTGCGAATCGAACGGCTCTTTCAATTTTGTTCAATTAAAGAAGGACTTTTGCACTCGGTCGATTTTCGAGCGCGCACAACATAGCGGTACACCCGTTGGTACACATTGAGTACATTTTTCGCGCGGGAGACCGCCTCGAAAGCGAGTGCACAAAGACGCGCGGCCGATAATTGACATTGCAGCGGAGGAAGCTCGCAGGAAGCTCGGAGCGCTCGGGATCGACGGGCAGAGGCGTATCCTTAACCGGGCAGATACGGTCGCAGGCGGCGGCGAGAGTACACAATCACTTATGCCGAGCCGTCCGAAAGGCGCGCCTCCTTCGCGCCGCCCGGGCGGAGGGGGTGGGAGCAGCACGGCGGCGCTTGGGGAAAAAGCGCGGGGGCGGGAGGGGAGGAGGACGTCGAGCGCGTATACACAGGCGCGCGCGCGCAGCACACGGAGGCAGCCAAGTCGGCGAGCGGCCCTCGTCCCCCGGCAACTATAAAGATGAGCCTGTCAGATCCGGTGTAAACGCTCTCTTACCGAATAAATCTCCCCGGCCGGTCCGCCGGGGCCCGGATAACAGTTTATTAATGGCGTCTGCCATTACACGCCGCGCCGTGTAAGCGCCCGGCCCGCGCGATTGATGAAGATGGCACGCGGGAGGGAGGGAGATAGAGCGGCCCCCTGCGCCCTGCGCCGGCCCCGTGTGCGCCGAGGCGCTCCTCCGAGATCCCCGACCACCCCACCCCCTGTCTATCTCTCTCTCTCTCTTTCTCCGCTATCGCCCCGTTCTCCGGGGCTACTTGAGATTTGCGCTCCTTCGTGTTATTCGCTACGGTGGCCAACGCCCCGGCGCTTTCGCCGGCGTTATCTCCGTGTTTGAGGTGGCCGTAGGCGTGTTTGAGCGCCGTTGCCCCGGCACCGCGCGCTATTCTTGCGGAACCCCCGGGGATAAATGAGGTAATAACTTACGTGGGTGAACCAGTTGCGCGAGCTTGAAATATGAGATTTCAAAGATATTTCAATACAAAAGAATGGAGGAACGGGACCGGCTACGAGTCTCGTGCTTTTCTTTTAAAGCATCGCCTGTCGTTGCACGAGCTCTCAGAAACGGATTACAAATCTCTTTCGCCCACGCAACTGGGGAGGCCAGTTGGAAACGTTTCTAAAACATGTAGCCTCCTCGGCGAGACTTGATTCCACGATGAGCTCGCACTTTACAAGCTTGTAAACCGAAAGCCAACAGTCTGGACCAAATCGGATCTAGATACGCGCGCACAGTCGATGAATGCGACGCCCTGGAAAAAGTCTCTCGCGTACCTACGCGCAACTTGTTAAAATTTTCGCGCGCACGGCAGCCAGACACGCCGACAAATAATGAAACGGCTCGCCGACCATTAAACCCGGCCGTTAGCGCGCGCGTTTCCCTTGATCAATCGCGTTTCCGAGCGGGGACAGGCCGCCGCGGCATTTAAACCGGTCAACTTTTTCGATATTTAATTATCGCGCGGTGGCGCGAGCGGGCAAGCCTTCAAACTCGTTGCGGCCCGCCGCGGAATCGATCGCCGGCTTCCTTATGCGAGTGTGTCCCTGTGTGTGTGTGTGTGTATGCCGGAGGGGCCGCGGAGAGTTGCCGCAGGCCGTTACCGACCGGCGCGCTCGCGCGTCTCCCGGGGGCATCGGTGTAATAAGATACATTTAATTGCCTCATTATCCCCGGCACGTGTCCGCGCGCGAGGTACACTCGCGCGGAGGCTGAATTTCGCGAGCCATTAATTCGGACCGGCGCGCGAGAGTCAATATAGCGCGGCGGGTTCGCCGAGTCGGCGAATGGGCGCTTCCCGCCGGTCAGCGGAGGTCAAGTTGCCGTTAGCAATAAAGCGCTGGCATAGCACATCTCGATAAGGCCACCTAGCGCGCTTTCTCTTTTCGTAGGTGCCGTCTGGCCAGAGGGAGGGGGGACAATCGCGCCGCCACTTCGAGAGCTGCATGGATGAGCAGGGCTCGTGTGCATTGCTTTACGATATCACGGCGGCGCTTGCGAACAATCGAGTTCGTTCGTCCAGCTCGCCTGATACATTTTTAAGAAAGTCATTCTTTGCTTCCAACAATGGAAAAATAGATTGTTCGTTCGAAAGGAATTTGTCTCGTATACTCAAAAAATTTCTGCACACAAAAATTCAAAAACAAAGCTCGTGTTTGTTTACCTTTCTGTGCACTGAGATAAGTGTTGTAGTATTGTTTACCACATCTTCTGATAAAATTATCACAGACACGGGATCGCGAACACTCTTTCCCGCGAGCCTGCTCAATCCGGTCCGGGCGGCTCGCCTCCATGTAAACTACCCCCGGCTCTAGCTCCTGGCTATGTATACAACCGGGCCAGAGTCTGCGCACGTCCCGATACGGCCCTCACTCAATTTTTCCGAATACTGCCCTTATTTCCCGCCTTGCTCGTAATCCCAGATGTTTCCGTGTATAAACGTAAACAAATGAGTAGCTCAATACCCTAAGTCGCAGGCGCAATTAAGAATGAAGATCGTAGAGTTTGCTGCATCAGGTAAGACAATCTTGAGTATACGTAGAACATGGTTAATTGTTTATTTTTGGATAAAGGCACTCTGCTCGACAGGAATATACTCTTCCCCAAGATTTTCCTCCTTTCGCTTACTATAGTTATTTTGTAGTCAATGTAGTCTTGTCCTGAAACCTACGGACACATCTAAATATACTAGATAGTGATAATTAAAACGAAGAGATATTGTTACAAAATTCTTTTACAATCAAATTCAATCCATGATCTCTAGATTAGACCCATATCTGGTAAAACTCAGAAGCTCTTAGAAATATTGGTCAAGGGCTCAAGAACACTCCTTCTGAACTCAAGAAAATTGAACTCGGTAAATCTATATAAGAAAGACATCGAGTGTGTAAAAAAATCGTCTCATGAATGATTTCACGCGTGCATTCGAATGGACAGCCGAGGTCAGCTTACCTCCAACATAACATCCTCATCACAAGCAAGAAGAGAGAGCATGAGTAAATGTGACAAATGAGAAAAGGTACCTCACGGCCGCATGCGTGTTTATTCTTGTATCATGCGAATTGAAGGTTATAAGACATTATTAAGTTTTGGCGCAAGAAAGAGTTTGATTTGATGCCAAACTGAGAAAGCCGTTGACGTACAGATTTGCAGAACCTTATCGACTTCATAGTTCAGGTTGCCAGTAACTTACGGTGGTAGTTAGGACAAGGATGAGGCCTTATAAAACAAAGTATTTAAATATGTGTAAACAAGTGAATAACAAAAAAATAGATTTATTTCGAATAATACAAAGACAAAAAGGTGTTTTATCTGTTCCGTTGAGGGCCAAAAATCAAGCTACGATGTCTGGTGGCCGCACGGAAACATGAATTTCCGCGCTCCGAATGATGACGATCCTCAACAACAGGGAGCAAGCTTCACGAGGCTGGTGGTGCCTCAGGTAGCCTCAGTGGCTTTTCTGAGCGTAACGGCAGGTGACGCAAAAATCCCTTGTAGGGATTTATGCAGCTCAACTACACTCACATAGCATCTTCCTTTGCCCCATGAATCGTTTTCCTGTAATCTCCAAGGTTCAGGAGTAGCGAGCGGTGCACTTTTACCTAATTTAAACGATATTAAGTATCTACAAGCATTGCATTTTTCACTTGTTGCCTAATGGTTAACAATCAACTACACTAATAGCATAAAGGTTGCATCTTTATAATAACAAAACCTGGCTTTCGGGAATTGTTATTTACTTAAAATATATTGTTATCTTATAAATATATACAAGTTAAAATATACATAGAAACAAAACGTATTAAACACTCGCCATGTATTAATTTCAAATTATATTGAAATACCTCTGTTTGGCATTCGAGAGAATGCATCGGATAAATTCAATTTAATTTGAAAGGAATCATGATGACTAGTGGTCGTGATGACTAGCGATAGGACCATCAATCATGATACGGCCAAGAAGTTTTAATCAGTCTTCCGTATTAAATAAGACAATTATTAAAATAATACATGGATTGAAAAGTTCCGGCCTAACAAAGAAAACACAATTTTTTTTCATTCAAAGTTGTTTTTATTCATCAATATAATTTGCTTCAAGAGTAACAAAATCATTCCAACATCGCTCTTACAATTGAATACCATTTTTTTAGAAAGATTTATCTTTTGTTTCAAAATAAATTTTAGTTTCAGCGATAACCTCTTCATTCGATTTTGTATTCTGCAAACAATCAATAGTTGCTCGGAATCAAATCTGAAAAATACTGTTGACGCGGGAACAGTTTGTAGCCTGATTGATACAGTTTTGCCATTGTTTTTATAGATTTGTGAGACGGTGTATTATTTTTATGAAATAAAATTTTTGTTTTTGTAATTTGAGATTATGTTATTGTAATTTAGGGTTTCAAAAGTTCCTATGACTATATAATATTCATTGTTTAAGGTTGTATTCCCCTTCTCAAGGTAGTCAATGAATTTCATTTAGGTATATCCCAAAATATCAAGGGCATATCATCCCTAGATGATTGTTGTGCTTTTGAACTCTTTCGGTGAGGTTCACCAATTGTTGTCTACTCAGATGACGATCGTTTTGATTCTGAAGCGAAATGTTAGATGCACGTTTCATCCATTATCACATATCAACGCAAAAATTCTAATTTGTTACGTTCAAACATGGCTAAACACTGCTTAGAATCATCAATACGTTGTCATTTTTTAACAACAGTGAGCAAACGCGAAACATACTTTGAACATAACTTTTTCGTGGACAAATTTTCATGCAATATAAACCCAATGTTCTTTTGATATCATACGATCGTAATATCAGTAACTCTCGCAACTTCGCTTTCCAATCAATCAGAACGATTTTGTTCACTTTTATTTTATGTTTTTCTCGTGTTCCCACCTCATTTGGATGTCCAAATAATGCGTTTTGCAATATCTCTAGAACGACGTGTGAAGCGAGCAAACCAATGTTTTACTATTGTTTCTGAAGGAGCCGAATTCTCATAACACATTTCAAGCCACTGCTTCACTTGAATGATATTTTTTCCTATTAAGAAAGAGTATAATTAAACATATAAAATTAAAATACGAAATTATTTTTGATCCACGGATAATAATAAAAATAGAGTCCCTCGCAGTATAATAACTCACGAACTAATTAATGTCATGAAATTTTAACAGCTATCCTTTGAGAGTTAGTACTAATAAAAAATGAGGCAAATGCAATAAAAATAGTGCCATGTATGTTCTGGGGAAGCAATTCTTGCGAGATAAAAATTCAAATTATTAATTAAACATTTATAAGAATATTCTAATAGAGTTGCTACAATATATGACAAAATGATCTGCATATAAATGGTCCTTTAAGCGACGCAGCACTGACGCAAGTCATTAATAAAAACAAAAATGATAAAGGATCGGAAATGCCACCCTGTCGATTTCTACAGCTTCCATCAAGAGAGTTGGAGTATGAACCATCGGAACATGACA
The DNA here is from genome assembly GCA_018906755.1 of Sycophaga agraensis. Taxonomy (NCBI): domain Eukaryota; kingdom Metazoa; phylum Arthropoda; class Insecta; order Hymenoptera; family Pteromalidae; genus Sycophaga; species Sycophaga agraensis. The sequence continues at coordinate 61,357 of JACCIE010000061.1, read as the reverse complement.
ACTTTGAACATTTCTTACAAAAACGAAATCTTCGTATAGCTATTTCTAGTAAAAGGTGAATGTTTGTTGTGATGCTGTCGAACACTTGATTCAAAAAGTAAATCTTGGCTATAAAATTACCAATAAGCTATAGCTATATATAGCTCAATATAGTGCAAGATCTTGAAATATACGATAAAATGCTTATTGATCGAAAGTTAGATAAACTAGAAACCGATTTATTCTTAGGTAAAGAGTGAACTGTATCTTGTTTTCAAGTTGTGTCAATAATTCAAAATATTAAACAGAGGACGAAGAATAGTCAATAAACATATGTTAAGTTGCTTAAACTAAAATCATGCATTTTAATAAGCATTTGAAAAAGTCTTGATAGCTTCATCTGTTATGATATATTTAAAATAAAAATGGTGTTTCAACATCATAGTTGTACAGACGACTGTTTAAAAATAGTAGTAGTCTTGAAATGGCGGAAGAAAAATGTTAGTTAAACGTCACAGTTTTGAAAGATGTGAGTCAATTAAATGTGAGTTGAATTCTTCTTTTCTTTTACAAAGCACTAGTTTGAATGCTTGGATCTTTCCACGAGTGCGTTCATATTTGAAGTCATCTGCCTGGTTCTATCCGTGAATCGCCATGTATTTTTTTTCATTGAAATTGTTATTTTTATAATCGTTTAGTCGCAAACCCTCAAAGTCAATGTCCGTAGCGATTAAGTCTATCATAATTCATTCAACCACAAGCTGTCATACCACGTGAATCAGCATAATTGGTCCAGTTGTGGTTTATAGTAATAACAGGTTGCGTATTCGCAGCAATTCTTAAATGACTCGCAGTCACGAATAAAAATCAATTTCAGAATTCATTATAGTCTTAGGCAGCTATTAGCAAATGAATTTGGCATATCATATCGATCTTACGACCGCAGCGAGCGGCATCGTCGGGCAAACAGTGGCTGGCGGTTTTTTCGCTCGGTGCACGCATTTGCACAGTGACTGGCGGCAGATTAGAAATTTGAACAAGGGCCACTGGAGGCGCGCGGGCCCGCATTAATGCGGGCTCGGGCCGCGAGGGCGGCGGGCCATTCGCCGCGCGGTCGTGGGAATGACCGGGCGGCGGTCTAATTAGCCGAGTCGGCGGCGGCGCCGGGAGTCGCGCCCGGGGGAGGCACGCCGCGGGGGGCCGGCCTATTTACAGGCGGGCCGCTGGACCGACTCGGGCAGCGTGTGCCGCGCGCATATATTTCACGGGGTGCGCTCGGCCCGGGATGAATTACTCCCGGTCCTTCCGGCCCGCCTGTCCATCTGGACCGAAGGCCCGATGAACTCCAATGTCCCGGGACTTAAAAAATCTCGCGGCAGGTGCGATGGGGGTCCAATGAGTGGATGCTGGTGGTCGCGGGCCGCGGCTACCGGCCGCCGAGGGAATCGGCCCGCGCGCGGAATGCGCGGGTTAATTAGCCAAAGCCGCGTATATATAATCTCCGTGGAGATTGCGGGCGGCTCGTTAAAGTTCCCGGAGCCGCGGGCGCCTCGGCGTATCTAATTTATAACGATCGGCCGGGACGCGTGTAGCGATTTGTATAATGGGATAGTTCGCGCGATCGCGAGCGCGTTATGTCCCGGCCGGCGAAAAGGCCCGATCGGCCGATTGCGGAGGCGCAGGTGGCCGGCCCGCGTGATTTATATCGCTCGGGGCCGCGCGCCTCCTTCCACCCCCCCCCCCTGCCAACCGTGAGAAACGGCATTCAATCGGAGCCGCGGCGCAAAACATATTAATCACGCAATCGCGAATCAATCTTCCCGGCGCGAGCGCCTTCCCGCGGAGCCCGAGGTCAGCCGCTCGCCGCGGCCCCGGCGTAACTCGCGCTACCTCAGCGATCGATCGGCCGACTCGCGGGCGCCTCACCGCCTCCTTACACCCGAGACAGCCAATTTACGGTCTTTCTGCCGAGCCGTCACTTGGTCAGGTGGCGCGCCGTATACCCGATGACGATGACAAGCGTTGGCCGGTAGGTGTAAGCCCGCCGGGAGCATAACGAGCCCGTTGATATTAATGCGCGCTCCAGGGGACCTACTGGTAGCAGGACCGAGAGGCCAGAGGGGAGGGGTAAAACTAAACAAAAAAAAAATGGCCTCCGTTTTTCCTTTTGCTAGAGGGCAGCCTCGGTTTTTCGAGGGGCCCTGCTCGCATAAATCGCGTCTCCCGGAATCCGCGCGGCGTAAAGAAAGGGCCGGCCGCGGCCGATATAAATCCGTCAGGGGCCGGCAGCCGCCCGGCCGGAATAAATAAATCTCTGATTGGCAATAGGTCGTGAGCGCGCCCGCGGCGGCAATATTCGCCCGTCTCCCCCGGGGCGGGGGCTCTATCACCGGCTCGCGGGAGGAGCTCCCCCGACCGCTCCCCCGAAAAATAAACTTCCTCGGGGGGCGTCCCGGTTTTTTTTTTTTTTATCGCGCGGCCCTCGTATATATCCGCGGCAGCTCCTCTTTGTCCGCGGGTGTCGATCGCCGGAGTTAGCTCGGCGAGTCGCGAGAGCCGATCTAGTGTAATCCGCGCATCGGCTTACGTGAACGACGGCGGCGCTGCATAATATATCGGTTTTTATTGCATTTGCCCCAGCGAGCGGTATTAAAGCACAGGGGCCCGATCTTGGGGGGGGGCGCGCAATCCGTTAGGCGCACTCGGCCCGGCCTTAATGAAGTCGTGGGCCACCTGCGCCCGGTTAATAAACGCCCCCCAGCGGCCTAATCGATTCTAAGTATCGGCATTCGCTTACCTGGGAGGCCGGGAGTTTTCCGCGCAGGCGGCCGCCCCTAAAGCCCGCCGCGCTTTTTCAGCCGGGGCCCCGGCGTATAATTCAGGCCAAAGCCTCGCGCGGCCAAGCCGCCCCCGATAAATCTCGATCCTAATCTTGATTTATCATCGCGGCCGATACACTTATCGCCCGGGCGAGGTTTTCAGGGCCGCCTCCTTCCGCAATAACCGTCTCTTCCGGCAAAGTCTCTGCTCGGCAAACTGTACATATACCCCCCGGGAGGAGCGAGCAAGCCCGCGCCACCCCGTCGCCCGCCCCCCAAAGGATTGTCGCTCGATTTAAACTGCGTAAATGTCGACCGCTCCCCTATCATATTCTCCAATCGATGGACCAACGACTTTTCTTCGCTTCTTCGATAACCTATTACGGCTCGCCTTACGCTCAACGGATACAGGTACTTTATTAAAGTATATCAGATATTCCCTTTCGGTCCTGTTCTATTCTCAAACCGACGGTTACGAGAAAATTACCTATAATATACACTCACACGATACAGCTCATGTTTAAATGTACTCTTGATATGCACAAGGGAGTATATATAGATTGTAAAATAAGAAACGCTATTCGGTACAATGGATTCGGAACATATATTTTACAGTATACTCGGATTAGTAACTTCAAGTATTTTATTTTAGAATAATGGATTAATATTATATCTATGCAAATTATATACCGCTTGCATTTGTTGACTCTTCATAGTTTGTGAAATTGAATAGGTATAAATATACCCGCTGTCAATCAGGCATTTCTCACAAGTGCATTTATAAATATAACTTTTTGCCTGCGTATTACTTGACAAACAGAAGCAATGATTTTTAAGCATCGGGCCTTACGACTAATGATTGTATAATTACAGGATTTCTTCTTAGCCTCGAGAAAACGTGAAATGTGTCAAACGAGACACTTCCTGAATCCTCGTGAAAACCTTTATCGTTGAGATGTACACTTGACTAATTATGATGAATTTCACACACGCGCGGTCTAAATAGTTACATATAGCGGTACACGTATAACCAGCTCTCGGCCGAGTCGATTTGTAAGGGGAAGGACGAAATCTAAAATTAACCGTACTTTTTCCTGACAGTTTGATTAACGAGCCCCGCGGCGCAGAATTCCGAAATTGAGGAAAGCCGCGGCGGCGAGGTCGACGGTAGATTAATGTTCGACAACCCTCGGGGACATGAATATTCCGCGGCGGTAATGAGGCCGCTCGAGAGCGTTGCAACCTCTTAAGCTAATACAGTTTAGATTCGCCCCGATAAAGACACTTCTCATGCCGGGAGATTATGCTAAAGGAATCTTTAAACCTGATTATATATTTGGCGAGCGGCCGCGGCGGCGGCGCGTTTCTCCCCGCTCGCTCCCCGCCGTCACTTAATCAAACTTTCTCATGGGCCGCGCGATCGTTTATCTTTTAATTGAAGGTGTAATTTTACGCTCTAACGACTCTCGGCTTAATACGTGTACTCGGGCCCGGATTATCGGGCGCGCGTTACTTTTCGCGGCTCGCCGAGGACAATGCGATAAACGGCCGATCCGCGGAGGCCCTCATAATCCGCTGCCGCCGATAAAACCGGAGGGCGCGAATGTAACGCGCGGCCCGACTTACGTAAATCACAATTTACACGGGGGCGCCCTCCCGGACTCGGGCCGCGTAATTGGCAGCCTGTGCGGCGTTTAGCTGGATTTCGTAACGACGCGCGCCAAGAGGTTATATAGCGCCGGTGATAAGTGCCGCGCGCACGCGAGCTCCCGGCCTGCGCGGCTGATGCGCCGAGGAGCGCGAGGCTTTTCATCCCGGGCGCCGTTGCATAAAGCCGCCACGCATCGGCCGTCCGTCTTTATTTTTTCCTACGAGGCGCAGACAGCGCGTGTCATAATACCCCCCCCCGGTACGTATCTGTGCGCGTGCAATTATTAAGCTCTAGCCAATAATTGATTCGTTCGAGTGCGCCGCGGGTTATGTTAAAGTTTGCTGGGAGCCCTGGCTCGGCGGGGCCTCGATTAAATTGTAAATCGATTAAGCTACAGGGTAGACCGCGCGCGGCCTCGGCCCTGTCTGCAATTCAAGATTGATGATAAGCCGCGAATATCATTAGAAAATGGCGCTGCGTCAGGAAGTAACGAGCGAAAGATACGCAATTTTCGGACGGCGAGTATGGGGGCCGAGGCCGCGGGGGGGCCGCGCCGAGCTAAAAGGGACCATTAGTCATTAAAAGGAGATTTTCAGGTTCGTTAATCAAAGGCCTGTCGTTAGCAGCCAGTGATAAATGGAATTAAAGTATAAGACACGGCCGCGCGAGAGCCATACCGTGTATATATATAAATTAAAGGGGGGCCCGAGAGCCCCGGGAGAAAGCGGAGCGCGCTTAAATTACACGGCTCGGCAACGAGCGTTACGACGATGTTGTTCGGCCGATGCGAAAACGAAAAGGAAAACAAAAAAAAAAATCACCGCGCCGCCGCCGAGGCATCCGCGCGGATCTACGAGCTTTCGTGTCCCGCGGAATTCGCCCGGCTGCGGGAGCCGTGTGCCCCCGCGTGGCTGTTAAGCCCCGCGCTTTGCTTTTCAGCGGCGGACTCGCCGGCGGGGGAGGGTAAATAATTAGCCCCGGGGAACCCGCGTGGAGGCCGGTTAATGATCCGGTGGTCGATTCCGAAGCGATCGCCGGCGCCCGCGCTATGATTTACCGACGGTCGATCCGTCAGTCCGCGGGAGCCCGCGGCTAATGGAAACCTCGCGATAATGGAATTGCTTTATTTATACGAAAATTGAAATTTATCGCTCCGGTGAAATCCGGCGGTTTACACGCGCGGCTACCTCCTATAACCGAGTGCACCGCGCTCTTGTTTTTTCTACTCTTTCTTTCCGTTTTTTTTTTTTTTTTAATTAAACCCACTTATGAGTTATTATAGTTTAGTACAATTTAATCTGTACATTTTTCAAGGCGACAGACGTTTATTGCCCTCCTCGTTTCTTCATATCAAACTAAGTTCATTAAAGCGTGTTATTCAATAAATTTTAAAGTTTAAGCGTTTAAGCCCAAGCTGAAAAATTATAATGGGGCGATTGCGTTAAACTTATATACGCGCTGCATTGGTTCGAGTGTACTCGCGCATGAGTAAGAATTAAATTAAATTGAATTACGATGAAAAAATCTGAATAAATAATCGCAAAACAAGTATTGCATCTTTATGCATTCGCTGCGAATGTTTTCTTTCGCAGTGACGAAGCGCGTTCCACGCGTAATTTATGTTACATACACCGGCTGTATTAAATATCAGGTAGTATATTTAGTCAATTGAGAAAGGAAATTTCAGGATTATTACCACAGCGTGCAATTTCTAACGAGTTGAGCAACGATTAATAATAATTGTATAACTCGCGGGTACAAACAATGTAGGAAAGGCGCTCGGAGCGCATAACATTGCATCCGCCGAGGATTGCAGTTAGGGCCTCGGCTTATTAACTTAAAGGCTCCCCGCTGCGACGCGTCCCGCGCGACAAACGACGCGCGATCGCAAGAAATCGCTCGTTAGGCCTTAATAAGCCCTTCATTAGGCCCGGGAGGCCCGGCCCACGGCCCCTCGTCGGGCAAGAAACATCGGTAGCCCTCGAGCCCTATATATTTCATTAGCCGGCCGAGAGGAACGAGCGGAGGGATAAAAAGAAAAAAAAAAAAAGAATAAGAGAGCCGCGGCGCCGCGGCAGTGGATAAAAGGCCGAGGCGGCTTCGATCGGCCGGCGGGGTAGGATTACAGCGTGTCAGCTGATATAGGAGGGAGCGCCGTCCGGCCGTCGGCCTTGTCAGCGATTAGGCACGCGTTGTCAGCCGCTGAAAAGGGTTCATTAGATTACGGAACACTTGCCCCCCTGTCAGCCGGCCCGTCAGCTGTCGCCCCCGCGCGGCGCCTCCGCGAATTTTCTGCCGAATGCGCAGGGCCGCCGCAATTAGCCGGCCGACGAGCCGCGGAATCCCATTGCGAGTGCGCGCCGGGATTTCGCGGCCGGCTGCCTCCGCTGCCGAGCAACACTCGGAGATTATTATATATTCCGCGACGAGTCTCCTGTCGCCCGGGTTCTTTGGCCAGGCCCACTGACAGCTGTGGGAACATATACTCGCCAGTGTGTGTGTGTGTCTGTCCTGGCTGCGCGTGAGTCAGCGCGCGCGATGTTCAAAATAAGAGAATAAATACCGGCTCGTATAATAAACAATCGCCAGTCGATTACAATAAACAGATGTAATGATTTGTGTCGACTATGGCCGGAAGGTGTTGTCACGCGCCTTCCTCGCATCAATCTCTTTGTCTTCCCAGGTGCGACAGCTTTTCTCCGGGCGCACCTCCGCGCCCTCCTCGGGAAGCGACGACGTGACTCAGAATCGCCATTCGCGCCAACGCATTGTAGCGCAACGTCTCTATGTCTTCGCGTTTAAGACTTCTGTGCCACTCGAGAGATCCGACTTAGCACTCGGAATATCGCTGGCTTGCCGAACCTAGGACTTATCCACTGGTTTGGAAATGACGAGCCTCCGCGAAACCTGTCTATTACAGTTGCAAGATTGTTCTTCAAACATTTTCTCGTTATTCTAAATAACTGTAAATATTCTACTTTTTTTTTATTTAACGCAAGATATTTCATTTAATTTACAAATCAAATGGAATGGTGTCAGTAGATACAACGTTGCACATGCCGATACTGTTTTTGCAATGTATATTAAAAATATTCGTGTGGTCGTTTCACTAGTACAGATCATGAGTCCTTAGTCTATTAATAAATTGTTATTATTATTTATTGGAAATTTACCATGAAAAGTCACCAATACGGATACAGTAAAAAGGTAAAATCGTATCATTATAACGTTAATTAAAGAAAATACCTTTGAAAACTTGTAAATAATAAAGGATAAAGTACTTTGATTAACATATTGATTAAAAAATTCATCTTAATTCACCATCAATTTTATTATAGATACATATTATACAGTGTATAAATCACAAGTTTATGAAACATTCTATATACTAGTTTATTTAAAATAACTTTCTTTTAAGCCGTATTATATATTCGAAATGTTTGTCCTTAAGTTAACCTCCGAGACACGTTCATCCACTTGTATTCTCTCGCTTTATTTTCCTCTCAGAATAGCTAATATAGTAGATCTGAAAAAGAGCTTAAAGATGTCCGCGCGGACAACTTAAACAAGGGCAAATGATTAGTTCGAATGACGAAAGCTGGGAGGTTGGCCCGGGAACAGCTTCACCGGCGTAACTCTCGGGCGCGTGGTTTTCGCCGCGCAACTCGTCCGCATCCTGTCGCTTACTGTCGCAGGGCCGCCGGCATAAAAATGTCGAGACGGTGCGCCGACCTGGCGACAGTCGAATATACGCGCGACGCCGCCGCGCGCGAACGTACATTTTTAATAGGGGCACGAGGCGCACATCCGCGGGCCCCGACTAATCGCAAGTCAATCTGGCGCGGGGCTGCGCGGCATGTCAAGCGCGCGCGCGTGACCGACGTGTAAATCCGGGTTGGCCGAGTGGAAAAGAAGGAGCCACCTGGCGATTGCCTTCCCCGAGGTACCTATACACGTACACATACATGGATATATGTGCGCGATTGTCGTTCCCCCCTCGGGTGGCGCGAAAAAAGCAGAGAGTGCTCGGGGCGCGTCTAGGGTTCCCTCGTCGAAGGCCCCTTCGGCCCTCTCGCGGCGTAAGTAGTCTCGGAAAGCCAAGCCGCGGGCGTCAGCCGACACCGCGAGCCGCCCGTGAGTGCTCGACTTTTAAGGCGCCATCGAATTAAGGCGCCGCCCGGCACACTTGCACGCGCCCGGCTTCCGTTCCGCAGCGCGGTTGCGTGCACCTACACATATACACACACACGCGGTCGTGCGCCTCGAGCAGATAATTGACGCCTATTCACACAGGCTCGTGAATCGATGGTGCGCGGGGATGATATGCCGAGTGATTTGCTCGGTGTGCTCTCGCGGGGAGTCGGCCGGGGGCTCGCGCGTGTACATATACACACACACGCATACACACATATCGGGCAGCTTCCGGGCGAGCGCGCGCCGAAGACCCAGGGCATTCATGAGATGGCGGGGGAGCGGTTAAAGTTGGCAAGCGCGGCCTGCCGGGCGAATCCTCTTAGTCGCCGGGCGCAAAGTAGCCGGCGCACACTTTCCCTGATTAAATCCTCCCGGCGGGGTGGCGGCGTCGGGAGCGAGAGAAAAAAAAAAAGGTGGCGGCGCGCCGGATCGCGGGCGGGCGCCGCGGGTTGCGGGGTTGCCGGCCCCCACCCCGCGCGAGGCCGCCCCATAAAACAAGGGCCGCGCAGTCTGCTTGTTACCCAGTCGCCGTAAACTCCGGGTATGAATCTGAATTATGGAATTATATGGCGCAGTAACTCATATCCTTGGCGCGTGGGGTGGGCCGCCGCCGCCGCCGCCGACGTCGGCCCGGGGAGCCCCTTAAATCATGCCCGATACATTCGTTCGCGGGCTACGCGGCCCCTCGGTACGTGTAAGCGCCCGGGTTATTCCGCCCGGATGTGCGAAGCGTCGCGGATCCCGTCGCGGGGCCCCGCAGCGGCTCTCTCTGCGCATGTGTGTGTGTGTGTTTGCCCCGGCCAGGGCGCCTGCAATTGACGGACGACGAGGTGCCCTGCCTCCGGCCGCCGATGGATCGGCCGCGTTACAGCCCCGGGCGCTCCCGGCCACCCTCGCTTCCTCGTCCGGGGCTCCCTTTTTTGCTTTTCGCGAGGCTACCTCTCCTCCTTTTTTCCCCACCCAACTAATGAGAATCAAGCGCCCGAAGCAAAAAGTCGCCGCTTATTACATTAGGTTTCAAACGACCGCGTACCCTATTAGAAATCTTAATGAGTTGCGGATGTTTCTCGAGTAAAAGTTGGAATCATTGGGTTTCTTTTCATCCTAACTTTGGGTAAAAATTTCAAAAATCGCTACTGTTTTTTAATTTAGCCCAGGTAGAAGTACTCCTTATTACGATGATAAGATCGTCGATTCTTTTTCAAAAAATGTGTAGTTTTAATTTACGTTATAATTAGCTTTGGAATTTCGTAAAAGCGACTAAAAAATATTCTACAGTTAGGTTACATTTGTAAAAAAGCAGTATGTAATATATTTTAATATTGACGTAAAAAAATATATAAAATTTGCATTTAGAGAAACTAGTTAGAAAAATAAGATACAAAATGTGCATTGTTTAAGACATTTTCGTTTATAATTTAGCCTATATAGCGTTTTTACTTTTAATTAGAAACCATCTTATTAAACTGCGTGTAGAAACCCATAAACTAGACAGAAGTATATCTTAGTATTAAGTAGAGGGATTCGATTGAATTAAGCTGAAACAGCCGCAAGAAGAGCCCAAACTAGGTGTAGTCAATATATCTACGCGAACTTTGCAATCAAGTCGTAATTGTATATTTGTGCTCGTATTTGTGATTAGCATCAAAGATCTGTACATGTACAAATCGCGCGTACATTAACATTCGCAAAAGGTAATAAATAACGCATGTTTATATTGACTAGGATTTCACATTTAATCGTTCAATTGGAAGAGTCCATGTTACATTAGCAATAAATTAATCATTCGTTTCTTTTTCAGAGAATTAGAAAATAAATTGACTTGGCTGCTGTTTCAAAATTTGATTACAAACCATGTAATGATGATTCCGATTGGAATACGCGTAAGGTCGCTAAGCGCATAAAACAGCATTTCCTAATTGACGGATCGAAATGATTATCCTTCATTGGCTATTAAAAGCGAAGCTCTAACCCAACTGCGCGCGTAAGCCAGCCGAGAAAGTTGTTCGGCCGACGATCCTCGCGGGCAATACCGTTAGCATCGATTGTATCGACAACGGCTCGCTCGCGATCCTTCCTTCGATCGCGCGCGCGGCTCCCACACCCACAGGGCGGGTGCCGAGCGCTTAATACCCTGCAATCGGCGCCCGGCTACCGTCCGCCTCGCAGGGAGAATCGTCCCCGTCCTGCCGTAAGGTGGCGGCCAGTCCCGAGATTAGAGGGCCGATATGGGGTGGGCGGGGCCGCGGCAGAGCTCGCGCCCAGCCTCGTAAAAGCCAGGGCGCGGGAGACGCGGGCCGGCCTGTCCGCGGGCTTGCGCCGGACGTTAATGCCCGCCATAAAGGACGCGGGTGAGCGCCGGAGGAGCCGGCTGCCGATGATGCATGCGCACCTGGCTTTGATGGCCGGCTGATTCACGAGCCGCCGAGGGGGGGGAGAGAGAGAGAGAGCGATCGGCCCCACCCCCGACTTTAATCCCCGGGCCCGCGGTTTTCGGCCCGGTTTACGGCGAGCCGCCCTTATTCCGCGTTCGCCCCGCGGCGGAACGAGCCGGCCTTTGTCCACCCGAGGGTACATACAACTTTTCCTTTCCTCTTTACTTCTTCCGGTCTTTTGATATGTATATAGCGGCGTGTACCTGTGCGCGTGGCCAACTATATCGAAGGTGTAGTGTTTATTGCGCGGCTAATTTATCCTCGCGAGCAGCTCTGCGTTCCTAGATGTATATATATATGTGTATAAATTATAAACCCGCACAATGAGCGAGTGCCGGTTTTGCTGCACCTCGTGAACCACGCGCTTTTGTTTAGGAATAATACAATTTATCCGCATCCGCGATTGAAAGTAATCGTTAAAAAAATTCCCCCGAGTACAGTGCGATGTTGATCTCGAAGTTTGCTTAGGAAACTTAAGCAAACAGTAAATCTTTCGTAGTATTCTGAAACGCGTTTAATTAATGACTTGCTGCGGTTTATGCCAGACAATATTAATACAGTTGCATGATGAATTGCACGATTACAGGCTATTTGTTTATCATCCCGTGATATAGAATTCGAAATGTGTAAATTACTAATATTACGTGATTAATACTTTTTATGCGATCGATTAAAACAATATTTAATCAATCCGCAATACGAGCGCGGTGAACATATACATATACTACTGCTTTCCCGGTGAAGCTGAAAAAGATAAATTAGCGTTTTGAAACATCTCTACTCCATGGGTAAATATCTAGTTAGGAAACATTATTCAAAGGCCTATCGCTAATAAGCACTTTGCCAATGCATCACATAAATACGGTGCGGTTTTAATTGGCTCTAGGAGTATTGGAAGCATCGCTGCCAGATATATGGCCGCGCGGCTGTAAATAAAAGAGTTGGAATATTATACGGGACGCGGGCCGCCCGACGCGGCGCCCCCGAGTGTTGTGACAACTCCGCGGGCGACGGATAAATATCAAGCGGCCGGATAAGCCTTTTTTTTTCATTGCCCTGGCCGATCGGGTACTAGTTTCCGCTCGACTTTACTCGCGAGGCTGGCGCAATGCACGATATAAGGGTCCCGATTGAATGTCGATACACAAACCGCGCCGATGAATGAAGATTGCGCGGCAAGGGACAAAGGCCCGCGGAGCATGGGAGGACAACAAAAAATTGAGCCTCTTTGGGATAAAGCGGCGATGGCGCGTATGTCTCGCTGCACCTGCGCGCGTGCCGCTACGTCGCGCGGCCGTGAGAGGAGCGTATATATCCTGCCGACATCTGCCCTCCTTGATATAATTCGCACTTGACGGACCTCGGCGGCACTCGATCGCGCGGCGAAAGAGCCGGCTGCGCAACTCCCCGCGGGATCTGTGTGTGTTTGTGCATACGTACATTGCATCCCGGCGATGTTGGGAGGCATTGCGCAAATCATCGAGATGGATGTGTGCCAGCGCAGGGGAGGCCTCGCTCGTGACCGATCTGGACCTTCTCCCGCCGGGAAGGAAAGGGAGGAAACGGGCAGATCGGTATATATACACGTACGTGTGTATTGCTCGATCGCAGCCGACGGTTCTGTATACGTATATATGTACACGCAGCGGAGAACCGTTAGCTCACCACATCTTGGCGACATCCGACTCTCGAGAGTCGACCGACTGAAGTATCCTCTGTCAGCCGGACTGACGTGCTTTGCGCGGGCGGCTTTGCACAATGCGCGTATAGGAGAGTGCGTTGTAATTAAGGACCGATCGGTTCGACATCGCCGCTGATGAGGTTATCGAGGCGCGCGGCCAATGAAGAAATCCGCTTTCGCCGGGCTGCCACGTCGAAAATTTACGATTGTTCTTGCCGGGACTTGCTCCCTCTCTCGCTCTCTCGCCCATGGGAAGTTTATTGCGCAAAGCCAAGCGCGAGGGGCACCTGTGTGTGTGTGTGTCTACATAGAGGGGCCCGATCGGCCCTCGATGGAAAATCGTTAACGCGACCGGGTGGAATAAGATCTCGGCGGCGGCCTAGCGCGCCGTTATCGGCCGACTAATATAGCCCGGCCGCGGGGCGTTAAATCGGTTAGAGCGGAGCAGCTGCGCGGGGGCCGCTGGGAGGCCCGCTGACGTAAACCTGCCGCTCGTAAACACTCGCGGGGTTGCGCGCGAGGAGGAGGCCGTAAAGAAAGATCCCCGGGAGTCGATGCCCCGCGGCCGACGCTCGTATCTCTCCGCCGGACCTTTTTTTCGTCGGGCTCCCTCCCCGGGAGGGGAGCCGAGCGGCAATCCGTCCCCGGGCCGAAGAAGGCGCGATCGGCCGGGACTCGGCGGCGGCGGTTCTCCGCGTGGGCATATAAGAGGGCCGCGAGCCGGGCGAGCGGGTCGACCGGGCCTCGGGGGGGAGGGGCTAAAATAGCCTCGGCCGACTATTTCCACTCGGGCGCCGGGGGCTCGTCAAGCGCCGGGGAACGCGCGACGATTTGGTAAGTGCCCGCGCGTATATATACTCCCCTTGGCACTCCCGGGCGGGCGCACCTTTACACAAATCACGCGCGGTGGAGAACCCGGGGAGGCACACCTACGCGACGTCCAGCCGCGCGTTTAAATATATAACGGGCGCTGCCGAGGCGGCCCGGCCCCCGGTACGCCCCCCCGGGCCGCTCGATCGACCCTCACCGAGGAACAAAACGAGGAAAAACTCGAGCCTCGGGCTTGGAGTTTCCCCGGCGATTGATGAGCTTTCCCGCGCGGGAGGCGATAGGCGTGTATATATATATATATACGTGTATCGAAAAAAACGCCTCTCGAAATAAAAAAAAGGAGAGAGCGGTAAGGGCGACAGTCTCGGACGCTCGGAGGTTTTTGCGCGCGGTCCGCTTTTGAACGGGGCGGCGCAGGTGGGCGGGGCCGCCGGGGCATTCCGGGGCTTTATATTCCGGGCGACAAATTCGGACCGCATCGAGAGCGACTTCATTCCCCGCGCGCCTCCTGCCCGCCGCGGGCAAGTGTTCGACGTGCCTCCGGAGGATAAAGTATGTCGCGCAGGAGTTGCCGAGCGCCGCGCGGGAGACGAGCTCACGGCTGTACGATGCGCGACGCTCGTCAAACCCATATAGGAGCGCCGATCGCTCGCGTGTTTCTTTTTTTTTTCCTCCCGGCGACAGGTGCATCGATCGGGGGAGGCGGCCGCGCATACGTAATGCGCCGCAACTCCGGGCCATTTGTTTTGATAAAGCCGCGGCGGGGGAAATGATTCCTCTAGCGGGGAGGCGAGACGAATGGAGGCTCGCGGGCGGCGGCGGCTCCTCGTCCGAATCAATTAACCCGTCGGCCGGCATCGGGGGGACGAATTTTTCAAGCGGAGGCGCCGGCCCCGCGGTGCAGCGGGAAAATAAGCGGCGACAAACAAGAGGAAGATTAAGAGAAGGAGGGCGGGCGGGTAAGTGATAGGGCGCCGGGGAGGCCCTGACCGACGGCCCGTCCTTTATCCTTGTCGGCGGGCGCACGCGAGCCCGGGCCGGTGATCTATGCCCCGACGATTGCAGCCGGACTTTGACTATAAATCCCCGGCGGCCGGCGCGCGTCCTTACACGCCGGCCCGCCTCGCCCCGGATAAATAGTTCGACGCTAAACCCACCGCGATAATGCGAGACGGGGCTTTATTGCGGCCCGTTCCTCTCGCGGGCGCCTTTCCCCGATTTCCCGGGACGGCTTTTCCCCCCCGCGCGCGCTACCCTTACGTCTTATTACATACACACACACACGCGTACGTGTGTACCAATTAGGCCCGCGGGGGCCGGGGCAGCGGTCGCAATTAAGGCGTCGATCGGCCCGGTAATTAGGGCCGCGCGGCCGCGCGATCGATGTCTCTCTCCGGGCGGGCAAACAATCGTTAGCGCGGCCGCGGGGACGGGGACTAATGGCCGGGCCGCGGCGCTCGTCCATCCATCAGCGGCCCCGTCGGCGCCGGACCCCGCGGTCAAGACGCCCCTAATGAGCGGGCCTTTGTGCGCCCCGTCCGCCGGGGATCCGCTTTTAGCGCCAAGCCGCCCCGAGATAAGATCGTTATTTATCGCGGGCGACGCGGAGTATTAGCGGCCCGCCGCGCCCGCGACTGATTTATATACGTATACGTGTGTGCTGCTTTTATTTTTTTTTTTCTTTTCTTCACCTTTTGCCGCCTATACATATATATATGTGTGTGTGTATGTGTGTGGGTCAACGTATATAGTACGCCCCGCGAGCCGTATCTTAATTGAATTACCGTGTTGTTTTCCCGGGGCGCGGCTCCGAGTGCTCCGGTCGAACGGCCGGAGCAAATCGTCCGGCCCTTCTGGCCTCCTTCGCCCCGGCTCCCCGGAGGAGTAATTTGCGCGCCGTTATTACCGGCGCGGTAGGCGATCCTTTTGATTAATCGCCCCGCCGGCCGCCGCGCCATCTTTCAAACCTGGCGCCGACTGATTCAATGTTTAATTCTCTGTCGAGATAACGGATTGAACGCGAACAAGGTATATACGCGCACGAGCGGCCCGTGCCCGTGCGGCACGTACATCCGCCGGGCTACTGCCCGCGGGGTCCGCGAGCCTGTCGGGAGGAGGCCCATCTAGGGAGGCGCCTCCCGCGACCGCGGCCCCTATGTACACGTATATATATACAGACAGAGTACGGCTTTCGTCGATGCTGTCCCCGCGGCGCCGAGGCGGATAAAAAAAAAGAAAGGGCCGGCCAACCGACAAATTAAAAAGAAGGAAAGGGTCCGGCTTCCCCCGCAGGGAGGCGGGCGGCCCGCTAACGATCGTTGCAAATATCCCGCGCGCGCGCGCCTCTTGTGTGGCTGCGCCCGGGCTCCTTATGCATTATTTATAAAGCGGAGAAATAGAGAAAGGAGACAGCGGGAGAAAGAGATTTATTTGCGCTAAGTGGCGCGGCGAGTGCAGCCGAGGCGGCTGGCTTCTTATTATACCGCGCGCCAACGTCGCCCGATACATCGTCCTCGCGCCCACCAACACTCGCCGAGTCCTGTTCCCGCTCTCTCTCTCTCTCTCACCCATACCCTCGCCGGCGACTCCGGGCAGCACTCTGTCTTTTTGCCGAGTCGGCGCATCCACTGGGTTACGCGCGCCTCCAGCGCGAAGACAAAGCTCGGGGCCGCCGGGGAGAAAAACGGCCCGTTTCCCTCGAACCGGAGAAACCAGAGTGACCAAATGCCAAATGGACTTGCCTTGCTTTATTGCGGCTATCCCGCGCCGCGTACAACATGTTAGAAATCCCTGCGAGCGAGTTACACACGAGTCCTCTATACTTGTGTCTTGCCCACAACCGTGCATTAACGTCATTCCCCGCTATGGGTCTTTCTTTGTACCGAACCTTCTTCTACTTTGCCGAGTGTTCATTAGCATTTCTCCTACTTTAACCAGCATAGAGATTGCACCCTGTTAATTAGCCATTTTATTTCTTATACCCTAATTCTGATTAATCCTATATCGGAACATAAAATTCCAGCTTTCAAAATATTTTTTTTCACTACACATATACACTGGTTTTCCAACATTCCACACCTGATTTAATAAATGTGACCAACCATTTGACTCAGACTGGTCAAAAAACAATACTTTTGTGCATTTTCACACAAATTATTATCTCCTTCGAAATGTCTGAGGTATTACAAACTTGCCGATGATCAATCATATTTTCTGTACACATCTTACAGTTTTAGCCGGAACAACTTATAGGTCTCTCAAAGAAACTACGAAAGCTGAACGACGGCTTTTGTTTTCGGATCGTTTAAACATTCAGACTTGGAAGGTTGAAACGAAATGACACAAATAGTCTTTCAGTCCGACAATAAATCTAGTTCCGACATCCTTCAAACACTCAAAACATTAATCACAACATGTAGATCAGTTGATTGATGAAAGATGTTCCGACTATTCATTTTACCAGGCTTAAAAGGGAAATCATTACGCGAACAGGCAAAAAAGTCCCAATGAATAAAATGCAGACAGACGCAGCCGGAAGCCAGAGGATCCGCTGGGGATCGCGCGACTCGCCGTGGACCGCGAGCAGTCGCACCCGGGGCAGCAGCTCGGAGAATCGCTCGGGCGCATCGCGGAGGATGCGGTGCAAGGCCGGGGGCTCGCGGCCCCGACAAATGATTAACAAGGTAGATAAGCGCCGGGACACGATGTTAATGCGCCGTAACGAGCCGAGGGCCCGAGCGCGTTAGTTAAAACGGCCTCCTCCGCGCGGGCTTCGCCCTATGGGAGCCGGGGAGTCTTCGACCGCCGGCCCCCTCCTCCCCCGGCCCAGGGGGGGAATTACCCGCGCGCTTTTGCGGGATCCCCGGGCCCATTGTTTCCCCGAGTGTACGCCGCGATGCGCATCTGGGCGGGCGCAGGTGTTCCGGGCCCCCCGGCATTCGATAGGGCCCCGTGACTCGAGGCGCGGATCATCGATCTCATTCCGCGTCGCGCCGATTAGCTCTTGGCGCGCTTTGCTAATCGGCCCCCGGGGAAGCGCGTCTTCGAGCGCCTCGGGGGCCGCGGGGTCGCAGGGCCCCGCTGCTGGGCCTATGGGATTCCCACGGCGGGGACGGCGCCCTATAAACGAAAAACCGACGCGCGGCTAATCTTGATTCAATAATTTCGGCGGAGGCTCGCTTTTGTGGAGCGCGTGCAAGTTATACGGCCGGCCGCACCTCCAGTGCCTTATCTCCTGTATCCGCACGGCGACTTCGTTATATATAGGGGCCGGCTGAATGCCGGAGTTCTCGCAGGGAGAGTCGAAGGAGCAACGAACGACGGGCAGCCAGTGGGAATGAAAAAAATCGGACGCCTTGCCGTGCCAATGGATTTCCATGGTTATTACGACAATATCGATGACGATGTAGCAAGTGCAGTTACTGGCCGATTGTAGAGAGCTCGGTTCCTTCGCTCTACAGGGCCCCGGTGGATATTTGCCAATTTACGGCTCGCTCGAAATAAAAGTGCAATTCGTGCATTATCGGCCGGCGGTTGTGATCGAGATAAAGGCCGCGGTGCTTGATCCTTCGGCGCCTCGAATCTCGACAGAGCCCGTGTAACTTGTCTATAATTTAAATTGAATGGGGTGCTTAGCTGCACGGGTGTGCACGCGAAATAAAATATTGTCTCTTCCCCGGTCGTAATTCCCGCCAGTCACGAGAACAGTTAGTTAAGCATAAAGGAGCCCCGCTAATAAATCAGCAAACCGTCGTGGCGATGAAAAAAAAAAGAAGGAGATGGAAATTCCGCAATTACGAGAGAGAAGGAGAAAAAGGAGGTTATGCACTTACGTCAGCGGCTAGACAAGTATCGTTTACAGGTTTGCGCGTCGACAGGGCCAGGGCTTGCGCTACAAATATATAATCGGCAAGTGGCGCAAGAATAATAAAAAAAAAATATCAGGCCGCTTATTTTTTTTTTTATATACATACACACGTCCGATGGCGGTGTATACGCGTAGCGCTCCGCGGGGGAGTCGGCGCAAAAGGGCCGGGGCGTCCGTCTGGCCCCGGTTAATAATTCAATCAGGCCGGGCCGATCGGCAGCGCTAAAGGCCCTTTAATAAAGGAGCCATTGATCAGACCCGGCCGCGGGCCGATAAACCCGACGCCCAGAAATAATGTAATCTCCCGGCTCGCAATCTGGCGCGCGAATAATAAATGGGCCCCGCGGCCGCCCAGTCATACATACATCGGCCCGATCCGCCGGGGGAGATACACATAACGAGGCCCGTCGGCCTTGCCACCGCGACCCACTGGCGGGTGTCTGCCAGCCCGTCGCGCGGGCCCGAAAAACCGCGCGGCTCATGCGTCTCCGGACACAGTTTATATATATATATAGCGCGGCTAATCGGCCGCGGAGCCGTGTCGCGGGCAGCCGGCTTTTCCGACAGGGTCTTTCATTAAGTCGCCGCGGGGTGTACTTGCAGCCGGCCGATCTCGTAATTGGCCCGCCGGCCCGCGGCCGTCCATAACGCCGGACTAATTGTTTTCTGCAAGTCGGGGAAAAAGCCGGCGTTGCGTCAGCGTCGGCCTGGGCCGTCTCCTCGAGAGCCCCTGCCCTCCTCCTTTATCCTCCTGTATATGTGCGACAGGTGCCAGGATGAATGCACCGGCCCCTCGGGAGGTGCCGTGACATGGACGAGAATAGACCTTTCCCGAAGACTAATTACTTCGTCTAATTGCGAATGAAATTGTCGAAATGAGTATTCCGGCTCACCTCGCGGACATCTTCTCATTTAAGCATTAATACCCATCTGCGAGGACAGAATTACAGGAGCCCCTGATCTTTCCTGGACGTGCACGACTGCTCGAATTAATTCAGCCTATACGTCAGTGACCCGTGCTCGCGTCACATAAACCTTAATAATTGCAGTAATTATTTGACTTATTTAAATGCGCCCGAGCTGACCCGTTGATCTTTCCTTTCATTCATACACCCAACCCTATAACACGTGCATCTTTGTTCGCAATCCTCCATATTGTACACAGGATAGCTTTTTTTTTTGAACCGATGCCGTCCCTGTTATCAGCCCTTACGATCGTTATTATTGCAGACAAGGGCCATAAAGCACTCTGTTGGCTCATTGAACGACGCGGCGAGCTCAATCCCGGCCTCGCGTACAAACAGAGGGCGCAGCCGAGGCCGCGGGTAGCTAAGAAGCCGAAATTGATCGGCGCTCGCGCGCAGGCGGCCGTCGGGTGTTTAGCGGGGCTCCGGTGGCGGGGGCGGCCGATATAATTCACCGAGCGGCGCTGTATACGGCGTGTTAATCGGGTAACACGCCGCTAACGAGCCGAGCATGTTTAGTCGGCCGGGGCTCTCGTGTTTTGCCCCCTCCCGCCCGGGCCACTCGCGTTATGTGTCCCGAGCGCGAGCGCATACCTACAGCCGCTGACCTAGGAGCCGCGCGCGTGCGCCGCCCGGCGATACAGACGCGCGTCTGGCTGTGTACACACACACACACGGGGCTTCCGAGGTATGTACGTGCATTAATCTATGCGTGTATGTACGTAAGGACTTATAAGGAGCGAAGCGGTTGCACTGTTGCCGCGGACATGTATAATTCGGAGCGCGGACTTTTTTTTTTATATTTAGCTCGGGAAAGGGGGAGAGAGAGCGCGGGCCGAGGCCGGCGAGGCACTTGCATACGTCCCTCTCGATCGCCGGGGTGTACGTACATACATCGAGAGAGTTGGAAAAAAAGCCTTTCGCCTCGGCTCAATAATTCAGCGGCGGGCTTTCGGTGGACCGTCGACTCCCGGGGAAATTATTTACGAGGCGCGGTGTAATGCCGAGGTCGCGGGGATCGTCCGGCCTATCGCAGGCCCGTGTACTTGGCGCTAATTGCCGCGGCGCCTAATCCGCCCCCGGCATTCGTTGCGTATATATACACCGGGAGGTGGTGGCTAGTTAGCCGTCGGTGGCTCCTCCGCCGCGCCCTAAGCCCCACGCCGCGTCTTTCCGCTGTCTGGCGTCGCGGATTAGCATACATCTCGGGGCGGATTAGGCCCTGCGATATATTGATTACGCTGTCGCTTCCTTGCTCGGGCCCGTCAACTCGCCCGTGAATTATTCACGTTTCAATCAACGCGCCGGCGCGCCCCCGGCTTTTATTCCGGCTCCCGTCATCCGCGAGAGCTTTCCAGCCTTCGTCCCAAGCCGATTATGCTAATTGACCTCCTCGTGATACTGCCGACCAACCTCGGTTCGACCTTAGTCCATAGTTAATTGCACCCCCCGTCGGCCGCCATTTTCATTTGGGAACAATGAGAACTCGAGGCACGTGCGTGTGCAGCTGTGCAGGAATCGTACACACGGGTTTTCTTCCTCTGTCTTCAATTGCGGACAAGTTTTCTCAAGCCTGGCTGGATCGTGTTGGACGCATTTTTCTATACCTTTCATGAGCACGGCGTCAAAAATCCTACTGGTGCACATTTAATCTGTTCAAATGCAAGTATCTTCACCAAATCTAAAAATTTCAAAACTCAAGTTTAAATCATAATACAGATTGTTCTGGTAGCAGGTCGCGTTGCAATATTTTCTTTCAGAAATTCATTTATTCGTTTATCTGTAAAAATATCTACATTCTATACATAAAACTAACAGCTTTTACCGACAAAAAGGACGTACATTACAATTTAGAGATAAGTAAAAATTGATATCTTGTTTACTGATGTATCTTGTAAAACTTGTGTGTTTTCGAGCGATTACAAAAGTCATATTCACACTACTACAGTATATGTGTGTGGAACCACTACTTTCTGCTTTATTGTATTACGTAGAATATATGCTATATTCGTATTATAACATTTCAATCGCATAATCTAAGAAAATCTATATCGGTTTTAATTTTAAATCGAATAGTAGAGTTGATTGACATAATTATATCCGATCGTGGAGACGTGATTTTTTTTAACTATTATTTATCCAGTATACCAGACACTGGGAATCAAATTATTTTCATTTGGTTTGAATTGTAGTTGCACGTGCTAAAATCAGTTTAGATGGAGCTGATTTCTCCAAATTTAAATATAATTATGTGCTATGTAGTAAGCCAGATTGTATAAGAAGCCGCAAGTTTTATCGTGCCTTGAAGATCATTTATTGGCTATCCAATCTTGTGCAAATTATCCTGCAATCCGACGATACAATTACCATATCGATTGAAACGACGATCTCGCATCTAAAATCACGACATACGTACATAATAATCGTCGAAAGGTAATTAGTAGCGGTTTATCTTTGAAAAGCGAGGCGGCCGCTGGAAAACGCTGATGGCCGCTAGCCGGGAGGTAATTATAATCGAGTCTTCACTTCATTAGGAAGGACAGGAGTGCATAAACCGAGGCTCGCCGTTAAAAACGGAGAGGCCGCTCGGGCGCTGGCACACCCCCGGCGAGTCAGCTGACCGCAAGACAACAGTCCTGGACACGACCTGGGGCGGCATTGTTCCAAGCGGGCCGGCTATTTTTAGGCGCGGCCCCGACCTCGAGGGCGCCACGACTCGAGGGTCCTCGCGCTGATTGGGGCCGGGCCGAGGCCGCCGGGCCTCTACTTGGGCCAATATACGTCCCGGCGAGCATTGGACCCGCGCGCCCTCGCAGCCAAAGATTAACCGCGCCTTTGTTTTTTTTTAATTAATACGAGCCGATATTATACATACATTTATCACACTTCCTCGGGAGTTGGGAGCGCTTAAGAGGCGGATATATCGGCAGAGGGCGCGCGTAGCCCGGCCTAATTGCCGGGATCGTTCTCACTTCATTCCCGCGCTTAAAATAACAGCCGCGAAGAGGAGGGCCGCTTTTAAGAGCTCCTCGCGGCTCTCGCTCCTGCGCGGGATACCAAAATAAAACCTCGTGTCACTGCGGAGCCCTCGAAAACCTTCCCCGAGTGCCGCTCAGGATAATTACCGGGGGCCCTCCGCCTTCTTTGAAGATCTGTGCACAGTTGCGCAGCGCCAGTCAGAAATGTCAGCTCCTTTTCAACTCCAAGGTTGTCCGATAAATTATCTATACTTCCACCCGAAGGAGATTCGATGTGTACGACTCTCATTGGATTTTCCGAGTCGAGATTTCACATTTTTTTCATTGAATATTTCATTCGATTCCGGCTGGGTCAGTCCGTTCCTGCGACATAGCGATGTGAATAATTACCGAGTAATTGTTGCTTAGCGCTTGAAATATTGGTATCACAAAAAGTATAACGCATATACACGTGCTCCGCCCGTCCACTCGATTTGTACCAGCCAATGTATGTTTTATGTCCCGCTCTTCCAATAAAGTTGTTTCAAAAGTCTGATGCATATTCTGATTATATATTTATCCATCGGGGGACTATTTATAATTTATCGTCGCGACGCAAAGAATCGGGCGCTGGTTTAAATTTGTCAAGGCTTACATTGTTGATGGCTAATGTCTGCAGGAAACTGACCCATTTGCCCACTAATGAGCTTTAAAATTATACACTCCATGCCGGACAATTAATCATACACACCTTACTTCATACCCGCGCGCACCTTATTTAAAAGACAGTAGAGGCGAAGACAAAGAAATATCATTAACGACTGGTAATCAATCACGACACTGCAATTATACTGCTCAGCCAACTAATCTTCCCACCACATGCAAATTTACCGTTTCCTTGCTCAGAGAAAATAATGTACGCGCTCTCGACAGACAAGGACGAGTGTATAATCCAGTCAACAATCGAGTCACACACGTGCATCTGCCGCGCAAAACGCAAATCTTTCTTCGTCAATTGCGCATACGATTAGTAAATGTCATGCGCCTACAGACAATCAAAGATTCCTCGAATCGTTTGAAAAGTAGTCTGATTGTTATTTAATGACTGACTGGAGCAGATTATTTTCACCTATTTAACAAAAATATATTGAAAAAGAGAACTTTTTTTTATTTTGTTGCAGCTAATGCTTGTAGCAGTAGATTACGTTCGAAGCTCTTGTCTGCACTCAGAACTAGAATAACCTATTTTAATATAGACGTATAATTATACCAGCAGTGCTCAGTTATATAGAGATTACAAAACGTGAAAGAAAAGTGAACGATTCTTATGCGAATACATGAAACTGTTGATTGCCTCATAAAGATCGACGGGTTGTTGTTACAGGTCAATTAAACTATAAGAAAGTCCTGAAGATATCCTACGCTACTTCGCCGTGTAAACAGTTATAATTTATTATTCTATTAAGGTAGAAATGCAAAAAGCACGTGTTATAGCTTGTTTCCGTTTTTCAAAGCATCTAATTGAAATCCTTTCTTTATATAGAACGTGGAGGTTTCTTCGAAAGATATATATCATTCTAATCGCTGCTATATCTCGGGCTATACATATATTCTTGTGCAAACGCTTTCCTCCGCCGCCGAGTCGTGACGCAAAGGTATAGCGCAAGATTATTCAAGGAGGGATTATCATCGAATGATAGGTCTGTACAGCCGCCAGGATTTCCCAGGTAAAAATTGGGCCGGCATAGGGGCTTGGAAAAGAGCGTCTCCTCTGCGCTCGCGGCCCGTCCGCCGGGCGCGGCTCTTTGTCCCCGGGGCGCGAGGTAGCGGTGTCGGGTATCGGCTCGGATTCCTGGGGGCTCGGCTCCTCGCGGGATTAATGCCGCGCCGCAGAGACAATCGCCGGCCGTTAATCAGGCGCTCGCGCCCCAAGGCCCGGCGGCCCTCGCGGGCAACCGAGCCGAAGGGAAAGGCGCCGCAGCACGCGACTCGCGCCCCGCCGAATCTATAAATCCCGCGGCCGCGGCGCACCTACAGCCCCGGCCCTGTAATCACCGGGCCGCGGGGGCCATTAATCACCAACCCCCACCCCACCCGGACTTTATTAATTAGCCATATCGGCTATAGGCGGCCTTCTGCCCCCAGCTCGTCAATTAAATGTAGGGCCCGGGGCTTTTCCGCGGCGCCTTTCGCCGGGGCCCGATTTATACATTCGCGGCCTGGCGTACACGTACGCGTCTCGGGCCGCGGATGGATATACACGTGTGCGCGGACCGCGGCTTTTTTTTTTCACCCCGCGCGGCCGTAAATCATCCGGCGAGCCGACGAGATAATCCGGGCGATCGCGCGGCCGTTGCGCAAGGGAGAGCCGCGCGAGTAATGAGAGCTAAAGTGTTGTTGTTAAAGCGCGCGCGGATGTTGCGCGGATTTTTGTCCCGGTGATTTATCGCGGGAGCTAGGCGCGCGCGCGCGCGCGCGTCATGCCCCCGGTAACGTATGCGCCCGCGAGAGCTCGTTTTTCCCCCCGGGCTATATAGCGCGCGGCGCTTTTCAAATTTGTAATTCGCCGGCCGGCCCGCAGATTTATTGCCCGAGGAATCGGGCTTAATCAATGGACATCGGCTTAGGTAAGCCGCGCTCCCGCGTGCAGATAACGTCCGGGCAGCCTCGTTACTTTTCCATATATACCCCGCGGCCAAGCCGTAGGAAACACGTAACCCCGGGCGATAAATCGCGGCGGCGGCGGCGCGCGCCGATCCTCCGGCTTCCGGCGCGGGCCGGCCCCCAACCCCCCACCCCCCGAGCTTTTCCGCGATTTCCCGCCGCGTCAGCGCCCGGCGATCCGATCGGCCGCGAGGCCGCCCGCGTTATAAAGTCCCGAGCTCCGGGGATTCCCCGCGGAAGCGCCCCCTTAGATTTACGAGGGTCGCGCCGCCCCGATCCCGCTCGATAAAAAGGGGATCTGCCGCCGGGCGGAGCGGACCGGGAGGGCCCGAGCTGACGACGACGTGGCAAGTGGCCCGATCTCGAGCCATTCGTCTGGTGGCCGGCGGACCGACCCTCAAGTCGGCCCCGCCGATTCGTCTGCGCGGGCTAAGTGATCGCGCAAAAACTAGCCCTCCCGAGTCACTATCCCCCCGAGCTCCTATATCTCTCGGCTAATAGTACTCGTGTTTATTCGGAGCCTGTAAGTGGATAGTATATATCATAAGGTATGTTCGATTCCGCGAATATATATACATGTACACATGTACAAGTCGAAAGGCGCCCGTTCCAATTTGAAAGAAACATAGTACCC
Source organism: Sycophaga agraensis (assembly GCA_018906755.1). Lineage (NCBI taxonomy): Eukaryota > Metazoa > Arthropoda > Insecta > Hymenoptera > Pteromalidae > Sycophaga > Sycophaga agraensis. Next base: position 35,680 of record JACCIE010000061.1, on the reverse strand, counting down.
ACTATGTGTAACCCCTTTATTCGTCCAGTGCATATGGCGAGCTTACTCACGCGCATCTGAATACAAACCAGTGACAATTATACCTTTTGCACATTGGTATAATTTCGCCTGCGCCGAAATAGCTCGCGATGAATGTTGCATATTTATGCAACGGAACGATTGCCTTGACGCGAGATCGGGGCGGCCGATCGAGCGTCGGCCCCTCCCCTGCGCGTACCTCGGGCCTCGCGGCTTCCGTCAGCGAGAGCGGCGGAGGACGGCGATATATTTCCTGGTTCAATTAAGTCCCGGGGCGCTTGGGAGGGGGCGCGCGCGGCGTCGATGCGCCCGCCGCCGGGGTCATAAAGGACGGGGCGCCGGGGACAAGTGCGCCCTCCCGGGCGGCCGCGCATTTGCTCGGCCATTAATCGGGCCGGCGGCGCCCGAGGAAAAGAGGATACGCTTCCCGGGGCTGTCTCGAGGGCCGGGGGCTTGATTTATCGGGCGCTCGGCCCCGGGCTACCGCCTCCCTAATCTCTCTTCCGCCCGGGGCCCGCCTTATCCCGCTCTGTTCATCTTGCCGGCTCGTGGCGGCCGGCGGACAAGCCCGCGCCACCTCCTCCGTCTCCTTCGCCGCGCCCGGCCCGCTACCTTGTTTTCGCTTAATTACCTGGATTTCCGTTTAATAATTCTCCCCGGGCGTGCCTCCTGGCTTCTTTGATTTCGCGGATTGAGCCGCAAGGCTTGCCCTTCGACGCCCGTCCCAATCCTCCTGCTTTATTGATCTGCTTTGTGCATGTGTATCGCTTGCCTCGCACGCTATAAAACTTGCAATAACTCTGGCTATACGGCTTCTTTGAACCAATTACACCTAAAGTTTTATTTCAGTTTCGTAACCACCGCGCCATTACAACTGCATTTCATGCATGATACTTCTATTCACACTCGACCTGTTTATTATTTTATATTATCCGTTCAACGTATAATCAAGTCGGTCCGTTATAATAGAATTCAAGCAATTTTAGAAATATTAATTTTAGATAACGCAATTACAGTTATTCTACCACTTGCAGGTGCAACTAAAGTTATACCGCTTTAATAAAGTTTAAACAAGTAAAACATTAATTCTGCTGGCAAACAAACTACAAATATCGTAAAACATTAACGTAGAGCTTTTACCTATCTGAATAATTGATGCTTTTATATTTTTAGTATTTATTGTATTATTTGTTAGAGAACGAATACCAATTTACCAATGCCCCAAAGAAAAATGCGGGCTGTATATATATTGATATGAATACGTTAAATTATAATAGAATAAATATCTTTGATAATAATGCATATTAAAAATATTAGATTATGCAAATAAACACTGTAGTGATTAGAGATTCCATAACTGTTTTGGATAAACAGCTAATTAACAACTCCGACGAAAAAAAATGACTTTACCACACCGCGAATAATTTATTTACTACTACATAATTTATAACTCGCATAATTTCCTCGAGAAAAGGACGCAAAAATATATATATTTATATGTATTATATATAAAAAGAATATATAGATATAAGACTGGCCTGACTCTCCCTGATTCTCTCACAATAGTTATCACACATAATTAATCTTAGCGAATAAGCAATCCTATAGTGAGTAATACGATTCAAAGGTAAAAACGCTATCTTTTAATAATAATCTCGATCCAGTAGTCGAATAACTAACTCATCTTTTATTAGGATATATGTATAAATATTTGTAATAGTTGTGATACATATTTATTACGCTGCGCGTTTTTAAAAAGTCTATATCATATGAGTAAAGCTAAATAGTTGTATTGCAGTATAAGAAAATATATTTATTTAAAATGAACTGGCTAAATTTCTGCTGTAATCTATAAAATATACAAAAACTATATTCTTGTACTTAATATGCAAGTTGAAAATTTGGAAAATATGAATGTGAAATATGTAGCTATCGTTAAAAAATGTATACACGTTGAAAGGAGTTTTAGCGAACTCTTTTGTAAAATTACCAGCGACTGGTCGAAGCCGAAAAAATGGACAAGCTTTCGGTAATTCGAGTGCACGTTAAACGCATAATGGAGTGGCGGCAGTCGGGCTCGAGGAACCGGCGGAGTCTATTGGGCCACATCGGCTGTTCCTAGAGAGCCTCGAGGGAGGAGGCGTCAGGCTCAAAAGCGCTGGCGGCGGGTGCAGCGGGCGTCGGGGCCCCGTCTCGCGACGCTTTTTAACATTGCTAAATGGCGTGCGAGGCAATGAAACGGCTCGTGTTATGGCTCGGCTCGGCGTCCCGGGGCCGCGAGCAAAGTGTTACGGAAGTCATAATTAACCTCACCCCACACAAACACAGAGAGAGAGAGAGGAGTGCGGGGCGAGCTCCTTTGGCCGGCGCTCCTTCCTGCGCGCGCGTTTCCATTCTCCTCGGGGCGCGCGCAAAAGCCGACTTTCGTCACGAGGCAGATACGGCCGAGTTATAATCCGCCGTGTCGTCATCCGCCGGCGTCCGGGGCGATCGCGCCCGCGACGACATAACTTACGGCCGCGCATAAATTTTTCCGGGGGGGCTCGCGCGGCCCGGCCTACATCGGCCCGTGTACAAATGATTATTAACGCCCGACGTGCCGGGGAATTTATCGCCGTTATTTACCCCTTTGCCGACCGCCGCCCCCGCCCGCTTTTTTTTTTCGGCTTTTTTTTTTTTCGCCCCCCACCCCGGCCCTCCGGGGTGGAGCCGCGCCGGAATTCGCGCTTGCGAAATTACTTACGCCCACCGTGTGCCTATTATGCAAATGCGCGTAATGCGCGCCCGTTAATGTGCAAATGAGCCGGCGCCGGGGAAAAAGGCCGGACAAAGCCGCCGGGGGACCGGCCGACGCCGCGGCGCGACCCCCGGCTTTCGTCGGCGCTTTTTCGGGGAAGTCGCCAGTTTGGCCGAGGAATCGGGAGACCTTTGCGATGCGTGCCCCGGCCGTCCGTGCGCGTGTGGCGCGTCTCGTGATCTGTGCAATATAACGTACGCGAAGGATATGCGTCCCGCTGAACTGCGAGTAAATCTGTTATTCTTTTCCGCGCCGCATAAATACTTATATTTCCAGTTCCTTCCAAGCGGAATGCATTGTTCGCCAATCGGATTGCAATTGCCCGGGGATTTTTTATGCGGCTCGGCTCGATTCCGATGCTAATGATCAATTTCAAAATGTAATCTGCACATTTGCGAAGAATAAATTATCTTAATGTTGTATCTACAAATCATTTTCCATTATATAGCCATACAATTTATTGCGCAATAGTAAGCGATCCAACCAATTACGATCGATAAAATACGAGGCGCAAGACGCTTGTAATTGATACCGGCACGCGAATTAATTAATGTCCTATATCACGAATTCAATTACCTAAACACAAAAACGCATTTAACGACATCTCAAAACAACCTATTAAATCAAATCTCCAAAGGCCTATTAAAGCAATGATGTAAGCTGCATTCAATGCCTGACTTTAATGCCGCGTTTGATAAACAAATATTGAATTCAGAAAGCGCTCGCGGAGGTATTCGCCTCCAGTATACGTCTCATTCGCTCTCCTCTGCTAATTAAATTACTCCAAATTGTTGATCTTAATCTTGCGCATTATGCAAGAATAACTACAAAATCAAATCAAGATTAACCGACTTTTATCGCCAGCTAGATATTTAAATTTTGATAATTATTTAAAGTTAATAATAATAAATTATTCTAGAAATTGGATAGAGATACTTATTTAACATTTTTCAATACTTAATCGTCGCGCGCAAACAACTTCATAATAACGACTGTCAAGTCGAGATATTTATTGGAATGTACGTTATTGCTTCAAAATCAAAACCTGTATCTTAATAAGATCGATTGTATGTTGAAATTACAAAGGATGTTAAAAAACGCAGGCTACATTGGAGTTGGCGCTTTCGAATGATTTACACTCGGGTATAAAAAAAAAATTAAGAGGTCTGACTTTACAATACGCGGTGATGAAAATATATTATAATCGCGTATAAAACTGCGACGCCGAGGCCTACGCGTGCGCAATATCCATAAAAGACTCTTATTGGCTTTTTTTTTTTCTTTACCCTCCGACCGTCACACAAGCGCTCGCGGATTCGTTCAGAAACGCACAGTTGGTTAAAATGTAAATGTGTCTAAGTAGGTGCGCTCCGGCAGATAGGCGCTACAACGGCAGCACAAAGCACAATATACATACAGAGAGGGATCGCGATCGGATATCTCGGCTCTGCCGGAGCGCAACGTCGACACTTGTGCTTACAATAAAAGGAGAATTATACGCGAGTCTCGCGCGCGCGCTCGCGCTTTCCCTCGCGCCGCGCTTATAAATTTATCGCGCGCGGCCGATGATTGCCAAGCGGCCGATAGTTCGCATCGGCCCCTGTCGCCCCGGCCTGCATCTCGAAGAAAAGGGACACCCCGCGAGATATTTACTTTCACTCGATCATCGGCCGCGTCGATTTATCCGCGCATATATAAAGCGGCTTTCCAGGGGCGTCGCCGAGTGCGCCGGCCCGTTAAAGCCCGTTAAGCGCCGCGATTTACGGCCTTTCAGCGCGCCCCGCCAGGAATTGAAAATGTCCCGGGCGCGCGCGCGCGCACACACGTGTGTGTCCTCTGTGTGTGAGCGCGGCCGCGCGCCCGCATGCGTAAGCGCGCGAGCAAATCATCCGCGCCCCGCGGCTCTGCTTCCCGCCCATTCTTTCCCGGCCTCCTCCGCGCCTATGTGCGAGCCCGCCGCCCCCTGGATTTCATCTTTATTCACGCGCCTCGCGGCTGAGGTTCGTTTCAACCCTCCCGGGATTTAGTGGCCTACGTGTAAAGACTCTCGCGTCTCCCGCCTGCGCTGTCTCGCGCTAAAAAATATCCCCTGGACAATATTTATAGGCTTGCTTCATCGAAATTTATAGCGACGAGCAGATTTACAGCCACTCGTTATTGTTCAATGATTAACGGCTTTTATTGTATTTTGTCACCTCGAAAAAATAGTAATTGATTGAACCAGTCCTCCTCTCTCTCTCTCTCTCTCTCTTTTTCTCTCTGGCTATGTGTATAATCCTACCTATGTACATGTACATACAGCTTTACCAAACTCAAATAATAATCTAATGCTTCTCTCGCCTCTTAAATTCTTCGGCAACAATAATAAATCATTAGCGCTGATTAAAGAACACATCTTTTCCATCAAAAAATTATTATATTATTTATTTGTAGAACAAGTATTATGTAAATGGTATAATCAATAACAAAACAAAGATTTTACTACCTAGCAGTTTCAAAGATGTTACATTCGTTATTAAGCGTGTTTCTCAACTTGCTTTTATAATCATCTTAATATCTTCAAATTGTAATCTCTTCTTTAAAACTGTTCGTATACAAAGGCGATGTTTATCAAGCTGTGAATCCAATAAATGTGACTAAACATTAATCCACCAACCACATAAGTCTAAGTAACGATTTTTTGAAAATAGATTTATTCACATATATTTTAAAATTAGATTTTATTTCCATAAATAATTTATATTACAAAAATTGTCGTAAAACGGAATTTATGCTTTGACTTCGGTTACATTGATTACAAATATATAAGTGTTATAATCTTTATTAACGCACATTAATTCGGTGCGATATATTTTAAAAATATTTCTGCGTAAGACTTTAAATTAAAAGATTTGTTTAAAATGAAATAAGGATTTATAATAAAACCAGTGTGAAACATGTTCTTCGTTCGATACTTTCCACTTTGATAGAAGGCCACCTATCGTACGCTTGTACAAACTATTGGAATTCTGCAATCTGTCAACTATCATGTACGGATAAGTAGAAAACCTGCATTACTGATTTGAAATCATCAAAAAGTGAAGTGATTCAAAAGTAGAAAATATGTTATTTCTCTATTTCCTTACAGAAGACAATAAGAAAAATTATTATTATTACCGATAATCACATTTATTACAATATTAGCTAGTTTACAATCTCCTCTTTCGAAGAAACTAGAACAACAACAAGTAGAATAACAAATGTTTTATAAAGACGATAGATCCAACAGGAGCGAACGGAAACTTCTCCAATAAATCGTTCCCTTGTACACGTACCTCGACACGTACAGTTACGATAATCGTCGCGTGCATTTCGCCATCGCTCAAGCAATATCCAATTTATCTTGTGCGCGGTACCGCGGATCTTCGGAATGTAAAACATTCGCCGAAGGAATAATCAAAAAGACTGGCTGTTCACATAGTTGCGCGTTTACAAGCTCGGGTTGCCTGGCGGCCCACGAGATTTATTGGAATACTAGGAAATCTAAGGTACGCGCGCAGAGCATCTGACCTCTCGATTAGTTTCGGTTGATATGAGCCGCGACTCGCGCGGCAAAGGCACGGCGCTCCCCCGAGGCGATCGTTGCGTCGACAACTTTTAATTAAAATAGTTGACGCATTAGCGAAGCTGTGCTTGGGCGTATATACGTGTGTATTTAAAGGCGCGTAAGCCGCCAATAAAAGTCAAAGATGAATTATCGCGGCTACATTCATTCAAAGTAAGATACGACTGCGCTCGGGAAACTCTTACATACTGCACGTTCGGATAGACGTGTGGCCATATTTTTCAATATCGCAATAACCGGCGATTCGTTCGTCGATAAGGGATTTTCACTTGGTGCAATAAGCGCGTAACGCATAATGTACTAATACCGCAATGCTGTTTATAATCGCTAAAATATATGAAATTTGTTGAGCATAAATTGTTGAACAAATTCAGTATTGCCATAGGCTTATAAATTTTATTGCCGCGGTATATAGTTTCAATGATTTTATCTCGCCAGAGGCTACCTCTGGAGTAATATAAGAAGGGAAAAATCAAACGGCTGAAAGTTGCGCGTTGAACGAATAATATTTAATTAATAATACATGACAAGATACCCGCAGATGTATTTAACAGCCACTTTTTATCATTTTAACTTACCATACATTAGTATTACTTGGTTACTTTTGCCATGCCTATGAGATATTGCAAATGGTATAGCTAATAAGATTATACTTCAATGTAATAGATGTTTCCATCGGTATAAATTGTGCATAAAAGAAAAATAGTTTCGCCGAGCGATTTAGTAGGTGGTCGGAAAGAATAAAACGCGCATATACGCGTACAGACACTGGGACTCTAGTTGGATTACGAAAGTACACGAGGCCGGAAAAAGTACGGTAGACGGGCACAAATCAAGAGGTGCAAGAAGCCGGATAAATAAGTGAAAGAAGGAGTTAATAAACGGCGGTGGCGGCGGGCCAGCCCCTTCAAATCCAATGAATTACAATGGGCTCAAGCCCCCGGGCGCGTAAGCGAATAATAATGAGGGCCGGGCCGCGCAACATCTCGGCGGGGATAAACAGTGGGGCGGCCGTTAAAAAGGGCCGCGGGGCGCGTAAGCGCGGAGCGGCGGCCCCGCCCGGGATCCGCGTGCAAATCCACGGGAAATTAATGAAACATTAAGCGGTGGGCGGCGGCTAGCGAGAAAGCGCCGGCGATACGCGCGGAGGCGGCCCGCGCGACGCCCGGCGCTCGCATGGCCGTATAAGCGCACATAAGGGGGACGGCCCCTCCGCGGCCATATTTAATATCTTAATCTGGCCGATCTTATCGCGCGCTCCGCCGCGCATTAACTCCGGCCGCGCGTATAACGGCCGCGAGCGCGAGTGGTTTTAGCGGGGGCATAAATTAAGATTAGTCACTCGGCGCTTGCCATTAACATTTGCCATTTACGGCTATTAACATTAATTACGCGGCCGGGGCTTCCAGGCAATAAAGCACCACGATAGCCGCGTATCTTGCCGCGCGAGCCCCGAGTGCCCCGGCCCGCCCCCGAGGCCTGCGCACAGACACACGCGCGCCTCGCGGGCCCGCGGGGGGTCCCCGAATCCCCAAAGCCTCGCGAGTCCCCGTAATCGGCCGATAAATAAAGCATCCGGCTCGTGCGGCGGGACTCGTTAGACCCGGCAATTATCGCGGGCCCGCGCCATTTTTTCACCTTTTCTTTTTCCCCCTCTTTTTTTTTCCCCGCCCGGCTCCCGCGAGAGCCGCGCTCGGGAAAAAGCCGATCATTACCGGTTAAGTGGATCGCCGCCGTCTCCCACTCGGATGCCCGGCCTTTTTTGGCGGTTTTCGGCTCCGTGACACAGCGCCGCTCGCCCGCTGCGAGTGACGTGCGCCCTTATTGGACCAATTGGCAGTCTGCGCTTTTTTGCCCCGTCTCAGGCGGATTCTGCGCGAGGCGACGCGGACGGCTTTCCTTTCAATGCTCTTTATTTTTGCTGCCTGAGAATTGCCTGTTTTAGCCATCGCTCGGCTCGTACTCTCTTGCACTCCTTTAAGAAATGTCACTCAATTCAACTGTTGTAAGAATTTTCACTATACTCCTCAGTGAATCGGGGATGGACCAGTTTACTAAATTCTCATGCGTGTATTAATTTTTGATGTACTGATTTTTGGTGAGTAACACTAATTTAGTACTATAAGATGTACAAAATTTCTGGAAATTAATTCATTATTAGAGCATAATTTGATACTTTTCTTGATGAGCAGTCTAAAAGTACCGATGGACGCTTTCCATGAGCAAAAATTAAACACTTTTGAGGAGAGTTTTATATGATTTTGTTGCAAGTAGAAGATAAGACGCTTAAATTTTACTCAATTTATGCTTACAATTCTTCAAAACTAATTTATTTAAGAAAATAGACTAGCACTTAAAATCAAATGTTCCCATTAACTCATGTATAAAATATAGAAACGAATTCGGTAAGAACATATGCGTCTAGTTATATTCATTACGTTTCGACCCTCGTCTATTCATTAAACTTGTCAGTAAAGCTTTCACATACAGACGTAGCCTTATAGATGCACCGTCATAATATCGCTAGCGCATAATTTATTTGTAGTAAAAACTATTTATTAACTTGTCTAACTGCTGGTATAGCTTGAAGATCTCAATTCCCATATATCGTCCTTAACACTAATTCAACACAAGTGTGCGACTGAAAGCTACTCTAAATAATGCATAACCACGTTTCTCCTTTGATAAGTAATTTGCTTCTTCGTCCTCTACTTCCTGTATTACTATGCGTATCTCGACGCCATATTCCGTTCGTAATTCAAAATTCCTGAAACTCTTTCCAGTGAAGTTCTTGCAGATCAGCGATATTAAACATATTCTTATTATTATTCTATTACAACTGAATTGTTAAAGTTTCTACTTTGTGTAAGGAATGGCAAGCGAGGGTATTTGTCCAGCATGCAGTGGCCCTCTTGATCCTTCTTGAGCCCTACTTGCCGCCCGACAAACTACTCGTAACAAGTAAATTCGGGCAAGACCGGAAATGAAACGCGCGTGCAGTATGAGGGAATATGGCCGCCGAGCTTTAGCGTCACTGCGCGAGGTTTCCTGGGAGAGTCTGGAGCGGGGATAGGGGGCTCGGGCATATATATGTGCGGCATAAAATCGGAAATTGCTCCGGCGCTGTATATCTCCCGGGGCCGGAGGCCGGCCGACAAGGCGTTGCGCGCTCTTCGCGCCCATTCAAATGGAGCCAAAGCAGGGCCGCTTTCCTCCTCCGCCCTGAGAATCACGGGCGAGCCGAGGCTCTCGGCAGCGGCGGATCGCTTGGAAAGCGGCGTTTTTTCCCCCGCTTCGAAAAGCGGGGGAAAAGGCGCGTAAAAGTTGCGCGGATCCCGTTGGCGCACAGTTGGCAGGCCCGCGTGAAATACGGCCCCCGCCGGGAGCGATTCGCCCGGTCCTCCGCCGCTATCGCCGTGGGCGCGCTAGCGAGATAGATCGCGCGCTCGCCGCGCGGATAAGATTAGGCCGAGCGCGGGCTTACACAAGCCCTGGGGGAAATATCGAGTGGCGGTTAATTGTTGGCTCTCCGTACATCATTCCCCACTCAGGAGCATATCGGCCGATAGCCGGGGCCCTTCTCGCAGGCTCTAGGAGCGAACAATGCCGGGGGCCGCTCGAAAATATCCCTGGGATTCCCGCGGCGGCCGATCGGATTCCGCGCGCCCGCATTCCGCGGCGCACATAATCCGCGCGAGGGAAGAATGCCGGGGCGCCCGCCGCGGAACCGTCGCCCGCCTGATTTACGGGGTCCTAACCGCCGGCAAAGTGGGCCGCGGCCGCGGCCTGCCGGAAATCGAGGCGCTCGTCAATCACGCGGCTCCCTCGGGGGATAACTGCGCGCCGAGCGCTCGGCCTGCGATGCTCCGGAGATGCCGCGGCCGCCGCGCCGCAGATCCCTCGCCTTCCCACCTGAATTCGTCACAATTTCCCCGCAAATACGAGAGCGAGGGGATATGCGCGCGCGCGCATTCCGTCTCTCGCTAGTTCTTCATTCGGCCGTATACGTGCGCATAAATTATATCGGGATTGTACGTTTTCCACGGCGATTTGAGGGGATAATATAACCGATGAGCAAGTATTCCCCCCGCTCAAATTTTACTCCCAGCTGAAAGTCGTGATGGAGCTTCAATCGCGGCGTGGATTAAATACGTTACATTCACGCGGGTCCATCGCGCCAGACCTTCCATTGTTCAAATGCAAATGTAGCACGAGCAAATTAAAACAAGGTAGACGGTTGCCGATGCCCGCGGACTACAATAGCCACGTCATTGGTTCGTAGGTGAAATCTCCCTCGGCTTCGTGCCGCGTCGGATGTAGGCAAGTCGCTTTGCGGGCTCTGTATATCGAGTGCGCCTCGTATGATTTGTCTTAAAGCTGTATATAAACGGGCGAGTCGATAAAGTCGAGAGGAGGAATTCCACGGGCCGCGGGGAGTTTCTCATTCCGGAGCTGTCAGTGGGGCGCATTGTCGCTATTGTCAGAAGTGGGTGACGACTGACGAGCGGCTGTCCCGTCGACACGACAGCGCGGCGTCGCGCGCTCGCCGACAAGCCAGCGGGCGGAAATCCCTGTAAAGAAACTGGCAAAGCTCGCTCGCGCGCTCGCCGCTTAAAATCGTGACAAATGCGCGCTTTCAATACCGGGGACGGACGCGGTCTTTTTCTCTCTCCCTCGACGCCTGTCTCCTGCGTTTCTTCTGAAGCTTGTAATCCGAGCGGAGGCAAAAAGTGTGTCACGTTTCGAACCTGCACGATTAACGCGCGATTCCATTTTTCGAGCGTATCTTGAAAAATGTTTTTTCCCTCGACTATCGACATTTACATAACCCACTTAATTAGTCGAGACGCATATTATACATTGCGAACACTCAATGATTTACGCAATTAATTATTTGTTATTACTGTAATAATGAAAATGCCATTTATTTACGAAAAAAAATCATTTTCTGATAATGTTGAATCAAATGTTCCAAGTACAGAAAACAAATCATATCGAAGTTATGTAATCGTTACTTATTCTTATCATTTTATTGTAGACTCCTTATAATGTGATAATTTGCAGGGAGAGTCCAAAGTAGTAACATAGTTATCTCGCGGGTTAGTAATCGGCGAACAATAATATTCTGCAGAACTCATTCCCTAACTTTGTAAGGATTCATTACTCGACTATACATATAGTATTCATAGAAGTTTGGTGTAATTCATCCCTATAAAAAACTAGTTAGATTACTCAGTTTCGCAGATAGTTCATTATTCGTTTTATCCTTCTCCTCAAAATAAGTATTGTAAGTTGTTATTAAAAATATTTAATAAATCTTTATCGTAACTCTATAATTAACTGTGCATTAAAAATGTAATAATACCCAATGCACAAACGGTAAAATATTTTATTATCGCATAAATATTTAACAATTAAACAAAACGAATCGAGCCTATCTTGAAAGCTTCGAGCTTCAAACGGAGAAAAAGTAACACGATTCTCCTTGGTAAAACGATATGCATTAGGCAATTAGTAAACGTCAGTATAGATCTAGTCGCATGACAGGAAGATTTGGGAGAAAAAGCGTATTCAAAATTTACACGTATATATCCGAGCGACAGACGCCATAAACTTAAATTGCCAGGCATTTCTCGAACAGACGTCCCGGCTAAGTGCATTAATCCCGGAGCACTTCCATTGGGCGACACGGGGACGGGGGACGGGTGGAACGCACGGCGCGGCGTCCCCCGCGGCACGGAAAAAGGCGGGGCGCGAAAAGGGAAGAAATCTCCGCAGCTTTATCAAGACCGGCGCCCGCGCCACGCGGCCTCCCGCCTACCCCCCCCCCGAAAAATTTCTCATCCGCCCGGTCCATATTTGTATCTGGCCGGCCAGCGCCCCGAGGCGATATGGCCCCGTGGGGCGCGAGGACAAATCCCGATTGAGCCCTTAACGCGGGCGATCGGCTCCGCGGTCAAGTGCGGCCGCGTATATAGAAGCGCCCGAGGGGCGACGCGCCCCGGCTGTTACGGGCCCGCGCGCACTTGCGCCTAATCCGAAAAGTAAGATTGGAAATTTAAACTTGGCCCCTGTAAAATCGGGGACAGCCCCGGCCCCTCCCGCGCGCCCGGGGAATTGGATTTCCCATTTTTTTTTTTTTCTTTTTACGGGCCTTCGCTTCCCGGTGAAATACTCCGATCGCGCAGACAATGCGCCCCGTGTCCTTTTTAAAGCGCGCGCCTTCTTTTACGGCCCCTCGTGTTTCATTCGCGAGACAGATAGTAGACTGGCGATCCTGCGAGCGCGTCCTATCAATAAAGCGCGGCCCTGTAACGCCACTCGGCGCGGGATGAAGCAACTTACAGCGGCTGTCGATGGTTTCTCCAAATTCACGCCCCAGCCCCCGTATGCGGTATATATCGGGGCATTTTTCTCCCTCGAGCTGCCGGGGGAGAATAAGACCGCGATCGAGAATCGAGCCGCGAATGCGGACTCTTACCCTATTGCGGGGGCGCCGCACCGCCTGTGCGTATAACAGCCCGATAATGGGGATCGCCCGATGATTTACGGTCGTATATAGCACTTCTCACTGCTCGGTCGATTCTATTATTCTTTGGTGCGAATTTACGCGCATGCCTTAAGGCGCCTTAGATCGTTATTACTCGAGGCGAAGATTTGATTCATGTGACGTGGGGCTTGACAATTTGGCCCTGTTCATTTATTATAGCTGTATAAAAAATTAAACTAAATCAAAGTGGTCGATTTTCTCTACATTATAAACCGATGTATTCGAAATTTAGACTGGAGATTTTTTTTTCTGAATATTACTGACTGTCTAATAATTCGAGGACAGACTCGCCAATAGTTAGAAAAATTGAAAGTATAGTAATAAGTAAAGTAGTAGTGTAGTAATTGCTTTTTTATAAGTATAGTAAATTTTATCACTTAACAAGTATGTCCACGCTTTAGTAGGTAATATTTATGTGGTAATACTGACAAGAAAACATTTTTCCGTAAATACAATACCATTCTTATTTTTTATGTATTTTTCACAAAATGTATTTTAATAAAAAAATAATATCTGTATTACATGTATTTCTACATTCGAAAAGCGATATATATTATAACTGAAATATAATAAGTTAAAAAATTTGATTAATTTATATTAACTACTCAAACTATATTTAATGGTATTGACTTCATTAAATACTGAGAAATTATCTTACGTGTTACTCAAATATTGTTATATGGCACATGAATGCTTTGTCAATCGCATATTGGGCAGGCGCGCTATCTATGGGTTTTTACCTGAAGCTTTCCAAACGAGAAACGAGAATTCTGCTGTAGTAGATACTCGAGTGTCTGATGGTAACACAGTCTTATCTACTTACGTTAATCTTGTGATCCTTCACGTGATACTTTTTAAAAATCTAAAATTATTTAAACAATTCGATACATATTTACATGACAAAAATGTGACACGATTAATATAATTTATATAAGAATCTATTATTTTTCTTGTTAATTTAGTATACCCGCAGATTATGATCTATTATGGTCATGATTAAAAAGATAAAAGTGTACTTGAAAATGTCGATAAATTTATAGCCATATACAGTGAAAGACTTGGAGAGCTCCAGGGAAGCTCTCGGCCCCTAAATCTACAGGTTGGCGCTTAGGGCAGATCCTAGATCGCGGGCCACCCTCGAGGCGGGAGGGAAAAAGTTCGAAGCAGTGGATCGAGAGCGGGCCCATCGGGAGGATCGGGCGGAAAGCGTGCGTCAATGGGGAGGCAGCATCTGGGCGAGGGCTCGATCGATCGCAGGGCAGCGGAGGCGCTCGGGGCATGCGTCCTCGGCGGGCGCTCGGGGCGCCGCGCGCACGTCAGCCGACGGCTCGTATACGCGCCGACGGCCAGGAAGACGAGCGCAGCGCGCCGAGGCGGACGGCTCCAGCGACTTCGGCCAGGGCGCCTCGAGCCAGGTAAGCGGCCCAGCCTCCCGGTCTCTCCCCGCCGCGGGCGATCTAGGGCCGGCCCGGCTGGGAGGACAGCGCACCTGCGGCCACGCGGATTATCGATCAATCCGAGCGTGAATTACAGCGCGTCCGTCCCCTCGGGGTTATTACTCGGCGGTCGAGCTTTCGCGGGGCCATCTTGATTGCGGCCTGTCGCCGCGGGCGCGCGTTTGAAAAAAAAAAAGGACTGCCCGTATAATCGAATGCCAGGCGACAGCGAGCGCCGGCCGTCAAAGGCACTTGTGTTGCGCCTCGGGAAAGTAGGTCGTTTAGAAAAGCCGCGCGACTTGTTTACTCGGAAAGTTTTTGGATCTCTCGCGAGATTGGGAGCTTCGGCGGCGATGATGGGACCTGACGGCTCGGGCAATCAAGCCGCTAGTGCCTGTGCAGCCCAGCGCGCTTAATGGCTCTGCGCCTTTTCAGAGATGCCGTCAGTCAGGCGAATGATACTGGGGCACGTCATGTCGGGCATGTGTGCCAAAATTAATCGGAAAAAGAAATTGGAGGGTGACATAATGGACACGCCGTTAAAGCGATGCCTTTCCACCTTCGACATCACCCTTCTTGGTATGTATGCTCAAATTCCCGCTGAATCAGCATAAATTCTTCAATCCATTTCAGGAATTTCATTTCGTTAAATTAGTAAAGCTTTCCTGCTCTACGATTATATTCTCCTGCTTTTTTATTTTATTCATTTACTGCGTTAGTCTTTACACAAATATCTCATTTTTCCGTACAAGTATAGAATAAGTAAATAAGTAAAAATTTCATATAGAGCAAAATCGATGGAAGCTATTTCTTTTGCAATCGTGTACAACATGCGCAACGTTTTTAAAACATGAACGAAAAACTGCATGCCAAAAAACTTTTATATAGAAGTTCTAGACAATTAAATTATCTTTGTCTATTAACATACTGAAATGTCAAAAGGGACACTAATAAAACATGAACATGTTTAGGTGTTGGTCATATGATTGGAGCTGGAATTTATGTACTTACTGGTCCCGTTGCTCGTGACATCGCTGGGCCTGGAATAATTTTCAGTTTTATATTGGCGGGTGCGGCGTCATTTATGGCAGCCTTATGCTATGCAGAATTTGGCGCCAAAGTACCAAAAGCTGGCAGCGCTTATGTGTATGCTTACGTTTCCGTTGGCGAATTTTGGGCCTTCGTCATCGGTTGGAATATCATATTAGAACATATGATAGGTATTGCATACACTGCAATAAATTGCAATTTATTAATAACTGCCTTCGGAACTAAAATCAATACTCTACTGGAAAAATAATTCAATTTTGTGATCATCAAAAAGTAGAGTGTTAAAATCAATAAAATTATAAGTCATATAAATTTAATAGATTGAAATAGTTGATAATTAATCCATTGAAATCTTAGTTCATCTATGATTTTTATTTAATTACGAATTGGAAATCAAAATCTCAATTATTTACCATAAATTATATAATATACATTTAAAAAGTTACGTAAAAAATTTATTTTACTATGGTTTAAAATGAAAACAAGCATTCAAGTAGTTTTTCAGACAATTAATACATTTAATTATCACAGATCGCAAAAATAAGAATTTAAAGTATAATGTTCATTTGTTAAATATATAGGAGCGGCATCTGTAGCCCGAGCTTGGAGTGGTTATGTGGATTCGCTGTCGGGACAGGCGATCAGCAACTTTACCAAACATCTAATGGCCGGGCACAGCATGGAAGAGCCTCTGGGTACCATGCCGGACCCTGTAGCCGCTCTTCTCTGCCTTGTTTATGCCCTCCTCTTAGCTCTTGGAGTCAAATGCTCGGCCGCCGTGAATTCCCTTCTCACCATTGTCAACCTTGGCGTCATGACTCTGGTCATCGGCCTTGGGTTCTACTACGCCGATCTATCCAACTGGAACTACGAGGGATCTTGCTTCCTACCCTTTGGAATTAGCGGTGTTTTAGCTGGTAATCCATCACTAGATACAAAATATCAGATGTTTCTAAAATTTATGAAGTAAATTTTATCAATTTTATTGATTCAAAAGAATTATTTAAGTTGCTTTAAAAAATTAAGAACGGTTAATAAAATTCTTATATGATCTCTACAAATAAACTAAAACTTTAACAATGAATCTACGGGATAGATTTTACTTAGTCAAAATGGTTGAAGCTATTTTTAAAAGTACATGTTATAGAAATTGGCCTTTTTATGGTATTTTGAAAAAATAATCAACTATGAGTAGCGAATTGCAGTATTCTAAATATTTAAAGGCACTGATAAACATTTATTTTATCATTATAATTATTTTTTTCTCTCTATTATCAATCTATTTTATATTTATTCTGATAAATTTTATCTTATTTTCCTCGTAGAAATGAATATAAACACAGGGCACGGTTAATTAGCAAAGTTTACAGGGGCTCAGTCACCTTCTGTATGGCTTCCTTGCGGAATATTGTGAATGCATATGAGAAAGTGCACGCATTTCATAATACATGTAATTTGATTCTACTAACAGAAATCTTACAATGATAAAAATTCTTTTAAAAATTATGAGTATTTTTCATTACACAAAAACTTGCAAATTATAATCAATGAAATATTAAATATTTGTGCGATCTATATAACATTAGAATTTTAATTAAATACTTAAATCTTGGACTCGATTACCATGAATGATTATTGAATAAAAGAAAAATATGTGTATAATACTTCTTTTTCAATAGGTGCAGCAACGTGCTTCTATGCCTTCGTGGGCTTCGATTCAATTGCGACATCAGGAGAAGAAGCACGAGATCCAAATCGTAGCATACCCAACGCAACGGGTCTCTCCATGACAATTGTCACTGTTGGTTATGTCCTCGTCAGTGCAGCCCTGACTCTCGCCGAACCCTACGTTAAAATAAGTCGCACTGCTGCCCTGCCCGAAGCTTTCGCCTCCAAGGGCATAACATGGGCAAAATATGTCATCAGGTATGCGGTATTTCTATACTGTACCCACAAACCTCCCTATAAGCAATGATTTAAAACATACACAGTAAGGGAACGTTTTTGTATTTTCCTGCATCTACAGCATATAGCCGAGATGTAAACCATTAATCGTGATTTTTTACTGTATAATTTTATAAACTGTAATATAAAAGAGCGCTTTATAAATCAGAACATTCGTTTGGTGTTACAGCGTGGGTGCACTTTGCGGCATGACGACTACTCTCTTCGGTTCGCTTTTCTCTCTACCACGCACTATGTATGCGATGGCAAGTGACGGCCTCCTCTTCGGTTTCCTGGCCCATGTAAGCAAACGTACGCAGGTGCCAACGGTGAACCTCGCTATAAGTGGTATTGTGAGCGGCTTGATAGCGCTTCTGTTCGACCTCGACCACCTGGTGGAATTTATGTCAATCGGGACATTCCTTGCATACACCATTGTCTCGGCTAGTGTGATTGTGCTGCGATACAGACCCCCACCCCCGCCCTCTCATGCAATGGACAATACCATCTCTTCGGATACAACCCTTGCTAGTTCATCTACCCACCAGTTGGCCTCTCCTGCCAACGATCTACCCATGGATTCGAGTGATTGCAATAGTATGTGCACATCGGTTGAATCCCAGGTAGGTCAAACTCTAATCGTTTTTTACTTGTAATACTAATGATATCAAGTATTAACGAAGAGTAATAATAACACTCGTGGTTTAGTTTATTCAAGGATTTTGCACTGACGGGATCGGCAGGTTGAGGCCAGGTTATGCCTGGCTGTCCAACGTCATTGGAGAGTGCGAGCCAGGTGCCGCAGTTACCACTTCAATTATATTCTACTCTGTTGGGTGTATTTCTTTGTGTTCCTTCATTATATTTCTAACACAAAATTCATATACCCCAGGTTGGTGGGACTACGTAATGCTGATCAACTTGATTATTATTCTTGTTGGCAGTAAGTACTTTATTTTTTACTTCTTATTGAAAAATGTTACGTTCTACATTAAAAAGTAAGAAAATAAAATTAAAGTATTTAAGGTATAAATGCATAAAATTATAGTAAATTAAATTTTCATAAATATATAGAAATATAGTTTTGAATGTTAATATATTGATTAATGTACATGCTTTTAAAAAATATAAAATATATGAACTAAAAAATATAGAAGTATAAACTATGAAATCAAAATTTAGTGTTTATGGAATCAAAAGCATTAAAAGTTTTTGAATTTTAAATAGTTTTAAATAGTTTAAATTAGTAATAACTTTGAATATTCATGTAAAATTATTTTATATTGTACTTTTAAATGTAGAATGTATTGATATTTCTCAACTACATAGTTATTAAATATATATTTTTCAATAGGTATTTTCATAATTGCTGCGCATCAACCCAATCCAGCAAATCCGAATGGTTCTAGCTTCAGGGTACCAATGGTTCCATTTGCACCAGCATTCAGTATCCTCTTAAATATCAGCTTAATGTTTCATCTGTCTCTCTTAACATGGTTACGATTTCTCGTCTGGATGATAGTTGGTATGAATCTTTTCATAACATAGTATTACTAAAAAATATACTATTTATTCAGAGAAGGCTTAAATTCATAAAATATATTAACGTGGCTTCGGTGTTTAGGGCCGTATAAATGAGGGACATCATATCGGTACAAAGTATCCAAATGCTCGTTATTACTTCTTTTTTCAGAATAAAACATAATATTATGACACCAGATTAGAAAAGTAAGAAAATACAAAGTCGTCAATCCTATTGTTTTACAGTACGAATAAATTCCTCATGCTTAAAAATCCTAATGTATAAAATTGATTAATGGAAATTTATCATTTTATTCCTGAATATTTGCTAATTTTTATGAGAAATTTAGCAAGGAATTTAACAATTATTTCAAAAATGAAGTGTTCAACCTCAGTTTTTTTGAAAAAAGTTCTAATATGCTTTCTTTACACAATGTTAAAGTTTCAGAGAAATCTGTCATTGTTACGTAAATGCCGAAGTCACCTTAATAAGAGTAGATTTTAAGTCATTTATGTATATATATTAGAATTGTATTTTTATTTTTTTACTTTAATCTTTAAACTTAAAAATTAATCTTATTAACTCTAAAATATAATAATGCTTTGTCCACATTATAATTGACAATGTCGGTAACTTCAAATTGATATATGTATTAACTATATGATATCAATCCTATTTTTATAAAGTACAATTCTAATTAAATTATCAATCGATAGTCAAATATAGAATATATTGATATAAGAAGTTTCAAAATTTAAATACAGTCTTTAATATTGTCTTTTGATATTAATTTTTGCAATAGGAATGAATCTAAATGTATTAACATGTTTATGAACATATTATTAAAAATAGATTAGAAACTAAAAAATTTATATCTTTATATACAGGTTTGCTCATCTATTTTCTATATGGCATTCACTATAGCAAAGAAGCGATCGATTCGAATTCATACGCAGTGCTGATGGAAAGTGCTGAGGCAGAAAGAGGTGCCAAATGGGGCTCTTGCAACTTCAGGATTAAACGCAAGAGCAACGCTACGCCTATTCTTAGCGATGAGCTATTGCATTAAACTGTTCACTGCTCCCATACCTAATTTTTTAGACAAATGATAGGTTCAAAAGGCCAATGATAAGAGGAATTTTTAAAAGATTAAGCGATCTTCTCTTATCCATTCCCGAATTGTGATAGTATAAAATAAAAACGAATGATTACAAAAGTAATGAATAACTGAATATTAAAATGAAATAATGAAAGTATTGAAAAATCATATAACGGCTACGCGAATGTTGTTACCACAGACTAAAGAAATAGTAGCTCAATCGAAAGAACGTATTAGAATAAACTTCAAACGGCACGGAAACGCAATACGTTAGCGTATAAAGACTGAATAGAAAAAGGTGAAAAAATATAAGCGACACAAATATATTTGATTAAATTATCTTCTGACGTACAAAATAAATTAAAAAAACTCGTCCGCGTTTTTTCTTCAATTAGAAAAAGCTTAATATGGATTTAAATACAACTTGTTGTATTAACACTATAGTTTATTGATTGTTATGACTGGTGTGCCTTGACATTATAAGCAAGGCTTAAGGGTTTTCAATAGAAAAATTATATTATTCATATGCAAACGTTTATTGAAGCCCTGTCTTTTATATTGTACAAATTTAACGAGATCAAATCTTATTCGTATTTTTTTATTTTTAGAAATATCAACTAATTTTAATGCGTAATCTACTTATTAATTATTAGCAAAGCAGTTTTTTAATTATTCAAAATGTCCTTCTGTTTATTTGAAATACTCCACTTACAAAAGAAAGAGTAGTAATGAATAAAAGCAACGCATACAAATAAGAAAATTACAAATTGAAATAAATTATCGACCGATAAGAGTGCAGAAAAGTTACATAAATATATAAATATTTGGGTATTTCACTGTTGCAATTACACAATGAAAAGTTTGAATACAAGGAAGTGTACACCTTATAATAAGTATCTACATACAGCATCGCCAATATGTTATTAAACAAGATATATGTATTAAAAAAACTATAATAATATAAATATTGCATGTACATATACATGGAAAAAAATGGAATAGTAATTATAGCGATTTTTGGAATGAGTAATGCATTTGTGCTCGCACGCTAGAGCTTGTTTAAAAAACTGCCAGTTTCCCAATTTTTTATGGATATTATAACGTTTAATATGTCGATCAGTTAGACATTTTGAGCTGCCGAACTAAACGATAAGTCTTCGAACTAGTCGACATGCTAACTATTTTAGGTGTTTATAGTGGATAGGTGTTCACGGTACCCGTTCTGTTCAGGGCACTCATATCTGGACCTCTATCTAGACAACTAACATTGGTAGATTATATACCTAGATTCGATAGACTACAATATGGACCACCTGAACTACATCGGGTACCCCGAACACCTAGGCACTTAACAGAGACAGATTGTATATCCGAAACACATATTAGATAAAGCCGAGGGGTCGCTCACTCTGAGTACAGGAAGTAAAACTCCGTAATCCTCTTCTGTACTCTTCTGTACTCTTCTGTACTCTCTAGATTTGTCCGAAATTATTCTCGACAAATTTCCAATGAAATCTTCTTCTTCTGAAAGGCCTTCTCGCATAATTAATATTGATTTGTAATTATTATTTAATTAATTTGTTCACTTTTAACAATAATTATTTCATATTTTATAATCTTTTTCTTGAATATTGATAGTTTTCCGCTGAGCAAAATAATTTTATTGAAAAAAAAAACTAACGTTCAAGTTTTTTTATATAAATTAGTTTATTAGTTTATTTAAAACAGATAGCATAATAGCATAAACTTATTTGTACTTGACTGTTTTTATCAATTACTTTATAGGTTATTAATTAAAATGTTCGAGTCCTCATGAAGGCAATTTTTTTTTGTGCTTTTTAGAATACTTATGTTTTAAAACACTTCGTAATATTTATAGCAAATTTAAATTATATAATATATATATTAATTAAATACATTTTAATTGATTACGGAGTTTTACTTCCTGTACTCAGAGTGAGCGGCCCCTCGATTATATATCTCATAATAACTATCTACATACAACATTGCAAATGTGTTATTAAACAATATGAATTTGTGTACAAACAGAACTATAATAATGTAAGAATCCTATATACGTACATAGTATTCGTTTTATATGATTTCATTCTACTCATTATTTGTATTTAATGGACAAACAAAATTTTTGAAACTTGTTTACATTGCTTGACATGTTTTCTCTCTATATATGTATATGTATATTTACATGTATACATAGTATATATATATATATTATACAAATTTGTTCACAAGAAATGTAAAAACGAATAAATAAAAATCAGCATTATTATTGTATAGGATAAAATATTAATACTTTAATTCATTAAATAAAAAATGCGAAGTCTAATGAGAATAAAATTTAAATAAAATGGACGAAGGACCAAGGACCAAGACCTAACAGTTCTATTTCTGTTGCATTAAAATGCAGTCAAACGCCTACGTGGCGCGACCAGTCATACAAGATTTTCACGGTACCTTACTAATTATACTTTATAGGAGACTCGAGCCGATTCTAGAATAGCTTACATTGGTTACAGTAAATATCTTATTTTAGATACAATAAGTTTTTCATTTTGTGAAAAAATAATTATTTGCACGCTTTAA
Organism: Sycophaga agraensis; assembly: GCA_018906755.1. Lineage (NCBI taxonomy): Eukaryota > Metazoa > Arthropoda > Insecta > Hymenoptera > Pteromalidae > Sycophaga > Sycophaga agraensis. The sequence continues at coordinate 13,056 of JACCIE010000061.1, read as the reverse complement.
CTTTTTTTATCTTGGTCATATTCTGGTTGGATCCAATTCACGTCAATTTTATTGAAAGTTATAACTAAAATATTAAAGAAATAAATAACATAATATTTTGTACGTTTAACCAACATAGCATTTTGTTCCAAGTTTAACTGTTAAGTTCATTAGTCAGACATTTACAAAAAAACTCTGTTTTAGATTTGAATTTATAATATTGATTTTAATCTTTCATAGTTTTCAGCTTCTCGTGTTACAAAATACGAAACGGATACTCGCTTCATAACGGCGCGACGCTTGGTCGGGAGTGCTAGTGACAATGGAGTTAGTGGAGTTTACTTCTATGCTCTGTCTGCCTGCGACTGCTCCTACGGCCACATCTCATGAACGCGCGCGCGAATCTCTCTGGTGCGAATCGGTAGTTGCGCAGGTAAAGAGGTCGTGTTTATAACCGCTGCGCTGCTTCCGCTTTCTTCGTCGGCAAGCTAGGGGCTCGCTTGCGCCCTGCTTCTGGACCACCACATCCACTCTTCTCCTAGTGACGACGTCGCGAACAGACGGAGAGAACGAGACTCTTTATAGATTTGGTACTGCAAGAGGGCTGCGAGAGTGGCGGTGGTGTGATTGACTCAATCCGTGAGGCTGGAATAAACGGCCTCACTACGCCCGTTGAGATGTCGCAGAACATCAGGTGTCCCTCCAAGTCTAGGAGTTCAAGTTTCCCGGCTAAGGTTGCTGATAACAGTAGGTGCGACAGCTCCGGACAGTCTTGCTGCGCTTCGCTGATGGCTACAGATTCTAGGCGCATGGACATCGCGCAGGTCCTAGAGAGAGCGTCTGCGACAACGTTGTCCTCTCCGCTGACATGCTGAATCTCGACGTTGAACTGAAGAATGAAGTCGAGGTATCGCTGCTGCCTTGGAGATGCCTTGTCGGAGCGCTGCAAGGCAGCGTAAGTCAGCGGACTGTGGTCGGTATGGACAGTGAAATGCCTTTCCTCTGAAACGTGTTGGAAACATTTAACACCTCACCGTCTCAGCGCTTGCCGGCAAAAAACGGCCTTTCATAAGTATATTAATTTCTAAAGACCTTTTCCTTTGCAATAGATGTAATATTATATAAAAACTATACATGCAGCCTAACAGAGAATAATTTTTTCTTTCCGAAAATAGACCAATATGCATATTATGTAACCGCCAATACCTCCGATCACAATAATTTATAACGAAACAGCCCGATAGAGTTTTCTCTCAAAACGACCGCCCTGCACGTGCAGTAACGGCGCCCCTCTCTCCGTTGGAGATGCAGCGCTACGCACGGCCTCTCCTCCCTCACCACTGCCTCTCTCTTCTCTCCCTCACGCCCACGCCTAAGAGAATACCCTCAAAGGCTCAGCGCTTATTTTCCACATACTCTATCTCTTATCACCCGCTTCAAATGCGTCTTGCGCAGCCTCCGCTACGATTTTTCCGAGAAACCTGCAGCGCTGCTAGTTTTCAGCGGCGACTAGCCCTATAAAAGTCATTGCACAACCCACAAAAAATCGGAACGTTCTGTTCTCTCGACTGGTACTATTTTTCAATAAGAAGTTGCTAAGTCAGAAAAGGGAATTTTCTCCTTTATCCCTTACCTTTTGCTTCTACAGCATTTTGGAATCTACTTAGCGTTTGCTGGTTCTTTCCAAAGTATTGTATAGCGCAATCGGTTACTCCTGACGTCGGAAGTCTGCTATCTTCGGATGGTCATTCTTCTGAGACAAGGGCTAATTGAAGACACCCTTCCTATTAACTTAATTTAATAAGGGATAACAAACTCCTGTTTTTAATCCTTATTAGATTAATCGAATAGCCGGGTAAAGGCTTAATTAGGGTTTTCCTAATGGACGAGAAATTATCCTACGGACAAGAAATCAAAAGTAAGGGATGGATTATTTTATATTAGCACTGTACTCATTCCATCTTTGATAGCAATTTGTAAAGTAACGAATTATATTAAACTAATTGTAATGAACCGTATAGTAATTAAATTATAACAAGCGTAAATCGTAATACGAAAACTTGTTAAAGTCGCAAATACGAATCATTTATTCAAAAACTATAACTCGACATTATTAAAATTCAATAATCTCAACACTAAAAATCAATTCAATCTTATTTTTCTTATTTTAAAAAATCTCCTATTACGCAAGCTGAAAAAGCTTCTCCCGTTAAATAAAGAGAGGGTAATTTATTGAGGAAATTCATAGGCTCTCGCCTTGGAGATAACCCCGGCAAGGTAATCATTAAATTGGTTACCCTCTTTCGACCACTGTTCCCAGGCTATTAGACACAAGCCCAAGCCTATAAATCGGCAATAAGAGCGCTCAGTCTTCCACTGAAGTGCGAGTAGCTTTGTCACGTTCCCGATAGAAACCTTTGAATTTCCTTATTTCCTTTTCATAATATTCTTTGCTATTTCATTATACATGCCCTTGGGTATTTCGTTATATACATTATCAGTCCACTTGTTAGTCGATAGAATAATTCTTTCGATAAAGTCTCTTTTTTTCTTGGTGGTTCATATTTTTCTTCTTTTTCTGTAGTTACTTCCGATTCATGTATACAATCACAATGGCTTTGTTTTTACATTCTTTGCAGGTTGATACCGTTTCCATATTCTGTCCACAATGCAGACATCTGTTGACATATCTTCCGATTGCAGAAGTAAATCGTTAGCAACTGTTTTTCGGAATTGTGGTGAGTTAAATCCGCTTTCAAATGACGCATTACTTCCTATATAATGCATATAATGCATTATATATACACCGCAACTATATCCATCATTTTGGCTTTGATAAGGTCGCTGATTTTCCACAATTATCTTCCATTTAATCTTATTATGAGTTTCATTGACGTAGCCGAACACGATTTTATAGTCTTTAAAGTTTTTAATTGTTCTTTTTGCATCATTGCCATCGTTATTCATATTTATATATGGATCCAAAAGGCAGATGGTTTAGTCTTTTAAATTTGAAATGAGTAGTCTCCGATGACTCATGTATGACGTACATGACAACGTCATGTAAGACATGCATAATTTTGTATGGAATGGTCGGTTTGCTTTGCATATACTCCTATTACTTTGCAGACTTTTATTATTATTATTTACGACAATGAAAGAAATTTCGCTTGTACCTATATACGTAACTTCTTTCCAGTTATGAATGCATATGGCAGCATTAAATACTTTCCTTTCTTTAGTTTCTTTTGATTTCATACCAGTATTCTTTTTGCTAGAATTTTTTGTCACTGTCGATAGTAACGCGTCTTTATTTTCAGTAACTACTGTAGGGCAGTGTCCAGAGGTCCCGTGTAACATCCGTGTTAAAAACTCAAGAGAATAGTGTAAACGAAAATATTTTCCGTTATCTTATCCGAAAAAATTCATCTATTAGTAATAATTACTGTGTAGCCTTCCGTAAAAGTGCGCATTATGTCCTGCAGTCTTTGGTAAGACGTCCCATAACTTCCGTATGAGTTCGTGTGACGACCCGTAGACTTTCGTACAGGTTCTATGTGTAGAACCTCAATATGCCCAGACACAGCATCGGTAAACTAGATTGCGCGCCATCTATAATATAAGTGATAGAACTTATATTTTAGGTACTAGTTGCAGCACTATATATTTAGTACTTAGTGTGCAAAATCTGAAAACTTAGAACAGCTGTACACCGTACAGCTATATATATATATAGCTTCATACAAGACTGAATGGATGTATGCTGCTATATGTGCGCGTGGGTTACCGGAAGACGGCGACGTGCTCCCTGGCGAGCTCGAGACCCCGTCATGGTGTGAACGGGCCCACGGCATGTGACCGTCAGCTCTAGTCCCTCCGGGGCAGGGATGCATAGTGGATCACTACGATCACTACGATCCTCAGTCGGGGACTGAGGCGGGGTATATCTTGACCCCATTAGTAGTGTTAACTGCGCGCCGCATATTGATATCGCAGCTGGCGAGGGAGGAGCGCATCTTGGGCCAGAGCTCCTTGTTGCGAATGATAATGGGGGGAGGGAGGCGCGTCTTGGGCGCAGGGTCAGTGGCTTCCTCATCGGGCGAAGTGGAGGAGGCCGAGGAAAATTCATTTCCTTTGGATTTGCTATTAGTGGGGAGTGGCGACGGGGTAGCCCTGAGAAGGGTAGATTTGGCAGGTAGCCCTGAGAAGAGCAGGTTAGGTGGGTAGCCCTGAGAAGAGTCGATTGGTGTTCGCTTTTTGTTCCAGTTGCCTTGACAGAGCGACGACCGTCCGGGACGGTGGCTGAAACGAGACTGTGTGAAATGTACTGCGAAACGAGCCTTGCGCACAGGCAATCATCAAAAATCCGCGTACACCCCACTACCGCGCCGCTCCGCCAGGAGTCCCCCCACTTCTCCACCGGCATCGAAGCCGCCGCGGCCGACAGCACAAAACCCGACGAACTCGGCAGCTCGAGGGCACTCGCTCGCCGACCCTTGTGGAAGTCGTTCGCCGAGCTCCAGAGGAAGAGTATCCACTTAGCTGATCACGAGGCCTTGCGCTCGCTCCTCGGATTCTGACTAGCCGCGAGGCTATCGAACTGTTCAGGATTTACAATTTTTTGTGACTATCGATATTATAACGCATCTTTCTTTTCAGTAACTAGTGCAGATTGATGACTCTGATCTTATTTGTTTCTTCTATTTTCTTGTTCAGCCACTCAATTTGTGCTGCTAAGGCAGAATCAGTTTTCAGGTACTTTTTATTTTTAGTACCTTTCAAATCTAAAAGTTCTCTATTACATCACTTCATTTGATACTTCTTACATATGCATTGCTTACTCTAGAACGGCTACCCGCCGATGTGAAAAACTCCAATCAGGATCAACCAATTATGATAATTCTTTTTCGATTGAAAGCTAAGGACATGCCGATTAGAGAAAAATGATAATGAATTCTCAAATAAAATTTTTTAACCTCAAAATATTACAAAGATATTTTTATAAATTTGGTCTAAACTCATATTTATGTATCAGAAAATTCATAGTTTTTGAAAATATTTAGTTCTGACTACATGGTATAGTTAGTTACCTTGTGACACGTCGCTTTTTTTCTAATAATTAAAAAAGGGCCCTTCCGCCCCGCGACGGCCCAATGGTGTAGCTCGCCAATAATTTCTAATAACTTAGAAATCTCTCGGCGGGCTGCGCCCGCCGCACGCCTGCGTGCTCGGGCCTGACTTCTGTGCCCAGGCCGATTCTCCCCCCCGACGAGTCTTGCTCGTTCGAAGGCGCGCACGGAGGTCGCACGGCGGCTACGCGTTACAATATCCCGCTTCCGTACCTTCTTTCTCCCGCATTTCTCTCTCCCCGTGACACACGTCACAACCTGATAAATAATCTGCAATGGTAGGTTAATATTAATAATAAAGTTAATATATTTAATACTTAATATTAAATATATTAGAATAATATCAGAATAATTACTAATTAATACTCGATAAAACATTTTTATTTTTATTGTAACAATTATTTCATCATTCATTTAAATAATTTATGTTATCGTCACAGCTCAAATCTTCGTTGTCATTATTTTCACATCTTGATTTTCAATAATTATTCTGGAATGTGTGACGTAGTGTTTCTACCGGGAAGCCTTCGGCTTCCCGCGGTCCCGGAGCACCGCGCCATTCATATCCCCGGTCGCGCCGTCCTGCCTACGCGCAGGTTCTCGCGGTCGCCCCAGAGGGGATCCGGGCGGCTGGCCGACGACGGTCGCAGCGGTACGTAATCGGGGGAGGGAGGGTGCATGTCAGGGTGCGAGATTATCGGGCAGTAGGATGCGCGGGGCTCGGGGAGCGGCTCTCGCTCGCCGACTATCAGGCCACGGATCGCCGTCAGATGCGTGCACGCGCGAGCCGACTCCCACACTTCGGCACAATCGGCAGGCGCGCGGGTCTAGCGGAGGACGGTAGGCGTGCGCTGAGTTCGCCGACTCTAGGAGGGGTGCGAGGGAAGTCGCGCGGGGAGATAGATAGATAGTGTGACGTAGCACCCTATAGGTTTATTCCCTAGCTACGCACAAAATATTCTCTTACTTCACTATCTACTACAATTTTTCGACGGTCCAAAAATCGAATTTACTTCGGGGAATACGACAAAGTTTGGAAAATCCCTCGGCGATACTCCGCACAGCCTGTACCTCCTCTTGGCGACAAAATGGCGGGAATCGTTGGGCTCTTCAATTTGTTCTCTGGGATTTCTCCGCGACGGATAAAATAATTCTAACGCGTTTATTCATGACGGCGCGTTAAACAATTAACAAAAAAAAATAATACAATGGCTTTACTTTAACAGACACATCGACACACTGTAAAACGTTTATTTTCTTGCTTTAATGTTCTGTTAATTTAGTGATGGCGAGCCTCCTAAAATTTTAAATTCAAAGAACGCAGGGAATCAATAAATGTCATTTGACTCAATGTACTTGATTTTAGTGGGATTTTATTTCAATAATTATTTTTACACGTTTCCTTTTATTTTATTAAATTTCCCCAGGAAAGAAAATGGCGTCGTCGACCACCGCTCCTCCCGGTCCCGCGCTCCTTCCGCTCCTACCGGCAACAAGAGCGTTACCGCAACAAAACGAAAACAAAAGAAAAAGAACAAAATTACTTCATTGGCTGTCTAAATTCTTCGACACCAAATATCCTTGGCATCAATCCTTCTTTTTGTTGGGCAACATAAATTTTAGGCATCATCAAGGTGTTCTTTTGATACCAGGTTATTTTGGGCGGGAAGGAAAGTTATTCCTATTCTCCCTTTTTTTTTTCCACGGCAACAAAAATTGGGGAAAAACTCCCTTGGCAACAAATTTTTAAAATCGGTTTCTACCTGCTCGCATTTCCCTTCCACTCCCACACATACATCAACCTACACCCGATAATATGTGAAATTCTTACCTTAATTTTTCGAATTCTTTAGTATTATTTAATCCTTAATTCCCTCCTCTTTCTTTCTTTCTCTCTCTTGCCTTCAAAATCCTTACTATCAATTTGTATCGCCTTTCCTATTTCTTATATATGCTATCTATTATCTGTACTAACTTCTTCTAAATTTCCTACTTCTTTCCTTGACTAAGGCTCGGGACGAACTGCCGAAAATCTTCCACTTTCCTAATCCTTCCCAACTCGCGGAATTTTCCCAAAATTCCCCTTTTCGCGCCTAGTTAGCTATCGAACTTTCGGGAAACGCGGTCTTCTTTCTCTCTCTATCTCGCGTAATTCGTATCCCTCTCTCTTCGGTCCCTCCTTCCGCCTTCCCCGCGTTCGCGCCACCAAGCGCCTCTCTCTCCTTTTCCCCGCGGCCTCTCTCTCTTCGCGCGCAACCCCCCCCATCCGCGCTCTCACTCTACCCGGCTCTACTCTCTCTCTCTCTCCGCGTGGCTCCCCTTTCTTCCACGCCGTTACTGCCCTTTTCCGCGCGCGCTGGCCCCCAAACGCGTCCTATTCTCTTCCTACGCGCGGTTTTCCTCTCTTTCGCGGCTACCTTTGCCCTCTGCGCGTGCCCCCAAGTAATCAACGAGTACACATGCGTTCTGCAACGCATGTCTACTCGTTATACCCCCTCCCTACACCTTAATTACCCCTAATTAAGGTGTATCCTTCCAAGACAACAATCCTTCCTACCTTTTACTGGGGTGAGTCCCGCAGAGCCTCCGTGATAACCCGCTCTTGTATTGCCGGGGACAAGTGCTGTATCCTCTCCATCAGGGCCAGCATCCTGTCCACTCCATGGTTCCCCGCTGGGGACGTCATCCCTCCATTGGACGTGGACGGTTGGCTGGCTGCTGGGGCGTTTTCCCTCCTTTCCTCCGTTGCTCCCATCGCTCCGACCCGGTTCATCCTTCTCCGGGCACTCCTTCGGGCATACTCCTCACCACACCGAGGGCATTCCTTCATCCCAACCCCCCTTCTGCCACAATTGAAGCAGTGGAGGGCTGAGGGACGCGCGCAGCCCGACCTGGAGTGCCCCTCCTGCCAACAATTATGGCAGACGAACGACGGGGGGTCCACCCGGCAGTCGTAGGGGATATCCTCCCTTCCCGGGAACATAATCCCCCCCACCGTCCGTTCTGCCAGAGCCCGCCGGCGTTCGAGCCTCGCCGTAAACGGGCCAACCACTCTGGGTTCTTCCTCCTGGTTGTCCTGGGGAACCTCCCGGTCTCGGCGTTCCTCAGCCCCTCTTCTAACCTCCGGCACCCTCCTTCGGGAAGTCTCCTCTCTACGGCGTCTGTCCTCCCTGTCCTTTCTCTTCCTCTCCTCCTCCTCTCGCTGAGCCTCTCCCAACCTTCTTCGTTCACTCCTCATTCTCCTTACTCTTTCCTCCTCTTCCCTCTGTTCCGCCCGGCGTCTTCTTCTTTCCTCTGCCCTTCGTCTCCTGGCCTCCTCCCTCCTTACCCTGCGTCTTTCCACTCGCTCAGCCTCGGCATCCAGGTTTCTTTGTCGGATCGCTTCCAGGGGAGAGACGAACTCCTCATTCCATTCTTCCACCTCTGGATCCCGGATCCACTCTGGAGTTGTCGGCTCCGCCCACTCGACCTCGGCAACAATTCCTTCCGCCTCAGCTCTCTCCTCGATCCGTCCTACCTGATCAGGAAAATTCAGGTCAATTGTTGCTGCTATTCCTGACTGCGACAACCCTGTGGGGTTGTTCAAAGACAACTCCGCCACCGCGGTGGCCTGCCTCTGAACAACCTCCTCTATTTCCTCCCGTGGCTCATTCATTACCCCAATGGGGTCTATCCCCAAAATCTCCGCGTCCCGCTGCAACTCTTCCTCTGTAATCAACTGGAAGGACACCGGGAAAATCAGTTCAGGCCCGGTTGCTACCAACAGAACGTCCTCTCCTTCTGCTCCCTCCGGATCCTGCCGTGCTTGGTCCCGCAGATCTTCTTCGATCATGCTGGTTAGCTGATCGGCCCAGCTCACCAGTTCTTGAGGAACGCTACCTATAACCGAATCCTCCATTATAATATCCTCCTCCCTGGCCACACCAATCTCACTTTTCCTCGGTATTGATTCACCTGACCCTCCTTCTTCTAACACGGGGGCCACCTCCATGACTTCCTCTACCTGCAACTCCTGGACAGCCCCATCCACCATCATCTCCTCCCCTTCGGCAACAATATTTCCTGAATAGGCCATAATCCCTGGATATGCCTGAAAACAACTATTGCTTTTTTTTTTATACATATCCTTTTACTATAAAATTTTTCTATATACAACAACAGGACAACACAGCTACTGACGACACAACCTCCACCACTTACTAATCCCTTTCTCCCCTCGGCAACACAAACTTTTTCAATTCCGACACATGCACCCGCGCTATTCTCCGATTATCCCCCGTATCTAATTCATAAATCGTGGGAGTAATAACCGCTTGGATCCTATACGGGCCCTCATATCTGGGTGCGAGTTTTGCAGAAAATTTCTGTCCAGCATTCGAAAGGACTCGTACCTTCCTCAATACTTGATCCCCAACACAAAATACCACGTCCCTGCGTCCACGATTATAATAGGTCCTTTGGCGGTCACTCGCTTGGTCCACGTGACGTGCCACCAAGTCTCTCAACGCGTCTAGGCGTTTCAACCGGTCCAACCATGCTTCCTTATCCAATATTTGCTTGAATTTCCCATTTTCCAATTCTCGGCGTAGACTTCTCACTGGCTTTGGATTCCGACCATAATTCAAGAAAGCTGGCGATACTTTAGTAGAGGATTGCACCGCCGTATTCATTGCATGTCTTAGTTCATGCAGATGGACGTCCCAATCCCGGTGGTCCTCTCCCACGAACATTTTGATCATAGTCTTCAATGTTCTATTACTTCTTTCCACCGGATTGGCTTGCGGATGATAGGGTGGGCTAGTAACATGTTTAATGCCATATTCCTGCAGTAAATCCTCTAAATGTTTATTCATGAACTCCGTTCCATTGTCTGTCAATAGATAATCCGGTGCTTCCCATCGGAACAAAACTAGCTCCTCTAGGGCCTTGGCAACACTTTTTCCATCCGCCCTCCTCAGAGGTTTCAGTTCCACCCATCTTGTAAACAAATCTTGAAACACCAGGACATATTTAAACTGACTCTTACTGCTGGGGAATTCCATGACATCAGCTGCCACCACCGCCCATGGCCTTTCCACTATTCTATGGCCCATCAATCCCTGGGGTCCTAACTGGGATGCTTTATGCTCCTGGCACTTCCCACACGTCGTCACAAACTCCTTCACATCATACCAACATCCCGGCCAATAGTACTCCGAGGCAACACGATAGTACGTTTTCTCTACTCCTAAATGACCGGAGGAGGCGTGACAATGAGCATCTTGCATCACCCTTTCCCTATGCTCTACTGGGATTACCAACTTCCATTTATCCTCTGGCCATAAAATTGGGTCCAATAATTGATCTTTCCGATGCATATACATCAAACCGTCCTGCATTCTCCACTCCGGCAGCTTTTCCGGATTATTGGTCAAGATTTCCACCCTTCTCAAATACCATGGATCCCGTATTTCTCCAAAACCCGCTATTTCCTCCTCTACAACAAAACCCCGAGATAATGCATCCGGTACGTGATGATCCGCTCCTTTTCGGTGAATTATTTCAAAATCCCATTGTTGAAGTTGCAGCGCCCATCGAGCAAGTCTTCCGGTCGGGTCCTTCAGGTTTCGTATCCACTTAAGGGCGCTATGGTCTGTAATGACCTTAAACTTATATCCCTCCACATACGGTCTGAATTTCTGCACGGCCCATACCAAAGCTAGGCATTCTTTCTCGGTGGTGGTGTAATTTCTTTCCGCCTTATTTAACACACGGCTCACGTATACCACCGGGTGCTCACCATCTTCAAAATCTTGGGTTAACACTGCTCCAATGGCAAAATCGCTGGCATCACACTGGATGGTGAACTTTCTGGAAAAATCTGGCCTTGCTAACACCGGTGCACTGGTTAGAGCCTGTTTCAATAACCTGAAAGCTTCCTCCTGTTCCTCACCCCAACACCAAGGCTGATCCTTCTTAATTAGTTGGAGAAGTGGTAGCTTCATTTCTGAATCTTTCTCGATAAACCTAGCATACCAACCGACCATTCCCAAGAAACTGCGTAACTGCTTCTTATTCCTTGGCGCTGGATACTCTATCACTGGTCTAACCTTCTCCGGATCTGGCCGCAAACCATCCTTGTCTAAAATATATCCCAGGTAGGTCACCCGAGAACAACCAAATTCGCACTTTTTTTCATTCAGCATTAAGCCAGCCTCACAAATTCGATCTAAGGTAACTTTTAGCCATTTCAGATGTTCTTCAAACGTCTCCGTGGCAACAATTATATCATCTAAATACCCAAAAATGTGAGGTCTGAACTCTGGGCCAAACAAATAGTCTATTAGACGCTGGAAAGTTTTTGGACTACCCGATAGACCAAACGGCATCCTTAGAAACTGGAACAGTCCTGCGCCTTGAACTGCAAACGCTGTATACTTTTTACTACCTTCTTCCATCGGTATTTGGAAATAGGCCTGTTTCAAATCAATTTTCGATATATATTTTGCCCTTCTTAACTTATCCAAAATTGAATCAATGCTTGGTATCGGATACGCATCTTGTATCGTTCTTTTATTCAGATCTCTGAAATCGATACAAAACCTCCACGATCCATCCGATTTTTTCACGATCACCGGGGCGCTACTCCAATCACTGTCTGAAAATTCTACTACCCCTTCCCTCAACATCTTGTCCACCTCCTTCTTGGCTGTTTCCCACATGATTGGAGACATCCGTCGGGGATTATGCTTCACCGGCTCCCGTCCAACCACCTCTATTCGATGACAGGTTAAATTCGTCATCCCAAACTCTTTTGGTTGCCGCTTTAGACACTCCGTGACCATCTCGCGCAGCTGAGTTGCTTGATTGGCTTTTAACTCCACAATGCCTGCGCATTCCGCGTACACCATATCCTCTTTCCTCATCGATTCATCAGCAAAATCCCTCCACTCTCCATTACCTATTTTCCATCGAGGAGGCTCCGTGCCCACTATAATCTGAAATAACTTGCACCCATCCATTCCTAATACTATATCTTGATCACAACATCCCATGGCTTTGAAACCTAACCGTCGGCTACATCCATCCAATTCCATATTAAGATATAAAATTCCTCTGACTTTGGCAACACCCCCCGATACACCTTTTACCATGGAGTTTGACGGTTCTAATCTATCGGCAAATCGTTCTGCAATTTTGGGACTTACTAATGATACCATTGCTCCCGTATCCACCAAGGCCTTATACTTCTCTGTTCCAATATAAAACCATAAATAACATCGATTTTCCACACTGCATTCTTCTACCATGGGAGGGTACTCTTCCACCGTATTTCTGGATTCATCTGGATCCCATCCAGATTCACCCCCTCCTAGGACTGTACAAGGAGGTATCACCTCCTTGTCAGTCCTAATCCTCGCGACTCCAGAATCTGATTCTCCTTTCCCCTCGGCTCCATTCGCGTCCTTGCCCGTATCGTTTGTTTCTAATACTGTTATTACCTCGGGATCTACACTATCCTCTCCTTCCTTTCCCCCCGGCCTGTTGGAGGACAGTCTCCTCCTGTACAGGCTCGCAACTCACGCCATCCATCTGCCTTGACCTTCCATTCTCAAAAGCCAGATATCCGGCTTCTTACATTCGGTTATGACTGGAATTGTTCTTCAACTACGACTCAGACGCGCGACCAATATCATTCGGTCTGATCGGAATTTCTTTTCCAACTCAGACCGGCGAACTACTAAATCGGTCTGATTGGAAATTTTATTTTCCAGATCCAGACACGCGACTAATAACATCGGGTTCTGAATGGAACTTTTCTTTTCCAATATCAGACAACGCGACCCATAACATCGGGTACTGAATGGAAAATTTTCTTTTCCAATCAGACACACGACCAATAACATCGGTCTGAATGGAAATTTTCTTTTTTTCCAAATCAGACACCGCGGACTAATAACATCGGTCG